>CM037880.1:88759048-89359048 GCA_021292165.1 Shinisaurus crocodilurus | reverse complement strand
TCTTTTAACAGAGGTGTGATATAAATATAGCTGGGTGCTTCCGCTAATTAGCCATGTCAGTTTGAAAGAATGGGCCATATGTGTGAAGTTGCCTATGTGTTAAAATTGTTCCAGGCAGGACTCCTTATGTACAGTAATTGCCACAAATCAGATTTGCAGGAACTAAAGATCATTTAGTTGAAATCCTGTAGTTTGAATTTGAAAAGCAGTTTCTGTTTAAACCAGGAAATAATTCCCATACTCTTGTTCATCCTGCTTCAGGCAAAGTGGCATTGTGCAGACATGGCATAAATCCAAGTAGTCTGACTTAATTCAGAGCTTGATCTAAAACCATTTTTGCCTCCAGTGATCCAGGAAGTCTTTGAAAGACATTGCAGTTAGATTTCCTGTCTTCATCCTCAATGTCTTAATTAAAACGCTGACAGATCTACTGTCTCATCAAAGTGTGTCAATTAGAATTACATTATGGGTTCTCTCCATATCTTAGTTTTTTTAAGCTACAGTTTTGCTAATACCAAATAGAAGTGGCAATAAAACAAGGTGACTGTGTGGCACCATATTCTCTCACTGCAGATCTCTCCATCCAAGAGCTGTGTATGTTAATGCTATGTCAAAAAAGTGCTTGTTGATGGATGCAGATGATGAAGCAGTCCTAAACCTCATTGCCAAGTGCGAATGGGACCTAAGCAAGCCTCCAGGAGTAACTGGATCATCTAAAAGAGTCCCTGCTGTTGAATTTCATGATTTAAACAGTATGTGGTTTTTGAATTTTCAAATCTCACTCGTTATCTTCAGTAATGGACTAGTTCATATCAAGGTGGATAGCCACTCTAGGTTTCTGTGTCATACAGTACTCTTCATTGCTGACCTATCCATGAGATATGTTGAGAGCATATGCCTTTTGAGATGGAGGGAAGTGGAGATCAGCTATTGTAACAGTAAAGGGCAGAGGGAGATATGGTGGGTGGAGACAGCCAGGTCATTATAGGGGAGTGGAGTGCAACATGTTGATTGCTCCTGGACTGTCAGGCCATTCAGAGAGCCTGAGTGGCCTTGGTGACAGTCTCCCTTGGTTGAATGTAGTGCTGCTGAATGCCAGATTGGTGTATGCGAAAACTGCCATCCAGGACTTGCTCCTGGATGAGCATGCCAACCTGGTTAGATAAGACTGTGTGTGTGTGTGAATCTCTCCCAGCTTTGCCCACCTGGCACCTCCGTGCAGCAACAAGCAAGACTAGAGCTGCAGTGGTCTCTCTCTAGCCCCATCCCGCAGTCTTCTAGTTTTGAGTGAGTGTTTGGAACAGAATAAGAATTCTACTGGTGTACTGCACACCCTGTTGTCCAAGAGTTCCGTTTCTTGAACTAGCCAGAGTAATCTTGGGGGTGGTGCTGGAGTGGTGGGCTTGTGGCTATAACTTGCATGATCTAATAAAAATCACGTAACATTTGGAGGTATTTACTAAATCTTCCCATGCTGAACTTGAAGAATTTTTCTATGGTTTGGTGATTTGGAATTTTGGTGAATTAAAAACTTTGAGTGAGTAATGGGGAGAATATTTCTTTTCAGGAGAAGTGCACTAATTTAAAGGAATTTTAAAACAATCAATACACATTAAGCATTGTCCGGTTTTTTGTTATTTTCCATTTATTTTTAAAAAGAAAGTAGCAAAAAATTGAGGTGAGAAACCCTTGATCTTCGTGTACTATATGAAGTGTCTGTAGCTGATGTCTTCTCTGATGCTGTAGTATTTAATGTGTTTTATAGACTAATTTAGTATTTAAATATGTTATTTCTTGAGGTATTTACAAAATGGAAAAGAATACCGGGAGGCACTGGAGGTCTTCTGTCTCCCCACCACATTGTGTCTTAATGCAAAAGAAATGGATACAAGAACATGTGCCCAAGGTAAAGAAAATAAATAAAATTAAAATACTATATTGTGCATTCTTCCTATGTTAAGAATCCCTCTATGTTATTATGCAAAGCAAACCAGGGAGGGATGCAATTACCTTTAACATTTCCTAACAGAAACTCCTGACATTTTACATAGTGTTGTAAAAATATCCATACTTCTCAAATGTTTTCCACTTCATTTCAACCAGTGAAAATTCACTACTTTCAAGTTTTGGCTGGGTTACTCAAGACTTACATAGAGTTACTTTCTCGTTAGGAATGGTGCTCTACAGGACACGTGGAGAAACCTAGAGAACCTCAGGGGCAAGGGGAAGCTAATGGGAAGAGGCCATGGGGTAGCAGAGATACAGGGAAGGTAGGATGTCTTTGGACACCAAAATGCAAGAATCTGGGCATATTAGGGCCAGAATGGCAACCAAAGGAACTTTGGTAATTGGGTAAGGAGAAGGCTATACTCTTAATTTGGTATCATTCATTTACTTCATTCATTTACAAAATTCTGGCACATTCCTGTTGATGTCAGTGGGTAGAAATGTATACAGAAATATAGCCTAAAGTGTATTATTCAGACCCTCTCCATTCTCTGAAGAATCAGCATTTGATGTCAGGGTTTATTAACTAACGTAACTCTTTAAACACTTATTTCAAGTTTGTTTTTTATGATAACTGCTTCTCTTTCATTCAGCCAATTCTGATATAACATTTGGTGGTCACAGGATGCCTTCCTGAAGTGGTCATTTGAGTATGTAGATGTGGACAAATTCTACCAGAATTGTTTATCCTCTTCCAAGGATCATCCTATAAACAGTATCCTGCATTCTTCTAGGACTATGTGTATGAGGGTTTATCAGGATTACTTTAGATTAGGAGTACACAACATGGTGCCTGTGGACACTAATGTGCCACTCAGACACCTTCCTTGGCGACTGTCAGAGTGCCCTAACCCTCCCAGCCTTTAAAAAAAATTAATGTATTTTCTTACCAGCAGCTGGGATTGCTGTGAAATAGGTTTCTGTTGGTGCTGAAAACTGTGGGGTCAAAGGAGTTGTTTAGTGTGTCCAGGCTCAGACCCCACTTCTGCCTTGTTCTCAGTCTTTTGGGCAGGTTACTTGGCTTTTGCCATACTTCCCATGGCAGCTGTTTTGTGGTGGTGCCCAGGACAGTTTCTCAAATTGCCAAATGTACCCACGGCCCCAAAAGGTTGTCTACCTCTGCTTTAGAAGGTCCACTGATGAGCACCAAACAATATAGTGGATTTAACACTATATTTAGTCAGTCCATATGGTGACTGGTGACTTTTGTTGCAATGTTGAGCAGCAGTAAGATCACTTAACGTTGTTATAAAGAAGAATGCAAAGCTTGCACTCGGTAGATTGGCCTTTCAAAATCTGTAGATTTGTAGGAGAACTTTCAGAGCACTATGCTTTTATGTTAATTAAAAAACTTTTTTTTTAAAGGATGTTATATCAGAAAATAGAAATACGTTGAAAGCCAGAGAATTGGACAGAGGTATGTTACAGCCAAATTTGCTTGGTGTTTTTCTTATTCCCCCCCCACGCCCCCTATGTATTGAAAATATAAAATGACAGATATTGCTGTAATTCATTATCTGAATTTAGTTCAGTTGTGTAATACCATAGTCTTGAAATCCTGTGTGTTTAGGCTTGTGAGTTAAGCACTCATGAGAGGAGAAGGTGCTATGCACTTATTTATTTAATTCAGTTAGGTAATCATTTAACTTATAAATCATCCACTGAAGCCAAAACAAGGGCCCACCAAAGGGAACTAAATCCCAGAAGGTTCATAGTATCATAGAAAAGTAGAGTTGGAAGGGGCCTACAAGGCCATGGAGTCCAACCCCCTGCTCAATGCAGGAATCCAAGTCAAAGCATCCCTGACAGATGGCCATCCAGCTGCACCTTGAATGCCTGCAGAGTGGGAGAGCTCACCACCTCCCTAGGTAATTGGTTCCATTGTCTTATTGCTCTAACAGTCAGGAAATTTTTCCTGATGTTTAGGTGGAATCTGGGTTCCTGTAACTTGAGCCCATTATTCTGTGTCCTGCAAACTGGTTAATCCTTTAGAACAGGGGTGGGGGACTTGTGGCTCTCTAAATATAGTTAGACTGCAACTCTCATCAGCCTTAGCCAGCATAGCCAATGGTGAGGTCTGATGGGGGATGCAATCCAACAATGTCTGGAAGGGTTGCCCACCCCTGCTTTAGAAACGTACAGTTTATGAACTAAATCCCAGGGGAGAAAATCCTGCAGAAGCTGAGTTTTTTCAGCCCTGCTCTAACAGAGAAGCCCAAGTGGTTTCAGAAAACTTCAACCAGACAGGGACTAAAAAACAGAATGTATAGCTTTACCTTGACAAGGGCCACAATGCAGACCTTGCTAGTGGAAAAGTCTGCATGTGAACAAAAACTGTAGTCTTAGTTTTCAGTGTAGACTCAGTTTTTAGGTCTTTAAGGTACAGCTCACAAACTGAAGTTTAAGTATAGACGTCAGACCAAATTAAAACTGAACTAAAAGTTGAACTCTTAAAAAAGGGGGGGGGGGGAAACTGCACATTGAGCCAGGCTCATAGTGACTCAGCCCCTTGCATTCCTCAAACTACATGCTCTCCTCAATTGCCTACCCATTGTCCACTCCCCAACTCCATTCCCGGGGGCTCAGCTGATCCACTTGAACCAGAATGGAAGCAGACTGCTTGCATTAAAAAGGTGGCAGAGCAGCTTTTAAACTGCTGACCCCTGGGGGAAAGCTGACAGGAGCTGGGGTTGAATCATCCCTAAGGGATAACTATGAAAACATTTCTGATTTCCCAAATGGGAATGAGGTGAAAATAGGCTGCGAGTATACAGAAAAATATGATAGCAGTCAAAAAGGCCAAAGTGCCATAAGGGAAAATGTACATGCCAAACACATTTGGAGAGGAACACCATATATAAGTACTGTATATCTATGCTAATGCTGGAAGACCCTGAGTGAAATTGGGAGGGTTGCAGTGCTTGGTTTATAGATATAGTGGGCATAACAGAAACCTGGTGGAATTGAGAGAACCAGTGGGATATGGCTATCTCTGGATAACCTATAGAAGGGACAGGGAAGGGCATACTGGGGGTGGTATTGCTCTGTATGTCAAAGAGGTCATCGTGTTAAATTAGAAACCTTAATAGGGGCTGCCTCCTCAATAGATTCACTGTGAGTGACAGTTCTTGGTCTCAAAAGTAATTTAGTACTGGGGACATGCTATTGTCCCCCTGACCAAAATGCCCAGGATGTCTTGAGATGGAGGATGAAATCAGGGAGGAATTCAAAGGAGAAAATGTTGCACTAAAGGGTGGCTTCAGTTACCTTTACAGAGACTGGATAAATGTGTGTACCAGTCACAACAAAGAAGTAAAATTTCTCCATACCCTAAACAACTGTGCACTAGAACAGTTGGTCATGAAAACCAACCAGAGGGGAGGCAACCCTGGACTTAATTCTAAATAGTACCCAAGTCCTAGTGTGAGATGTGAGTATTGTTGAAATGTCTGGAAATGGTGGTGCTATCAAATGTAATTTATATGCAAGTGGAAAATTGCCAAGGAGGTCTGACACAGTCATGTTTGACTTCAAAAGAGGACACTTCTCTAAAATGAGGGAACTGGTAAAAAGGAAGTTGAACAGGAAAGTCAAGAAGGTCAAATCACTCCAGAATGCTTGGGGATTACTCAAAACCACAATCAGAAGTACAGCTAGAATGTATACCACAGGTCAGGAAAGGTAGCACAAACTCCAAGAGGTCACCAGCATGATTAACAAGCAGGGTCAAGGAATCTCTTGGGAGATAAGATGGCTTCCTTAAGAAACTGGAAATCTTGCCCAAATGAGAACAAAAACGAACACAAATTTGCACAAAGGAAATGCAAGTAGACAATAAAGGATGGAAAAAAAATTTTTAAGGAGCATATCGCTAATAACATTAAGACCAATTAATCAGAAGCAGGAAACTGGCTAGGGAAACAGTTGGAATATTGGATGACAACAAAGGATTAAAGAAATATGAGGAGATTGCAGAGAAACTGAATGAATTTGTTGCATCGGCCTTTACAGATGTAAGGCAAATACCCATGCCTGAGCTGACCTTTTCAGGAAGGGAGTCTGAGGAACTGAGGCAAATAGCAATGATAAGAGATGAAATTCTAGGTCAGGGATTGGGAACCTCCACCCCATGGGGTTCCCCTTCCAGCCAGTGGAGACTTCTGCTCCCTCCATGGGCCCCTCTTCAAGCTCTGCCCCCTCACCTGGAGGCTACCAGGGGTTTGGGGAAGATTGAGAAGAGGAATCCCCTTGTTATCTCTGATCTGTGATCGGAGATAACAAGGATTCCCCTGATTTAGCATACTGAGTCATTCTCAATGGGGGAAGGTGCAGGGTGGGCAAACCTGTACCTAGCCAAAGTGATGGATGGAGAAATTCGGCACTTTGGCCAGGGGCTTCACCCATCCTGTATCATCTCCAATGGGGGAAGGCAAGGGTTGAGCAATGCTGGCAGTGCACTCAGCGGGCACTTTCAGGAGCCAGCTGAGTCCTGACCATGGGGCTCAGCCAGCCCCTGGAAGTGCTGTCCAAGTGCACTTTGCTTGTCCTTCGCCTTCCATGCATGGGCAAAGTGAGGGACAAACAAAGCTATCTTCCTGGCCAGCTGGTGCTTCAGCTGGGGACCCAATGATGTTAAGGGGCAGAGCCCTGCTCCTGATATCGCAGATGGGGCCCTGCTCCCTGACCTCATCTGTTCTGGGGGAATCCAGGGAGGCATTCTGGCTCCCAGAACCAAAATGGTTCCCTGCCCCTGTTCTAGACTTTATTGACAAACTGAAAGCAAGCCAATCACTGGCTCCAGGTGGTATCCATCAGAGAGTTCTTAAAGAACTCAGATGTTAAGCTGCTGATCTTCTAACAAAAATATGTAACGTGTTCATAAGATTGGCCTCTGTACCAGAGGACTGGGAAATGACCAACATAATGTCAATTTTTAAAAAGAGATCAGTGGGAAGATTCAGGAAATTACAGGTTGGTTAGCTTAAGGTCTATTCCAGGTAAATTGGTGGAGAGTATTATTAAAGATAAAATTATAGAATTAACAGGGCTTCTGGAAAGGTAGGCCTTGCCTCACTAACCTTAGTTCTTTTGACAGTGTCAACAAGCATATTGAATGCGTGATCCAATAGACATTGGTTACTTGGACTTTCAAAAGGATTTTGAGAAAGTCCCTCCCAAAGACTCCTGATCAAACTAAGCAATCATGGGTAAGAGGAGACATGCTTTAATGGAGAGGTAACTGGTTAAAGTAGAGTGTAGGAGTACATGGTCAGTTCTCACAATGGAGGGATGTAAACAGTGGTCCCCTGGTGTCATGCCCCCACTGGAGGAATCCTCTTCAGAGGAGGAACTAGAGCTCCCAGAGAAAACAACATCAAGGAGAAGCCCATGCCTGGAGGCTAGGAGGAGCTTGGGCTCTCAGGAGAGATGACTACAGGTCCATTCCCGCTAAGGAGAGGAGCTCCATCTCTGCATAGCATATTATCCCCTGGCTGAATTTGCATACACAACTCCCAACACTCCACCTGTCAGACTCCATTGTCAACTATGAATATGCAGTCATGCCATGTGGATTGTGCAATTCTCTGTTTTCCAACGCTTCATGAGCAACATTTTTCGGGATTACCTTGACCCCTTTGTCATTATTTATCTGGACAATACACTGATTTATTCCCCCAACTGACAAGTTCATGACACTCATGTCTTGGCTGTATTGCAAGACTCGGGATAAGAGGGGGGTCGCTTAGCCTCAGAGGTGGAGTTTCCCCCCTCTTGTGGGGATGGACCCACAGCCAACTCTTCCGAGGGCCCAGGCTCCTCCTGATCTTTTGAGCATGGGCTTCTCCTTGATATTGTTTGTCTCTGGGAGCTCCAGTTCCTCCTCTGTAGGGGATTCCTCCAGTGAGAACATGACACCCAAGGATGTGTATTGGTACCGGTGCATTTTAATTTGATCTTGAGGTAGGCATGAGCAGAGAGGTGGCTAAATTTGCAGATGACACCAACTTATTTAAGGTATTTAAAACAAGAAGGAATGGTGAAGAGCTCCAAAAGGATCTCTCCAGATTTGGGGGAATGAATATTAAAATGGCAAATGCAATTCAATGAAAGCAAGTGATGCACATTGGGGCAAAAAAATCCTAATTTCACATGTATGCTGATGCGGTCTGAGTTGGCAGTAACTGACCAAGAAAGAACATAAGAAGAGCCATGCTGGATCAGACCAAGGGTCCATCTAGTCCAGCATGCTGTTCACACAGTGGCCAACCAGATGCCTGTGGGAAACCCACAAGCAAAACATGAGTGCAACAGCACTTGCCTACTCATGTTCCCCAGCAACTGGTGTACATAGGAATACTGCCTCTGATACTAGAGGTAGCATATAGCCATCAGGACTAGTAGCCATTGATAGTCTTATCCTCCATTAATTTGTCCAATCCCCCTTTAAAGCCATCCAAATCAGTGGCCATCATTATATCTTGTGGAAGTGAATTCCATAATTTAACTATGTGCTGTGTGAAGAAGTACTTCTGGGTCAGTTGAACCCCCTGTGAATGGAGGTTTTCTATTCATGGGAGAAAGATCTTGGAGTGCATAGCTCAATGAAAATTTTGACTCGGTGTGCAGCTGCTGTGAAAAAGGCAAATTCCATGTTGGGGATTACAGTAATACCTTGGTTTGCAAGTAACTTGGTCTGAGAGCGTTTTGCAAGACAAGCAAAAAATTTAAATTTTTTTTTACTTGACAAACAAGCAAGGTCTTGCAAGACAAGTAGTCGTAGGGATGTAACCGCTCGCCTCGAGTGGATGTAGCGGGCCGAAATCGGCCCCGCTCACGCCCACCAGAGACTCGCTTTGATATAAGAGTGTTTTGGATTACAAGCACGGTTCCGGAACGAATTATGCTTGCAATCCAAGGTATTACTGTATTAGAAATGGCATTAAATATCAAACTGCCAATATCATATTGTCCATATATAAATCTATGGTGCAACCATACTTGGAATACTGTTTATAGTTCTGGGCACCACACCTCCAAAATGATATTGTAGAGCTGGAAAAGGTACAGAAAATGGAAACCAAAATGATGAAGGTGTCAGAGCAACTCCTCTATGAGAAAAGATTACAATGTTTGGGGCTTTTTAGCTTAGGAAAAAAAGGCAATTAAGTGAGGAAATGATAGAGGTGTATAAAATTATGCACGGTGTGGGGAAAGTGGGTTGGGAAAAGTTTTTTCTCCCTCTCATGATAGTAGAATCCAGCAGGGTCATCCAATGAAGCTGAATGGTGGGAGATTCAGGACAGATAAAAGGAAGTACTTCTTCACACAGTGCATAAACTACCACAAGATGTAGTGATGGACTGATGGCCATCAACTTGGACAGCTTTAAAGGGGGATTAGAGAAGTTCATGCGGGAGAAGCTTATCAATGACTACTAGTCATGATTGTATTTTACCTCCATTATTGGAGGCTGTGTTGAACCTGTGTCTTGAGTTGGGGGCCTGTACACTAGGGCAAACCCACCCCTGACCCCTAATGTAGAGGATTACCCGTCACCACTGGGTAATCCCTCCCGTCCCTTCCGCTGCCACCATTAAACTACACCCCTTTTATTTAACATCTGTATTTTCCTTTAAGGTAGCTGGTCATTAGGCATGAGACAAACACAGATCAGAGGTGCCAGAAAAGTAAACAAAAATATATAGTATTTTATTTAAAAGAAAACAAGAGAACTGATTATTTTAAGAAGGTTGTCACTACTTTTAAACAGGGTTTCTATACAGTTACTTTTACCACCAATCAGGTGCAAGAAGCCCCAGTTCCTGTTCCTAACCAAACTCACTGGGTGACTTTTGGTCAGTCACTGACTCTTAGCCTAACCTACCTCACAGGGTTGTTGTGAGGATAAAATGGAGAGGAGGAGGAGGATTATGTAAGCCGCCTTGGGTTCCTTGAAGGAAAAAAGGTGGGGTATAAATATAATAAATAAAATAAATAAGCCAATTCCCCTATGAAGCACCACATCAGTTAACTCACAGGTGTAACATGAGCACTTGAAAGGCAGTCTTTCTGGGCAGGTTCGACTTCCACCTGGAATTTTGAATGGTGTTCCCCAGGCTTCTCCTGAAGTCTTCAGTCTGTTCCATCTGCTGCTCAATCTCCAGACCACCACCACTAGCACTCACTCAGGCTTCAACTCTTTCCTCCATAGGCTGCTCTAGCAGTCTTCCTCTGCTCACTTGCAGACCTTCTTCAGCTTCTGTCTCATGTGCTTACAGCACGGCCCCTGGGTCTAGTAGCTGCTATGCCCCCTGGCCTGGCTGCTGTCCTCTTCAGGCTCTCCAGTCTTTCATGAGGACATCCCATCAGGCAATTCTCCAGTCAGACTCCTCCTGACAGACTCGTCTCTTGTCAGATTCTCCACAGCTCCTTATATTTGTTCTAGTCAGAACCCTCCAGCCATTCAGTTTTGGGGCACCCAACATTCTGTCACTCCATCTCTGTGTAAACTTCCAACCAATGGGCATCTTTAGAATGTTCAGTTATTCCCCAATCGGATGTTACCCAATTTCAATCCTACCTTTCCATGTAAATAGAGAGAACCTGACTTAATTTTCACTTCCTAGTAGTAACAGTAACTGCCAATTTGCCAGCACACCATATTTAGAATGTAACTCCCCTCAGGCACAAGCCTCCAGTAAAAACCATACATTTTTCTTTTACTGTTAACTCCTTCAGACTGTCAGTGGTTGAAATAAAACATAACAGTTAAAAATTTACCTCAGTTTCTTCACAGAGGCATAGATCTCTTGATTACCAGTTGCTGAGGAACACTTAATGGGAGGGTGCTATTGCATTCATGTCTTCTTGTGGGTGTCTCATAGGCATCTGATTGGCCACTGTGGGAACAGAATGCTGGGCTAGACAGGCCTTTGGTCTCATCCAGCATGGCTGCTCTTACGTGTTTCTGGGGATACCCTCCTTCATTACAGAAAAATACAACTTTGGAGTTACCGTGGTAAGTTCCTTTTTTAAAGTGGATGCAATGGCATCTTACCCAACCTGTATGGAGATTGCTCACTACTGGGAGGAGTACCAGGTGGTCTCCAACTCACAGGGTTTTTCAATTAGTGCCTTGGGCCCCAGAGACCCTCCACCAGTTCATGGGTATTTTATTTACTGTTCTTTTGTTCTTCTATTAAGAGTTACAGTCCTTAGATGAGCAGGGAGAATTGAGTAAGCTGAAACTGGGAGGGGCTCTCACCTAAACAGGAAAGTACATGCAAGTATGATTTGTATAAGCCTGGATTATTGGAGTGAATGGGAGGAGCAACCCAGTCGAGGATACTCTCCATCCACTGTAGAAAAGGGACTCATCACAGTACGTTCAGCATTCTATTTTACTCCTCCAGAATATAAAAGCTTGCATAATTCACCAATTTTACCAGTGGCCTACAGTTTCTAGACTGGCATGTTTATGTTCTGGTTCCCAAACGTATGTTGCACCCTGGCAAATAATAATGTAAATTAAATTTTTGAATATGTTGCGGTAATCTGGGATTTTTCTCCCCCTTCCAGAATATAGAATTGCCCAAAGTGTCTTTGGTCAAGGTCCTGAGAAAAGGAAAATCGATGGTAGAGTTTCATTTTTAGACACTCAATCAAAAGAGCTGCCCAAGAAAGCCCATAATCTGAAGTTCCAGGATGAGGCTAAAGGGTCTGAAAAAATTGCAACCCATGTTAGTTTTACACCCCATCCAGGTAAAAATGTTTTTGAAGTGTTGCCATGGCCTTGCTAAGATCCAAGCTAAACATGTTGAGTGAAACTAACCATGTGTCTGCTGCCCAAAGCAGCAGCCACACTTCTACCTCCCCTTCCATAATGTCTTGTAGAACTGACCTGTGTGTTGATGTCTCAATGTTCTGTGTTTCCCTACTCCCTGCTCCCCACTAGAGGTGGCCAGGGAAACATAGAACATGGTGATACTTGAGAGTGTGCCTTCTCCCTTATCAACCTGCCCTGTCATTGAGGTCATCAGATGGCATGCTTCTGGTCAGATGGACCTATGGCCCAATTGGAGTCCATAGTGTGGCAGCTCCTTTCCTCTGGCACCCCCTGCCTCTGGAGGCCAGGCAGGCACCAACATTATCTTGTTTCTGGCACCTGCTGAAAACATCTTTATTTCAGGAAGCCTTCCTTGGTTGACCAGCCACTGTTTTTTATTGATATTCTGTTTTAATATAGTATTTTATTTTTTTATCTTTTTAAAATCTTTTTATTGTTCACTGCTTCAGAATCTGTTTACATGTAGAGCAGTATATAAATGTTTTAAATAAATATTGGGATACAGATGAGTTCTACTAGATCATGGATAGGCCTCCTGGTGCCTCCAGATCTTTTGGACTACAACTCCCCTTAGCCCCAGCCATTGTGGCCAATGATAAGAGATGCTGGGAATTGTAGCCCAAACCAACCACCTGGAGGGCACTAGGTTGCCTACCTCTGTACTAGATGTTATGGAGATAAATGGGGGAGCTAGATGGGTGGTTGCACACATTTTCAGTGTTGCATCTAGTTTGGCTCCATGTGTTGTCTGATCCATCCCAGCAATTGAATTCTTTTTGCTAGCCCTGTGAATAAATATGTAAAAATGACTGCTTGTGATGGTTCTGCTCCTTCTCTCTATTAATTTGAAAAAAGTTCCTTTCCCCCCCTAATGAATTATGATGTTTGAAATAGCAATCATTTCTCCCCTTTCTTCAGTGAAGACTGTTGGCTCTTGCTGTTGCCTTTGCTGAGAGTAAAGCTGTGGAAGTCTCCTAGATCATGGGATTGTATGCCCAAAACATATGTGGTGGTTAGAATGATTTGGAAAGCTTTTTGCTGAATGTTGTCCTGACTAGATTCTCCAGTCTGTTTTTATGCCAATGGTGCCACCTTGTGGATTATTCTAATCTGCCATTTGCTATTTATGTATTTCATTTAACCAATTTTCAAACCAATTTCTCTGCAAAGAAAATGCTTTATCTTTTTCTTACTGAAGGCAAAAAATAGTACATTAATTCAGAAATAGCTGGTATGAATTTACTATCCTTTTGGCACCAGGTTAAAACGTCTTTGTTTCCCTGTGCATTTTACCTGGTTTGCCTGTCCTTTTATATTTTTCTGCTCTTTAAATTTGTGGAGAGAAAGCCAGAGCACACATTGAACCCTGACACCTTGAACCCTGGCACACTGATCCCTGACTTGTTTTCTCGTTCCACTCGCCATCTGGCTGCATAATCCCCACCCAGGGCATAGAGACACAATCCACATCTGCACAATAGGGCACATAACATTCCGGAGAGGAGAGGGTGGGGGCGCAGTCTCAAAGAGCTGCAAAGTACCCCAAAGTGCTCCAAAACACCCAGGAGGAGTCAACACCAAGAGACGCCACTGCCCCTTGGGGGCAGACCCAGCCCACCTGGTCAGCAGGGGCGTAAGCTGCCACCAGGACCCCCCCCCCCCCGCCGCCTACCTGGTCCTGCGCGCCGCTCCTGCCCACCGCCGCCGGAGCCACTGCTCCGGCGTGCTGGACCCCCTGCTCCGGCGTGCTGGACCCCCGCCCGCGCTCTGTTTTGGCGGGAGGAACCAGGGCAACAGGGCTTAAACAGCCCTGTTGCCCTGGTTTCCCCAGCTAAAAACAGCGCGGGGGGTCCAGCGCGACGGAGCAGGGTCACTTCGCGCCGGAAGTGGCACGACGGGACCCATCGGACAGGGAGGAGGGCTCTCCGCTCGGCGGAGAGCCCAAGTAAAGCCCGCACGCGGGGCTGAGCAGCCCATCGGATGTGAGCAGGCCCAGTTCGGGCCTTGCTCCTGTCTAATGGGCTGCTCGGCTACATCCCTAGGACACAAGTTGAGTGTTCAGAGGAGGTTTTCTTGCCCTCTCCAACACACTTTGAATGATTTGGATTAGACATACTAATTTTGTTCCTTGTCCTCCAGGAAGTTTTGGCATCATTTACCTTGGCCTCTCCAGTTAACTGTGTATGATTACACTTGCCAAAGTTACTAAGCCTAAGGTCATTTATTCACAATTTATTGTGTATGTCCCAGAGCTACGACCTTTGGTAATATTGCTTCCTGCTATATTCCAAGGTTCTGCCAATTTCTACACTTCCAGACCAG
Source organism: Shinisaurus crocodilurus (assembly GCA_021292165.1). Taxonomy (NCBI): domain Eukaryota; kingdom Metazoa; phylum Chordata; class Lepidosauria; order Squamata; family Shinisauridae; genus Shinisaurus; species Shinisaurus crocodilurus. Next base: position 89,344,872 of record CM037880.1, on the reverse strand, counting down.
CATGCTGCATCTTTCTTTCTGCCTAACCATCATTACATAGGAACATAGAAGCTGTCTTATACCAAGTCAGACCATTGGTCCATCTAGCCCAGTATTGTCGATACTGATTGGCAATGGCTCTCCAGGGTTTCAGGCAGGAGTTTTTCCAGCCCTCCCTGGAGATGCTGGGGATTGAACCTGAGACCTTCAGCATGCAAAGCGGGTGTTCTACCACTGAGCTTTGGCCCCTTTCCTAAAGGTGTTTGTGGGGAATGACATTTAAGGTGTCATTCCCCAAAGACACCTTAAATATGGGGTGGAGGGACTAGATTGCTTTTGTGCCACTGCTTTTTCACTCTCCTCCTTCGTTCCAGCTCTTCCCAAAGGCAAGTGATTGGGAAATCTGTGTATTCATCTATGCCAGGAGTGGGGAACATTTTTTTTTTTAATATTGAGGACTGCATTCCCTTGGGGAAAATTTCTCAGTGGGGCCATACCAGACGATGCACAGAGCTGAAGTCAAAAGTGGGTAGTGCTAGAGCTGGCAGTGGGCCACCCCCTTTTCCCTCTCGGCCTCCCACTTCTCTCCCCACTGAAAATACACGTATACACATGTGTGCAACAATTAGGCTTAGGAACAATTAGGCCATTCATGTGAATTGGACCTTTTTTCGAAGCTTAATTTTTGTGTGGGGGACAAGGAGGGAGACTGTGGGCTGCATCCAAGGGCTGGAGATTCCTGGTCATGGGTTAGGATTCCATATTCTTTGGGGTGTTGTATTCTCTAGATAGGGGTCTTGGAGGCTGGAAGTGTTTCTTTGCTTGCCAGAGCCCTATGCAGATGTTTCATGGAATGCCAACAGGGAGGGAAATGAGAATTACACTGACAGCATCTGCACATTTGGACATCACATTTACATTGGAGCTTCTATGTATAGAATCCAATGTGTATAGCTTGACCCATCCAAACTCTACACTGCAGTTTTTATAATGTGTAGTTTGGACCTACATATGTTGTGCTCAACATGTAAATGAACTACCTATTTTGTAGATGTCTGACAGGCCTGGGATGCTTTAGATTGAGGTGAGCTGTCATGATTCTAATTCTCCTACTGCATATTTAATTGATTGTCTGTGGAGGGCTAATGTGAACCTCTTGTGGGTAGGCAAGCAGTGTAACACAGTTAGCTCCACTAGCAGTAACAATACACTTATGGAAGTCTGGAGTCATCTGTTGGAGGAACCCCTAGGAGTTAATGTGCTTCTCAAAGAGGCCAGTTGACTTTCATCATGTTTTTATTACTGTTAAGTGGCATGATTGGGATCAGATCACATGGTTTCTGGCCTGCAAGCTGTTAGTTAACTATGCCTTATCTAGATATGCTCTAGATCAGGGCTCTCCAACCTTGGGTCCCCAGATGTTGCTGGCCTACAGCTTCCAGCATACCCAGCCAGCATGGCTAATGGCAAGGGATTCTGGGAACTGTAGTCCAGCAACATCTGGAGACCCCTGCTCTAGATTCTTTCAAGCCCTATAGTTCCCTGATCCTATCAAAACATACATATTGGGGGGGGGGATCTCTGAAATGTCTTAAGAAAATAGTTTCCACTGAACCAGAGCAAATTATTATTTACTGAAAGCATTTCAAAGACTATGTTTTTGTATAGCTTTAGTCTGATATAGAGAAAATAGTTTAGGTTACACTGAGATTATCTGCTTAGTATGAATGTCGCTGCCCTTAACTCTTATCTTCACACAGTAACATTTCCCATGGTTTCAGGCTTTCTCACCTAGAATAAAACCAATTATGCTCAAATAGTTATGTATTTCTCCTTTTGTAGGCCCACTAGGAGTGACAACAGGATCTGATCAGAAGGGACCTGATAAAAAGGTAAACGGCAAAGATGTACCGTAAGTGTCAGACCTAAATAGTGGATAACGTTTGTAAAATGTTTCAGTTAGTTATATAGCATGACGTTTTGTGGATCAGTTGTAATAAATTGGGTATGTTGAAGATTCCTAAAGATATGTATCTGCACCAGCTCACTTTTGCACAGTCTGTCACTGATAATTGCATGAATTGGTGCAGTGTCTTCCCATATCAGCATTCCACTTCCTTGTTTCTTTGAATGAAAGTTAGTACTAACTTCCCCTGCTATATCCTGCCCTTCCCTGCCACTTCCTTCATAATCAGAACCTTGGTCCTTTTCAAAATGTAGCTTTATTTCTGCAGAGTCATTCAGTCCCCTTTTGTTAGTAGAGTCATGTTTAAAAGTTTGGCATAGACACTGTACCTTGCTTAATTTTTCATTCCTGGCTAGTTGTAATCTTGCTGCAATGCAGATGGGTGTGTGCTTGCTTGTCCACATGTTATCTCTAGATCAGGGCCTTCTACAATAATGAAGAGGCAGCTCACAGCATTTTTCTATGTGCAGCATATCATTTAGCTCCTAAACAGCCTTCGTTGTATTCCTTGCCTAATTTTAGCACATGAAAGTTGTGTTTACTATATTGAAGATAAACCTTATTTATTTATTTATTTACTTACTTAAGGACAAACCTCAAGGAGCACCTCAGCTGGCAAATAAAGTGCTATGTGAAGGAAAACCCATAGAACAACTTTTAGATTTGGTTGATAAACACTATACTGGCAGCAAATCACTCCATAACAATGAAATTTTTTTATGTAAGTAAGGGTGTGTGCCTGGATTGGCTGTTTCTCCACAGTGGTTTGGCCCCTTTCCCCCTGCTAAGTGGCTTGGGTGTGGTCCTCTAGGCCAGGGAATGGCCCAGCAGCTGCTCCTATAGCTTTCTCCAACCCCTGCAACAGGTTGGACAGGCAAGACACCACTTTTCACTGGGCTGAGATACTCCCATGGCAAAGTTAAGCTCTTATTTCTCCCATTTGGTGTGGGAGGCATCCACTGCGGCTTATGTCTCCTACTGCTTGGAAGGCATGAATCATGTGACTTAGGTTCTTTTATTATCCTCTCCCCTTGTTGGTCTCGCATCAGTTTGTTTCCTGTCTTCATGCAAGTAGAAGCTAGGTGCCTCTCCTTTATTCGTCTGCTTAGTTCAGACCCTCCTATCTTGTTTCCCCTCATTTTATACCTTATTTCCATGCCATTTTGTTCTACTAGTTCTTTTACTCTTGGCTTTTTACTCTTGCCCTCCCCCCCCCCTTTTTTAAAGGTTTTCTTCTATCATTCTCTTCTCTGCCTGTCTGTTACTATCAGATGGCTGGAAATGTTCCCCTAGCAAGCTGGATAACAAAAGAACAAATACATTGGACGCACTGGGAAGCAAAGTGCAGCTTCTTTAGTAGGCATAAGAGAAGCTTCTGCTGCGAATCATCCCTCTGTGAGTGTGAATAGATAAACTCAGAGCTTTAGCTGATCATTAGCAGACACCTCTAATTCCGGTTGTTGCAGTGATCGGATAAAATTAATTTGCTCAGCGGAGGCACCCTCCACATCGGTTGGTCGAGGCTTAATGCTGCTCAAACAGGCCGCCACTTCTGGAGCCCTCCCAAACTCTTTGGCCTCTGAAAAGCAGCATCATTTCCTGAGAAAGAAAATGAAAATATTCACTCCAGCCACCAGATGATGCAAAAGGGCAATCCACGCCTGATTGAGCTCTCTTCAGTCTCCAGAAAAGCTTTTCAGGAAAACACTGGTGCAGTTCTAATTTCCTAAACCTCCCCCAATCTGGTAAGGGTTTACCAGAAGTGCTCAGGACCCAATCTCAAGTCCAGGCATTATCCAGTATCTCAGAACCACTCCTCTGTGGAGTCTGACTATGAATCCCCAGACCCCCATTTCCACTCAAGGGGCAAAATGTTTTCTAAATTGATGGACTCCCCACTCAAAATCTGGAGACAGAGGCCATACTCATAGACTTTCACAGTAACCATGGGACAATTATTCAGGACCCAACCTCTCACACCCCCTCAGATCATGAAGAAGAAGAATGGTGTGAAGGCTCTAACATCGAGGATTTTTTCAAAATCATAGACTGTTTAATGATGCTGACTTTCTACCTTAATTATACAAGGTTTTCTCTAGGTTTGTGTCCTCTGACTTAGGATCCAGCATGTTGGGGAGCATCTGTTTATTCCAGAAATCAGAACCCCTCAAAAAGTTGTGCCTTTTCCAGTGCCCTTGAATGGCATCAGAATGGGCTGCACAAAATTTTCATACCTTAAAACACAGCAGCCTATAGAGGACCTTAAGGTTACTTTAGTGGATGCTCCTGTAGCCACCCTATTGTCAGGGGCCATAGTACCCACTGATGGAGACATACCTCTGAGGACTAGGGTGAGAAAAGCTCAGACCTAACTCTGAAAAAAGCTTGTGAGGCAACTGTACTCACCCTCTAAGCAGCTTCTATCTTATCCGTTTCTGCCAGGGCCATCTTGTTGCAATTGTAAGATCTGAGTCAGGACCTCAACCTATACTCGGGCTCCAGACTCCACAAGGCACTTCAAAGGTTAGCCAGGGCCTTGGCTTTCATAGCTGATGTCACTCTAGAGACAGTACAATTTTCTGCCAGGTTCATAGCAGCAATTGAGCCAGTGTGGCGTAGTGGTTAGAGTGTTGGACTGGGACTGAGGAGATCCAGGTTCTAGTCCCCGCTCGGCCATGAAACTCACTGGGTGACTTTGGGCCAGTCACTGACTCTCAGCCTAACCTACCTCACAGGGTTGTTGTGAGGGTAAAATGGAGAGGAGGAGGAGGATTATGTAAGCTGCCTTGGGTTCCTTGCAGGAAAAAAGGCGGGGTATAAATATAATAAATATAATAAATAAATGAATTGCAATAGCTAGGTGCTGCTTCTAAGTTAAGCACGAGTGTGGACAACTGCTTCTAGGACCAATCTTGCCTCAGTTCCCTTTAAGGCAGTGCTTCTCAAACTGTGGTCCAGGACCCACCAGTAGATCTCAGCCAACCTTCGGGTGGATCTCAGTGCTGCAGACTGCCCAGTACCTCTTTGCTTGACTACCCTGTGCCATGGCTGCACCATGCACATTGCATAGGCAGGTGTGGCAGCCAGAGTTGGTTAGAGAGCAAAGCTGATATTTTAAAAAATAATTCAAAAAGCTGGGAATAAAGAGGAAGGGTATAAGAGAGGGAACTTGTTATAGGAAGAATTAAATATAAAAGCAGCAGGAAGGAGGAATGAAAGAAACTGGCAGTTGGGGAAGAAGGGGAGAAGAAATGATGGGTAAGACTTTGAGAAGCATGTTGCAGGAGGAGAACAATGATATAAAATAAACAATTTTCTCTACTTAGAGCAGAGGTTCCTAACCTTTTTGGGTCAGCTGGCACATTTGGAATTTTGAGTAAGTGTCATCAGCAATCTCAAAATCTGGCTGCCATGGGGGGCTTGCTCGTTCATAAAATGGCTGCTGTGGTAGGTATGGACAGTGAGAAAACACTAATTTCCCAGAAGGCAAATTGGTGAGACTAATAGAAAAGTAACTAACCCAAGAACCTAAGTACAAGGCTGAGGTGGGGGTCTGAGCTCCAAAATAAAAAGCTACTCCTTTGAAACCAAATAAAGATGGTGCTGGATGGCAGCACTTTGCTTTGCAGCATGGTGACCTCCCAGTTTTATATATAGATAGATATTAATTAATCATCTTAAGAAATAAAGTTAAAAGCATGAGAGGCAAGGAGCCTGGTGGGTGCCAAGAGAGGTGTCTCTGGGCACATTGATGCTCATGGACACGATGTTGGAAACCCAGTATCGTAAACCCATCCAGTTCTGAGCTAAGCTGTAGTCGTTATCACAGTCCGAGTGTCAAAGCCAAAATATATCAGTCCAAAACAGAGCAAACGTAAACCAGTTTGGGATCAGGCAAAGTCGTGGTCAGGGTCGTTCCAAGGTTCAAAGGTACAAGTCTGAGGTCGGGAATGTCAGGAGCGTCTGGCTGTAGCTGTCTTAACAAACAATTGCTCCAGCATCTGAGTGTGTTTGGGACCTGCCTTTTGAGCAGGCACTGATTGGTAAGGCTGCCCAGCTGGGTCAGGCTGCACTTAGCCTGGCCCCACCCCAAACACTCCGGCCCAGCTGGTCTCTGTCTGACCTACTGGAGGCACAACACCCAGACTTAGAACCTCTAGATCAGCAAATTCTTCCTGAAATGGGGAGGCTGACTAATAATACCTCCAGAGCCAATGTCTGCACTTAATTTGAGGAAAGCTGAATTATGAAACTCCCTGCTACAAGGAAATAGCTGTGGCAAAGAATTGTTCAATTTTCAAAGGATATCAATGTAAAATGCTATCAGCATTAGCCAGCTGATTATGCCAAACTCCATCTCCATCTGTCCTCATTTTCAGCTCTCTCAAGCGGGCCCTGGGGGTAGAACGCTTTACAACCCCTGTTCTATATAGTTCCAAGGAAGGGCGAGGATTGGTGTGCCATTTTAGATGTCAAGTACCTCAATAAATTTATATGGTACCACAGATTCCATATGGAGTCCCTGGCCGCTAAGGGTACTTCCTTGCCTCCATAGGCCTTATGGAAGCATACCTATACATTCTACTGACCATCATAGATTTCTTTGCTTTTTATCTGCATTTTCAGTACAAAACTCTACCTTTTGGTCTTGCCTCAACCCCAACATCTTCACAAAGTTGATGTTCACAATAATGGCACACCTCTGGCTTTAGGGAATTCACATCTACCCTTATCTTGATGACCTCTTACTTCAGTCTCCCTCCCTCAAGACCCATCAGGATTTACAGATTACTTTAGCACAGAGGCAGGCAGAAGGTAGATTGGGATCTACCAGTAGATCTCTGGGTGAATTGTAGTAGATCAGTAGGTGTTTAACAATAGCAACAACATAAATGCTTTTACACATACTGCTCTAAATTAGGGTGCTGAAACAAAGAACCCTTGGGAAACCAGGAGTGGATTTTGTGTAAAAGAACTGGAGGCTTAGTTCTAGTACTGAAAACAAATGCCTGCGCTGCCTTAATTCTAAGTGCATACCTGCCCCTTACCCCAAGCCGCTAATTTGCAGCTGGTTCCAGTTGGTAGACCTTGAGGTTCTAGTAAAATTACAAAATAGATCATGCGAGCCTGAGGTCTGCTCATCCCTGCCCTAGCATGTCTGGATGTCATTTCATGCTAATTCATGTCTCCATGCAATCAAGCACAGCTTTCAAGGTGTCAGGATCTGTTCAGATGGAGCTCTGCAGCGCCATCTGGTGGCCACCTTAGGAACAACAGGCCAGTCTGCAGTACTTCCTCGCAGGGTTCAATCTTTGACCGGTAGGCATTCCCAGGTGCACACCAGCTGGGAGCAGTGGGAGGCCCTATATAAGGGCTTCCTCTTCTCTCAAGCCTTTGCCACAGCAACATAAGCCTATGTGTTGTCTGCAGCTGGTTCCTGTCTCCAGCAACCAACCTTGAGCCTTGCCTTGCCTGGTGACTGACCTGTGTCTGCTCTTGACCAGCATTCTAGCCTCTGGCCCTTCTCTGCCTGGTACATGCCTGAACTCTGTTTGAATTCTGGATTTGCCTGCCTGCCTCTGGCCCTCATCTGAACCCTGTTTGCTTACTGGACTTGCCTTCTGCCTCTGGCCCCCACCTCGCTTGATACGTGCTTTGACCTATGCCTGTCTTCTGGATTCTGCTCACCCCTGGCCTGCTCCTGCCTGCATCATCCCCTGGCCCTGGCGTTCCAGCCCAGGACCCTTGCCGCCCACAACCCGGAGCTGACACGAGGGAGAGTGGGAATCCTGGGGCCAATCTTTCCCTGGAAATAATCCTAGGGAGAAAATGGTTTCCGAACAGGTCTCTTACTATCATTTCATATGATCCCATGTTCTAGTAGATAGGATTGAGCTTAAGAGTGCCGACTCCAGCATAAGGGTTTCAAAATGGGGCTCTGCTTGGAACTAGGACCTGGACCTAAAACTAGTGCTGGAGTCTCCCTGCAGTGAGGTGATGGTACACGAGGGCAAAAGTTCAGAAGAAAGAACTTTCTAGCATCAGCATTTTTTATGAACTCACTAATGCAAAGGTGTATTAGTCTAAAGCCACCTCCATGTAAAGCAGTTCTTGCAGATCAGTTTTACTCAGTTAAGTTGTGAAATAAAGCCATGCCCTCCATAGAAGCATCAATGAAGTTTCATAGATTTCATAGATCATAGAGTTGGAAGGAGCCTACAAGGCTATTGAGTCCAACCCCCTGCTCAATGCAGGAAACTAGAGGAGGGGTCTCCCATCCAAGTAATAACCAGGCTTGACCCTGCTTAGCAGTTCCCCCTGCTATTGTCACTAAAGACTCAGATGAATCTCTTTTCATTCCTAGCTCAGGCAGAAACTATTTTGTCTGCAATTCAGAAACCTGTGCCAACAGATCAAGAGAAACCTCCTTCAGTGCCTCAAGAGCTGGATAAACTTCTTTTAGAGAACAAAACTTTACAAACACGTATTTCTGAGCAAGAAGAGCAGTACAATGTCAAGATTGATAGTCTGAAGTCCGACTTGGTTAGTACTAAGAAAGATATGGTGAGTAGAGTATTTTCTTTTGGTGATTTCAGTGTGTGTGTGTGTGTGTTGTGAGAGAGAGAGAGAGAGAGAGAGAGAGAGAGAGAGAGAGAGAATATACATATATAATATACACACCGAAGTTTCTAATCTGAAATAGCAAGAAGTAACTGGAGGTAAACTGAGCCTCCAGTTGCCAAAAATCAAATTTGGATTTTATTTTATTTATTTGGAAATACAGCCCACTCCATCTTAGTATGGGCAACAATTTACTAGTTATTTTCTCTTATTCCTGTCCCGCAAAAGCCATTCTGAATAAAAGTAGCTTACACCACTTCCAGAACAGGTACAAGCTCTGGCTTTGGTGAGTTTCCAAGGAAAGAGAATTCCAAAGTTGAGGAATACTCACAGAAACTCTCTCTGCACCCTTATGGAACTAATTTGGCATGTATATGGTACACTTGAAAATGTTCTGGGTTAGTTAATTTTGAGATCACTGTAGGCAGGGCTGGGTGCGTGCTGCTCTTTAAAAAAGGGGGGGAGCTAATAGAGTACACGTGGAGATCTGCAATCTGTATGAAATTTTGTCTTTTGTCTTCGTGTTTTTTTTGTTTTGTTTTGTACTATTTCTGCATAATGCTGCTTCTCAGTCAGTGCAGGAATAGAGCCAACAGGAAAGGGCTAACTCTTCCTTAAGAAGCCAGGGCTGAGAAGTTCACATCCCTATCCAGAGAGGAGGGAACCTTTCAGTCCTTGACTTTGCCTTGAAAGGAAGAGCAGGGTTGCTTGGGCCTGGCTGATTGAGTGTTTGTCCCTGATTCCCTCACAACAAGGCAAACAGTGGGAGATTGCATGCCCCCCCCATCCCCACTGCCAAAAGGATGGGGTGATCTGCTGGGTCTGCTCAGTAAACTTGTTGCCACCAAGATGGAAGCCTGTGTTGTATGAAGGTGTCTCAAGTGCTCTCACAAGAGGGGGAGGAAGGAAAGCTCCTTAGACTTGGGTAGCAGCCTTCCCTCCTCTTCATCTCATTCCGTCCTCCAGTTTAAGCTCGTCACAGTAGAAGCAGGCTCAATTGCCCCCTTAGCTCCAGGGGGAGAAAGCATTCTTGCAAAGGAGGGGCTCCCCTCTCTTGCCATGCATGCTCCAAAAGGAGGGACTCTTCCCCGTGCGAAGTGACCCCAGGGAACAGCTAAGCAACCAGGCAGTTGACAAAGGGAATAAAGACTCCTTCTGTCTCCACCTCTTCATCTTCCCATTGGATGGGCCCATGCCAAAGGACTCACGAAATCAGGCAGTGGAATATCCTGAGCTTATTTATGAGCCCAGCTCCATTCTAGGGGAACGATCCCATGATGGGACACAGAGAGAGAGAGAGAGAGAGAGAGAGAAGAGGGGCAATTTTCTGAGGATGCTTCCCCCCCCCCTTTCAGTACCTTTCTAGCCAGTGTGGTGTAGTGGTGAGAGTGTTGGACTGGGACTCGGGAGATCCGGGTTCTAGTCCCCGCTCGGCCATGAAACTCACTGGGTGACTTTGGGCCAGTCACTGACTCTCAGCCTAACCTACCTCACAGGGTTGTTGTTATGAGGATAAAATGGAGAGGAGGAGGAGGAGGATTATGTAAGCCGCCTTGGGTTCCTTGCAGGAGAAATGGGGTATAAATATAATAAATAAATAAATTTCTAGGCACAGGTTCTTCAAGCCAGAATTTTTTTACAGGTTGAACAAGTGCTCACAACAACTCAGACTTCATGAATGATCAGAAAGGTGGTCAAAATCATTCCAGTATCATGGTGCTCATCAACAGACAGGACATATCAGATGCTCTGGCTCACATTTCAGAGGTGGTGCATGTATTGTTGCATCATACCCACATTGTACACAGCTCAGCTCCCAGAATTACTTGGCCTCCTTAATCCTGGTCTTCAAGGGCTGGCAATCAACGTCTTACAGAGACAAGTGGTAGCACTAGGCAGCATTTTGGGAAATAGGGATCACTTCTCCCTCTCCCATCATCCCCAAATCAGATCATTTCTTTGTGAGGCCTGCATCTCTCCATCAGTTGTTCACAAGTTCCCCACTTGGGATCTCACTCAGCTTCAAGCCCATTTATTCCATCCCCTAAGGGAACTCCTTTGGAAGGATGTTTTCCTGGTCATGCTTGCTTTGGCCAGGAGGGTTAAGGAAATCGGATCCCTTTCAGTCAGAGGAACTCTGCACCTTCCAACTCAACAGGGTGATACTTTGCCTGGACCTGATTTTCATTTTGAAAGTGGACTCTGTTTTTCACAGGTCCTAGGACATCGCATTAGAACAGCATTTGTGTCCTACAAGGTAGGAGCATAAGGAAGGAAAGTCTTCTCGTGCATAATGAGCATGTGGGTTAGAGAGTGCATAGCCTGGGCCTACTAACCCAGGGGCCACTCCCCTCCCCAAGGTATCATAGCTATTTCCAAGGCCTTGTGCATCAGTGCTCCTCTTGAAGATCTGTGCAGAGTGGCCACCTGGGCCAATCCTTCCACCTTCATTCATCATTACAAAATTGACAAATAAGCATCGGCTGAGATGTCCTTTGAACAGCAGGTCCTGCAACATGCCCTGTAGAGTAACATCTCACCTTGTTCTGGGATACTGCTTTTGGACATCCCTTTCCTGTCAGCTCCACTCCTCCACTGACCTAGAACAGAACTTTGGACTTGTTGTGAAGCATTCTTCTGGTCAGCGGAGTGATAGATAGATCCTGCCACATTGCACGTGATGGGGTTGCAGGCATAGTCTCTGCACATCATGTTTGTGTGGTTACTCTACTTGGTAGTTAGTTAGGGTCTCTGCTGGAATAACCCTCCTTTTCTGTCCCTCTGATTTCTTCTTTTTTTGCTCTTCGGTGGTAGTTTATCTGAGATAAATGCTTATTGTGAACAAGCTTTATGCTGACGTCAAGTCCTGTGACTGAGGGTTCCCTCCTCTCTGGGTGGGATGTGAACTTTTCTTTTGACCCCACCTTCCCAAGGAAGAGAAGAATTAACCCTTTCCTGTCGGTCCACTCACCATTGACCAGGAGAACCCTTTCCTTAGTAAGTCCAACTTTCTGTTCGGTCACAGCAGAGGACAAGGAGTACTAAAGCCCCATCCCGTGGGCACTGGGAATCTATCCAGCAATCCCTTCTGCTTTCTGAGATTTCAGCCAACATTACCCATGTACTTTTAAGCAGTTTTGAAACTATAAGGAGCTGAAATGGCTCAGAACAAATCAGGCTGCTTCTGAAGCCTCAGGTCTGCCACAGAGATTCAGTGAATGCAGTCAGACAGTTTCAGACTGTCTGTTTAAAAATGGTTACATTTCCCCTCCAACCACTCCATAAAAGGAAAAAGGCAGGCAGTGGGGAGGGAGGGAAAGAGTGTGTGTGTGTGTGTGTGTGTGTGTGTGTGTGGTTTTGTAACTGACAATTCTAGCTTCCAGTCAGGAAATAACTTTACAAGGCCTCTCATTTTTACTTCCACTCACACTGCTTTTGGGAGGGATATAGAAGGAACAACATCAACAAAACAAAATCTCAAACTTTTCATTCATCATAACTCCCAAACCTCTGCACCTATATGCCTGAAGATTTTCAGGTTACTTACCTAGGGGCACCTCTATCAGATGTATGCTGTTTTCATATAAAACCACATGGGGGGAGAGCGAATCTTTTTTTGTAACAATTCCTAAAATCTGAAGGTTGCCCTAGCACAACCCCCATGTATCTTTCTATCTGAAATGTGGCAGGCTTCATTCTCTCAGAAGGGACTACTACGCCAGCAAATTGCATCCAATTTTGCCAAGGTATAAAAATGTTAACAGGCGTCCCCTTTAAAAAAAACAACCAAAAAACCCTCCTGTAAATGTGTCTAACACAGAAACTCCAGCACTTGTTTATTTGGCAGGCTTTATCCACTGAGAAAGGGCTACTATGCCTGCAGATTTCACTCTATTCTATCAAAATTTAAAGATGTTATAGCCGTTTGTTTGTTTCCCCATCTAAGCGAGGTTTAGGATTAAGTAGTGCTCAGAATGGTCTGAGCTGAATCAGCCCACTTTCTGAAGTGCGGTCTGAACTGAAACTTGCATTTGGTGCACGCCCCTACTAAAAAGTTGCTTTCCTTTTTTTAAAATGAAAGTTAACACTGTCAGCCAGTATTCAATGCCACCTTCTGTGTGTTTTTTCCCCTATGCTGCTGTGGAATTTCAGCATGTCCTCAGCTTTGAGTACTGTATAGGGCATGAAAAGTACAAATCTTACATGATAAACTTTCTCCAGATAGCAAAATGTGTTTGCAAACCACCAATATTTTTTTAGTGCCCAACTGTAAAACAGTTCATTTATAATCCTTTATAAATACAAAGTCAAAACAAAAATGCAGACCACTTTAGTTTAAGTCAGTCTTTTGTCCTCTGATGCTGTTGCTTTTGCAGCAGTTGTTGCTTGACCCCCAGGGTCTGTTCTGATTGCTGCCAGCTCTGAGGATCCCATAGCAGTTGCAACAGCTGTTGGGGAGAACCTGAAGGTAGGAGTGTTTTGAGCTCACACTGGCAGCTGGAGGCTGGAGAAGATTACTGGCTGCTCGCTTATATAGGTTTCCTGCTTCCTTAAGAGCTTTGTGGGGAATATTATTGAGAGGTTTATAACCACCAACTGAAATTATTGGTATATGTACCCAGTATTCCAAGCTGCTAATATTTGGTATTACGTGCATTTTATTTATTTATTGCATGTAATCCTTGTTCTTCATTTTGCAATGACTTAGTGGTCAGCAGCTTGGGCCGAAGATAGCCTTATCTAGCCTGCCAATTAGTACGTAACAACAAATCTCTCTTTTCTCATGTTGTTGTACTTCTGTCTCACCAGATTCATCTCTCACTCCTGCCCCCCTATAAGCTTCTCACTTGCCTATGCCCCATCATCTGGCCACTTTCCTTTCTGCCATCCTCCTCCCAAAAATTCCCCAGTGCTGTACAATTCTGTGGAGACAGTAGGGCTGAAGTACCAAAACTGCACTACCTTACCTGTACCTAAGTTGGACTGGGTTTCTGCACCAGGGCTAGGGGATGAGCTTATCCCCTCACATTAGTGATGAGCTGTGAATAAATGCTTGATTCTGTGAACTGCTGCCTCACCACAAAGCGGCTCATAGGAAGCAGGCACACATTGACAGAATTTGAAATACTATTTTCATGTGATTTTTTCCCTTCTCTCCCCCCCCCCCCCCCAATCTTATTAGGATATATTGAAGCAGAAATTAGATAAGTTATTGGAAGAAAATGCAACCTTGAAAGTGCATAATTCCAAATTGGAGCAAAACATCCAGAGTGCAACGACTACTGATACAGCACCAGTACAGATCACCAGTGAGTTTTTTGGGGGGGAAATATCTGAATAAACCAATACATGGGTGTGTTTGAACACATTCGGACTGAGATAACTCCAATTAGCAACTCTTTTGCAGCTTCACAGCAACTGAAAAAAATAAAACTTAGGTCTGTAATCCAAAGGATTCCATATGGTCATGTGCATTGATGTCTTTTCAGCCCACCCACTCCAATTAATTGCTGCAGACACTAATACCCACAAAACCCCCCAAAAAACCCAGAGCAGCTGATCCGCAGAAAGCGTGAAGGGGAAATCAGCAGAACCCTGGTGTGCACACAGAAATGCTTTAGGTGCAGACTACACTTTTTCATCACATTTTTATCATCTATGTTGCAGGAAACAGTCAAGGGTAGAAGAATCTTGGCATGTGAGATTCTAGGATGCACTTCTTTTTTTAGTTTCCAGAGGGGTAGCTGTGTTAGTCTGTTGCAACAAAAAACAGCAAAATCTTGTGGCACCTTAAAGACTGACAAATTTATTCTGGCATAAGCTTTGTGGATGTTGTCTTATCTCATCATATAAATGAATGAACAGTTAACCTCAAATTGACAGATTTATATACACAAGCTGGGGATGGAGGACATGTGTTGTCAGAGGGAACTGAAATGTAGAAAGTACTGACAGTGATAATTACCTTAACAGTTAAAACATTTAATATATTTTACGTCAAGGGAAATCTTTGGAAATGTAATAAGTTAATGTACAGTAACTTCTCAGTTGACTGCTGGAGGTGTTTGAGGACAGGCAAGTATGAATTGTTTAGTACTGCATCGTATTATCGATGTAATATGTCAGGTTTTTAGAATTGCAATCACTCCAGAGACAAACAACTAAATATTTAACAGGATTTACTTTAGGATTTTCTGTAAATGACAATATTAATGAAATAATAAATAAGACTATATAAACCAAATACGAAACCGTTGCTGGTTAACCAGCAACAGTTGCTTGTCCCACTTCCTTCAGTGACCTAGTTTGCACGTAACAAGAAGCCACCATCGGTGAATTTCCGCATGGGGTTTCTTGTGGCAGCTGCCATTATTTTGAATATTCAAGCTGCAGTGGGGGGGGTGCTATAGCTTGCCACTATGTGCGAACCCAGCAAGGGTGGGTTTTTGGGGTGGTTGACAAGCCACCCGCAACCCTAAAACAGCCCATGAGTTCTGGGTGGCTTGTCAACCAGCCCAACAACTGACCCTTGCCAGCTTCCCAAGGAACGGCAAGCTACAGCACACCCCTGCCATGGCTCTAATATTCAAAATGGCAGCCACTTCCATGATGAGAAGCCCTGCAAGGACATTCACCCATGGTGGCTTCTTGTTACGTGCGAACCAAGCCAGTCTGTTGTTGCCAGCTTCTGTTGTGGAGTTTCATTCTTCTCTGGCTGAGGGAGAGCTGCTCTATTTGCCTCTTTCTCTTCTTCACACTGTTGCCTTCCCTGTATATCCTTCTCAGCTGTTGCTGCCTATTCTGCTTGCCCAACTGTCTCTCCCCTCTCTTTTCCTTCTTCATTTCCCAGCACCATTGTTTCAAACTTTCATTCCATTCTCCTCACTCTCTCCATTCCATGCCCACTTTACAAAGCACACATCCCAAGCCCTTAAGGGGCAGGTATTTCATGGAGGAACTTAAGTAAATAATGACAAATCCCAGAGAATAGTTTGTGTTAGTCTGTTGATGGCTTATTCTAGGGGTTGTTCGACCCATGATGGGTTGTTGTGTTGTCCAAACCCAGCAGGGTGATTTTATCATAGGTTGTTGGGAACGGTTACGGAGCTGCTCAGCAAGAGCAGCAAGCCCCCCTGCTGCTTGCTTTCACGATCTTGCTAGTGACTGCCCTTCCACTGATGCCAAAATGGCATTTTGGAAGGACTGTCACTCGTTTCTCAGCTTTTTAAAAAAAAATATTGGAGCTTCAAAAAAGCACAAAAGCGGATCTTTTTCTTTAAATTTTTTGCCGCAGCCCCTGAAAATTGCACATTTAAAAATATATATATATTTTGTCGGTCCTTCACAGATGCACAAGTGTGCACTTATGGCTATTTGATACAAGGCAAGACTGCATATAGGCTAATTTGCACACAGTTGCCAAGGACCAAGTCTCTACCTGTCAATGGAAAAGCACCAGTAAAGGGCAAAAAAGCAGCAAAGGTATCTTAAATATCTTCACCCTCTCCCTTTTTTGAGTCTCCTTTTTGAAGCACTTGTGCTATTACTTCAGTTCCCTGCCAGTTCTGAAAAAAGCACATTTTTTTGGACTGGGAAATATATGCACATGTAATGGCTGGGAAGTAAATGGGGAAATATCTGCAAATTTAATGGCTAGGAAGTAAATGAAGGGGAAATTTGCACACCTGCAGTAACTGCTCTGAAAAGCAGGGAAGAGAAGTTAATCTCTCTCCTTTCTGGAGTAGCTGCAGACTCAGGGAAGTGTTGAAAAAGTGCAGGGCACTGAGAATTGTCAGTTTGACACTTAAAATTGATCGGATTACGTTGCCAAGGGGGTGATAATGCTTCCCCCACCTTTTGGTGCACCTACTTTTGCTTCTTTCTTCTTCGTGGTGTCTGTGCATCACACATATGGGCTCCGCACCTGCACGGTGGCCATTTCGGGAAGTTCTAAAGCTGAGGAGAGTCGGGCGGGAGCCCTCCCCCATCGCGTGTCCTCCTTTGCGCGGCTCCCATCCACTCCCTCAGTTCCTCTTCGACCGCCATTGCAAGTGGCAGCATTTAGGGCACGTTCTCCTTTTCCTGACAGGAAAGTTTTTTTCTCTTCTGAGTATCTTACTTCGTCTTTTTCCTCATAGTTAGTTCTTCTTCTATAATCTTTTTCATTCTAATCTAGAAAAACTAAAAAAATAAATAAAAAATTGTTAATATTTCTCCCTCTTCTCTCTCTTCAACTTCTCATCTAGACTGTAATCATGCCCCCTAAGGGCCCCTTTTCTAAATGTAAAAAATGTGGGACGAAAATCCCTCTGCCAGACAGACATTCGCTCTGCCTACTCTGCCTAGGCCAAGGGCACAAAGTTGAATCCTGCGAGCATTGTCAGGCCTTCACAAAGCAGGCCCGCAAACACTGTGCGGATAAACGAAGAGTTTTACTTTGGGAACAAACCCTTTCCGCCACAGCACCATCGGAAGCAGAAAGACCGAAAGAGAAAATCTCACCACCACAACAAACTGCTACAATGCAGGACGTGGCTGCCTCCAAGAAACGGGCCCTATTAGCCAAAAAGTTGGCAAAAAAGGCGCGCAAAAGCTTGGACGAGCTAAAGAAAAGGGGAGGAAAAGAAAAGACGAGAAAAAATGCGTACTGAGGGCTCTCAGAAATCGCAAACCTGCCTTACCGCCAGCGGATAAGGGTCTGGTTCAAAAGCCTGTATCGCTGGGCTCGGCGCATACGGAGGCTAGCCCTGAAAATGAGAGCATACAGTCGGCCTCGGCAGCTCTCCAGCTGGTAGAAAAATCCAACTCAAAATCCCCAGCCCAACCATCGGCATCGACGGAAAAAGTAACGTTGATCTCAGACGGGGAGATTATCGAGTCCCCTCCAGTTTGACAAACCCCCGCACAAGAGCCTTCTCCGGCTAGCCAACACAGACCTCGAGAAAGTCGATCTCGGTCACAATCCCGACGATTGTCTCGATCTCATTCTCGGGATCGTTTCTACTACAGAAGGGAGTCTCGATCTCCAAGATACTATAGGCGAGAAGAGGGCACAATGGTGAGGCATCGATCCCAATCCCCAAGAGATAGAGAGGGGTCGGTATATTCTATTGCCTCCACCTCGAGGTCCTGTTATTACAGGAGATACCGCTCCCCATCGTACAGCCCTCCGCACCGACATCGGTCTCAGTCTCGACACTGAAGAACTCCCAGCAGGGAGAGGCATGATTCAGGTCGAACCCGAAGTACGCCTCCTACACCCAGGCATCAAGATCAGATCACTCACTCCGAATGCGGCCATCAAACTTCTCCTCAAAGAGGCCAGCAGACTCTCCCAACAATTGCCACGACCACAGTCTCCCCCCCCCCCCGCGGTTAACTTACCAACAGTACCTGAGGAGGGGGGAGTCCTCGATGGGAGATTATGCATCGGATTCCGATTCCATTCTGTCCTCTGTGCATTCCATCTCGCCGAATCCGCAAGTCGAGTCCAAGACTGCAATCTCACCATCTGAGGATCTAGGATCCTTTGGGGAGCATGTATCGAAAATGACGGCAGCGCTGGGGGTGGAGTCTAAAAAAGAGGAACCCAAAACGGAAGATCCGATTTATAAGATTCTTCAGGTTTCTCAAACTTCGACAACACTACCGGTAATTCCTTTTTTGCCTACATTACTGGATACAGTGAAAGAGACTTGGAAGGCCCCAGCATCGACAAAACCCACAGCAAGAAAATTAGAGTCGATGTACAGAGTAAGGGATGAGGGTGCAAAGTTCTTATAATATTTTCACACCCAATCCCAAACTCAATGATAGTAAAATCAGCTCAATCTAAGGGAGGGAAGCAACACACTACTCCCGTTGACAGAGAAGGAAAGCGCTTAGATGCATATGGTCGGAGAATCTACACCTCTTCATCTATGGGTCTGAAAATCTCCAACTACGAAGCTGTCATGGCACGCTATCAGATGTTTCTGATTGAAAAGATGGGGGATCTTTGTGACTATCTCCCCGATGAAAAAAGGGAGCTGGCCAGGGTCTTCCAGAAGGAAGTGATGAGCATGGCTGACCTGCAAATGAACACTGCCAGGCATCAAGTGGACAGCCATGCTTGGTCGATGATTGCATCGGTGGCCCTAAGGAGACATACTTGGCTACGATTGTCTAACCTATTGACAGATACGAAAACCCATATAGAAGACCTCCCGTTCGATGTGTTCGATTCAGCACAACAACAGATTACTCTCTAGACGCAGTGCAGAAGGCTCAAACAAATGCAAAAAAGTGTTGTGATATGTATCACTTCACCAGCTGTAGCACACTGTTTACACATGGAAAGAACAGAATGGCTGTAAACAAGTTTATGTCTTTCTGGGTTCTCGTGTTTTTCGCATGGGAAGCCTAGACCGTGGGAGCATTATGAGCTAGTCACATGGTTTGTATGTTCTGATGACGTGCTGACTTGTTTTCTGTCTGAAGCCATCTTAGAGAGAGGCAGGACTGCTTTCTCTCTTCTCCTTTGTTCTTCTTGCTGGACTTTTGTCACTGCAACAATGTAACTTCTTTGCTGAGGTGGAGTGAAGCTCAGCTTACTCCACTGGATGTAATGCTTGCTATGCATTTATACTCTGCACATGGACTGTAACTAGGAAATGTATACTCTGTAGAACTTTACTTGCTAAGTGAATAAACAGGTAGAATTAGACCTGTGGTGTTACAGAGTGTTTCCTGACTCCATGGATTAACCTGCAAACGGGGAAGCTGGAAGCAAGTTGGATTACAGGCAGGCTGGGCTGGCATCTTCACAACACGCTGCACGCTGCGTAAAGGGGGGAGCTGAGATCTGGAAGATCTGTGTGTGGAATAACAGGCCTCTGCTAGCACACAGACAGGATTTTAAATCTCCCATGCGCACACGCACTCTGCTGCTAACGCACTCACGCACCAACAAAAAGATGGGTCTTCTTCCGCAAACTTTTAATAGACCGTACCGCAGAAGAAGATGGGGCCAATACCAATAGACATCGACGCCGTTCCAATATACATCGACCTACTCAAGGGTCAATGATCGACAGTCTAGGGGCAAACAGACCCAAACATCTCAGCGCCCTCCATATCACCAACGGTACAGAGGAGGCCGTAGAGGGGGAGACTACTCCAAGCGTCGGGTTTGACTCCTTTCGCCCCTCCATTGTAAAACCCATAAATACAAGGACCGACGACTTTCCATCAACCGAGAATACCATCTTCGGAAACCGTTTAAGCCGACGACTTCAGTCCTGGAACTACATCACCATGGACCGATGGGTGCTAAACATCATTCGGCACAGTTACAAGATCGAATTCAAAGCTCTTCCTCCTTTTCTCGGCATTCGCGCCACCACACCGAATCCAACATTGTTGGAAGAAATATCTACCCTCCTTCAAAAAGGAGCCATAATGCCAGTTCTCCAATCTAACCTTCAGGAAGGACTGTATTCAAGGCACTTTACAGTGTCAAAAAAGGGAGGAGGACTTCGTCCGATCTTGGACCTAAGGACTGTCAACAAATTCATCACACCGAAAAAGTTTCGAATGGTCACACTCCAGTCGATCCTGCCTCTACTTCACAGGACCGACTGGTTTGCATCCATCGATCTCAAGGACGCGTACTTCCACATCGCAATCCACGAGGACATTCAAAAATACCTACGGTTCCGAGTATCAGAAAATACCAGTTCACAGTTCTTCCATTCAGTCTCTCCATCGCACCAAGGGTATTCACAAAGGTAATTGTGGTTGTTTGTGCTTTTCTTCGAACCAAAGGCATCAACATTTTCCCGTATCTCGACGACTGGCTGATTGTGGCACCGTCGAGATCGAGGCTTCGACAGGCACTCGAAGATACCCTTCACCTGATGGAAGACCTGGGTCTCTGCTTGAACTCGAAAAAGTCGGTCCTACACCCGGTAAAAGAAATTCAATTTATCGGAGCAATGTTGAGTGCGAACTATGGTCGGGCGTATCTACCTTCAGACAGAATCAAAAAGTTACTTACTACCACAAAAGCAATCTTGAACCGGACAATGTCATCTGCTCACTCCATTCAGCACCTACTCGGCCATATGGCGTCGACCATTACCGTTGTGCAGCATGCTCGGCTTCGAATGTAGACACTGCAAAATTGGTAACTTTCTTCAAAATTTTTGCCCGCAAACAGACAGACCAACCAAACAACTCCTTGTACCGAGGACAGTCAAGGACACACTTCAGTGGTGGACACACGAGCCAAACCTATCCGGCGGTATGCCCTTCCACCATCCGGCACCGACAAAGCTACTGACTACAGATGTGTTGCTACTAGGTTGGGGTGCACATTCGGGGTCTCAAGTAGCTCAAGGCACTTGGAGTCAGAGAGACAAAATGCATATAAACCGGTTGGAACTGATGGCAGTGTGGCAGGCCCTTCGTGCTCTAGAACATCATCTCTCCGGGTGTCACATACAAGTTGCCACAAACAACACAACAGTCGTGGCCTACCTAAACAAGGAGGGCGGCACGAGATCGACACGCCTGGCGAACCTAACCTTGTGGTCCTTACTACGGGGGATGTCCTTTATTGTGATCCATATTGCAGGAAAGTCCAATGTACTTGCAGACACTTTGAGCAGAATTTCCATTCTATCCCATGAGTGGCAACTAAACAAAAAGGTCCTAGGTATGCTCTTCCAACAATGGGGTCACCCACACATCGACCTATTCGTGACAGCGGAGAACACAGTCTGTCCGATATTCTGCAGCAGGGCAGGATCGGACCCGAGTTCAATAGCGGATGCGTTTATGGTGGAATGGATCGGGAAGCTGCATTACTTGTTCCCCCCGATCCCGCTTCTAACTCGAGTGATATCGAGGATATCATCGTGTCAGACGGACTGCATATTAGTAACACCCTGGTGGCCCCGTCAGCCATGGTTCTCTCACCTGCTGCATCTCTCCAGACGGGAGTACATTTGGTTACCTCTCCTAAAGGACCTTATATCTCAGCACAACGGCAAAGTGCTGCATCCAGATCTCAAATCGCTAAACCTAGTGGCTTGGAGGATAAGATGAATCCCACAGACATTTTTTCAGAGACGGTGACAAACATCTTGCAGGCAGCGAGGAAACCCTCTACCAGGCTTTCTTACGAACGAAAATGGGCTGCGTTCTCAAAGTTTGCAGCCACCCTGGACGCTGACCCAGAGTCCTGTACAATCGCTATAATCTTGGCATTTTTGAGCTCGTTAGTGACAAGGGGACTGAAATACTCATCAGTTCGAGTATACCTAGCAGCGATATCTGCATTCAGAGTAACTTTGTCTCAATCCTCAGTATTCGCCAATCCGATAACCAAACAATTCCTGAAGGGTCTCAGGAATCTGCATCCACCATCGAGAGACATAACACCGAGTTGGGATCTGCCACTTGTTTTACGAGCTCTGACTACCAAGCCGTTCGAACACATGGCGACTATCGACCTCAGGCTGCTCACATAGAAAACAATCTTCTTAGTAGCTATTACCTCTGCAAGAAGGGCGAGTGAACTGTGTGCTTTGCGAGTGGATCCTCCATACACAACTTTTCATCACGACAAAGTTGTACTTCGAACTGATCTTCAATTTTTTCCCGAAGTTGGCACTGAATTTCATTTGGGACAAGACATTGTATTGCCAGCTTTCTTTCGAGCACCATCCTCTGAAACCGAAAGGACTGCATTCCCTTGACATACGCCGAGCTCTAGCATTCTATACACAACGCACAAAGCCGATTAGGTAAACTAAACAGCTGTTTGTTTGCTATGGGAATCATAAGATGGGGCAGCCAGTATCGAAACAAAGACTTGCGTCTTGGATTGTAGAAACGGTCAAATTAGCATACCAACTTGCTAATAGGCAATTACCAAAGACTATTAAAGCTCATTTGACAAGGGCTCTTTCCACTTCAACAGCTTTTGGAAAGGGAGTCCCTTTGCAGGAATTGCGTCGGGCAGCAACATGGTCCACTCCTTCGACATTTATCCGCCACTACCGCCTCGATGTTCGTGCGAGGGTACCGAACGCATTCGGCAGAGCGGTACTATCATCAATGACTTTGTGAGTGTCGACACCGACCCGCCTCCGGTAAGTGACCTTGTTACTCTGCCCATATGTGTGATGCACAGAGACCACGAAGAAGAAAGACGGGTTGCTTTCCTGTAACCGTAGTTCTTCGAGTGGTCATCTGTGCAGTCACACAACCCACCCATCCATCCCCACTTTGGTGTCTGCATCGAGTTAGATTAATATCTGACTGGGATATGGATCGAAAGGGTTATTATATATTCTATTTTCGGACTCGAACTTTAACTCGAGTCAGTAATCCTTAATTTGCTTTGGAGATTCATGCCTCACTATCGATGTTGAAACACACGATGTCGAGTTCGAACTTAGGATGAGGTTTTTTTCCCTCGGTCTCGAGGCTCGCAATAGGCGGTCTCAGGGAACTGAGGGAATGGGCGGGAGCTGCGCAAAGGAGCTTGTGTGATGGGGGAGGGGCTCCCACCCGATTCTCCTCAGCTTTAGAACTTCCCAAAATGGCCACCGCGCAGGCGTGGAGCCCATATGTGTGACTGCACAGATGACCACTCGAAGAACCACGGTTACAGGTAAGCAACCTGTCTTTTTACCCTTTACTGGTGCCTCTCCATGTATAACTAGGCATTTTGACCCTGGCAACTGAGTGCAAAGTAGCCTATATGCAGTCTTGCATTGTCCTCCCTTTGACAGCTGAAACAGACAATGAAATTGACCAGGCAACACTACACATATTGGATAGCCATAAGTGTGCACTTGCACATCTATGAAGGAACAACAATTTTTTAAAAAAACGCAATTTTCAGGGGCCAGAAAAAATGCGACCCACATTGCGCTTTTTTGAGGCTCTAAACCCTCCCCCCAAACAACAACGAATGTAAAGGGGTAGAGATCAGAGTGGGGAGGGGGAGACAAGACAGGTTCTGCTGTGAAGGATACTGCAATATGTGTCCAAGAGAGCAGTGAAAAACTAGAGCCTCTATGTAATAATGATGATACAGATTGTAATTTGGCAGTAGACTCGAGCCTGTCTTAACTTGATTATTATGGAAGATAAGAGAAGTGCCTTTTCTGGACCTAAAGCTGAGTAACAGTCCAGTCTCTCCTTGAGGATATGGCACACTTTTTAACGATGACCTGGTTATTTAATGAAACGTTATTAACTGGGTTTGCAGAAATTGGCACTTGGCACACATTTTGGTCTTTCTAACATTAGTATCTAAATCTATTTGTTGGTTTAGCAGTAGCTGTTTGTATCTGTCCAGAAAAGCCTTAATAGGCAATGAGGTTTCTTCCCTTGGATCACCTGTATTACCAGAAGAAACCTACTGAGTAGATTTTAAATGCTCTTAAGGAGGCTGAATGACTCTGGGGAGCTATAACTCTTTGTGCAGTTACATTGGTGCCCCCTCCCTCAGCCTAGGCTCTGACATAAAAAGTTCCCCTTCCTCAAAGGTATTTATTATCTGGGTTTTCAAAACAGAATTTCCAGGGAGTAAATTTTGGCTAATTTCAGACTAGCCAAATTTGTTTCATCCCTTGCCTTTATGTTTTGTTGGGCTAGATTGGGGCAAGGCAACGTGGTGCCCACGACATCCATTGGCACCTTGCCCTGTAGCAGGGTGGATTTGATTTAAATCAATTCGATTTAAATCATGATTTAAATCGCTACTCAGAAAGACTCGATTTAATCATGTGACTTCCCTCCGCCCCAAAGTGCACTCTTCCTCACTATAAGCTTAATACATATTTTACACAACTCAGAGTTACCAAAGACTCATTCTTGCTAGTATAATCTTAATATTTACAACCAGATGAAGGTTTCATTTTTAGAATAACAACTTTTCAGATTAGTTTTACAGTTACAGTATATTAAAAAAAAAACTGATTTGGTTATACTATTAGAAACACATCATAGATAGATAATTATGAAATTATTGCGAGGTGAACTATCTCCAGTTTAATCATTCATATTTGGATAACTTTTCTGCTGTACTTTATAAGAAGGAGAAAAATAATCATTACAGTACCTTAATAATAACAATTTAAATAGTTTTATTTAACTAAAACAATGACATTATAGCATATGTATTCTTGTATTTGCTTAAACATCCATGTTTAATAACTGATGTGGTTAAACAATATATCTTTTTAAAAAAACCAGACTATCATAATTAAAAACTAATCCTTATTTCATGATGAATAACCTTTGGAGTATAAAGTATCTTAAATAGAGAAAACTATCTTTAGATAGATTTTTCCTCAAAAAGCATTTTATTACAACAATCCGATTTAAATTTTAAAAATCTGATTAATTTAAAATAAATAAATAATAATAATAATTGATTTTTATCCACCGTGCCCTGTACCCAAAATGCCTTGCTGATTTTTTAAAATTACATTTTTCCCTGGTGGCTTGGAGGACTTCAAAGCAAAGTGTTGGCCTCTAGCTGCCTGCCATCCTTTTTTCCCTGAATGCCTCTGGTCCCCACGTGGACTCAGAGACATTCTTAGGCAGTGAAGATGGTGGGTGGCTTGAAGCAAGTGCTCTGCTTTGAAGTGTGTGTGTGTGTGTGTGTGTGTGTATGGGGGGTGGCCTTGGATGTGATCCTGAGTGACAACTATGGGTTCCAAGGAATGAGTTTGTGTTTTGGGGCTCAGATCCCACTTCTGCTATATATTCAAGATCTTGGGCAAGTTACTTTTCTTTTAGCTTCACCAGTTTGCCTTTCTGTGAAATGAGTGTTTTGTGACTAGCTGCGCCCACTATGGCAGCTATTTTGTGACATCACCTATGTACTTCTTCAAAATTCTAAATGTGCACACTGGCCCAAAACAGTTGGAGACCCCTGAGCTAGATCCAAATACTTGGTCAATGGAAAAGATCATTACCAGCTGCCATGTATTGCTGGCTGCCACTCCCAGAGGTCAAATGTGGCAGTGTCTAGTCCTATCACATACTCAGTTTCCAGTCCCCATCCTTTCCAAACTGTATGAAATAAGAGGGAGATAAAGACCAAGTATGCGAGCAAAGCCTTCTTCCTCATCTTTCTCATGTATGCCTCTACTCTCAGGCATTAGATAGCGTATGATAAGGTGTTTAGGGTCCTGGGATTCTTATTGTTGATTGTTTCAAATTGTTTTAATATTTTTGTATGTTAATAGCTTATATTATGTTGTTGTATTTTTAGCGTTTTAATCATAGTAATCCACCCAAAGAGCTTTGGCTATTGGGAGTTATAGAAACGTGATGAATGAATGCCTGTATAATTTCCCACCTTTTCTGTGTATGGCAGTTGTATTTATTTTATTTTATTTACAGTATTTTACCCCCTCTTCAGCCAAAAAAGGCTCCCAGAGTGGCTTATAAAGATGAATAATGAGACTGTCCCAGTGTCCCTTACACTCTAAAACAGGGCACTCCAACCTTGGGTCCCCAGATGTTGCTGGCCTACAGCTCCCAGCATACCCAGCCAGCATGGCTAATGGCAAGGGATTCTGGGAGCTGTAGTCCAGCAACATCTGGGGACCCAAGGTTGGAGAGCCCTGCTCTAAAAGATGAAACTCAAAAGAAAAAGGCATTGGGAGGGGGGGGGAAGCAAAACTCAGGCACCAGTTCTTAGTTTCAAAATTCTTATAAATGTTCTTTCTGGCAGAGAAGCTCCCTGCAGCTGTTTCTTCTCTGGCCAATGTATGGGGCTGGGTTGGTTTCCCTCTTGCTGTGATGTGTATCCTGGGAGGCAGGGGGTGCATCCTCCCAGTGGCCCTTGGTTCTCAAGCTAATGGATGAGTTCCCTGTTTGTAGCCTAATTGTATTGTATCTCTTTCTTTAGAGCTTGAAACCCAGAACCAGCAGTTAACAGATGAGAATGCTAGTTTGAAGCAACGTCTCCAAGACATTAACAAGATGCAGGAGCTCACAGAGATGGTACAGGAAAGCCACAGGTAGAAGCTAGCCGGTACTGAAAAATCAAGTGAAAGCCAAGAGCTCTGGAATTTCAAATGCTTATCCATTTTAATTTGCTCTTGTATTGCAATATTTGGTGATGACTTGTGCCTCCAAAAAAAGTAGGGATCTTACTAGTCCCACACCTTCTTTCACCTCCATCTGCCCAAAGCTGCTCCTGCTCTGCTCAGCCATGATAGCCAAATGCCTCTCTATAGAATACTAGATGCTGGGAGAAACAGGGAAATAGAATGCGGGACTAGAAGGAGAGAAGTGATTGTCGAAAATTACAAACTGAGTGAGAGGTAGAGGTCCCTCAATCATTTTTCCTTATAAAAATTTAATTTCAGGCCAGATTTGCTTTCTTCCAAAAACATGGCTCCCAGTTTTTCCTTTCTTCCTCAAAAGAAAGAAAATGCCAATTTTTCTCATGCAGCCAGTTCTGCTTTAGCAGAAAGTACCAATAGCTTGCAGACACAGTGGACAAGTGAGGAGGGAGATAATGGGATCTCTTTCCTTGCATGTCTGATCTCCCCTTGCACGCGTGCAAAATGCACATAAGCCACAACTCATTATCCTTAAGGGGGAAAAGGCAAATTGGAGTTATAATACACGTAGGTCATTCTCAGCAACCCCCACCCCAAATTTGTGGAGCTCCCTCCCAGGAGAGATGCTATTAGCCCCAATGCGAGTATTTTTAAATGTACATTGAAGACTTTTTTTTATTTATACAAGCATTTGGCTCTTGACTTTTTTGTTTCTGTGCTTCTCTGATAATTGTTATGTTTTAATTGTTTGATTGTAACAGTAGGATTTTACTTTTTTATTGCTATTTGTATTATCAATATTTGGAAGCTGCTCTGTGCTCCTGCTTTGGGGGAAGTGTGGGGCATAAGAACTGTGAATGAATGAATGAACTAGTGAAGCAAAGGGGACTAATAGGAGAAGATCCTTATTTCCCCAGTGACATGCATAAAACACACACCTGGAAACTTCAAAGCAAAAACCAAAATAAAAATTTAAGCAACAACAACAACAGGGTCAAGGAAGGGCATGGATGGGGAAGAACCATTTTTCAAAACTGCAAACCAAAAACCCACAAATTCCATGTGGGCAAAGAGCAAGATATGAAGCAGCCTGTGAAAGTGAAACCAGGGAACTTATTTGATTGCTCCACTGACAATCTTGCCAGAACAAGGCAAAGAATTTTGGAAAGGCGGGGAAGAGGAGCTCTTCCGGGAGGCCAGTGTCACACCCCTCCCCTCATAGGGCCTTCTTTTTTGCCGCCCTTTTGGAGCTGTGGGTGTGTTTTTGTAAGGTATGGGGTTTTCTCTCTATAACTATTATCCTTTCAACTCTCACACTGTCCCTGGAATTTATATTATCCCTACCTTATGTTAAACACCTTTATGTTTTCTCTGACAATTTGTAAAGCACTGCTTCTCACACAGGTTGCTTTAACAAAGTAAAGTTTATTTAAACTACAGAAGTTTGTTGAAATAAGTTCAATACGTAAGTTTCAGTTAATACTATTTAATCTCCTATCCTATTCTATTTCTAAATTCACCCTCACCATCTGTTCACATTAATAATTCCTGCACTCACTAACTCTAACTACTGTTTCTGAACAATCTGACTCTCTAACTCAGTGTTCTCCTACCTTGGGTCCCCAGATGTTTTTGGCCTACAACTCCCAGCATGCCCCAGCCAGCGTAGTTGGAGAACACTGCTCTAACTAAACTCCTAACTAAATCTGCCTCACACAGCATACACACTTCACTCCCCCTTCACTCTCAGCCAATCAGCTCACATATGTAAATCCACCATTCTTCCTGCCCATCATTTCTCACTCACCATAGACTTAACCTACCATAAAATACAGAGATGCAACAGGAATATCTACCTATAACCATAGACTCATAACAGGAACACATTACTGTTTACCATATATACACATATCAATTTACACACAGTATCATAACATCACAGCCAGCTCTCTTGTTGTTGCAAGTGGCCCAATTGATGCCCCTGGGAAAAGGTCCCAACCAGACTTGGTGATAGTCAAGCAACTGGTAATTGAAGGCCTACTGCTTCTGAACAGAGAGACTCCAGTACTTTTTCTTTTACTGAACTTCATTATTACTTTAATGGATATACCAAATTATTTACTGTGCATCAGGTGGAGTGTTTTTTTAAAAATGAAGGAGAAAGGCAATGTTTCTAAATTTAAAACATGGATATGTTGAATAGATTCAGCCTCCCAGTTCATCTGATGT
Organism: Shinisaurus crocodilurus; assembly: GCA_021292165.1. Classification (NCBI taxonomy): domain Eukaryota; kingdom Metazoa; phylum Chordata; class Lepidosauria; order Squamata; family Shinisauridae; genus Shinisaurus; species Shinisaurus crocodilurus. The sequence continues at coordinate 89,315,994 of CM037880.1, read as the reverse complement.
AAAATGTTTCAATTCACTGTCAGTTTAGTTTTGAGAGAGTGACATTTCTGAGGAGATGGTCCAAGCATACTAAAACTATGGAGGGGTTTTAAAATTACGTTTTTATGCCATATAGAAACATTTGTTCCTCTAAACTAGATTCTCAAAGTGGTTCTGATGCTGTGCTGGGGCCAGCTAGCCCTAAAAATGCTGGTCATGTGAGCAAGAAACAGTGAACTCGTACCAGGTTGCCTGCGCCCTTCCATGAATGGAAAGTGGCAATTTGCTGTTTTTCAGTTCATTAAAACTGCCTCTGCCAGAAATGACTGTCAGTTTTGAAATTGCAGCATTAAGTTGCTGCTTTCAAACTAGTCAACATAGGTTATTGATCATCTCCTAGTACAGTGTTCTCCAACCTTGGGTCCCCAGATGTTTTTGGCCTACAACTCCCAGCACACCCCAGCCAGCTACCCCAAAAACATCTGGGGACCCAAGGTTGGAGAACACTGTCCTAGTATGAGTGCAGGTGTGTGCACACAGAGGGATTGCCGTAAGTCCCAACTAAACCCTTGGCTCCTCAGGGTGTGCACACTGCAGCCAGTAATTTTTTGGATTTGGAGGTGGTGCGTGCAGCAAAGATGAGGATAAAGGGAGGAGGGCTCCATTGGCCATACAGTAATACCTTGGATTACGAGCATAATTCGTTCCGGAACCATGCTCGTAATCCAAAATACTCGTATATCAAAGCAAGTTTCCCCATTAGAAATAATGGGAACTCAGATGATTTGTTCCACAGCCATTTAATCACTGCTTTGCCGGCTCCCTGGCAGGGAGCCCCATAGAGGGAGCCAGCAAAGCAGTGATTAAATGGCTGTGGAATGAATCAGCGGAGTTCCCATTATTTCTAATGGGGAACCTCGCTTTGATGTGCCGGCTCCCGGCCGCGCCTCGCCTCCACTCGCTCTGCCAGGAGTGGACAGGAGGCGGGGGCTTCCCGCGAGGCAAAGCACCTCGCGCGCTGCCATGCCGGCTCCCGGGCAGGGAAGCGGCACGGCAGCGCGAGGTGCCCGCGCTGCATCTCCCTGCCAGGGAGCCGGCAAGTGCTTTGCCTGCTCCCTCGCAGGGAGATGTGTGGAGCCGCTCCCGCCGCTTCCTACCATTGCAAGCGGCAGCTCGCCTCTCTGCGGCGAGCTGCCCGCGCCGCCGCCGGTCCCGTCACATCACTGACGGGGCTGGATGTGACGCGATGGGATCGCCAGTGGCGCGGGCGGCTTGCCGCAGAGACGGGCCGCCGCTTGCAACGGTAGGAAGCGGCGGGAGTGGCTCCACGCATCTCCCTGCGAGGGAGCCGGCAAAGCACTTGCCGGCTCCCTGGCAGGGAGATGCAGCGCGGGTGCCTCGCGCTGCCGTGCCGCTTCCCTACCCGGGAGCCGGCATGGCAGCGCACGAGGCCCCAGCAAGGCCCCGTGGAGGCGAGTCACGGCGCGGCCGCTCGCTCAGCCAGCGCCTCGCGTTGCTAGCATAAATTTAAATTTGAAAGACATCTCGCAACAGGAGCCACATGCGGCAGCAGCGGCTCGGCTCGTGTTGCGAGACTTGCTCATCTTTCAAATGTAAATTTATGCCAAATTTTTCCTCGTCTTATGAGAAACTCGCAAACCGGGTTACTCTTAATCCGAGGTATTACTGTATTATGAGGCCTCTGCTCTTCATGCCAGGCTTTTTGTCATTACTTTATTTCGTTTCTTGCAGAACATTGGTTTCTACCAATGAGCGACTTTTAAAAGAACTGGATGAGACACGTTCGAAACATAAGGCTGAGGTGGAACAGCTAAACTGGAACTACAATCAGTTAAAGAAAACAACGGACACACCAACAACAACAACAGCAGCACCACCTCCTCGTGAGTCCACTGCTGCTCCTACTCCTGCTCCTGCTAGCAACGTGAATAACAACAGGTTTTAGTAAAGGAAATTCTCTATAAAGAATTTAAAAGGGTGATTAATCCTTGGGGTTATTTACCAACATGAACCAAAGATTAATATTGTGGCTGATGTCCCTTGTACTATACTATTTCATTTTTTAAGATTTTGTTTTCCTGTAAGCTTATGAATTAAGGGATTCACCAGTCAGTCAGTCAGTGTGTCTTTCAAAGGCCAAGTGAACCATGTGGGACTACATCAGTGCATGTAGTTGCTGCATTAATCTGCAAATCTGATTGCTATTACTTTTTTAAAAATCTGCTATTGTAATGAGTTTCTACTGGAATAACACATTGCCCTTTCACAAGTATAATCTAGCACAGAAAACTAGTGTGTATTGTGTGTGTGTGTGTGTGTGTGTGTGTTAAAATCAAGCAATGCAATATGATGTGCATTTCCTACTTGAGAAATGTAAGTGGATCAGATAAAAGCCTCTCTAAATGCGCTTCAATATTTTTAAAGCTGGGTTTTTCTTCATTTGGTTTCCAGATGACACAGTCTAATTACCTATAATAAAACATTTGTTTTTTAATTAAGCAATCATTTGAAAAATCTATCCTGTCATAGTTTTAAAATAAAGACCTTTTTCTACTGGGCCTCATGAAGAAAGTTTCTAATGCTCAAGGTTCAAGTTTCTACAGTGGCAGCTTGCTGTGGATCTTCAGATCATAAGTAAAGAGTATAGTGAGATTTGGAAATATAGTAATGGGCAGACACCAAGATTTTGTTAATTCTATTCAACAGTTGAATGTGTAGATAAGATATTTAATATTTTGTGCATCAGTGAGTGAGTATAAAACAAGAACAATTCACAAGCCTTCTTTGCATAAGGTATCATGTGGGAATATTTTGAACAAAGGGGATCATCCCCTCTTATCAGAGTTCCCCCATCTCTCATCAGATCTGCCTGATGCCCAGGAACCCTAATTTGTTGTTGTTATTCCTTCGAATTGTACGTTCTCCTTCAGTGGCACCGTGGAGGGTACCTTGAGTGTGCAAGGCTTATGCCTTGTCTTGTCCTGTATGATGAGGACCCTCTCAATTGTGGTCCTGCTCGCTCCAAGACAACAGGGCTTCATCAGAGCGCTACTCCTGTTCATCTGTTTTTGAACTCCATGCTAGTTCTTCTCTCTCCCTCCCCTGGGTCAGATCTCTAGGTCAGGAATGAAGTCAGAGTGCTGTGACTCTCACAAGTGACTACCAGAGGGTGCAAGTTAAGAGTGATTTTTGTTATCCCACACAGCAAACCCACTCCTCACAGCCTCCAGTGGTTCTCCAGAGGAGAAGCTGGATTAAGGCTCGGTCTTTCACAAGAAGGGGACTCTCGCAGGCCCCAGCAATCAGAGGCTGTCCTTGGCCTGGTTGCCAAGAACCTCAGATGTGGAGAGGTCTTGGATGATACAACAACCCTGCCAGACATGGCAGCTATCCTACGCCAGTGCTGCCCCAGCCAAGGAGAACCCACATAGACCCTGGTAAGTCCTGTCCTGGGAAGAACAAACCTTACTCCCCTTTCTAATTTATAGATGAGGATTTTCACCACCCATAGTTTTGCAAGTGGATCAGGAAGATAGTGGTCTTCAATCTAAGCCATGACTTGGGAGCCTGGTAGGGTGAATGGTTAAGGGCAAAAGAAAAGAACACTGTTGTGATAACTCCATCCCCTCCCCCCAAGTGAAAGGGGTGGTTTCAAGGTCATGTAGGTGCCCTGCAACTAGTTCAGAAAGAGCATGCCATTCTTCAAAGCCTCAATCTTGTCAGGAAATGAACTAAGAGTTTCCATGGGTTGGTTGACACCTCACACAAAGTCTTCCATAAAATAGCCAAAACTGCCCCTTTTATGGTTGATGACAGCCTAGATGCTATAGAGTTTTGTGAGCCACGGTGTTAAATGTAGTCATAAGATGGAAGCTATGCCATGTGGAGCTTGTGCCACTATGGTGGCTATGATATCATAGTACAATCACTGTTGGAGCTTGCAGAAAAACAACTTTGTTCGCAATCTTCCAGCATGCCCAGCTGTCCATCTTTTTTGCGTTCAGCTGCTATCATAGAATCATAGAAAAGTAGAATTGGAAGGGGCCTACCAGGCCATCGAGTCCAACTCCCTGCTCAATGTAGGAATCCAGGTCAAAGCATCCCTGACAGATGGCTGTCTTGGCCCCACAGGCAATTTCTGTAGTAGATTGGTTTTTATTGTGAATAATAGAAAACTGAATGATGTACAAAATGGGAGTAAAGGAAGTGTCAGGCAATATTTCTTAACTGCCTTGTGGAGACAGTAGGACAAGTATACTTTGAATGCATAAGGCAGGTTAAATACATCTGCCACAACAACCCCACAGTTCCAAGATGTGCTAAGTTGATAAGGGGTGCATTTAGCTCAGCACGTGACACAAAGAAGCAAAAATTGGCCTGATCATTAAGAATATGCATCATGGTGCAGAACCTCAGGCCCAGGGGTCAAATCCAGCCCTCGGATTCCCCAGGTAGCCATGCCTCCTTCCCCTGGATCCTCCCGCTTTCGTGCGTTTTTTTTTTCCTTTCTAAAAAGCTGAAATGCCTCTCCTAGGGCTCAGTTATTGGCAGTAGGAGCTTTAAATTAAAATATGCTTGTATTTTGACCCTGCCCCTTTTGCCTTTGGCCCTGCCCACCATGAGAATGCAGCCTCCCAAAAGCTTCTCCGAAATGGAATTTGGCCGTCAGGATGAAAGAGGTTCGACACCCCTGATGTACATGTACAAATGAATCTCATTTGTCACAAGCAAATACAACATCTATATTAAACACATTTATTGATCACTTTACCAACTTAAGATACAATTCTATACACTCAGCAGCAATAATATACATTACAGAAAGCTCGAGTCTAAAAAAACCAATGGTATTACATAATATATAAACTGACTAACCTACTTTCAAGCCAAGCTTTTACTGCACTATTTGGACAACTGCTGAACTTGAATGTTTCTAATTGATGAATGTTTACTTGACAAAGGCAGCTTACCATGGTTAATGTGGCTTTTAGAAATTAGCCAGACAACTTGCAGAAAATGTGAACATCCAGAACACTTGTCACTACTTTAACATTCACACTGATAAAGTGATAACACATTTAAGTTTCTAGCATTAATAAACTGTGTAAAAATAGATTGCATATATATATATACACATATATATTTATATAAATTTGTTTCATTTTCCTGAAAAAGCCTAGTACAAACTAGTAGTATATAACCCTCTTTCAAGTTTATTTTAATTTATTTGTGTAAAGATTTAATACTAATAGTTTAAATTAATACAAAATAAAAAAAATGGGTCAGAACAGGCCAAGGTGATGCGTGAGCAGTCAACCCTTGCTCGGGGCCTTCCCTTTCACCATTATATTGGCAAATATATTTTTGCAGTGGCCAAATGCCTAGGTCTCTTTCACTTATACTCATGTTAGTCCTCTGTTTTCTTTTACCATTTAATTATATCTAATCTTTCCTTTGGTAGCTGTTTAACTTAGAACTTTTCAGTGGCTAATTGGGGTCAACTTCCAAGGTTATGTAGGGCTTTCACAATGTTAGAATATCAGTGAGCACAACAGGCAGAATCTGGCAAAATATAGGGCAAATTAGACAATACTTTTAAAGCATGATTGTATTTAACATGTATGCCTCTTTTAAAAAACAGCCATGGGAGGCCTAGTCAGGATTGGGGCTGCCGGACTTAGTCCTATACATATACAAGTTCTGACAAAAATCACTTCTCCCAAAACTGTTCCCCTGGGAGGTAATTCCATCAGTTCCCCGCTCTACGCAGGTTTGCTCAGTAAGCTCTTCCCTCCATTAATTGTAACCTCCTCACCCCGTTGAGTCTTACTGCTAAATGCATAGGACCGCAGCTGTAGCATTAGTAACTCATGCGAGGTTGTTCCCATTGTGCTCAGACCAACTAATTTTTACTATTTATGAGGTTTGTTAGTATGCATAAACACACTAAGGTTTATTATTTGTTGGTTTTAATTAATGATGTGTCAATGAGAAAAAATGGGAGGAATTCATGTCAGTTTTGATTATGCTGGCTAGTGTTCCAAGGGAGATGACAAATCCCCCCACTCCGCTACTAGTTGCCATATGATGCAGTTGCATCTCTAGGTAGCCAAAGGCAAGCGAGCTGAAAGCAAAGAAGGTCTTAGCATATGCTAAAGTTTATATGTACACGACATGGCAGCAAAATCTGACGTGTTTGCTCAAATGGCACGAGACAGAAAAAGGGGCAAAGAATAGTATGGACAAACAAACTAGTCAAAAACACCCTTCAGTATAATTACATAGTTTTCCTCTTCTGCTTAAAATCTGAGGAAATGTTTATATTTCAGTAAGCATAAACTAACATTCATCCATGTCCAGTTCAGACATCATCTTCTAGGAACTGTTTCCATTTTGACTTATCTGTATCTGTTTTGCAGAAGATTCCAAGGCATGTTTTAGAGTACACACCCAGTTCATGCAGCTCTGCCCAAGCCTCTGGAGCTGCCCCCCTGTAGTTAAACATGAACTTAGTGAGCATCAAGTGCTCCAGTCCATTGCAGGAGAGAGATAGGTACTGGAGGCAGTGGGTTGGAGCCAGAGTAAGTCTGTTGCACTTAGGTCTCCCTGAAATCAATGGAACTATGGATACAGTTCACCAGACAAGCAAGCATGCGGGCAGTGTCACTATCAGCAGTGGGGAGGACAAGTTGGAAGAGTTAAAAGGAGGATACTCCAAGCATGACCAAACTAATGTGTTGAGAAGACTAGTTAAGTGGTATATTGTGTCACCACACATACAATATAGCCCACTGTTACATCACAGTGTGTGGTGAAAAATGGTGTGATTTCTTGAATATTCTATATTAGAGATGCTGTAACTGGATTTCTTGTATCAGTATAGTGTTGGACTAGCTGGCCTTTGAAGTCTCTTCCAACTCTGATTCTATGCCAGTTTCTGCACTGATCCATTTTCTCAACACATCGAGGTGGTCTTGTGGACAGGCCCTCTTAAAAGAAAGACAAATTAATGTTCCCTAGTTGCGCTATTTTCTTTTTTAGTCCATGTTCACTAGGAAGGCAACAGCTACATCAAGCAATTTAGCAGAATCTACCCTAATTTCTTCTTGGACTATCGCTTTCCTAGCTCTAGTATATGACATAGGAGACAAGGGGTTCGATCCAGATGGGCAGCCCCATCCAGTGTGGGTGCCCGTAACCCTCCAAACTTGGAGGATTATGAGCATCTGGCTCAGCTTGTCTGAGCGTGGAAAGCTAAGCAGGGTCAGGCCTGGTTATTACTTGGATGGGAGACCCCTCCTCTAGTTGCCTGCATTGAGCAGGGGGTTGGACTCGATAGCCTTGTAGGCTCCTTCCAACTCTATGATCTATGAAATCTATGAAATCCAATGGAAGGTGGGAGGAGCACAGAGGATAGGATTGCCTCTGTGCTCCCCTTGCCCTCCAAAACATTTAGATGACCAATTTTGCCCATCTAAATGTTCTTCCCTCCTTGCGAGTAGAGGCTGAGGCACCACCTGGATTCCTTGGAGAACAGCAGTGCCTCGCTCCTCCCCTCCCTGCCCCCAGGAATGCCCCCCCCCAGTACCAAAGATGGTCTTCCATCTTTGGATCCCAGCCAGTGTGGAAAGAACTGTGCTGATGGGGGGGGGGGGAAGGTGCTCACAGGAGTCGTCCCCACTTTGACCTCAGAAGGGGTTTTCGAGGTCGCAGCGGAGTCTCCGACTTATCCTATGGCCCGCACAGACAAGGTCGAGTGGTCATAGGATTGTGCCCTTAGTCATACTTAACAGAGACCCATTTAAATCTATGGGACTTAGTCATAACTAGCGAAGTCCCATTAATTTCAATGGGTCTGCTCTAAGTATGACTTAAGTATGGATCCAACCCAATGGAAATATATTTAGCCATCCTATAGGTACTTTGATGTCAGCAAATCTGTATATTCACTGCTCGATGAGAGAAAAGAGAGCCTAAATCTCATCACTATATGGTGTTAGCATAGCCTTCCATGAATAGGAGGGATGTTGTGAATACTTTCTGCTTCTGATGTAAAACCCACATACTGACTTGCAGATAAATGTGCTGAACATACAGTAGGTATCACTGGAGTCTCTTGCTCTCACACATACATGAAAGCGGTGACTAGATGCACAAGCTAATTGAAGATGTTAACTTGAATGCAATGGGAAATGAATCTTAATTCAAACGCACACACAGACCGCTTTTTGAAAATAAGTGTCCCATCCTAAAACACACTTACTAGAGTAGAGAGTGAGCCCCACTGGATACCCGTGTGTGTGTGTGTGTGTGTGTGTGTGTGGCGCTTGATTCCAAGTAAACTTACATAGGATTGCACAGCCAGATACATAATGGTAGCACGTCAGAAGGTGGAAATATCTGCAGAAATAAGGAGACAGGTTTTTACAGATTCCTAATTTGTAGTAAGTTTCATCTAGACCACTGGGCCACCCAGTGCCATCAGGTTGTTTTGGACTACAACTGCCATAATCTCTGACCATGACTTCAGAAATCAATTACTTGGCCCCTCTGTTGCCCCAAGGTGAATAATTTGAGAGGGGAAGGGAACGGGAACGTCCTTATCATTCTGGGCTCACATTCCTTCCCTATTTACAGCTCTACTTCCATCTCCTAAGCAACCATACGTAGTAGTTAGAAAACAGAGAGGGCAGCAGCACGCGTGCAGATCTTTGGGGACTCCAGTGAATTGGAGATGGAAATAAAAGTAACAGTTGGTAGTGCCATACTCCCAACTAAATGGTGACCTAAGGAAGGCCAGAGTCATTGCAAGCCACTTTGCTCTCACTACAATTTGTTCCAGGTAGCCAAGCTATGGTTTTGGATTAGCACCCATATGCAGGTAAGGTAACACCACTTGTGTACATACATGCACACATTTACAAACAGAATAATCTTGGCTATCTCTAATTGGTAATTAACAATGAGCATAAAAGGTGTGCACTACAAGCCAAACGTGCAAAAAAAAAAAGGTGTGTGTGTGTCTGTGTCTGTGTCTATTTGGCACTCATGCAAGGGCTCATTCTGGAGATCATATATGACCATGACTACTGCTTATATATATATTTCTACTTATTTTAAAGTTCAAGTCAGTTAATTCTATACCGACAGAAGCAGAGCATGCTTATGTGTGATTATAAATATGAAACACAAACAAATGTCCTTTGTAGCTGCACATGAATCTCAGTAAGGCATAGGTACATTTGGAACAAGATGGAGTGGGTTGGATCCAGGATCTGCCTTCCATTGCTAGAAGAGTTCTGCTTGCAAAAGGTGCCTCTGCAGGATTTTCAGGGATCCCCCTGCATCACTGCTCACCCCCGTTCAGCAGGTTCTCCTGCCCCTGTGTAGCATTTTCAGGGGTTTGGAGGTGTCATGGGAAGGAGGAAGCGGGGAAATCCACTTCCACCAGCTCACACTGAACACACTGAAATCTGGATCCAACCCTATGTATTGTGCATTCAGACACAAAGTGTTCAAAGTTCATTCCATAACAATACCCCACAAAATAAACTGAAAATCAAAATGGCAGTGTTATGGTGTGTTGGAGGTGGGTGGGTTGTGACAATATGAAAGGCTACTCCCCGGGGAAATTAGGAGCATGCAAATGTCACTGGAAATTGAGGCAGGAAGATGCTTGGGAGACTTCAAAATCATTTGGTGGGATTAAAAAAAGTTATATAGACACTAAAAGTAAACCATTTCTAAACACTTAAAAAAGAAGAAGGACCCAGTAGTGGAGCACTTGCTTTGCATGTACAAGGATACAGGTTCATTCTTGCCATCTTCAGTTAACAGGATCTCTGGGGGGCAAGCGTGGGAAAGACCACTGTCTGCCTGAGACCAAGAGAACTGCTGTCCGTAAGAGTAGACATTTCTGGATTAGACTGACAAATGGTCTCATCCTGTACCAGGCAGCTTCATAAGTCTAAATCCAGCCTGCCAAGGCTTATCATAAACTGTCCCCCTTGCACTTCTCTGAGTTCTGCTCTTCTGGCCAACTTGCTATGTCTGGGGTCTCTACTGCGGTGCTGCCCCGATTTTTATTTTATTTCGTAAGGGTTTTGTTTTTTTAATTAAAAATGTTTTTCTTTGTTCTTGGGCGAGTTACTTTACTTTTGGTCTCACCACTTTACCTTCTGGGAACTGAGTGTTTTGTGACCAGCCGTGCCCACCATGGCAGCCATTTTGTGAATGGGCAGTATGCCCCACCGATCCAAAAAGGTTGGTGACCCCTGAGCTCTGCAGTGACTTAGGTCAGATACAGCCAATGTCTTTAAATTGCCTGCCTTATACTAGACTTGTTTTAGGAACATCCATTTTAGGTCAACTAAACACTCCAGAAGCGTTCTTTGTTTGGAAGGACAGTTGTGTCCAGGCCCCCAATCCCAGTACATGCAAGCACCTACTGGCAGACAGAAAGCAAGATGGACAGGGCTCCATAAACTATATAGCTACTAAAAAAATTAAAAGTATCCACAGGCCATAATCTAAAATTCAGTAGGGTTCAAACATATATATGCAGCTTCACATGTCTAATGCAAGGCTCAGCAATGCAACCATATCCAGACTGCCAAGGATTTCCCACTTAAAATAGCTGCCGCCCCCTCCTCCCCATGGCAGCCCCACCCAGCCCCCTGGGTATTCCCAAAAATCAGGTGGAGGAACCATCCATGAGTGGAGCCCTTCCTCTCAAGGAAGGCAATTCCTGGATCCAACCCACATTAAAGAACACTGAATAAATCACATTAAGCACTCAATCAGCAAGGAAGTTGTAAACATATTACTGTTGTAAAATAGCTTCTTTTTTTACAAAAAAAACCCTACAGATACTATCTTTATCATATTCACATTTGAAGAACTGTTTCACATTTTCTCCCCTTAATGCAAGCTTCAAGGGGCCCCAATGATAAGGAACTTTTAACAGGAGAAGAGATGACAAAAGCAGATTGCTGCATATTTACAATATGTTTTGCGCTGGAAGAAATCCTGAAAGAGATGCAGAAGCTATTGTCATTAAGTATATAGGGATAGGAACAGCAGAAGGAAGAATATTCCAAGTACAGCACTGGCACTTGAGCTGCGACTTAGGTCAATGGACTGGAGATCATTCTGCTATATTTTCACAAGTTGCAGCCTGAGGCATCTACAACCAGGTTCCTGGCTTCTTCTAGGGCAGCTTTCTCCTCCAGTGGCACTGTGCTCTCCTAGGATGAAGACTACTGAATGCTAGGGACAGAGAAGGCTAGAAGTTTCAGAATGAAGAATCGGAGAGGAAAAACTAGGATGACAGAAAAGCATGTGTCCTCTCATCACTTGACTTGGTACTCTCAGGAAGATCTGGCAAACGTACTTGCTTTTTAGCCACTATGCCAATCTTTAGAGCAGGGGTGGGCAACACACAGCCTGCAGGCTGCATGTGGCCCCTGCCACCCCTGAATTTCATTTAAAAATGACATCCACAGTGGCTACGGCATATCAAAAGGGTCAAATTTAGCTTGCAAACTATTTTGAACCTTTTGGTGTTCCATTATGGACACCATTTTTTAAATTTTAAATTCAGTGTCCGTGGGGGGGGGGGGGTAGAGTGCAGCCTGTGGGGTAAAAATGGCCCCTTGACCTCCCACTGTTGCCCACCCCTACTTTAGAGGTAGTGTCTCTTGGTGTGTTCTTTTAAAGTTTACTTCAAAAGAAATAAAGATGAATATGGATTGCTCATTTCAAAAAAAGGGAATGACAGCAACCATCTACATCTAATCTGTAGAGTTCTGAAATACATCAATGAGAGTTCTGCAGTTGACTTTGGTTATATAAGAAAGTTTCTGTCAAGCAAAAAACTAAGACTTGACCCGGACATGGTGACAATAACTCTAAGCTCCTCCCTCCAATGAGTACACGATGTTCACAGACAATTCACCTGAGCAAATAGCTGCTAATCTTTCAGACAAAAAAAAAAGTGTTCCTCGGGTATTAAAAGTCTCTGGAACTCGACAAGTTGGATCAACAAATGAAGCCTGCTCCACATATCTTTCTGATGCGCTTAATTGTGGGGTGGGGGGGTGGAGGTCATATTTGGATTTGTTGCTGCTTTGAGGATTCTGTTCAGTGTAATAAAATGAGGTTCCCTGTGACCCAGGGTCGCAGGTTGTGCACCCTTCTTCTAGTCCCACAAAGGCAGTACTTATCATTGGGTTGAATCCAGGATCTGCCTTCCATTGACAGAAGAGCTCTGCTCACAGAAGGTGCATCTGCCCGATTTTCAAGAATGCCCCCTTCTCCTCCCCCCCCCCCCAGTTTACCCCATTCAGCAGGGGCACCCATCTTCTGTATAGCATTTTCAGGGGGCTGGAGGGGCTGCTGTGGGGTGGATAAACCTGCTTCCACCAGCCCAGTTGCATGCACCTGAATCTGGATCCAATCCATTGTTATAACTATTTTGGATTGGCTTTCAAAGTGCAGGCTGAAGGATCCATGCTCGTAAGCTGTGAGAAACACCTTCCTTAATAATCAGGGTAAAAGCAACTACAAGTGACAGATGGCCAGTGTCTGGACAAGGGCCAACATCAAGGTGTTGACCTGTGTGAAGGAATAGTTGGGGTTACTGTAAGCAAATTGGTACAGCCAGCTCTTTAGTGTACATTAGGCCTGTCAAAGAGATAGCTATAGGAAGTGGCAGTGAAAGCTAGTGAATCCCTATTTTTCTAAAGAGGAGCTACGGAAGAGCAAGGGTGAACTGCTGAACTCTACGCCATGGAGAACAAGGCTGAGCACTCAACTGTGGGCAAACACCCACGTAAAAATCACGGCCATTATTTTACTGGATTATAAGCTCAATACAGTGTGGCATTTACTCAATAAGAAACACAGAAGGCAGAAAGATCACACAATGAGCTAGACAGCATACACACATGGTACATTAGGTATGTTGTCCTTTGCTGGGCAATATAAATTTGGTATTTCCTTTTTCTCCCTTACATGAAGTGATATTTCAGCACTACTTTGACTTTAGCTCAATGGAACATGATAGATGATTACATCATTTGGAAAAAACAATAGGCTGGATCCAGATTTAGTCATACTTAGAGGAGACCCATTGAAACCAATGGGGCTTAAGTTAATCTTGACTTACTTTATTCCCATTGATTTCAATGGTCTACTCTAAGTATGACTAGATCTGGATCTAACCCAATGGGCAGTATCCAACTGTGTCATTCCGCTAGTGCAAATGATGTTGCACTAGTGGAAACTAGGTTCCGAACTATGCACAAGAGGAGACTCCAACTAAACTTATGGTTCCACAAGTGTGGTTGTGCAAGTGGCTATGCATTACACTTGCACAACGCATTGTGCAACTGGTTCCTCACTGAGCTTGCACAATCTATTGTGCAACTGGTTGTGCAAGCATAATGCAAAACATAAAGATCCAGCGGAGCTCTGCTAGTGCTGTTTCAGTTTGGAGATGACACCACTGGCTACTGCCCAAAGAATCCACATTTGACCTTTTCTACCTTTGTTTTCCACCAGTAAACTTGATGATGAAATTATGCTCAATTTACAGTGCAGTGAATGAGAGAACAACTGAGTTCCTTTATTTTGCAACTGGAAGACTAAAGAGAACATTGAATCAATTTTATAAATCAAAATATTGTTTACAGAAATGACCAAATTGAGTAGATAATTTCAGTGGGTAATAGTTTGAATTGCTCATTTGTGGGATGCTGAACAGCCACATTTCATAGTTGATGCAATCTTCTAGAAGTTTGTGCATTGCACTGTACAGCCTAACTAAATGGATTAGTTGAAAGCCCAATTTGTAACATTTACAATAAAACGTGATGCTATTTCAGAATATAACAACATAACCTAAAATGCTCTTTTGACTTCCAGTTTTAGGCACTACAAACTTTAATATTGCAACCAACAGTGTCATTTTTAACCAGACTTTCACAGCAATCTCCGTAGTTCCTTCTGTTAGTATTCTCTTACCCACAGCTTTAATGACACCTGGTTTGCATGTGGGAGATTTGAGGGGGGGGGGAGGAATAAATGTATTTGTTTTTCCAGGATAGCACCTTTACCAAAAGAAAGAAAGAAAGTAAACAGAAATTTAATAAAGGTTGGAGTGTCTGTCCCCTTTTAAGACTTTGTTCAATAATAAATACGGTAATCTAATTTAGAAATTGGATTCTCCTTAAAAAAAAGCTCCCAGCACACGTAGCTCTAACTGGAACGCTTCCATTCTCGAGGGGAAAGGTTTGCTGCTACAGCAGAAAGAGCAAGACAGAGAACTCGACATATATAGGAACGTTTGCAATTTACTACCAGTATGGACGAGGTGTGGGGAGAGAGCCCTTGGATGTGGTTTCTTGCTTCAAAACTCAAAATGCTTTGCTGCTTCCTTTTCACTGCCATAAAGCACGAGGAATGTAATGAAGTGGTGCATCGCTGCAAGAGTCTCAGTAGATGTCGAAACTGGTTCCAATTCCCAGATCACCGGCGTAGTCTTTCAGGCGTTGAGAGAAATGGAAAACACGCGAGGCTCAGTTAAGCTCACCCTCGCAGGTACACCTTTGCTCATTCAATCTTCAAGCTTACTTGCTTCCTTGCACCTTCTGATCGTATGTGCCAGCGTGCTTATACCCAGAGACGTAGCCAGATGTGTCAACCAGATCTTCACGCCCGGCTCTGCCTTTGCCTTTCCCAGTTGGATCAAATCTCTCTTTGTGGGAACCAGTGAAACGTGTTGTGTCTGTAAGCCGCGAGACAGTCGGAGATGAAATGGCTTTCTAGTAACAAAAGTGGTGGGGTGGGGGGGAGGAGGAGGAGGAGGAGGAGGAAGTGAACATTAATATTGCAAAGAACATATAAATACATTAACACAATGGTTCTAAAATGTCATGATACAAAGACTTCTGTTCTGCTTTGTTTGTTCTTTGCAGGCTGCCAAAAAGGACTGATTCATGAGTTTTGGCCACCCTGAGCAAGGCAGGATGAGGCCCATCTCCATGGGTTTTTTTTTAAAAAAAATTTATAGATATACCCCAAAGGACTAACTATCTAAAAATAAACACAAGGGGTTGGATCCAGACTTAGTCATTCTTAAAGTAGACTCATTGAAATCACGGGGCGTAGATTAGTCATAACTAACTTGCCCCATTAATTTGAATGGGTCTACTCTAAGCATGACTAAGTCTGGATCCAACCCAAGGAAAAAAACCACAGAAGAAGGGGGTAGGGAGATGGAGGGAGGAGTAAATAGGGAAAGAATATCTGATTATTTCAGTTACATTTACTTAGGATTAATTACAGTAGGGTATTTGGACTATTTATTTATTACTCATTTGCTACATTTTTATCTTGCTTTTCAAACAATTATTATCTTCCAAAGCAGCTCACATCAATAGAAAGAGACAGGCCGAACCATCAGTCTAATAAACTAGGGTATTGAGACTAGAGGGTTACCCCAAAGGCTTCACGTGAGTCCCCCCCCCCCCACGTCCTATATCTTTGTAGAGGATTTGGGGGCATACTGTCAGTTTGCAGGGAGAGCTACCCATGTCTAACGTGAGCGCCTGGACATGCACGCTGCTTAATGGGTAGACGATTCCTCCCTAGGCTGCTGCTTAGCCTTCCTATGTGGTACAGCCAGCCTTGCCACAGCATTTTCGTACTTTATGGCCACCATGTAGGAAGCCGCTTCAAGGGTCTTCAATTTAAAACTTGCTGCAGTTGTCCTTTGTGGTGGCAAACCGACAAAGCTAAATGCCACACACATGTGGGAGATAAAAGTGCACACAAGGCAAGGTTGGTTTCCACTGCAGCTTTCAGTGCTGAACAGCAGTGCCGGCTCCAGGTTTTTCAGGGCCCCTGGGCAAGGCACCCTCAATGGACCCCTCCCTCAGCAGGTCTACATGGTCACCAGCTGCTCTTGCTCCTCATCCTCTTTCCTCTTGCTTGCTTGACAGGCAGGGAACCGGTGAGCAAGTCGGCAGCAGCATCTCCTGCTCCTCCTCACCACCACCATCGTTGCCTGGACCAGAGCGAGAGGCAGGCGAACAAGCAGGTTGTGATGGTGAAGAGGAGGAGCAACTCCAGGGGGCTCTTCTCGGGGGGGGGGGGCTGATGCGGTGTGGGCCCTCAGCAGGGGCCCAACCATGTTTACCTTTAACGCCAGCCCTGCTGAAGAGATACGCCATTATTTTTATTTAAAATTTAAAGAAAATACGGTAAATAAGTAATTTTTCCAGCATTTTGTAGAAAATTAAAGGGAATTTCTGGCTCTTTAGCATTTTCTTCTCCTATTTTCACTTTGGTCCCAAGGACAATCTGAAAATATACAAGGAAGCCTTTAAGGATTTTTAGTCAGCTCTGTTCTGTTTGACTTTGTCTGTTTGAGTTTGTGTAACTTAAAAGTCTTCTGAAGACTAGACTACGCTTTATAACCTGGTTACCACAGTCCTGGTTCAAAATGTCCTGCTACATTGTTGTAAGCCGCAGAGCATTCAGCCTAAGCCTTTCACATCTTATATTTTTCAGTTCTGCTTGAGACAATCAATGAGTAATTTTAAAATTCACTTCTAGAATGTTAAAGTCCACTCCGGGATTTCAGAACATAATCCGTGCTTAATCTCTGCACAGTAGCAGTCCAACCTGGGATTACATATCATGGGGTAGTATGGAAAGAGATGTTTGACAAGATTGGGGTTTCCCTCCAAATTGTTCGTAGCTGAGTAATTACTAGGCATTCCCGAGTCTACCAGAAAACAGGAAGGAACATCACCACAAACTTCACCAAAACTGGTGACTGCAAGCCTTTCTGGCCACCTTTGAGAACAAATGATCCAGGGGCACATGACGATTGAACATGAGCTCCCAAGAGGCATGAACTTCAAAAGAAAAGAAAAAATGGAATGTGAGCTAGGCAAATCCATGGCTCTGTTGGATGTGCTCAGAGCTAACGATCTAAATGGTGTAAGAGTTTCCATTCCTTTGTTTTTCACCGCTTGTTGTAGGTGTTGTGAAACTTATCATTTGGATGGAGGACTTCAAGTGCCAGCTGTTCTAGACTTGATTTATATAACCCCATGCTTTGCATATATATCGACCGAGGCATGAAAGAAACAGCAAAGGTCACCAATACACAGTAGAGTCAGTCTTTGAAAGTCATAAGAGTCAGTTCCTTGCAGTTTCATATATTCCATACTCTATTCCAGGGGTGCAGAATGGCCACAGCTCCTTTCCCCTGATCATAGATTGTTGGCTGATTTCCTGGCTTTTGTACAGTGTTTTCCCCAATCTAAAACACTGAAACGCCTCTCCTAAGCCTTAGTTACTGGTACTAAGAACTTTAAGCTAAAATATGCAGGTATTTTGGCCTTGCTTCTTTGCCTTGGCCCCACCCACCACTGGAATGTGCCCCCCCCAGGGCTTCTCTGAAAAGGAATTCAGCCTTCCATCATTCTCTTCTCCTCTGTCCTAACTCAACTATTTGGAAACTGGCCCATCCTCAGCTTTGACATAATTGACAAGATGAATGCACATATAAGTCACCAAGCTTGGAGTAGATTGGAAAAATGCAAGGATGGAAGAGGAATACAAGACAGGGTTTTTTTTGACAGGGCTCCCCATGATTTTTTCACAGGGACATATGCAGGCATAAAAAACCACGGGGAGGCTCCAAATAGAGTTTTTCTTCACTTCACTTTCTCTTGACAGCTGTCAAAAGGCGAGCTGTCAAGGGAAAGCAAAGGCACGAGGGATCTTTGCTAATGAAAAGGGGGTGGTGAGATTTATACCCCCTTTGCAGTGAGATCCTCCTCTGTTTCTTTTTTTGTCCGGACTGTCCTCAGGGTACAGCAGATTTTGCACTTTTTCCTGAGACTTTAGCTGCTTGGGAAAGTGCAAAAGTGTATCCAAACCCCTTTTGGGGGGGAAAGGAGTTTTGACATCTAGCTGTTAAAACTCTGGGTCCCCTTTAAAATGGGGTTTTGACAGGGCAATGGGTGTTTTTTGACAGGGACATATGGCTAACCTCATCCCCTTTCCCCTGACCACAGATGGTTTGGTGATTTCCTGGCTTTTGCAGTTTTTCCCCAAATACTGAAAGGTTGAAATGCCAGCACCTAAGACTTCATTACCGGTAGTAAGAGCTTTAAGCTAAAATAGGCTGGCATGTTTGGTACTTTGGCCCCATCCCTTTTGCCTTCTGCCCCACCCACCACTGGAATACAGCCCCTAAGACCTTTTCTGAAATTGAATTCGGCCCTTGGGCTGACAGTGGTTTGACAGCCCTGTATCAGAGGGAGATGCAGAGGAACAGGAGGCATTACTGAATTTGGATTCTTTGCCATGATGTTACCTCTCGCAATGTGCATGCTTAGCCAAAGCTGCCCCACCCACAGGATGCTAAAGTGGGATTCTGCTAAGGTTGATCAAAACGCCACGACTCCTGCTGTAAGAGAGAACTGGAAGTTTCTGATTCTAAGTGAGGCCTTAGAGGAGGGCAAGATTTACTGTGTCAGGCTACCATACCGTAACTCCAGATATGACCGGCGCTTTCCCTTCAATTAGCTTGTGCATTTCTTGCACGGCTTCTTCGTTGCTCTTATCTTTGAACCGTTTCTTGGAGAGTTCCTGAAGTGCTTCCTTAAACTGTTCAAAAGTAATTGTCCTGGATTTCCCCCTGGACCATAAAAAAAATAAAACAAAAAGAAGGCAGAAGTTACAAAAGGATCTCTGCATAAGTGTGTTAGAATATGAACAATATTAACCACGTGGCCCCATTAAAGCCCCTAGCTTCCTTGTAATTTTCCTCAAAGAAACTCTGAGAGAACATCTACATGACAAACTTTATATTGGCTTTATACTGCCTTCTCCCAAAGAAACGTGGGAACTGTAGTTCAAGGGTTTTGAGAATACAGGAGGTCCCTATCTATCCTTCAAAGAACTACAGTTCCCAAAATTTTCTGGGGAAAGGTAATGTACTCTTGGTCCACCTATGGACATTATATCCAAGGGAACAAGAAATAGCAATGCCTCACATTGTTCCCACATAATCCTCCTAGGTTTACCCAGTACTGTTTCCGTCATTTTTCTTATTTCACATCGTCCTCCAAGGCTCCTTGGTGCTAATGCTAGTTTAACTTGTTTTTAACCTTACATTGATTTTGTATTTTTATAATTTATGGTTTTAATTTTTTTTGTGCACTTCCCAGAGAACTTGTTGTTAATGAGCGGTATAAAACTACTGTAAGGAATTAAAGAGAATTTTTATAAGCTAATTTGGAGATGGTATTTGACCCCAGTGAGATTAAATAGAATAGATAATAAATGTTCTCCAGTGTGTTGGTGAGGATGTCAGGAATTGGGTACATATGCTCATATGTGGTGGAGTTGTAAAAATGTAATGGATTTTTGGAAAATGATTTTTGAGGAAATATCAGAAATTGTTGGAGTTGATTTAGAGGTATGCCCTAAACTAGCTTTGCTAACAATAACGGAAAAGGTGATCGGTTCTCAAAATGTTAAAGAATTAATCATAAATTTGTTAACGGCAGGTAGACTAATGATAGCAAGGAAATGGAAAATCCAGCAAGTTTTCACTATTACTGAATGGTATAAGGAAGTATGGGATATGGCTTTGAATGATATGTTGACTTGTAATATTAAATGCAAAAGGGGTCAATTAAAGAAAAATAATTTTAAGGATATTTGGGGTTTATTTTTGGAATATGTGTTTAAAAGGGGGAAAGGGAGTTTACCCTGTCAAGATATATTGTATTTTTGGAATAATGAACAATTATAGAGTTATTGGATTGTTTGGTCCCATGGTGATGGGAGCACAATATTAGTTATGTGTGTATGTTATTTTCTTTGTATTGTTTTAAAATTTAATAAAATATTTAAAAAAACCTAAAAAAAAAACCTACTGTAAATAAATATTTTAAGTTATTATTTATTTTTAAAATACATAAACTGTCCTTCATCCACAAGGAATCCCAGGGTGGTGTACATGATGGTATCAAAACAAATACCATATAATAACAATAAAATTAAAAAGTAAGAGACATAAATACTATTCAACCAGCAAACAACCAAAAAAAGCAATCAATTAAAACAAACATTTAAAATTTCAAATGCCTGGGCAAAAACAATACCATTTGATTTCACATCAAAAAAAAAAGCAAGGTTGGCACCAATCATATCTGCCTTTCAGGACATTCCAAAGTCAGGGCACCACCACAGAGAAGGCCCTCACTTTTGTAAGTACATGGTTTATCTCTCCCACTGATGGTACAGAGAAGGGCCTCCTCTGGAGATCTTAATGCAGGGGCAGGATGTTATGGGAGGAAGTGCTCCTTCAGGTCTTTGGGCCCAAGCTGTTTAGGGTTTGAGCATGATAACCAGCATCTTGAATCAGGCTTGGCAGCAAACAGGGAGCCAATGTAATTCCTTAAGAACTGGTGTGACATGGCTCTGTTTAGGTAAACCCGTCAGAATCTTAGCTGCCAAATTCTGCACAAGTTAAAGCTTCTGTAACATTTTCAAGGGCAACCCCACAAATTACAGATTACAGTAATCCAAGCTGGATGTTACCAGAGCATAAATAACCATGGCAAGGCTATCCCTATCCAGGAAAGGCTGCAGCTGACGAACTAGCCAAACCTGGTGAAAGGTGCTCTGAGCCAAGGCCATTTGGGACTCGAGTGGCAATGCTGGATCAAGGAGCACTCTAAACTGCATGCTCCCACTGTACAACCCCATCCGGAACAGGTTGAACACCAACTGCTAAGATCAGGCACCACCTACCCACAGTGCTTCCATCCTGTCAGTGCGAGATTGTCCCCATGTACCACCACCACCACCACCACCACCCCATGGGCCAGATGACAGCAGAATGATTCCTCTGGAATTGTATCAGTTATGGTGTCCAGGCCAATACAGATACAAGTGACTTTATCCTCAAAATGACTAGCAAACATGTCACAGCAGGCTTTCGATGGTTTCAGCATATCCATCCGGGGGTCCAGAAGTAACAGAAACAGACTCTTCACCGCTTAGAAAAGCTCTGAAGGTGGAGAAATGGGAGTATTTTGCTGTATTCGCTGCCACAAGGTAGGTACAGTAGTGTACTCTTGTGTCTAGCTGTGGTCACTATGAGACTTAATCCATCTGTGTTGCAGTCATTGTCCGGTTTATTTTGTTGGCCCAAATCTTTGGTAAACCAAGAAGCTGTCTGGGCTCTACAACACAGGAGAGGATGCTTGGAAGTGATCACATCAACAGCATTCTCCATCTCCCTATTCCATAGCCCATGACTCTGACAGGAGTGACACCCATGTCAGCCAGAAAATCTCCCAGAGCATTCAGGAATCCCTTGGATTTCATAAGTCTCCCAGGGCAAAACATCTTAACAGGTCTGCCACCACTGCAGAGGGGAAATAGCCACTGCCTGTCTAAACTTCACCAGCAAATGTTCTTGACCATGACAACAGAGAACTACGCCCATTTCATCCACCCAGGCCTTGGTGATACATGTCAGGTAAGTAAATAAATAAGCATTTAAAGAAAGAAAAGAAAGGGGGGAAACTATATAGAAGGAAAACATTGGTTGCATTATCATCCTTCCTGATATGAAAATCCTTCTTCATCACCCCGCCCCCCCCAAGGCAACTGCAGTTCAAGATTCAGGTTGGCAGCCTGAAAGGTAAAATAATCCTCTTGAATTCGATCATGAACTCATCAAGTATCATTCCCGTTCTTGAGAAAATGCCAAGAGATCTGTGAATAGCAGTTAGGTCATGACTTTGGTCCTAGAGCAATGACTGCAGCAGAGAGGAGCGATCGCTTAACTCTACTGCTGCACCTCCATAACCTCCAACACTTCACAGAGAAAAAGAGGGCCATCCTTGTAACCTCAAGGATCGCTGCATAAGCCTGCCCACACTTGCTGAAAGCTGTATTGAATTATCCAGCAGTAGCCTATCCTGTACTGGCTACTGAAGCAGGCATGTTAGTAAAGTTAATACTTTTACATTCAGTACTCTTTACATAGTCCCGATCGTCATTCTTCTTACTGCCCTTGGAGGTGGTATGCCAAAACAGGCACAGCACACAAATAAAAAATTCTTTTGTTAAAGAGCATGTTTACTCAGAAGTAAATACCACTGAATTCAGTGGGGCTTACTCCCAAGCTAAGTGCCTAAATCTCATCCATACCCCCAGACCTCCTTATTTGTTATAGGCATAGGTTTCATAGATCATAGAGTTGGAAGTGGCCTACAAGGCCATCGAATCCAACCCCCTGCTCAATGCAGGAAACTAGAGGAGGGGTCTCCCATCCAAGTAATAACCAGGCCTGACCCTGCTTAGCTTTCCACGCTGGCTCAAGCTGAGCCAGCGTGAGCCACAGGCATGATTCAGCCAAAGACAGGGCCGGTGCTACCATTAGGCCAACTAGGCAGCTGCCTAGGGCGCAGGGCTAAAGGGGGCACCAGAAACACCTTGAAAAAAAATACAGCACTCTCAAGTGGGAAGGGGGGGCGCTAAATATCTGATCTTGCCTAGGGCACCAAACTGCCTTGCACCGGTCCTGGCCAAAGGTAAACACTTCCAACTAAGTCCTTGTCTTCAGAGGGGAAAAAAGCTAAGCCTGTACTTAGCATTCCCACTGAAATCTACAGGATGTACCAATGTTTAAATTTGACCATATAAAACTGTACTTAGCAGCAAGAAAGTAAACCGATGATCCCACCCACTTCTTTTTCATTGTTATTTTGACACAATACATGGTTTTTTCATATTAAGGTAGGGTGAAGACAACGCATGTCAAGAGAAATCATAGTGAGCTCTTTGTCCCCAGTGCAATTCCAGCGTGTTCTGGTTACAAAATATGCATGAGACACAAACATATCAGCAAAAACGAACACAGGTTCAGCCATCAATTTTGTCCTTGATTCAGGCATGCTGCCCATATTTTTTGTTTCTTTGTTTACAGGGATACATATACACTTACATGCAATTCCTTTGCCTTATTAAAAAAGGAAATTTGCAAAACTGCTTGGAGGATGGAAGAAGAGGTGTCATTGTGACGGTATAGGTGTTAGCCAATTGGTGCCATTCATCACCACTTTTGCTGTAAACCTGCAGAAAGTGTTTTATTCCCCCCCCACCTGAAGCAGAAAGTATGTTTGGATAAATACAATTGAGGAGCCCCCACAGTCCTACAAATGTTACATCAGTCTTCACCAGGGTGGGCAGGTGTCCTACTTTAGAAGACAGTCCTCTGTTTTGGAGAGCTGGCAGAGGACAGTCCTCTATTTGAAGGTGTCCTCTCTTTGATGGGCCATCCAGTCCAAGTCTGGTTTAAAGCCAAAGAGCCATAAGAAGAGAGGGGCCTTGAGGTTGCCCATTAACAGTTAGCACCTTGACAGTAGACTGAGCAGGCACACAGGTCATACAAATTCATAAACTGCTTCTGAGCCTACAGTGCTCATTGGCGCTCTATGCTGTGGCACTAAAGACTAGCCGACTCTCATAACGGATGTGTAATTTGAAGGTGAACTGAGGACAGGCAAAGGCTGCATTCTCTATTCTACTTCTTTAGTTTCAGGGCTCTGAAAGAGGAAGGATTTGCTCAAGGCTCACGCTTATCCATCAGTAAATGGTACCCATATTGAAATGCACTCATAAGCCAGCTAGGCGGTGACTGCCTGACCTAATTACGGTAGTCATCTAAGAGAAATCCTAATAGACATTGAGCAAGATTCCATTCCACCAAATACTCACCTCAACCCTACATTATGTCTCTAATTTAGGATAATTTATTTTCTTTGAATGACCATATATGATCATATAATGACCATATAAACAGTACCCAGGCTTATTTATGGCTATAAAACTAGTTTGGATGGCCTAAGTTGTAAGTGGGTTCTCAGCCCAGGGAAGATGCTAATTCCAGTTCATTTGTACATCCAATCTGGATTAAATGTTGGATATAACCTTGGTTAAAGCTGGGAAGGCAGAGTTGTGTGTGGGAATATCTGGGGACTCTTTGGGAAGGGGAAGGAAGATGAATTAGGACATAGCAACAGGGGCAGAGTTGTGCTAGAAACAGAAACCTGGACTGCCTGTACGATAACCAGGTTAAGAAAATACACTCAGGTCAAAAACAAAAGCAAGACTTAATGCTACATCTGAACAGTCTGATTTGACTAGAGCTCTACAAAGGCCACAGGAGATCAGTGATGCACGTACACAGCCTGCTGCTCATGCTTTAACATTATTTCTCTTCAGGCTAAAGAGCGAGCTCTTTGTGTAAGCTTTAGTTTTTGAGAGTGACAGAGAAATAAATTTCTATCTGCCTGATTTATAGGAACAAAAAGAAAAGAAAAAGGAAATAATGACATTTTCATCAAAGTATTTGTGTCTCCTAATGGACTGTCGTTCACTTAAGACAGATTTACAGTTTTAGAAAAATACATAGTACAGTCCTCCGTCTAGGACTCAGCCATTTCAGAATGCAGGTGAGAGATTGTGTTTTTGAATATTATTACATATTCAAAAATCCTTGCCTGCGGAAAACTAGAATGTCAGTGAGAAGGGTTCCAGTCGAGAAACTCCCTGAAAAGATAGATTTCTATGTGCAGAATGTGTGTTTTTAAAAATGAGTGAGAGCATTCAAATATATGATCTCTCGCTGCTTTCCGAAATCTCTGAAATGCTGTGGAAGGGGATATTTTAAAATGTATGGATCAGCTCTTAGAAGGTAACTAGAGAAACAGGCTGAAATGCAGCATTCATACACTTTGGAACAAATGGTTTAAGGAGTGCAGTATGTTGTGCGGAGGGCAGGGGAAGAAGAGTTATACTTACTAAAGCAGTGTCACATTCTCCCCAGGACACTTCCTTAAAAGCTCATTTAACTGAAATTGCCCGGGGAAAGTCCCTTAATATTTGGATTATTAGGAATCCATAGAAACAGATATGTAGCATGAGGACATGCAGTAGTGACTGGTGTCCATTGAGGCTGATAGGGTGGAGGACAGGGGGAACTACTGGTAGGTGCAGCCAGGGGTCACAGTAGGCAGGGCCACCTCCATTTAGGTTTTTTCCTCCTCTTCCCTTGCAAAGACCCGAAGGACACAAGCAGTAGGTTACAGTCAGTTACCATCTAACTAAACTGAAGAATAGTGCCTCAGTTTGGTTTAGAACAGTGTTCTCCAACCTTGGGTCCCCAGATGTTTTTGGCCTACAACTCCCAGCATGCCCCAGTGGCTGGGGCATGCTGGGAGTTGTAGGCCAAAAACATCTGGGAACTCAAGGTTGGAGAACACTGGTTTAGAAGGATTGTGTGCTGTCAGAAAAAGGTGTGTAGCCCCCAACACCCAGAAAAAGGGGTGTAGCCCCCAACACCCCTTCCAGCCAGAACACACAAACACATTCCTTTGTGCCCACATTTGTCTGTTCCACAGCAGCAACCCACTGCACAGAAAGGGCGAACTGAGACAAGCAAGTTATCTTTAAGATCATGAGTAGAAAGCAGAGGGTTGGCTGGGTGGGTGGCTCCCTGACCTATAGAGCAACACAAAAACAGTCCCTGGAACCCACTTTGTCTCTTCCACAGCAGCAACCCACTGCACAGAAAGGGCAAACTTAGGCATGCAATTCTAAGTTCATTAGTGCAAAACAGTACTTGGGGGGTGGGGTCTCACTCATACAACAAGACAAAACACCCCTGAACCCACACTTTTCTGCTCCACTAGCAACCCATTGCACAGAAAAGACGAATTGTGCAAAAAAGCAAAAATCCTTTTAAGACTGGAAAATAAGGCATGAAGAAAAAAAGAGGGGGGGATAAATGCAATTGAGGATGGGGTAAATGGGGAAAAATGAGAGTCTGGGGATTCCAAGGACTGCATGCACACATCCCATGATCGCTCACATGTCCCCAAGACTCCAGCTTAAAAAAACAGAAGTGAAAAAAATAGCAAGGGGTTTCCAGACTCCCCCTAATACACCGAGTTCCTGCATGCACATGCATACACACTTAACAACTAACCAAGCAAGAAGCAACACAAGCACACCAATGGGCTGTGACTGTGTTCAGTTGAATGCCCTATTTTTAGACACAAATAGCAGGGTTCCGATTGGCTCTGGAGAATCAATCAAGATCAGATCTGGACATCTGGCAGAGTGGTCCTCCCAGACGCCCTGACTGCCCTCTGCAGTCATTCCTGCTGCAATACATATGCATTTGAATTTGAGGGAACCTGAGCATGCACAGTCCACCTGGGAGGAGACAGTGGCACTCATGCACAACTCTCCTGACCAGACCAGCCACTAAAGGGTGTAGAAGAGGGCCTTTTCTGCTGTGGCACCCCGGTTATGGAATGAGCTCCCCAAAGAGGTTCGCCTGGCGCCTACTTTGTATTCTTTCCGGCGCCAGGTGAAGACCTTTCTATTCTCCCAGGCATTTTAATCATCTTAATCATTTTAATCCTGTAGTTGTTTTTAACTTCGTTATTGTAACTGCTGCTGCTAGCTCTCCTGTTTGTTTTTAATCTGTGGTTTTAAATTTTATATTTATTTTATATTGTATTTTATGGTTTTAACTGTTGTAAACTGCCCAGAGAGCTTCGGCTATTGGGCGGTATAAAAATGTATTAAATAAATAAATAAATAAATAGAGACAGATGATAACACAAACTTAAAGGCTACAATGGTTGTGCACAAACTTGCAAGTAGCTAGGGGGTTCTCTGAGACTTTTTATGGATGGACAGGGACAGCAGGAGGAGGATGCCCTACCCATACCCAAAGTGACAAGCTGCTGCTGGCTGGGTACATATCAACTTAAAGCGTGCTCTCCCTCTTCATACACAAAAGGCTTTTTAAAATTTTAAAAAGCAGGTTTTAGGATAAAATCTGAGTATTCGACTCTTCTCATAGGTTCCTTGCTATGTAGGGTTAATGGAAGCTTGGTAAGAAGAGGAAATATAGGAGGAGAGAGAACAAAGAGAATCACAGTGGAAGGAAAATCTAAACAAGTTGTGAGGTTATAAACGCAGTGATAACATCTGATAGTGGAATATGTATCAAAACTCACTGACCAGAAAGTGAAATCAACAGGAAAATTACTACAAGAGGGAGTGTAAAAGGACAAAACCTTTGATGAAAATATAGTACAGACTGAGGGCTAAGAAAATATCAGTTCAGATAAATAGCCTATTCTCATCTTGGCAATGGAAAAGTGACCCTCTTATCTAGCAGTTTGATGGATAAAGTATTGCATGTTCTATTTTAATCACCATCAGCTCTCACACATGGGATATCAAATGTATACTCCTTACATATTACAAATATTCAGGAGATGGCTCAGCAGACAAGTCTTTTTTCTTAGAACTAGAGCAGGCCTGCACAACTTGTGATCCCCTAGGCCAGCCTTCCTCAACCTGGTGACCACTGGATGTTTTGGAGTACAACTCCCATCAGCCTCAGCCAGAATAGCCAATGGTCAGGGGTGGTGGGAATTGTGGTAACAAAATATCTGGCAGGCACCAGGTTGGGGAAGGTTGCTTTATGGCCGGCACATTGCTGGACAACTCTCACCTGTTTTACAGTCCCAGGCAAACAGTTGATAGGACTGCATTTGGCACAAGAAAGATAAAAGTTTGGAGACACTGTGAAACCATGGGCAAAAAATGTATTTCCTCCCCTGATTTTTCCCCAAGAAAAAAGGGTAATTTTAGGGGAAATTGAAATCGATACTAATCACACCGAAACATTTTAAGAACATGGAATTGGTCATTTATCACATAAAATACTCCTGCATGGTCTATTTATAGAGTTTGGATCCAACCCAATAGTTGAATAAAGAGAGGCTTCCTCCAACAGAGGATGGAGTCAAAATGCTACTAGGACGACTATGCCCTAGAACAGCTGACTTGATTACAGTTAGGTTGCTTATGTCCCATTGAATTCAATGGGATTTGAGCAGCCAAACTGTGCAGAGATAAAAAGGTTCCCATAAGTATCTATTTTTTGCCAGTTGAAAAAATGGAGGGTGGGATAAAATAAATAGTTGAAAATAGAAACTGCCTCCATTGTGGTAAACAAAAGGGATTGTATCTGAAGCTTAGAAACAGTCACCCCAATCCAGCTAAGCTGCAGTGTTCTCCAACCTTAGGTCCCCAGATGTTTTTGGCCTACAACTCCCAGCATGCCCCAGCCGTTGTAGGCCAAAAACATCTGGGGACCCAAAGTTGAAGAACACTGAGCGAAGCAGATTTCCACACACATATTACTTGCTAGATCAGGAACTGCAGGAACTTTAGGAACTACATCACAATGGAAATCTGACTGTAGATGCCATCTACCTGCACTATTTTAATAGAATGCTCATATTAGTGCATCTGTCTATCCACATTCTGGCACACAATTAGTCACTTTAGAAATACCACTTTAAAGTGCAACCAGAGTTTATTGGAGTCCGAGTGAGCATCATTATTATGTTATCATGTGGAGCCAGAAGAAACTCATGTTTCTAGAGAAAAAACTCAGAGATAACAGCCCCATAATGTAATTAAGGGTGAAATCCTATGCAAGTTAAGGGGGGGGGGAGTCCTACAACTCCCAGCACTGCTGGTTGGGGAATGCTGGGAGTTGTATTTATTTATTTATTTATTTATTATATTTATACCCCGCCTTTTTTCCTGCAAGGAACCCAAGGCGGCTTACATAATCCTCCTCCTTCTCCTCTCCATTTTATCCTCACAACAACCCTGTGCGGTAGGTTAGGCTGAGAGTCAGTGACTGGCCCAAAGTCACCCAGTGAATTTCATGGCCGAGTGGGGACTAGAACCCGGATCTCCCGAGTCCCAGTCCAACACTCTAACCACTACGCCACACTGGCTCTCAAAGTCTTGTAGGACTTTTTTCTGTCTCAACAGGCATAAGATTGTTCCCTAAGATAATTTCACTGATCATTCTGAAAGAGAATATGATTAAATAACTTATTTATCGTAAATGCATACTATTCATTCAGGGTTTATAATATTCTTCTAGCTTGTCATTTTCTATTCATATTTAAACCTTTTTTACTGCATGTTTAAACAGTGGTAGGAGAAATATTGTTGAGATATAATAGAAAAAGCTCAGTGTTTGGGTGATGTCATACATTTGGTATACAACAACACTCTAATAAAAATGATTCCTTGTAGAGGTTTACAAAGATTTACATGTTTTGACAGATTCTTTAAAGTTCTCCCTGATAAAGCACCGTAAGGTCTAAAACACATCAAAGGTTTTATGGAAGCAGAAATACAATTTCCACCCACAATCAAAGCACTAGCAGAGAGAAAAACTTCATTCTAACTCTTAAGACCAACTATACTTCACAGCCTGGGAAAGAACTAACTTCTGTTCATTCATCAGAACTGCCTGTCTCAGATATTTTCTGGTCCAGTAGTGCCAAGGTCAGGCACAGATGCCCTCTGTAAACACAAGATGCATTAATACCTGTATTCTGTGCCAGGTACTCTGGTCTGGTTGGCACCAAGAGTAATACAGAAAGCTTCTTGTTATGAGAATGTTTTCACACAGGCCACCAAACAGTGCAACTCATGATCTGAAAAGTTTATTCTCTTGTGTCAGGGATGTTTGCTTTAATGGCACCAGCTCGGAGCTCAAGGTTAATCTATCTGGGCAACAGAGAACCTATTTGTCTTTTGCTTACCTGCTTCTGCAAGATCCTGCACCTCCACTCCTGTGACATAGGCCAGGCTGCCAGACACCCTTTGTTGCTTATTCTTTGCTGCTGCCACCACTACCCATGAGATTATTAAGTCTAAGCCTGAGCATGTGTGGGGTTTAGACTTTTATACATATGGAGAGGGACAGGGATCCTTCAATCTCAGTGAAAAAACCCAGGTTAATGTGTATCCCAAGTGATGGCAGAGCGCAATCGCAGCAGCACACCTCACCCAACAAACACATGCGCACACAGGACTTGTTTCTAAGTAGAAGCTTTTAAAGTAAATAACAGTAACATAAGATTTCTTAGGTACTATAAGCTTTATGGTTACATACTTTGTAAGTGCAGTTTCTTAAATGTTACTCGTTCTGCGAGGTAAGGAAAACCACATGTCTCATTGCTAAGCAGTTAAGTCAATTAACTATAGGCATAATCTGTCAGAGAGAGGGAGAATGGAATTTCTAACTTGTTGCTAGGCAACATCCAGCATTCCCTCCCCTAATTCAATCAAGTGGTTTGCTCCACTGAACCCTGCTCCCTGACTTCTCAGAGAATCTTGGTTTCTGCCTTTGCCCTTTAACTAGACTACAACAGTCTGTCTTAACCCTTTACTAGGCAATCAACTTAAAACCCTCCCTGCAGAGTTGACATCTTCTCGTCGCATATTCCAACAAGTAGTGCAGCACATAAGTAAAACATGGGTCACACGTCCCCCACCCCTGTTGTGAAGTAGAGGACGGCAACTAGACACCCTCCAGATATTTTAGCCTGCAATTCCCATCAGTCCTAGCAGCCAGCACAGCCAATGGTGAGGAACGCTGGGAGTTGTAGGCCAAAATACTTGGATTGCTGCAAGTTGCCCACCCCCATTGTAAAAGGATGGGTCATGGGCACAAAAAGGGAGTGTCAGCCTCAAAGGTACATCTGAGTAATGCAAATTTCGTTACCTATATCTGCTTGATTATGTCTGGGACAGTCTGCACATTTCCCAGACTTCAGGGATGTACTGAAGAATCAGTATTTATATATCCCAGTTTACTCCCAGTTTACACATATTTTCTGAATTAAAATTGGAGACACACTTCACTTCTGTACTCCAAAATGATACATTATTAGAACATGGAGGAGGAGGAGGAAAAGACCTCTCCCCCCCCCCGCCCCATGGTAATGCATTATTTATTTCTTCAGCATTTTATTTACATATTTATTAAGGGTACTTAGATCCTGCTTTCCCAATTTTAAAAAGTAGTCGAGGCAGCTTACAACCTATAAAATACAGATTTAAAGACAGGCGCAACAGCAGAGAAACAGTACTAAAAAATCAAGGAACAGTAAAAAAAAAAAAAAGGCAAACTCCCATCAGTTCAGCTGGCTAAAAGCCTGCTGAAAAAGAAGCCTTAACAAGGCAGTGGAAAGCCAGCAGAGAGGGGGCAAGAACAAGAAGACCTTTCCTAAGAAGAGAGCTCCACAGCCCGGGCACATCCAAAGAGAAGCCTCTCTCCTGCATTCCAGCCAGCCACAGCTTCGTCACTCTTCTGAGCATGCCTCCCGACTGGAAGGCGTCAAGCCCAGAGTCAAGACTCACCCAGTGCCACAATGGGCAGCGGCCTCTGAAGGAGGGTATTTCTGTTGCATTTCTGCACTGGGAATGATTGGACCAATTCAATCACACATGTGCAAGGATGTAGCAGAATTTCTTGCCTCCAGCAGAGGCTAATTGAAAGGAGGCAAGGCCAGAACAGTGGGCTGCACAAGGTACAGAGAGCAGCCTCCTCTGTGGGTATGCAGGGAAAACAGAACAAGCACAGAAAATCTCAGGTTCCATTGAGAGAGAGAGAGAGAGAGAGAGAGAGAGAGAGAGAGGAGCAGGTTCCTAGCCCTCATTACTGAGAAGATATACTTGAAAGTGTGTGGGCAACACCTACTGAAATCTCATTAGCTGGAAGGGTGTTTGGATAAAGTTTCCAGTGGTTGCAGGTATGACTTTAGTGGGTATCTTCCTTGATGTTTTTTAGGTAGTGTGTCAAAACCTTCATTCTGCATGGGTTTTGATGGATGTTAAAAGAGGGTCCCTTTGGTCCTTTTTGTGCTGCAGAATTAATTTAGGCATTGGTTTTAGAAACTGTTTTTTTAGCTGACTATTAAAACGGTTTAATTATTTTGTTAACTCTAGGCTGTGCTGATTATCATTGCTTACTGTGACAGCCTATTGGCCAAATGGCAAGACAGACATTTCAGAAATAAAGTAAGAATCTAGAAATCCAGACACCTGCAATCTGCAGTCAAATCCAGTCACCGCCTTTCCCAACTATGTTCAACTATCAACTGTGATAGGAGGAAATGCCTAGCCTCTGGGAGAGCAGCTAAGCCCACCTGGTTGCCAGCAAGGGAGATAGGGAAATGGGACTGATGGGTTACATTAATAATTGTTGCTGTGTTAAACAGTAGTCCAGCACAATATTTTTTTTTATGGAGGCAGTTCACACATTTAACTACGGTCGTCAAGTGATGCATGTACATGTGTGAATCCAGAGATGGCCCAAAACATTTCGAAGCTTAGGAGCCAGAAAATACAAATGGTGGCCTCCATTCCATAGTGGTAAAAAATACCAACTAAATAATTGACAATTTGCTGCCTTTTAACAGATCCCCCAAATCCACCAGCTGGAGCAGGCTCTCTCCCCCACTGCCTAATTGTGGGGCAGGTGTATGAATCAGTACTTGGTGGTGTAAAAGTAATTTTAAAAAAAGAGTTTTGTGCTATTAAGGGCTCATTCTCACATGTGCATTCATCACGACATCTCATGACTTAACACTTTTGTTGGCTTGCAGCTGAGTGGGTGAGATGTCTACATGAAACAGTATTTTGTGCTGGGGTTGCTACTTACATAGAATACTATCTTTTTGAAAGACTGCCCTTCCTTGTAACTTGTGAGCTTGGTTTGGTTACTATTGTCTCACGTGTTCTTTCTTTGCCTGCAAAGTCAAGTCAAGTCAAACTTTATTTGCATCTAGCCATTGGCCATTGCAATTTAAAACAAATTACAAATAACTCATAACACACAATAAATATTCAATGTTCAGAGTAAAACAAATGCTTGCATAAACTCAGTATCACAGCTAAAATCCTTGATATTGTCTAAAATTATATCTAAAATTATATCTAAAATTATATCTAAAATTATATCTAAGATTATGTCTAAGATTATGTCTAAAATTATCTAAAATTTATCTAAAATTATGTATTTTGTTGAACTCTAGTTGCTGCCCTCATTTTGATCACAATAGCTATGAATTTTGCTGTATTTGCTGTCACCATCCTATTGCGGTCCTCTAAAAGAAAATTCACATAGTAATCGACTGGGCGCCCTGGATAAGGTGTCAATAGAGGAGTAATCAACTCTTCTCGGCTAGTTCTATACAGGGAGCAAAAGAGCAGCACATGGGCGATGGTTTCAATGTTACCATCTCCACAAATGCACACTCGATTCTGATATGGAATTCTCCTAAAGCGGCCTTCCAGGACCGCAGTGGGAATCACATTTAGACGAGCTCTTGAAAAAGCTATCCTATGTTTAGAGTATGTAAGCTGTTGTAAATATGCGGCTATATTTTCTGTAGGACTGCATATTGTCAAATTAAGATGGGGATTCAATTTCTTCATTATGGAACAGCTGTTTTGTCTTTCAATATCCAGTAAGCGCAGTTTTATAGTTTCTTTGGCTTTAAAGAAGCCTAGGCCTACTAGATATTGAACTGAAAAGCCAGACAGATTTAGCTTTCTGGTTATAGCTTTTTGCCAGCTACTCTCGTGAGTATCTCTGACTATCAGGGGAAGCAGACCCGTATCAGTTAAATGCAGCCGCAGCCATAGCGTAAGTGTCCTCATCCAGACTTGCGTTTGTATAGAAATAACTCCAGCCTCGTGTCGCAACGCAGCATTTGGGGCACAATTGGGAACTGCAAAGATTTGTCTTAAAAATTTGGACTGCACTGTCTCCAATGGTTTCAGATTGGAATCGGCCCAAATTGAAATCCCAAACAATAATTGGGCTACAGCCTTGGCTTTGAAAACTTCAAGGGCTGCAGGGATGAAATTTTGTCCTTTTGTTCGATAAAAACGCAGGAGAATTTGGACACTCCTAGTGGCTTTTTCAATCGCATAAGCTTGCTGGGCTGTCCATGTCCCTGAATGATGGAATATTATACCCAAGTATTTAAAAGCTTTGACTTGCTCAATAAGGTGCCCGTCTAAATGCCATTTGTGTAATTTATAACATCTGGAAAAGACCACTACTTTCGTTTTTTCATAGTTGATTATAAGATGATTTTTTTGGCAGTACTGAGAAAATGCCTTTAATAACCTCCTTAGCCCTACCTTAGTCTGTGATAAAATTACTGCATCATCTGCATACAATAGAATAGAGATTTTCTTTGTGGCTACATTTGGAGCATGAAAATTGGGGCATGATAGAAATTCGCCAATATCGTTTATATAGATATTGAATAGAACGGGGGCCAAAATACATCCCTGCTTGACCCCTTTAGATGATAGAACTGGGTCAGTCAGGCCACCATCCCTCGTGCATCTTATTTTCAGCCATGTGTTGTTATACAGGCTTTTTATTAAAAATAAAAGTCTTTTATCTATAGATGTTGTTGATAATTTGTCCCAAAGTCTTAAACGGGAGATTGAATCGAATGCTGCCTTTAAATCAATAAATGCTGCATATAAAGCTCCTTTTGGTTTTTTTACGTATTTGTCAATTAGATGGGACAAAACTAGACAGTGGTCTGTAATTGATCTTCCTTGCCTGAATCCAGCTTGCACATCTGCCAAAAAATTCTCGTCACCTAGCCATTCCAGTAACTTATTGTACAGATGTTTTGCATACAGTTTGCTGATTATACATAACAAACTAATTGGACGGTAATTTGCCGGATCGGTTTTTCTGCCTTTCTTGTATATAGGAACAACTACTGCTGTGTCCCAATCCTTAGGGATCAATCCTGTTAGGTCAATATGGGTGAATAAGGCTGCCAACAAGGGGGCCCACCAATTAGAATTTGATTTTAAGAGTTCTGGAGGGATAAAGTCTATTCCAGGTGCTTTATTTTTCTTTAGTTGAGAAATGAGATCCCTGACCTCATTTGTTGTCACCGGGAGCCATTGTGGTAGATGGTGTAAATCTTCCGTGCATTGCTTAACCTTTGTGTTACTGACCTCGTCGTCTGTATACAGTGCCTGATAAAAAAGTGTCCATTCAGTTGGACTAATTACACACATTGGATAATTGTAATTCTTGTCCAGTAAACCTGACACTGTGCGCCAGAAGAGACTGGTGTCTTTAGTGTGAGAAGCTTTCAGCAACAGATGCCACGCATTTATCCCATCTTCCCACTTTTTCTTTTTAGTTAGTGCTTTATACTTCCTTCGGCTTATTATATACTCCTTCAGCCAAGAAGCTGAGTTGGTATTTCTATATTTTCGGTAAATTCTATTTACATGGCTTTTAGCCTTTTTGCATTCATGGTCATACCAGCCTGTATTAGATGTTAATTTTCTCCGGCTGGATTGGCTTTGGCTTTTAAATGCCTTTGTAAATTATCTGTCAATTCCTGGAATGCCTGAATGGCTTCAATGGATGTTTTTGCAGAGAGGATTGCATCATATAGGGTTCTGAAAGCCTTTGATTGCAAAAGTTGAGATAACGTTAGGTCAGTTTTAAAAGTCCACTTAATTTTCTTATTACCAGTCACTCCCAGATCTCCATTTGGAATATATTGGGGTTGTATATGCACTTTATTCTGTGCTATATTCGCAAACGTCGCTATTAGTGGTAGATGATCACTTTCCGTGTAGGTGCCGACCTTGAAATGTGTAAGAAACCTGGTCATTAAACTTGATATCATTATGTAATCAATCACACTACCAGACTGATTTGAAAAATGAGTATACTCCCCTTTCTGATCTCCAATTGTTGAACCCTTTAGTACTTGCAGCTCTCTTTGTCTTTTAAATCGGAGGAGCTTAAACCCCGCATAGTTGGACTTACTGTCTTTGGAAACACGAAAAGTCTCCTGGTCCCCAGGTGTGTCCAAGTCTAGGACGTGATGGAAGCGGGCATAAAGCTTTCGATCATCAGCTCCAATTCGCGCATTGAAGTCGCCTGCAATTACAAGTGCTGCATCAGGGTGCAGGGATTCTAGATGATCTATGTACTTGTCCAGACTCCCCCAGATTTTATCCACAGCTGATTTTGTTGAGCAGGGCGGGAAATAAGTATTGACTACCATTAGGAGTATTCCTTCACACTGAATTAGCATAGCAGCAGCTAATGGATTGCAAGATGGCATTAACCTGACACTTGCTTTGATGCTTGTGGAGACAAAACATGCTAATCCTCCCTTTGCCCTTCCCCCCTTATCTGATGGTGTAGCCTCCATACTGTGACACTTGAAGCCATTCAACTGCATAGTTTCCACTTGCCATGTTTCTTGCAACAAAATTATATCAAACCAGCCCAGAAAATCCAAAAATTGCTTATTGTTTTGTTTGGAAGACCAACCTGCAATATTCCAGGATAATAATTTCAGTCCTAGACTACTAGAGGTGTTGCATTTTGTACTTCCATGTTGTTCAATATGTCTGTGTCTAAAAAAACACATCCATTTTCCTTTATGGGAGTGACTTGTTTCGAACTTCCTATGTCCAAAGTTGTTGTTGTTGGAGGAGTTCCCAATTCTGATGTATTGAGGAATCGGTAGTTCAACCAATTATTTGAAGTCTTGATGCCTGCCTCATATCTATTCATCGGTGGCATCCCATATTCTAAAGATGGAAGATCTTGTATTTCATCATCCGCAGGATAGGACCTGCTGGGATTTGCTATTCTCTTGATGATACAAATAGGTTCACTCACTGTGGCTTGAGACTGATTTTGAAATGAGGCAGTATCCTTAGGAGGGCTTAACTGTGCCCTACAGTCTGTACTAACCAGTAACTTAGTTAAATTATGGGTTTCTTGTTGTTTGTTGCATTTAGGTAAGTCAGCATGTGAGGTTGTTGTTCTCCTGCTGTCCCCTTTTCTGGCAGATATCAAGGATATTATTGCTGTATTTGTGAAGTGTCGGTTGGGGATTACACCATACTGAGCTAGCTTAGACTTCAGTCCCATCATAATAGATGGGATCCTCTTGGATTCGAAGAGAAGGCTCATCCTCTGTGAATAGCCGTTATCTGAAATTTTCTGCACAGATTTTAGGTCTATGCTACCAATTGATGGACCAAGTAGTTGTTTCAAATGGTGCTTGGCCCAAAACATAGAATTCCATTTTGGTGGGAAACCCCTAAGGGGGTAAATGTCTATAATCATATCACATGGTCGCAATACAACATTACTCATGTTATGCGTTCCCTTGATCATAGCTGAGCTGAATGTAGGGAGCTCAGAACTTTTATCGTTCTTAGTCCAGCAGCCATCGCAGGTGTGCAGTTGACTGCCTCTGTGCTTCATATCTATGCAAAGCTCATGACCACCAATGGTACTGAATGCATTTACTCTTTCAATACTGCACGAAATCATTGTCTCGAATGACAGAACCAAGAAACAACCCCTGCATATTGTCTGCCAATCAAGGTGAAGAAGCACTACAGTTCTAGAGAAAGCTGAAGTTCACATTCAGGAAGGCATTCTTATAGCTCCACCCACCCGCAATCCAAGCAGTTTAGCTGATAAATCACATTCTTATTCAGTTGTCTAATGGCACATTTTGAAGTGCAGGCAGTCATCATGAGAGTCCCCATAGCTGTGCCCTGGAAGAGTTCAAAAATGTAGGTAGCTGTGTTAATCCACATCAACAGACCTGTGGCTCAGTGTGCAAGGCTAAGCAGGGTCTGGCCTGGTTATTACTTGGATGGGAGACCCCTCCTCTAGTTTCCTGCATTGAGCAGGGGGTTGGACTCGATGGCCTTGTAGGCCCCTTCCAACTCTATGATCCATTAAACAAATCAGTTCTAGAACTTTTCATTTTCACCAGGAGCTGGTCTTTTGTAAAGCTAATGAGTCTTAATAGCTCATTCAAGGCCAAGACAACCCAAAATACTTTGCATTAAAGCAGGGAAATCCCACAACTGGGGAAATCCATCCCCTGCCCAGCTACTGTGAGGATTGCAGCTAAGCTCAGAGGGAATCGGGAAGCCTGAGCAGGATGGCAGATGACATTAGCAACTGCTAGTCAAAAAGTCCTTGTGCTTTGAGCCTGTGAGCCCTGGCTCTGCTATGCCACTGTTTTTATGAAAGAAAAGTAAATGAAACCTAATAAGCAGTTTGCCCACTTCCTGCAGAATGTGAATTGTTGTTGTTGTATACAGGCCTGTGGCTCATGCTGGCTCAGCTTGTCTGAGCGTGGAAAGCTAAGCAGGGTCAGGCCTGGTTATTACTTGGATGGGAGACCCCTCCTCTAGTTTCCTGCATTGAGCAGGGGGTTGGACTTGATGGCCTTGTAGGACCCTTCCAACTCTATGATCTATGAATCAGTGTTCTCCAACCTTGGGTCCCCAGATGTTTTTGGCCTACAACTCCCAGCATGCCCCAGCATGCCCAGCCAGCTACGTTGGCTGGGGCATGCTGGGAGTTGTAGGCCAAAAACATCTGGGGACCCAAGGTTGGAGAACACTGTTGTTGATGATGATTTTAATTAAAGGGGGCACTGTTGACACACCAGTATACTCAACCCAAACAGTGCAGGAAGGGAATCTATCTGGAACATTAGCCTCCACCAAGAAAGGCCAACCAAGCAAAACTCTCCAACTAGTAAGGAATGTGTTGTCACCCCAAGCAACAGGGAAATGTGGTATAAACAGATCACAGAAACATCCCCAAAAGTAAACAAAAAATGGAGAAAATTCTCAGAACTAAAAAGCATTAGCAGCAGCTGTTTCCAATATTTTCTGCTGCTTTATCAACTTGCATATTTTACACACACACGGGGGAATGAAAGATGGACTAAAGAAAGGTCTAAGCAAGCCTTCCCCACATGGGCTGGAGTGCAACTCTCATCATTCTCAGCCAGCATGGCCACTGGCTGCTCTAAGCCAATAACTTCAAACCACGGATTCCAGTGTCGTGACTTTCGGATTCATGCGGGCAATGCCATCCCAGTACTGAGCTGGTACCACAGCACAGCTGGAGTTACCTCTGCTTAACCTCTACAGCAGTGTTCTCCAACCTTGGGTCCCTGGATGTTTTTGGCCTACAACTCCCAGCATGCCCCAACACTGTTCTGCAGAGATCCAACTGGTGTAACAAGAACGTACAACATGTATGCCTTCTGCAAACCAGGGAGGGCAGGGTGTAATATACAGATGGAGCATGCACCTTTCGAACAGGTCAATCTTTGTGATCTCAGACCTCACTCCAAGCATACCTTATTTTCTCATTTCCTCTATCCATTTGTGGCACATTCCAGCTGGCCTCATATAGATTAATTCATTGGGGGCATTGGATCTTGAGCAGTGACCAGAACTTACATTACATGAACAATCCAGCAGCTGTGACTGCAGTGGGAGGGGAGATTGGAACCTGGCCCATTGCACGTAATTGCTGTGCTTTATATCAGTGGCTGTGCCAGTGGTCAATAAAACATCAACTGGAGGTTGCAGCTCCAGGCCCTGGCTTACCAATCGCTCATCTCTGGCACAGAGCACCCTATGAAAGGTTGCCAAAATGCAACACGGCACCTAGAACCCCAAATTCCGCCCGTGTGCAGAAAGCCACACCAGATTACCAACAGAATCCTTCCATCCCCACAGTTCTCATAATATACTCAGACTAAATAAATTCTGTGAACTAACATACTGTTTGTTTATATAGGCTGTTTAAGAAGTGGTTTGTCTGTAGAGCTGGAATGGCATTGTGGTATTAGGTGTATGCAGCCAACCTATTGTTCGAGTTAACTTTATATTCTCTCTAAAGCAGAGAATTCCAATTTGCAGCCACTCCAATTCACTGCATCAGGGTGAGAGAGGAAACAGTGAGGCCCTCTCCATCAGCTAGGTTGTGATCAACAGGCATTTGGCTCCCCTCAACCTGCAGAACCATCTCCTCCAGTGGCCATTCATGAAGTAACCATTATGTAACATTATGTAAGAGCCGATGCTTATTTTCCTCTTCCCTCCCAGTCCCTTTCTCTTTTTATGTCTGTTGGGTTGTAAGCCACTATTGTACATTGCAATCTGCCTTGAGTGCATTAGCAGAAAGGCGGTGGTGTGTCAGCCTTGTATTTAAGCACTCACCTGGTAGCCACAGATGACAAGGAATTACATACAGGTGAGTGAGTGGATTCCTGCATTGAGCAGGGAGTTGGACTCGATGGCCTTGTAGGCCCCTTCCAACTCTACTTTTCTATGATTCTAGGATTCTAGCTCCTCCTCTGCACTCAGCACAGAAACCTAGCAGCCTGCCAGAGAAGGGAAGCTCCCTCCTCTATGGCCAACATAGAAATCCAGCAAGCTGATGCAAAAGCCGGAATGGAGCTCTCCATCTCTCTTCCGCCAGTTTCCACCAGGCTAGTAAAAAATAAATAAATCCAGGCTAGTAACTTTTGTTATTTGCAAGCCTGTGTTATGTAAATGTAGTAAAACAAAACAAGAAGCTAAGTAGGGTTGCTCATTCCGGATACCTGTGCTTTTAAATGGATGTGGTTTTAAATAGGGTTTTAATGTGTAAAAAAATAGATGCTTAGCAGGAGTGAAATAAAGATAATCACACTTAATTTTTCACTACCCCACAGCTATGGAAGTCCCACAACTAACCTTAGAATTGTTATCAGCCCCACACCTTGTACTGGCTCAGTCACTGAATTTAGAAACTGAAATATGACTAATTTCAGTATTCCATGGCCTCTCTTAAAACTATATGATTCCCTAATCCTGCAAAATTCAAATGGCTATTTAATTCAAAGATTGCTCTTGTGTAAAATTGCTTCAGTTTAACAAGTGTGTTCCATATCAGCAATGCAAACAATAGAGATTAAAGGCCAGTTTATACAATCAACACAATCAAATAGTACAACTTTTATTTATCTAGATACTTCAGACCGCAGGAAGCAGTGTTGGCATATTTAAATGTTACCGAATTCCCTGCCCATAGGAAACCAGCATTTCAGAGAAAAGGATACAGTCTCGACATCTCCCTGACACACTGACTGGGTTCACATAACACACTAAGCCTCAGTAGGTTAATTGCTGTTGGGGCTTAGCATGTCGTGCGAACTTGGGAAGGGTTAGTCAGGGTGGTTAAGGAGAGTCTCCGTAACCACCCTGATAAGCCATGGCTTGTTCTAGGATTCAGGAAACAAGGGCTGCCACTCCGGCCAAGGGGCTCTGGTTGATGACAGCCACCAAAGTGTCCAAGCGGCACTTGGCATGGCTATCATTGGCCTCTCTGCACACTGCTGCTGATGCCGGGGTCTGCTGCCATGCGCTTGGGGAAGAGGGAGATGCACAGTGACAGGGCCTGTCTTTCGGCAGCGGCAGCAGGGAACAAGAGGGAGCTTCTGCCAGCTGGCTAAAGCTCCCTCCTATTCTTCACCAGCTCAAAATGGCAAGCAGAAGCAGCAGGGAAGAGGAGCGAACTTCAGCTGACGCTCGCTCCTTTTTGCCGCTGGCTCCGTCAGCCGTTCCCCACCTCGCTTGATCACGCCACCCGGCAGGAGGGAAAGGAGGGGCTTTCCCCCATGGTTTCCCTGGGAGGAAGCCATGGGGGGAAGCAGCTGCCCCCCCCACTGGGCAGCATGATCGCCAGGTGATTGTGCTGCCCGGTGTGGGGAAAGGAGGCACTCCCCACCCCA
Source organism: Shinisaurus crocodilurus (assembly GCA_021292165.1). Classification (NCBI taxonomy): domain Eukaryota; kingdom Metazoa; phylum Chordata; class Lepidosauria; order Squamata; family Shinisauridae; genus Shinisaurus; species Shinisaurus crocodilurus. The sequence goes on along the minus strand of CM037880.1, from coordinate 89,274,352 downwards.
ACCTGCCTAGCGAGAGAGGCGATTCAGCTTGCTAGCACCATGTGCGGTGCTGGCAAGCCGAATCAGGAGTAGGGGGGAACGATTCTCCTGGGTCTACCCAGGAGTAGGCCCATGAGAATGGACCCCCGCCCCCCCGCCGATCGTCCTGTGTGTGGTGGGCGGGCGGGCGTCTGTTCTCACGAGCGAGGAGAATGCGGCCCGTCCCCTTCCCCTTGCTAGCTGCCCCCGCCGCTGAGCTGAGCAGCCGCCGTGCCCAGCAAGGGGAACCTTGACACTGCTGCTGATGCCGGGGTCTGCTGCCATGCGCTGCAGTGGTGGGAAAGTGCCGCTTGGGCATTTTCGGGCAGCATTTTCGGCCATCCCCGCTCCGCTCCCCTCAGTGCTCCCGCAGTGTCTCCTGGGATACTGATGGGAGGACTGAGGGGAGAGGCAGTGCCTCCGGACCCCCGCTGTGCGCAATCATTAGTCGGGCACAGCTGGGGCCTGGGGCAACTTTAAGCCCACAGAGGGCTTAAAGTGTCATGGGAACCCGGCCACTATCGTTATGTGTGGGGAGCAATTTGCAACCTTCCCTCCTGCAGCCTGAAGTCTAGGAAACATGTTGCCACTTCATTCTGCTAATTACCGGTATCATAATCTTAAAGGCCCAGTTTATAAAGAAATGGGCCATGGAAAACTCTTATTGTAACTTGCATATAATATTGTCTAGGATCAGAAGAGTAAGAAGTTAATTTTGTTCCCATGGGGAAAAAAGTTTAGAACGCAAGAGCTTCAGAAGGGGCACTGACACAGTTCCCGTCCCCAGCACTCACCACTGTTGGCCCCTGAGAAACCACATTGTTTGCCGTGAAGAAAATGAGAAATCATTTGCTGAAGGGACATGAAAGGATGGAAGAGGAAAACAACAGCCTTGACATTTGCTGTTATTAAGGCATCACAGCTGTTTATCGGTAAACATCTGCCAAAATGCACCCACTCCTATTTCATGCTGATGCATTTTAGATTAAACCAGCACATTTGTTTAAAGGGTGTTTTTCCTCTCTCTCTTCAGAACTCAAGTACATTCTTAAGAAATAACTAAGGCATAAAGAAAAGAAAAAAAAGACTCATTAAGTTCTAACCTTTCAAAGGTCCATTATTTGCAATATATATAAAACTGCAACCAAAATATGACTGCTTTAATTCATAATCATTGTCACTAGAACAATTAGACTAGTTCAGATGCCATATTTTCCAGCATGGAGATTGGATTTGGGTGTTGCTGCCATCACCACAACCATTTTTATATGAGAAGTCCTGTTAGAAGCATTTCAAAGTATTTACAGCAGGGCTGGGCTGGGGAACCTCTCGTCTGTGGGCCTAACCCCGTGACCCCTTTACCGGTGAACATGCTCCATTTTAAAACCCCACCCACTTACCTTTGATCTGTTCCTCCCCCCCCCCCATTTCCTGGTGCTCCAGCCCAGGGTGGGCTGGCTGGGCACTGAAGGAAGGACCCCTTTCTCAGTGCTCTGTGAGGAACTCTGACCAAAACTAAGAGCTTTTCCAGACAGGGCAGAGGAGATGGGGCCTGGGGAGGAAGGTGCTGAGTGATTCAGTTCTGCTTACTTGTGAGACATGCAAAGGCTTGTCCTGCTTTCTTCTGAGTAGGCTTAAAATTAGTAATTATCACATGTTGGGCCCGCCCACCCTGCCTTTGGACGGCATTCCCCCACCACTACCTCGGACCTTTTCCACATTGGAATTCAGCCCTTGACTGAAAAGAATTCCCTGCCCCGATTGACAGGGTCTTTTTGTTCTTCTTCCTTTTTCTTCTTCTTTATATACTTTACATTCTCCCTTGATAAAATTATTGCTTGACTTTCAGATGATATCTACATTTATCTTTCTGTTCCAGCTCTTCAGTCTTCAATCCTTTCCAATATTTCTAACTGTATCACTGCAAGTTCTAAACGGGATATTTTCTTAAAATGAACGAACAAAAAGAGGCTTCTTTTATTCACTCTCAACATCTTTTTTCTGTTTCTTTAGATAATGCTGCTCTTCAATCTTTTCTCTAAGTGCATAGCTTGCGTGTTACTTTTGATTAGTCTCTTTCATTTTCTGGTCATATTAATTTTTAATTAAGTGCAATCATTTCAATTTTTACAACAATGTGAAGATCCATCCATTCCTTTCTGTTGGTTCAGCATAAAAACATAAGAAGAGCCCTGCTGTATCAGACCAAAGGCCTATCCAGCACCCTGTTCTCTACAGCAGCAGACTGGATGTGCCTGAAGAGCCCACCCACAATCAAGACATCAGGCAGCAGCCCTCTCCTGTTGCTGATCCCTAGCAAGCCCTTTGGTTCTGGTTCTCATTTTATCCCATACTACTTACTGCACTACTTTATTTATAGTCTTCCTATTTCTCATTTTGTTACACTTGCTTCTGCCTTGAACTCTTTTGCCCCTTAGATTTCGGGCTTTTCTACATGAGGCTTTTAACCCGCCACTTTACCCAGGCTTTTGCTTCCAGATTCTTTGCGGGATTAAGATCAGCATGTGTTTTTTTTCTGAGGCTTTTCTTTCTCTGCCTTTCTATATGTTCCATTACACAGCCACTAGGTGGTGCTAGTAGGATTGCACAAATACACGAGGGTTTCATGCTGTCGTTCACAGATAATACCACACTTTCTCGATCTCAAAAAAGCTGTGGAAATGGTTGCAAAGCATGGGAGAGGCCCTGGAGGATGACAATGTTGTGTAAAGCACCCGGAAACTACCGTGAGTGAGGAATCACGAGCACAGAATAAATGCCTCATGTAGAAAAATTCATTAGCTTGATGTTGTGACCATATTACTCCTCTTTCTTTGTCTCCACACTTTTATTTCCTTTACTTTTCTGTATTAAGCAAGATGCTGCTTCTTCTTCTTCTTAGGGTGCTTCCAGATGGAGGGCTCCTAGTGCTAACAATCAAAAGGCAACCCTCTAGAAAAGCAGCCTAGTGATATAAATGAAGTCCCCTAGTAAGGAGCACCTTTCCTAGCCAGCATTTCCTCCCCTTGCAATGCCTGGTTATCAGACACGAATGCTAAATCCTCATGTTCCACACCAGGAAAAAAAGCCCTCTCACTGGGATCACTCAGTTAAAGGAAAAATAAAGTGACTAACCCCAGTCCTAAACGCACCCCAGCAATAATGCAGAGGTGACATTAGCTGAGCAACTGAAGGAGGGCAAGTTTACCCCATGATTGCACAGGCAGGTATTAATCCATGCCTGCAAAGCGTGTGACCCATCAAGGCAAATGCAGCCCACCAGCCATCTGTGGCTGCCCACAAAGGGTACTATAAATTTCTTGGATTGGTTGCATGACTGGGACTAGCCAACAAAAGGACAGGGGCTGTCAAGTACTTGTCAGGCCACAATTCATGGCTGGTGGACTATGTTCAGCTTGGTGGGTCATAAGCTGTGTAGTCCTGTATTTCTTTCTTTGTTACATTTATATCCTGCCTTTCCTCCAAGGAGCCCAAGGTGGTGTACATGATCCTCTTCATCTTCATTTTATCCCCACAATAATCCTGGGAAGTTAGGTTGAGGGACAATGACTGTCCCAAAGTCACCCAGTGAATTTCATGGTCGAGTGGGGACTGGAACCTGTGCTCAAATTGCTTACTGTTGCATGATAGGACAGTAGTGCAGGCAAGCACTGGTGCATCCTCAGTGACTTTGGAAATACCCGTATTTTTCCGTCTATAAGACGCCCCCATGTATAAGACGCCCCCCACTGGGCAGTTTCGCAACCGCGCAGGTTCTCTCCTTGGCTTACTTCCGTGTATAAGACGACCCTCAATTTTTAGTCTAACAATTTTAGGAAAAAGTATAGTCTTATACATGGAAAAATACTGTAAATCATTACTTGCTGACAAACACTTTTATTAGCCAAGCTGTCAACACATACCTATGTTGGCCATCTTGTAATAAAATGAGCTTTTATATTGCCCACTTCAAAGGATGGGATCCAACATGCCCTGGAAACGCAGGGGCTTTTCATCTTTCCCCCTTCTGATGGCAGCTCCCCAACACCCCCAAAGAGTCTCCTCAAAGGTTGGGGGCCCTCTGGAGCAGGACCCCAGGAAGACTAGGGGCTGCCTCTGGGAGGGAAAAATCAGCTACACATGTACACATAGGTCTCTAATAGATCCTGGCTAAAATGCCGAAAGCTCTTTACATATACTCCCTATTGAGCCCCATAAGGCAGGGTTGTATTATTATCCCTTTATTGAAGATTTGGAGGAGTCAGAGAGAACGGAGTCTTGCCTAAGGCTGTCTAGTGAGATTGTGGCCAAGGCAATATTTTAAATCGGAGACTTGACAGTTCACCACTTACACACATAACCACTCTCAGCACTTGCTTGCCACAGGCAAGTGGCTAGCTGCACTCCATGAAGGGGAGGGGGGAATAGGGGGAATGCTGTTATGATCATGCCTTCCTAACCCTCTACTTAGTTTAACCCCTTCCATGCCACACCCCCTTGGCAAAATATGCAGCCGCACATGGGTTTATGGTGGCTGTCACCATCCAACTGGCATCAACCCTTCTGCCTGCCCTGACACAATACCGCAGGCCAATGGAGAGGTGTCAGCTAGAATTTCCACTGCTGAAAACAGCCATGACAAGCTTCAAGGCCACTGCCCTATGGCCTCTTGTGCTTATTGAGAAGTATGTGGCCTCATCATTCCTGGTTTGTAAAAGATCTTTGAATTTTTTTTTATTTCAGTCCACAATGAACTGATTTGCTGTGCTGGTAAATATTAACAGTTGCTGGTTGTAAGCTGTTGCAATTATATTCTATAATTCTGTGTTTAAATGTTTGTGTTTTTTTTCTGAAAGTCACCGTATGAGGGCAATGTGCTCTTTTAAAAAAAATTATTTAAATCTTAACATATAAGCTACAACAAACACATAAAAACAAAAACAAAATAATAATAATAAGTGCACCCACCCACTGGGACCAAATAACTACGTAACTATTCAACCTTCCAAAATTGTAATGACTCTTGTGAAGGTGTACACTCTTTCCCACTTAATAAAACAAAATATACAAATGCTCTCCATATTTCTTTAAAATCATTTCGATTCGATAATCCCATTTTAACTTTAATACTACACGTTAATTTATCATTAATAGCAATATCCCATACCTCTTTATACCATTCCTCTATTTGATAATCACATTGCATTTCCCATTTTCTAGGTATCATTAACCTTGCCGCTGTCAATAAGTTTGTAATTAAATCTTTAGTATCTTGAGTACAATAAACCTTATCATAAGGCAATGTGCTCTTAAAGGCGGGACACAAATAAATTAAATAAATAAAGGGCACTCTTACAGTTCTAATACGTTGCCCAATGTTAGTACTTTACCTAGGCCCACTAATTTCTTTCCTGAGCCTCTCCACTAACCTTACAAATAAAGGCCAGTTCATGCATTACATTTTTTTACTTGTGCACATCTAAGAGAGCAATCCTATCATCCCTGGGCGAGCGTCCTAGGGACCATAGGATGGCTCGGAAAACCCCTCTGAGGTCAGAGACAGCACTCCGACCTTGGAAGAGGGAGTCGGGGATCCAACCTCTGACTGCTCCCCATCATGATCAGTGTGGAGAGAACCTCTCTGAGATAGGAAAAGCAACCCCGGAGGAGGAGGAAGGGAGCATGTTCTGGTGGGGAGGTGGGAGACCGAAGAGGCCAGGATATGAGTTATCCTGAACCAGAGCCAGTGTGGCGTAGTGGTTAGGGTGTTGGACCGGGACTCGGGAGATCTGGGTTCTAGTCCCCACTCGGCCATGAAGCTCACTGGGTGACTTTGGGCCAGTCACTGACTCTCAGCCTAACCTACCTCACAGGGTTGTTGTGAGGATAAAATGGAGAGGAGGAGGAGGATTATGTAAGCCGCCTTGGGTTCCTTGCAGGAAAAAAGGCGGGGCATAAATATAATAAATAAATAAATAAATAAACCTCCTGCAGCCTCCTTCCCTCCCCCCCGAAAGCGCCCTCACTAGATGGGCTAAAAAGCCCATCTAGCAAATATCACCCAGGATTGGGGGGGGGGGGGAGAGGCAAAAATCGCCTCCGCCATTCCTCCCATTCTGGTGGCTTCAGCCTGGCAGGGCATAGGAAACCCGGAAGCCTCTGAGTTTGGGGGCTTCCAAGCTGTTATTGTTTTAAAGAATCTGGGTGTGTGAGCAATTATTCTGGGATGGAGTTTTCTTGATGTTTTGTTACGGATGGGCAACCTGTGACTCTAGGGCAACATGGCCTGATTTCAAAAGCCCACTGCAAGTGATCATTTCAGACCTCTGGCAAGAGCAATCTGTCCCTTCCCTGGAAGTCCATTTTTGGCCCTGGCCCCCACTGGCTTCAGCCCTGCACACTGCCAGCATGCATCCGCCTATCAATAACTGCCAACAAAATGCAACCCTCAATAGAAAAAAGGTTGCCCATCCCTACACCTAAAATGAAAGATGCGATTATTATTTTTTAAAACCCTCCCCAGCTCAGACAATAACCGTACTTTCTAGCTTTTCAACCTCCCACAATCACCAGGATAGAAAGCATGCCTTGGTCCTAGTCATTTCTCACAACACGCTCCTTCTCCTCACTGCCTCCCTCGCCTCTCTCTCTCATGCCATTATATAGCAGCCTCTGTAGCTTGGACTCACTACCTCTTCCCACCCATTTCTGTAATCATCTTCATCATCTGAGCCACAGAAGGACAAGGCTGGCAGAGACTCCATCCCAGAATAATTGCCCACACACCCAGATTCTTTAAAACAATAACTACCACAGTGAACCAGATTCACACTGGGATAGCAGGCTTATAGATCAGAAAAGCAATTGCCAAAACCAGAATGGTATTTAGGAGCCATTCTACACTTTATGCTGGGGTGGGGAACCTCAGGCCTGAGGGCCAAATCCGGCCTTCCAGGGCTCCCCAGATGCCCTGTCCCATAACCACTGATCGTTCAAAGGTTTCCCAACTTTTGTGCAGTTTTCCCTCCATTCTAAAAAGCGGAAATGCCTCTCCTAAGGCTTAGTTAGTGGCAATAAGAGATTTAAACTACAATATACTGTTTTCTGTATTTTTGGTCCCACCCCTTCCGCCCTTTGGCTGAAAGAGGTTCTCCACCCCTGTTAAGTGTGCAGAAGGAAGTGGTAGAATCTTAGCAGTACCAGTTCAGACTTGGCGGTGTGTGTGTGTGTGTGTGTGTGAGAGAGAGAGAGAGAGAGAGGTGTCATATTTTTGAATGATACCTCACAGGAAAATATAACTCATTTATGGCGCACTCCCATGCATGTTTAGATAGGAACTGCAGGACCTTTTTCTAACATTCCCCAGAGAGCACAAATGGCTAGGGAATGCTGAGAGTTGTAGGACCTTTTTCTGTCTAAACATGCATAGGACTGCATGCTTAAAACTATTATAACAGGGAAAGGCCTATAAAAATGTTTCTCCCTGGTCCACTAAATGGCTACATGAATGTTTTTGCTTTTTTTTTCTTGTTTCAAGGGCAGAGGGAGCATTAAAAAGAAAGATACCACACATACCCCACCAGCAGTCTGAAGTTCACAATTCTGGGTAACGTGCAGTCAACAATATTTTTTTGTGAAGAATAGTATGTGGTGGAGGGAAGGCACCTGAAAACAGCTGTTGGTGACTATCAATTCTGAGGAGAATTCTTCTGATCAACTTGGTACCTTTTCTCTCCCCTGTTCCTGTAATAATTTCATTTATTATTACTCTTATATCCCACTGGGCAGAAAAGAGCAAAACATGACCCAGGTTTGAAGCTTGTTGATCAAGTTGCTAGGAGATTTCGTGGTGGGCAGAAGAAACATTACCCACATGAGTGTCCCATCTGCTCAAACTGTACATTTTGTAAATAAGCAGTTTACTACAAAAGACAATGTGAGTCCCAGTATTCTCTCCTTGCAAGGAACCTGAGCCTGTAAAAGGGCTTTGATGGAACAACATAAACTTCACACAGTTTATCTGGAGAAAAATTGCCACACTGAAAAGTCTTTCTAGAGCAGTAGTTGTGTCAGAGTCTTGCAGCACCTTAAAGACTAACACATTTATTATGGCATAAGCTTTTGTGGACACTGTCCATCTGATGAAGATTAAATGTATTAGTCTTCAAGGTGTCACAAGGCTGAAAATTATGAAAGTAAAAAAAACCCCAACCCACCACTAATACAAATGAACTCTCAGATATCATCAGTATAGCATGGTGAGGGAAGTAGCTTGCCTCTAAAAGTTAAGCAAGGAAAAGTTAAACCTCAAGCTTTCATTTCGAGGAGAATACACGGATGGAATTAGGGATGTTAACTCAGGTGTCCTGACTAAACTCAATTTCTGCCACTGTTGTGTTCATCACCACCCCCAATTTTCCCACTAAGTTCAACCATGCTTCCTTCACTTCCTCTCTTAATCTCCTGTTTAGCAACCTAAAAATGTAAACAGCTGCTATAATTCACCTCAGCATTGGTTGCTATGGAGATTCTCCTACAGTTGTGGTGTTTGGGGGAGTGTTTTGCAGGAAACATGATTATAGTTCAAGAGCTCTAAAGAGAAAAGTGTACTTGTGAACCTCATCCCACCCCACATCGTTATTCTCTGAGAAGGCCAAACAGAGACAAAAACAAAGAGGGCTTGGTTGGCAGCATTCACAGGTGTCCATAGCTGGAGGTCAGGACAGTAGGATGGGGGGGGGGGGGAGTGAAGACCACACAAGTTATCAGTAAGGAAAAGAAGGAAAGTGCAGGGTAATTAACCAAGGCTGCTTCCTTCAAGCAACTGACCAAAGCAGGCAAGAAGATATTCCCTGACTGCTATAAAGCTTGCTCAAAGGTCAGGTTTGCTCACTAGTCTGAGCAGTAAGATCTGTTCTTGCTGGCTACAGATGAACTTTGCCTTCACAGAAGTTGGATTTGGCACATATGAAGCAGCTCTCACCATTGTAAGGGATGTTCCATATTTCAATGAATCAAGCAGCTCTGCCCCCACACTCGTGGAAGCCTGCAGTAGCGTGTTTGTCGGGTGTTTTAGCCACCTTACTCTTTTGTTTTATACAGCTCCTTTACTCAAGCTATGGGCATTTATACTCAGGCCCCGCACCCAGGTCACCACGTTCCCCTCAGGTATCCTGCTTGCCTCCCACCGGGGATTCACGGAAGATGCTCGGCCTCTTTCACTCAGGCTCCCTAGGGTAATGACCTGAATACTGTTATTTCCTTCGCTGCCACCTTTCTTCTTCCTTTGCAGAGATTACTCACTAAGATGTGTGTGTTCCTTCCCTTAGTCACTCACTCTAACAATAAATTAAAACAAGTTTATTTCTACAGAATGGAAACATAAGTTACATTCAGGTGCTTGCTTATTTTGAAAACCGTTGCAATATTTCAACTCCAAGCTGAGGTAACTCCTCTGGCCTCCACTACTGATTCTGAGCGCTTCTCTAGATGTCTCCCAGTTCCACCCTCAACCCACCCTCACCGCTCCACAGCCTGTCACAGCTCTCTGCCCCTTGGCAACATACCAAGCGCTGTGATTGGCTCTGCACTCTCAGGGAGGGAGAGGCAGAAGCCGATTTGTCCTCACAGGGATGTTCTACATTTCAATAAATCAAGCAGCTTTCCAAATGCTGACAATATGGGAGGAAGAGATGGTGCAGGAGTTTGCAGAACTGATTGGGGGAAGAGGGATAACCTTAGCTGTGGAGAATCCTGGTTATTCTATATTTAATAATGTAAGCAGGTCACTCACTGAACTATATTTAGTTATTACACTTCCTCAAGGAGCACACAGTGGCATATATTTTTTTCTGTCACTCTCACCACTGAATCCCCTCAACTACCCTATCAGGTAGGTTAGGCCAAGAGGGAGTAACTGGCCCAAGGTCATCCAAGAAGCTCCATGACTGAATGAGGATTTGAACCTGGGTTTTCCCAGTCCAATACTCTCACCACTGCACCACATTATAGGCTATGAGACAACATAGTAGTATCTCTAGACCAAACTACTAAACTCAGAATACAAAAATCCAACTCAGGGGATCCCAAGTAGTAAGATGTTTAAGCCAGCACCTATTTGGAGGTCAGTCAAGACAATAATCTAGGTCTGAGAGTCTACAGGCCCCAGATAGCTACTTAAAGATGATCTATCACATAGTACCTGCACAAAATTTTACATATGAGGGGCTGAGCATCACAGGGAAGTCACACAAGAAAAAGAGGCAGCAAACATAGGACAATATTATAGAGATGCTCTATTTATTATAACTAGCGTCATGAGAATTCTGCTTTCTAATAAATGGCCTGAATCCATAGAACCCTGTTTCTGTGCTACATGCACACATTTAGAAATTAAAACATTTTCCATCACCACCACAACTCCCAAATGTGAAAAATGGGATAATATAAATACCAAGAGATGAAAAGAGACAACAAGTACATACACATTTTTTTAAAAAAACTGGCATCTGGGTTTGTTCCACTCCTTCCAGAACTTTAAAAAATATATTTCTAGAATCATATTATCCACCTCACTGAAGTCAATGTGAAATCTCAAGGAGAAATGGTTTCATGTAACATTAACTTGGTGTCTTTCAGCAACACAAGTCTGCCTTATCTATATATAGTACTTAAACTCCTCACCAATTAGTGTCTGAGCCAAAGCATGCAAAGACTGTTTTGTTGATGGCGGCCATCCTGTAACAAGATGCAATTAATAAGTTACACTGTACTCTTTTGGCCCAGGTCCCTTGCTACTTTCTTGTAATCATGTCCCAAACAACTCCAAGGGTGCTGTTCATCTGTTGCTTGGTTAGCATTTTAAGAAGCAAACATTTCCATTCCTCTGCTGTAACTCTACTCCCAGGATTTCTGCTTGCCTGGTATGTAGCTGTTGCAATCTAGTATCTTGATTAATGTAGCCTCTCTGCAGTTGAAAGCAGTTTCTCGTCAACCTGTATCCACGACATCACATTTTCTGAGCAAGAGTTACAAGAATGGAAGTCATTTTGATGCACACCACTCATCTATGATCCTTTTTCCTTGCTTTTGGTCTGAAATATATTTGAAAAGAGGAAGCCGATGATAGCTCTACTTTACCTATTTGTGTTGGCTTAAGTTCTGTCCAAATTGCGCAGGAGCACAAAGCAGTCCACAGAACGGTGCAGAAACAAATGCATGGCAACAACAGTGGTATGAAGAAGGTGTAAAACTGGCAATCACTGCTACAGGGGTTTCCGCCCCTCTAGAGGGACAGTAGACATGATTTTTACTGCACGTCAGCTCCAAGAAAAATGCCGGGAGCAAAATCAACCCCTTTATATGGCATTTATCGATTTGGCTAAGGCCTTTGATACTGTAGACCGTACAGCTCTCTGGACTATCCTTATGAAAATTGGATGCCCCAATAAATTTGTGAATATCTTGCGACTTCTCCATGACAACATGACGGCAACGGTTTTGGACAACAACGGCTCTCATGGTGCTCCATTTAAAGTGGGATCAGGTGTTAAACAGGGATGTGTTATCGCCCCAACATTATTTGCCATTTTCATCGCCATGGTTTTACATCTTGTCGAGGGGAAACTTCCCACCGGTGTGGGAATTATATATCGAACAGATGGAAAGCTTTTTAATCTCAGCAGGCTGAATGCAAAAAGTAAGGTAATTACAACCTCCGTTGTGGAACTTCAGTATGCTGATGATAATGTGGTCTCCGCACATTCAGAGGATGATCTCCAAACTATCCTAAATGCTTTTGCAGAAGCATACGAAAAACTTGGTCTCTCACTTAACATCAAAAAAACCAAAGTGCTTCATCAGCAAGTGCAAGCCAATCCTTTGGTGATGCCATCTATCCAGCTTGGCGGGACAATACTGGAAAATGTCGATCATTTTCTCTATCTTGGCAGCTATCTTTCTGTTACAGCTAACATCGACAGTGAAATCCAGCATCGTCTGAGCTCCGCAAGTGCCGCATTTTCTCGAATGAAACATAGAGTGTTCGAGGATCGGGATATTTGTAAGAAGACCAAAACACTGGTTTATGAAGCCATTGTATTACCAACTTTATTGTATGCCTGCGAAACATGGACTATCTATAAACGTCACTTCCACCTCCTTGAAAGGTTTCATCAACGTTGCCTCCGGAAAATCCTGCAAATTACTTGGGAAGATAGGCGAACAAATGTCAGTGTACTGGAAGAAGCAAAGACTACTAGCATTGAAAAAATGATCCTTCAACGCCAACTTCAGTGGACCGGTCATGTTGTTCGAATGCCTGACTGCCGTCTCCCAAAGCAGTTACTTTACTCCCAACTCAAGGATGGAAAGCGGAATATCGGTGGTCAATATAAGAGGTTTAAAGATGTTCATAAGGCTAATCTAAAAAAATGCAATATAAACATCGAAAACTGGGAAGCTCTGGCCCATGAACGATCTAAATGGAGGTTGGCCTTTCACAAAGGTTCCATGGACTTTGAAGAAGCCCGAGTGCAAGGTGAAAGGGAGAAACGTGCTAAGCGAAAAGCACGTCAAATGAATCCTTTACAGGACCATCTTCTATCTGGTAACCTGTGTCCTCACTGTGGGAAGCTGTGTGGATCTAGAATTGGCCTCCACAGTCACTTACGGACCCATCGCTAGAGTCTACACAATCTTCTTTAGAATCTCCTCCTTTTATCCCGGAAGACAATCTTACTCGGTCACGAGTGATCGCCTGATGATGATGATGATACGTAATATGCAGCCTCCACCTGATATTCTGAGCAATGCTGTATGTCAGCCTTGCAAATTAGTCCCTAAAAGTTAGTAGCCTACATATTGTTGTTTTACTAGCCAGCTTGCCCACACAACCTCTATTAGCTGTAGCCTAAAAGGGGGGGGGGGAGTCCAATTTCTACAAAGTTTTCTTTCCTAGTCACTTGGGGAAACTTTCGCTTACTTACAGGCCTGTGGCTCACACTGGCTCAGCTTGTCTGAGTGTGGAAAACTAAGCAGGGTCAGGCCTGGTTATTACTTGGATGGGAGACCCCTCCTCTACTTTCCTACATTGAGCAGGGGGTTGGACTCGATGGCCTTGTAGGCCCCTTCCAACTCTATCATCTATGAATCTATACCACTGCAACCCATTATGTGTTGTTGTTTTTTACTGTAAACATACATGAAGTCAAAGAAAGTGATCTGATCTACCATCAGCAGCAGAACTGAAGTTCTGTCCAAATTGCGCAGGAGCACAAAGCAGTCCACAGAACGGTGCAGAAACAAATGCATACAACAAAAGTCAACTCATTTCAGGGCACTAAGAGAAACTACAGCAAAAGGCACACAACTTTTACTATAATGTTGATAAAATTATGGCATATTTGTAATTTTTTAAAAATTATTACATTTATATCCTGCCTTTACTCCAAGGAGCTCATCTTATCTACTTATTGATTCTCCTGACAGCTTTAATTAATCAATTTATCTTTGCATCCTTCTACTGGTTTCCTTGTGCCACACTCATTTTGCTGGACCATTTTGTTGGTCACCCTCTTTTGCTGGACTAAAGTATAAAAATTAGAGCAATTTTGGAAGCTAACCAGGGCCCACAGGGCCCAAATTCTGAGACTCCTTGCGGCTGCCATCATATGTGGAAACCCAGGTAGGCTGTCTGCCATCTACAAAGTATGGGGCAGATTGCGGCTTGCTAACCAGTTTCCCCTGCCCTGGAACTGGCAGAATGGTAGTCTGGGAGGCTTTTCCTTGGGGCTATCCTTGGTGAGGCTCATTTTATTTATTCATAGACCATCTTTTAGGCCAGCGGTGGGGAGCCTCTCTCAGCCCAAGGGCCAGATTCAATTTTGGGCAAGCTCTCAGGGGCCACATTCTAGTGGTGGGTGAGGTTGAAGGCAAAAGACGCAAGGCCAAAGGCAACGGGGGCAAAGCCAAAAATAAAAATACCCCCCATCCAAATTCCAAGAATATTGTAGCTTAACGCCAAAGGCATTTCAACCTCTTCAAATAGGGGGAAAATGCACACAAGTCAGGAAACTACCCAATGAGCAGTGGTTGGGGGGGAAGGGGAGGGGAAGGAGGCAGGGCCATCTGGGGGACCCCGGGAAGTGAGGCTGGGACCCCAGAAGGGGCAGGGGCAGCCCTCGGGCCTGAGTTCTCCACACCTGTTTTAGGGTCAAACTCTCCCAAGGTAACTTCACAGTATAAAATCAGTAACAAATTTAACACCATAAGCATACTTATGAACTGTATTAATTACACGAATCACAAACAACATTCAGCCTAGTAACAACAGTAATATCGGACAAACAATTATGAATTATAGCACTCTCACAGCAGGCTTGGGGACAGAGTGTAAAAAAAGGAAAAAAGAACAGGTCTCGGCCTGGCTCTCCACATATCTGATTTCAGCCGGGAAAACTGATCACAAATTACCCAGCTGCCTGCTTTCTGTTCTCAGGCATGCAGCTCATTCAGGCCTGATTTATATGCACATGAAACAGCTTTGGATAACATGACCAACTGCACAACAGACATTGCTCGACTCAGGTCAGCATGCCTAAATATCCCAGACACAGGCCAGAAGAGAATACAGGCCCTCTAAAAGGCAGTCCACTTAGTGTCTGGCACAAAAGCCAAACTCTCTCAAGGGACACCCTCCCTGTGTTCTTTCATTTATCTATTTACTGTATAGCCCAAGGCCAGTACATTAAAGCAACTTCTCCTGCTGTGCCTGTGGGAATTATTTCTAGAAAGCATGCAATCACACAGGATCTCTAACATTAAATGTAAGACTACATGATTTAAATTGATTAATTGGGAGACGCTTTCGGTTTTAGTTGATTTACTGGTGGGGCTGAGGTTATTATTTTAGAGCCATTTTGGTTCTAGTGCAGGGATGGGGAAGGTGTGACCCTCCAGATGCTGCTGGACTACAACTCCCATCATCCCTCACCATTGGCTATGCTGGCTAGGGCTGATGGGAGTTGCAGTCCAACAGAATCTGCAGAGCCACAAGTTGCCCACCCCTGTTCTAGTGGTACTGCAACAGAGAAAGAGAAAGAAAAATAGATTAAGAACTGCCCTGCTGGATCAGACCAAAAGACACTGCTGGCGGAGAATTCTCTTCCCAGCTACAGCCATCCAGATAAAAATTAGCAGATGCTGGAGACAAACAGAAAGTGTCCACTCAGTGGTAGGCTGCCTCTTAGCCTGGAGGTTTCATTTAGCTATCATGACAAACAGCATTTGATAGACCATTTATCCCTGAATGTGTCTAGTTTATACTTCTATAACCCACCATTTAACTGCCAGGGTCTCCAAGGAGGTTTACAAGATAGATAGATAGATAGATAGATACACACACACACACACACACACACACCAAGCAACAATGGAGCAATTCACATTCATAATCAAACCCCCAAATACCACTGACTCTTGGAAAACTAACAAAACTACATCTTTCCAATCTTAATTATCAGGCACCAAAGGCATGAAAGAACATAAAGTGTTTAATTGCTGCAAAAACATAATAAATAGGTGCTTGTTGAATACAGCTGGGGCAAGAGTTCCACATTCTGTGTGCCACAGCAACAAAAAACACTGACAGTGCAATCCTATACAGGTCTATCCAGAAGTATGGCCCATGGAGTTCATGGGACGTACTCTCAGGTAAGTGAGTATAGGAGAGCAGCCTAAATCGACTAACCACCCACTTCACTTCTGAAGGCGAGGGCACCTGAAACAGGACCTCTGTAGATGTCGTTAATGTACAGACAGGTTCATATGGGAGAAGGCTATCCTTAAAATACCCTGGTTTCAGGTGGTTTGGGGCTTTACAAGTTAAAACCAGCACTCTAAATTGTGTTTGTAAACAACCTGGAGGTCTGCAGAGATTTTTAAGGATGGGACTGATATGATCAAATCTACAAGCCCTAATTAATAACCAGGGAGACACATTTTGAACAGAGTAGATGTTTCTGAATAGTCTTCAAAGGAAGCCCCACGTTTAATGCATTACATTTGTATAACGTGGACATTACCAAGAGATAGATAACTGTGGCAAGATCCAGTTTTCCCAGGAAGAGCCACAGCTGGTGCACCAGCCAAAACTGTTGAAATGTACTTTGGGCCACGGACGCCATTTGAGCATCGAATAACACAATCAGATTTAAGACTGCAGACCTGATCTTCCAGGAGCAGCGCAATCCTGTCCAAAATAGGCTGAACACCATTTCCCAAATCAACATTGCCACTACCACCACCCAGTTCTCGTGCTTTCTTAAAAATGCACTTCTACTGAGGTTTTGGTGATATGCAAATTCATTTAGATTCAATTAATTAATCGACTTTAAAGCCAGATGACTATTTGCCCAAAACATTTTTAGTACATCTCACCAAGAGCTGACAGTGCGTATCATTTAGCTACATGAAATATAATAGTTGCACAAAAATTCAGTAGAAATGGAACTGAGAACATTACTGGAGTGAAGGCAAGACTTTCCCCCAGTTCCTGCCTGGGCATAAGTACAACTAACAGAAAGAAAATGAAATTAAAGCAACTGCTTTGCTCCTAAGGGACCATGCCAAAATTACTAAACTGTATAGTTAGGAAACATCCCTGAATTCCCAAATGCCAACAACAAATATATAATAATATAACACCCTAGTATATAATAAGGTATTTATAAAACCTCCATAGATCATATAAAGTGTTCCACAAACACAACCTATTTCAAACCACTAAAAATGAGGTTGAAATTTAAACTGCAAAAGAAATTACGTTTTGAGAGAGCAGACAGACTAACATAAGAAATAACATGCTAAAAATTGCAATGCTCCTTTCCAAGATTTTTGGAAATGGCAGAAAAGTAGCAGTCATTTGACACTGTATATTTCTGCTCCTATGGGGTCAAATGGGTCCCTTTTTTTAAAAAAAATAGCTTTTCAAATATTCAAACATTTAATATGGAAATTTGAGTCTCTTTATTGTCAGCCCATCAGTCATGAAAAACAAAAAAATGCCTAAAGCCATTCTTGTACATGTCCTTTGCTTTAAATCAGCATTAACACCTGTTGATATTAACAGTCACTATCATGATCTTCTGGCATAGGGTTGCATCTGTCCCAATGCTTTGGGCACAAGACACTGCCAAGAATGTTCCCATGCCAATAATGGCCAATGTGTTTAGAATGGAATAAGAAATGGGGGGTGTACCCCACAATACATTTTGGGACACCCTA
Source organism: Shinisaurus crocodilurus (assembly GCA_021292165.1). Classification (NCBI taxonomy): domain Eukaryota; kingdom Metazoa; phylum Chordata; class Lepidosauria; order Squamata; family Shinisauridae; genus Shinisaurus; species Shinisaurus crocodilurus. The sequence continues at coordinate 89,257,051 of CM037880.1, read as the reverse complement.
TGCTTGACAATGTCATGAGCCAAAATCAAACACTGGGCTAGATGCAATTCTATGCAGTCTCATAGACACACTTCCCTGGAGATGTGGAGGTCCATCTGGAGTGGCCCAATGCTTAGTTTAGGGTGCATACCCCTAGTTATAGTTATACATATTTTGGCTATTATTGGCATGTGCATCAAAATAAAACATTGGCCTAAACACGATGCTGTGGTGTGTTGCAGAGGACACTCTCCTGGAGGTAACGGTGTATGATTTGTGGTAACAAAACTTATTTTGGGGTGCATACCCCCAGTTCCTTATCCATTTCTACATACACTCGCTGTTATTGACATTTGGGTGCCATGATTGACAGTGTCTTACGCTGTCAATAAGACACTTCTGTTTGGCTGGGGCATGCTCCATCTGCCCTATAAAAAGGCTAGCACAAAAAATACCTGCTCTGCATTGAGCTGGATATCACAACTTTTAGTATGTTGCTTCTTATGATAGTCTGACTGTTCTCTCCCAAAAAAAATTATTTTGCAATTATTTTAAAGTGAACATGCATTTTTTGCTATCTTTATTGGACTAAAAATGCATGGCAGTTTGCAAAATGCCCACTCCTTACAAGTATTTGAAGTTTGAAACAATAGTATTCAACATACATAAAGGGTGGGGGGAGGACCCTTGCCAAAGATCCCTCCACACAGCTGACAGGGACAATGGCCACATCTGGGATTCTTATTCCATTGATTTACTGGAGCTACTGCTTGACCTCAGGTAAGAGGTTATCTGAGAGACCCATGTGACACGTACAGTAAGAACCAAGCTACAACAGCTACCTGGCATTTGAACTTACGTGGTTTACGACATGGGTGGAATTTTCAGAAATCAAGGCACTGTATATTGCAAGAGCATTCCCTGGGAAAACAACCACTTTATTTCCATAAAAAGGTAGTTATTCTTTTGATGGATTCTTTCCCCCCAGTTATCTAATTTTGGGTGAGGAGAGCCCTAAGTATATTTATAGTGTCTCTTAATGTTAGCAGTAGTTTTTGATAGCAATCTGGTATAGAAACCCACATTAAAATGTAACACTTAGTAACATCACAAAAACACACATACACACAAACAAATGTTTCTATGGAGACATCTATCTAAATAAATGCTCACAAGAGATCCAAGGCATGATGTCATTCATGTGACCATAGCAACATGCCAGTATGAGCAGCAATATTTGGATTTTTCAATCAAGTAATGACATAGAATTAGCAACTTTGTGGCTGTATTTTTTTAGTAGCTTCCACCGTGGCTGTGGCTTTGAAAAAAGTATTTGTATAAAGCGGCTATTACTACAACCAGCTAGGCAACATGGCTTCTGGCATTTCTGCAGTATTGAATTCCCCAGAGCAGTTGCTGACCCTGATAAACAATGAAAATTTATATGCCCAAAGAAATGTCAGAATCTGGTCAGAGGTCCTTCACATCTATTCTTAGGAAATATTGGGCCCCCATCCCACATTACAATAACACAGACACACACACACACACTCAGTGGATTATCAGGATACACAGCTACATTTTGCTGTGTATCCTGATAATGTAGCAGCATTATTTCTCGCTTTCTAATTGCAGTCAAAACTACTTTCCTTCTAGTCTCCTTTCTCTAGAGGGCACAAGATTTAATAAATGCATTTAATTTTCCCTTAGATAACAAGTCACTTACCCCTCACAAAGTAATGAAGCAATATGAAGCACTGGGTTGAAAGGAGAAAACAGTCAAACACAAACCACCGCAAAAAAGATCTCCACTGAAAACATATTTAAAAAGCAGCTGTGACTTCCAGACATGTTGATAGCATCCCTTAATGCACTACTACCACCACAAGTGGTTCTTCAACCTAACATGTACATGATATTTCTTGCAACCCTATATAGGAGGAAATACTAGCTGCATGCCTTGATGTAGGGTTGTATATATTCAGCTGATCAAAATCTTGCAACAAAGTCATCCAAATGTTGGGCCAAGGAAAGCTGACTTCTGCAACCTGCCTTAGGTTATCCAAATTAAACACATTTGTGCATGTTTATGCTTGCTTTGCATTATGTATTCGACTTTTGATAGTCATGGGTAGAGCAAAAGATCCATGCACAACCATGAAGCCATTGTCCATTGGAAATGCTGAGTCACCTCCTTGCTTAGCTCAGGGATAGGCAACTTGTGGCCCTCCAGATATTTTTGCCTAAAATTTCTCATCAGCCCTAGCCAGCATAGCCAATGGTGATGGTGGATGAATATTGCAGGTTGAAACATCTGGAAGGCCACAAGCTGTCCACCTCTGCTTTATCCCATACAATTCTGTGTCTACCTTTGCAGCCTTAGGGACTAGAAACTTGCATTATTTTTAATGAAAGCTAAGATGCTCAGGATGCTGAATTTTGTGTCTACTACTCTAGTACCAAATTCTGTGGGATGTGGTAGCCAATGTTAGTCTAACTTAAGCCCCATTCATTTCAATGGGTCTTTCTCTAAGAAGACTAACATTGGATACAATGCAGAGTTTGCATGATGCAATTGCGAAATTGTGGAATACACAGCACTGTTTGCATACTAGTCAAAATATAACTAAGGCTGCAGTCTTAAACACTCTTACTAGGGATTAAGTCCTACTGTATACAATGGTACTTACTTCCAAGTAAGAAGCATAGGACTGGATTTAAGGCACATTTACATAACACCTGAGTAAAATTAAACACTCTTGGGTTAGAAGGTTCTCGAGTGGCCCGCTCTTCTCCCTGCTTCACACACACCAAGTATTCTCATTCTGTGTCATGCATCATCACTGACCACCAGCTCCCTGCTGTGTATCATCTGTAAACTTCCTTCTCCTTCCAGTCCCTGCTATATGCCTTGAGATCTTCCAGGAGAGAGGCTTCCATAACATATGCAAGAAGGCCCTTGCCTAGAATTTTAGTCCGTGGAATGAAAGAAGACAAAAGTGATACAGCTGAATTACGGTATGCATATTCTGAACATTTAAATAGCTCTGGATCCAAGCTCTAAGCAGCAGGACAGGTGACAATTCATTGGTCCCTCTTCATTTTTAAGATTTTCTTCATTTCTGCTAGCAGAACTAGTTGCATCTCAAAGATTAGCCAATTGTTATTAAAATGACCACTGTTGCCCAGTTCACTCTCTTTCGCATCATCCTATTCACAAGAATCAGATTTTGCCCATTTCTCCTTCCACCAGGAAACTTGTTTCTTGGTTTTACTTACATCGTTAGTTAAGAGAAAGGAAATGATGTAAATGTATTCTGCATGTTCTTACAATGGATGGGGGAAGTTAGTTAATGGGGAACTAATGGTGTAATATTAAAGCATGTAACCTCAATCTGTTGATCTCTACAATCTGTTATTTTAATACTTTCTGGAGACTGCTTAATCCAGGCTGCTGACATCTGCCAAAAACAATCCAGAGAAGGACGGCAACATAATTCAACTATTTACTACACGCTGGGTGACAAGAGCATGGGCAGGAATAAAACAAAACAAGAGAGAGCTAGGAGAACCATATGATGCTGCTCTTACTAGACAGTACCACTTCATACTGCAGATAGGGATAGCATATTTTAATGCTCCTACATCTAGAAGGTCCCTGCACATAGAAAACTAGCATGTCAGGATGAAGTCTGAGTCAGAATACCCCTCACTAGTTTGCTAGTTTTTGAAGTGTAACTACTTTTCCCATGGAAAATTCTCCCAACAACAAAAAAGAGAAAATACAATAATGGAGAGGGAAGTTGCATGTGAGCCCATAGTTTTCAACATGTAGCTAATATATACGGTACCATGTTATAATAAAATGGTATACTCCCATGAAAGGAAACATATTCACTATAACAGAACTTACTTTTCCCTTTCCAAAAAATGAAAGAAAAATTGGTACGTGTTAAGAAAAGTTGGCAAATGAGGATGCATGAGCAGAAACAATTAGAAAATGTCTGAAAGTTGATTAAATTATGCTTTGTAAATTATTTGTATTGCTTCATATTTCCATGCAGTCAAAAGACACTTTTGGACTGGCCTGAAACAAGATTTGTTTTGTGTTACAAGTATACTACAAACCTCATACTAACAAAATGTTTGCAGACCAACAGGCCCAATCATGCTGCACCTAGTTGCATATATATAGCAGGAAATCAAACCTGGGATAGATTCATGTTGGACAATGGGAAAGCCGCCCATAGTTTTTCAAATACCGTACGTCTGCTAATTTATTTATGTATGTTCTGCCTGAAATGTCTATGGGCAACACGTCGCCATGACAATTCCTGGCCCCAAACTGTTTAGGACTGTAAGTACCATCAACCTGAATTGGGTCTGGAAATAAACCATGTCAGATGCAGAAGCACCCACAGGCTATGATCCTGATATTTAAGCAGTAGTTCAATGCCATCCATTAATTAATTAAAAAGTAGATTAAAAGATTAACACATTAAAAATGTTTACAGCACAATCTTGGGCACGTTTACTCAGAATTAAGTCTCACCCTGTTCAACGAAACTTACTGTCAGGTAAGTGGGCATACAGGATTGCAGTCTTAAGGCATGGGAGTTGTAGGACCTTTTCAGTCTAAACATGTATAGCATGGTGCTCCCAATTAATTGGGTAGCAATTTTATATGTAATTAATACAAGTAAATATAAAGCTTGCAAATGGCAAACATCATCTTAAAAAGGATTATTTCTTCCCTCATGCACAGGAGGAACGCCTCTTCTATGATGGCTGCTACAAGACTTGTCTGCACATTCTTAAAACAATGGAAGCAGGCTCCTTGCTTCAGAGCTACTGTTTTACCCATATGCAGTTTTATAAAAATGTATCAACTAAAACTCATACTGTTTTTACCCTGTTTTAGTTTAATCAACTAAGATTGCTTCAATTAGATGACAGCCTAGCACAAAATTCTGTTTTTTGTTTTGGGAAACATTAAGAAATGTGTTTCCCATACATGTAGCCTGAAATGGTACAGTCCATTCGATCACCTCATTCTGCTTCATATGAAGCTGCTTTATGGTCCATCCGGCTCAGTATTGGTCTACCAAGCTCAGCAATGTCTACTCTGCCTGGCAGCGAGTCTCCAGGGTGTTAGGGAGAGTCAGTTCACATCACCTGCTACCTGATCTTACCCACTGGAGATGCCAGGGATTGAACCTGAGGCCTTCTGCATGCAAACGTGAGCTCTACCAGTTAAGTTACGGTCCTCTTCTTACTCCCACTGAGGCACTGACCAAAGTCAGCAAGGTTGCTGCATCACAGGGCTGACCCAAGGCATTCTGTTGCCTGAGGCAGACAAGATGGCACTTCCTCTCTGCTCCATGTATAAAAGCCAGCTGGATGGGCAGTTGAATCTTAGTTCAACACTGCTAGTGTGGCAGCAGACTAGTTCAGCGAGGCCATTATAGGCTGTGTAACATACACAGCTCTGTTTCCAACAACAGCCGGGGAGTCCAGGAGGAACAGCAGGAAGCCACCGCCCCAGGCATCTTCCACCGGAGGCAATTGCTTCACTCTTAGGGTTGGCCTTGCTGCATCATGTGCTCTGTCTTACTACCAAATAGTCCATTTAGAACGAAGTTAGAAGGTTTATTTGGCACCCCTTAACCCCCTGTCTCTGTAGTATCAGGTAGCAAAGTTGCTCTCTAGCATTCTTTTTGGGAAAGGTCCAAATAGTTACTATTCTGCAAAAATTAGGCTCCAAAACATTTACGGAAGGATACAGTTACCAGATGATTCACATCTAATTACCTTGAAACAAACCAGTCTTTCTCCCACAAAAATCCAGTTCACACAGTTATCTTGTCACAGGAAAAAATAATGTTTTTCCTCAACTGAAACAAACAATGTATTTTAGTCTGGAAAGTGTCACTTGTGAATTTTGTTAATTCAGGGTAGAAATGAAATGATATAAAAATGAAATTGGACGTACATACAAACTAGCCCAATCGGCTTCACCTTTTTCAGATCTGGGAACTAGATCTTTCACTACTCCTAATCTCCAATATGAGGGAACACTTTAAGTTTGTTAACATAGATGTTAACCTTTTCTTTCTCCCTCTCTCGCTAGCTCTATTCACTCATTCCCCCTCATACAATGCCAATCACATGAGGCGGGGGGGGGGGAAGCATTGGACCCTCCCCCTCCGTCAGTTGCATTTGACAACCCATTGCTGAAGTCCTCCATATGTTTGGGATGAACTTCTGCAGTGAGGAGCTTGCTGTACTCATGTGGGATTCCCCGGGCACTTAGAACACTGCATGAGGGAAGAGGGCTTCTCTCTCTAGTTTAAAAATGGGTTGCGGTGCAGCTGATGCAAACCATCTTAGGTCAGGATACAACCCATTAGTAAGTCATAAGGCACCATCTGAATAACAATGGCTTACTGTAGGCAATAATAAGTTGACATCTGAATTATAGACATGGGAGATTCAGAAACCAATTTAAAGGTCTCGTGTTTGTTCCCATTTGTATGTATCCCTCCTGTACCTGAAACAACTACCTACAGAAGTGCAACCTAAGCGTTTAAAGAACTTGGGGACAATGTTTATGACGGAAACATGGAAAGGTGCAATTGGGATGGTTGAAGATCACATGTTCTATCTGATATTTCTCACAAAGAGATTCTCAACGTTGTAAACATCAGTGGGGGGAAATGTAAAACAGCCTTCTCCAACCTGGTGTCCTCCAGATGTGTTGGACTACATCTCCCAACATCCCCCAGCCAGCTATGCTGGCTGGGGGATGCTGGGAGATGTAGTCCAACACATCTGGAGGACACCAGGCTGGAGAAGGCTGATGTAAAATAAGGCTGAAGGAGCAGATGGAAACATTACTTGATTTTGCTGAAGACAATGTCAACATCTGTGAGAGTCACATTCTTGCTATCGATCACGTGACAGTCCTTACACAACTTGGACCAGTTTTTCCCATGCATCTCTTTTCCTGTGGCTCGTGTGTCCCCGTGGATGGCAAATTTTCTGAAAGCATCTTCAAGAGCACTTAGCTCAAGCCCACTGGCCCCCTCGTGGGAGCTGTTCGACTCACAGGATAACCTTTTGGCAGCTTTTTCTTTTGAGGGATCTGCAGGAGACTTTGAAGGCGTTTTGTTCGCATGCCTGCCGGGCTTGCTTGTGTTGTCAGCCATTGTGCTAAAAGGAAGAATTGAGAAGAGGTAGTTGATCCTCTGTAGGCCACAGTTTGCATTTTAATAACAACAACATTCAGACAGTATTCATAAATGTCAATGCCCTACTTTGATCTTTTAAGGAAACAAACCAATATACAACATTTTAATTTTTTTTGTTAAGCTGTCCTTAGAATTGAAAAGTGCTCATTCCCACATAGATTTTCAACATCATTGCTAGGCAGTTAAAAGATTCCAGGCCCAGGCCCATAGGACACAAATCTGTGTAAACCTGCATATTATCTTATATCGATATATACAGATATAGAAATAATAGAGATAATATAGAAATAATAATAATAATAATAATAATAATAATAATAATAATAATAATGAAATAATAGAAATAATATAGAGAGCCAGTGTGGTGTAGCGGTTAGAGTGTTGGACTGGGACTCAGGAGATCCGGGTTCTAGTCCCTGCTCGGCCATGAAACTCACTGGGTGACTTTGGGCCAGTCACTGACTCTCAGCCTAACCTACCTCACAGGGTTGTTGTGAGGATGAAATGGAGAGGAGGAGGAGGATTATGTAAGCCGCTTGGGTTCCTTGCAGGAAAAAAGGCAGGGTATAAATATAATAAATATAATAAATAAAATAAAATAAATAGGATTTATTTAAATTTCACAGGAGGCAATGCCCATCCAATTAATCTGTCATCCAAATACTCTCAAATAAAATAAATTCTTCAATTAATTTCCCCCGACCCAGATCATCCCCAAAGCAATGGAAAAAGTGTGTGTGTCCCCCAATAAGTTTAATTGCTTTCCATTGGCACTAATGGACAGTCAGGGTTCTGTGGAATAGACCTGGGGTCCTGAGAAATAGATTCAGACGCGGGGCTCCATTGGCCCAGGCCTAGCAACGCCCCTGTGACTTGGTACTAGTAAATGAGGTCTAGTCTACACATGCAGCAGAACAACATAGCAGAGGGGACTGTATCAATCCAGGCTGTAGATGAAGGATGCCATTACTAAGTGCTCTCCCACTTAAAAAGCTCTCTGCCAGAAGGAAACTAGCATATCAGGGAGGAAATGTTCTAGACTAGAATGCTCCAAGCTATGCTACTCATTCTGACCACCTCATTCTGACATCATTCTGCCACACATGTATTAGTAGTAGTAGTAGTAGTAGTATAGGTGGCTCACAACCTTTAAAACTCATACAATTAAAACAGAAATAGAAAAATACAAAAGTTAAAAATAGAACTAAATCATTAATAATATTAAAAATTATATATATATATATATATATATATATATATATATATATATATAATTAAAAACAGTACAATATACATAACTATATATAAAATGTAGAATTAAAAACAGCATTCCATCGCATCACAGGCTAGTCCCAAATGCCTGCCAGAACAGGAAGGTCTTTGCCTGCCTCCGAACGCTTACCAGGGAGGGCACCACTCTAGCCTCCTTGGGGAGGGAATTCCAGAGCGCTGGGTCAGCCACCGAGAAGGACCTCTCCCATGTTCCCACCAGGCATGCCTGTGATGGTGGTGGAACCGAGAGAATGGCCTCCCCTGAGGATCTCAAAGTGCAGGCAGGCTAGTAGGGGAGAATACAGTCTTTCAGATAACCTGGACCCGTGCCGTATAGCGCTTTATAGGTCAAAAGCAGCACTTTGAATTGTGCCCAGAAACAAACTGGGAGCCAGTGACGCTGTTGTAACAGAGGAGTTGTACCGTATGCTCCCTGTAACCAGCCCCAGTCAGCGGTCTGGCAGCAGCTCTTAGACCAGTGTTCTCCAACCTTGGGTCCCCAGATGTTTTTGGCCTACAACTCCCAGAATGCCCCAGCCAGCATAGCTGGGGACCCAACACTGTCTTAGACTAAACCTCAGCCATCTCAGATCACACACAACAGACAGAACTTTCATATCAGCTCAGATGGAATGCTTTACAATAGAGGAGTCAGTTCATTCATTCAACTACCAGTCACAACATGGCAAGTAATCAAGCAACAAGAGATCAGGCAATGCACGTGTGAATCAGATCTAAGGATACTGTTGAGGGCTTATTTTGAACTCCACTCATGTAGTAGTTTAGAAAGATGGATAATATTTTTTAAATTGAATTCTAGATTCTTGCACTGTTATTCTCTTTCTGTGGAACACAAGCACTCTTAAGTAGGTGTCTGAACCAGGCACGGCAGTGCAAGCAGCGGCATATGGAAAAGTGCAGGACAGATATGTGTGCAGAGCTGGACGAAGCAGGCACAAAGAGTGCAAGGGGAAGCCCCGCTCTGTTTCCCTGTTTGCTCCAAGGGTGTTAATCACCCTGTGCTCTCTCTCTCTTGCTCTCTCTCTCTTTCACACACACACACACACACACACTGCGCCAAACATAAGGGCCACGGGTATGAGAGATGCAGCAGCCTCACAGACACTAGCAGGGAACAGCAGCAGCATCACCACCACCAGTGTGTGGGATGTGAGAGTCACCTCTGCAGTTGACAGCGGCACTGATTGGCGCCCACGACAGCCACCCAAATCCACAAAATCTGTTTACAAGCTATATACAAAATAGAAAAACACATTTTTAGACCAAATTATTCCCACGAGTAGCTGAGCAATGCTAAGATCACCATCTGTGAGCTTCAGGCAATTTATTTTTTAGGACAGCCTGGCAAATAAATCCAGAAACACTACTAGCCTATAAAAATGCTTCCTAGCCAGCCTGCTGATGCATACCTCCATTCCTTTCAGGCTAAACCTGACTAATAAGGAATTACTAGGTTCTGTAAAGCTTCCATGTCTGGGTGGCTAGAGGCAATTCTCACCTGCCAAAGGCCAGCAGGCAAGTGGCTATTTACAAGAGGCATGACATCCCCTGATAATCAGGGAGAACATGGCCAGAGAAGATGTGAATGTTAACAGCAAATCTCACATTCAGGGGTTAGGAATTCAGATAGTCATGGTAGCAGGCAGCTTTTTAAAAACAAAAAACAAAAAAACAAAACGTGAATCAGACCAATGGTCTCCTCTGGTGGTCTCCACTGACTGGCAGTAACTCTCCAGGAGCTCAGGCAGCAATATTTCCCAACCCTGGACCATCTGTGATTTTAAACTGGAGTTGCCGGGGACTGAAAGTGGGATTTTTCACTTGTAAAGCAGCTGAGCTTTGAGCCTAAATTCAAGGCAACCAATATTCAAGTTTGATATTTGGTACTACTTTGAAGAATCTAGACAAGACAGAGGCGATGCTGGTGGAGAACCCCAATACTCATAGAGCAGTCTGTGACAGACAGGGTGATTGGTTTCCCCATCCAAACAAGTTCAGAGCTTCAGATTGCCTCTAGATCCTGCCTCCTTCCTGGATAATGTGTGGTAGCAGCAATGGTGATGCCACCAGTTACCAACCACCTGTATTGGTTGCATAAGCTCTGCTCTTTTTTCCAAGAGGAGGGATCTCACCACACTTATCCAAGTTTTTGTAAGGGAGAAGGTGGCGGAGGTGGGAAGAGACCCTGTACAGGAAAGAGGGAGGAAGGCAAAGGGTGTCTGTATCAACAAAAGAAGATCTCATTGTTCAGACCAGTGAGCAAGCCAGAAAGAGCTTATGGGGGTCAAGAGTGTCACCCGATCTCTAACCTATAGGTGTAAGGAGGATTCTATGGCTGGTCTCATCTCCCTGAAGTTCGCTCCTTTCACTAGAGCTGGGTGTGGTTGCATCCCTGCTAGGAGTCCTGACAGCATGTAAGAAAAAAACGTAACATGTGGCACCATCATCATCAATTATTATTATTATTTCATTGTTTCTATCCCATTGCTGATGTAGTCAGAATGGCCTGCTTTGAAAAAAACTTGCTTTGCACATTTCCTCCTGCTTAGACCTCTCAATTCTTAGGATAAGAAGTAGGATGCCCTTCACAGCAAGAGATACTGAAGAACTGTAATGTTGAACAGCCATCCAAACTACCTGGGTATGTAGCCAGAGCAACCTTGCAATCAAGTCACCAAAATGTTTCATATGTGCCCGCCCACACATGCCCGACATTAATCATTTCTGGCACAAAGTGGGGCACCTGTCCACTGACAGCCTACAAGAGGGGTTCTTAAACTGTTTGGCAAGCCCAGGGGGTGGGTGTGCAAGACCCATATGGCATGAAGCTCTAGGGAGGGAAAAGAACCTACAGTAAGCAGATCCACTTTCCTCCCAACAACAGAGGTTTTGGGGGACTGGGAAGAGCAGTTTTTGTCAAACTACAATAGCTCCTTCCTGATCCCTTGGATGCAATTTTCACTTACCACAAGCAACCAGGCAAGTGACTACTTACAAGCCTGAAGCAGGGACTGACCCCAGTGCTCAGCTGCAGACAGACAGAACAGCGCATTTAACTGATGTCACAAGCTGAACAAGGGGACCACAGCTACCATCCTAAGCCCACTTACTATAGAGTAAGCCCTGTTAAACAAGGAGACTTATTTCTAAGTAAAGATATTTAGGATTGCTCTGTGAGTATCCTGTAACCCCTTCTACGGTTCTAACGATATGCCCTAAACCGGTGTCACTGAAGAACCACTATATGATCTTCAGTGAAGCCCCTTATATACCTTTAGGCATCGTGCCAAGTAGGGATAAGCTTTATAAGGGTGAGCAATGCAACATGCCCGACAGCTATTTTTTTTAAAATAACCCTACCTCGAATCGCCAGCCTCTTTGAAAATAAAAGCTATCATCTGTGCTAAAATTCTTCTGCACCCCCACCGCCAATAAAATGTAGGCCTCTTTTAACTTTTTTTTTTTTAATTGATTGTTTATTATGTTTATAGGTTGCATACATTTATCTAGTATTTGGTGTGCTTTGTTCACAACTCTGAGAAATTTTCCCTGATACATCTACAGCGGCCTGGGCTGCACGCAATGACAACCCAGGTGTTTTTTTTAAAAAACTCAGGGTTGTCATGAACGAGCCAGCATGCTAGTCACTCTGGCACGATTGCTCCCATTGCCACCGGGAGCAGCTAAATAACCTAGGGACACTCCGTTCTTTGGTTGTTTAGAGTGATGTCTGGACTTGGAATTCTGGCTTGCCTCTCCCCTGACAAGCCATGGTTGGAACCCCGGGTTAAATGTCTCTTCTTTATTCTTCACATATTTTCAGAACCAAATTTGCACTGAAAGGCAGGTTTGGCCTGTTGAGTCCTGGCAGTGTCTGCGATAGCCAGTTATGACCACAGATTTTCAATGCCCAAAGAATGAGCTCAGGTTTCCAAAGTCTATAGTAAACCATGTTTTCAACATCAATAGTCTAAAACAAACAACAAACACCACAGGCCCAGAAGTCATCCTAATGTGTGAGGGTATGAATCTCCTGTTATCCCCTGTCACCTCCCAAAGCATTCTGCCCAAGCATCAGATGACACCTCTCAGGTGAACTGCTTCCATTTTAGAGCATCCATAGTGCAGTCAGGGTTACAATAGCAGTCTTGTTTTCAGCATGAACTGGCTCTGAGGACAATCACTCTATCAATAGCTCAAGTACAGAGATCATGTCAGGACAGATAAGGGTGGAAGGGAGTAAAGACAGGGGACAGGGAAGGGAGGGGAAGGGGTACAATCTACTTATTCTATTAGCTGTACAACAGATACTTGTTACAGCCAGGGTTCATCAAGCACAATGTAACAGGCTGAGAGTGTAGTAATTTACTGTCAAACAATTTTCTTCCCACCATTCACCAGCTGACAAAGCGCCAGATTTAAGTTTTGCTTTTCTACCAACCAAGGCCCTCAAAAGTCTTGCAACATTACATACGGAGAAATACAATAAAATTAAAATACAAACCATTAAAGCAGCAGAAAACAGTAACGAAAAAACAAACCGTAAGAAAAAGGTACAACTTAAAAACAGCAGTAAGACCAATGCACATTATAAAAGCCGGAGGCAAGATCCTATATACTAACAGTGAACTCATTCGAGTGTGGATTCTTATGTAGCCAAAACAGCACCATCTGTGCACAAGATGGAGATATCAGCAGGCTCAGGGAAACTCCGAGGGTTGCAGAATTTTTTTTTTATTTTATTTTTTAGAAAAAAGTGGGGGGGACGGGACCCAAATCAGCCCAATAAGAATAAGCATGTTCAGTGGCTGCAGAACACTGAGTGTCTGTTGGGGGGCGGGGGGGAGACAGAAAACTGGGGGTGCGGGGACACCACACTACAACACTTGTTTAAAAACTATCATGTCTCAGAAGCTTAAACCTCAAAGGCCTGGCAGAAAAGAAATGTCTTCAATGCACTTCTAAAAGGTCTCCAATTGTGTGGATCTAGAAAATCTTTTGGTGGGGGGGATCCTCCCCCCAATAATAAACACAATTTCTGGAACAGTCCCCAATTGTGCCTGAGATGCTGGCACTGAAACTACGGTATATCCCTGATCCCAACTCACAGGAAGGGAGGCAAATATAGACGAAGGGGCTCTCCATGGTATCCTGGTCCCAAGAGACGTTAAGAGCTTCAAGGGAGTTAAAAACAGCATCTTGAGTTTGGCCCTGAAATGAACTGGCAACCAGTGGCAGTTGCCTTTATGTGCTCCATGCAGCTAGTTCCAGACAAAAATTGTGCTGCTGCATTCTGGATCAGCTGAAGTTTCCAAGTTGTCTTCAATGGCAGCCCCACATAAGACCCATTACAATAGTCAAGTCAAGATGCTACAAGGAAATGCAGGATAATAGAAAGTTCTTTACCAAATATCTGCTACATGCTGCTTTGGGCGATTTTTTGCAATATCTGCAGAGGCAGCAGAGCTGGGGAATTCTATGATATGTGGGGTTTGCTCAAATTTGGCCATTTTTGCCTCAGATTTGTGATCCAATAGATAGGACATTTGGAATATGGGCTCTAGTGAAGAATCCAGAATGGGCAGTTTCTGCTAAATGCTTAGAAACTGCAGGATAACATGTTTTTGTGTCTGACCACTAGTATTAAACAGGAATGCCAACTCCCGCCCATATCAGGTATACATATCGGGTTGGATCCAGGATCTGCCTTCTGTTGTTGTTGTTTTTTAAAATATGCCTCCCACTGATGGAAGGGCTCTGCTCACTGCAGGTGCCCTTCCCCGATTTTCAGGGATCCCCCTCCCCCTTGTACCACAGCTCATCATCCCATTCAGCAAGGTTCATAGATTCATAGATCATAGAACTGGAAGGGGCCTACAAGGCCATCGAGTCCAACCACCTGCTCAATGCAGGAAACTGGAGGAGGGGTCTCCCATCCAAGTAATAAGTTAGCAACACACACACGGATACAGAGAGGAAAAATATAAACAGAACAGAGAAAAAACCCCAAAATGTAAAATGTAGTCCAAACCAGCCAGAAGGTGCCATGTTTGGGAAGGCAGGCCTGATCCAATTAAAGCTGCCCAACCATGTTGAGTTTTCAGGGAACTAGAGGGGCTGCTGTGGGAAGGAGGCAGCAGGGATGTTCACTTCCGCCAGTCCAGTTGCACATGTCTACATCTGGATCCAACCCATCAACTTCAATGAGTACCAGATGAGTATGACGATGCACATCCATATCAGGACACACAATGTTTTAATTTTTATTTATTAGATTTGTTTACTGCCCAGCTGGCAAATGCACTTGGGCAGTTTACAATCACAACCTCTCATCAGCGATGTACAAGGATCTCCTTCACTGGACTGGGGCAAATGTGTACAAAACAGGCTTGTACATTCTCAGGTGCAAAGAACCCACATACATCCATTTCTTCATCCATTTCTTTATAAATGAATGAATATCATGCCTTTCTGGCAACCCATATGAAGCAGCTAAACGTGGGAATCCTGATCACCATACAAAAATCATGACCATCACACAAAAATACAATCTCCCTGAAGCATACATAGGACAGCAAAATGGATCTAATAAAACCAGTCCTAATAATCCAAGTGTCCACTCTCCTGGAGAGCAAGAACTGCCTCAAGCATCCAGGCATATCGGTGGCGGCAAATTGTACACCAGTGTTCTCCAACCTTGGGTAGCTGGCTGGGGCATGCTGGGAGTTGTAGGCCAAAAAAAACTGGGGACCCAAGGTTGGAGAATACTGGTGTACACCCCTTGTGCAGCTCCTGTTCACCTCAGGTAAGGTTTGCACAGGAGAATGTCCTGGTGGATTCATTCCCTATACTGACATCTTCGTTTCACCTTTCAATGAAGTACACTCAAAATGAGAAAACCCAAAGGCAGGGGAGAAGAGCAGTGGAAGAATGGTTGTCTTGTTTTAATTCAGAGGAATATTCGCTTTAGGCCATCACTGCAAATGCTTCTCTGGCCCAATTTTTATCAGCATCAGTAAGAATGAGCATTAATGCAGTCTGTTTCTCAGTTCTGCTCAGGGCTGAATTAAGACCCCATTTCTGCATTACACAGACAGCTAATTTTATTGTCAACTGTCACAATTCTTCCCAACACACAGGATATCTACAGCTCCCTTTGGACAAGAATGCCACCCCCCAAAAAATATTGCTGATTTTTCTGCGGGCATCGGAGGGAAGGGGTTAGCAAAGCAGCTGATATACTATGCATAAGCTTGAACAGAGCTTTTATATTGAAAGAACCAGCTCTTTCCAAATTTTTGCAGGGCCTACTAGCACTCTGGACAGGGCTATTGAACTGCACTAAGCTCGTGGTTAGCATTTTCCCTACAAGGCATTAACAGAGAATCATCAAAAACCGAAAATACTAGATTTCATATATTTCAAAGGGGCCTACAAGGCCATCGAGTCCAACCCCCTGCTCAATGCAGGAAACTAGAGGAGGGGTCTCCCATCCAAGTAATAACCAGGCCTGACCCTGCTTAGCTTTCCACGCTCAGACAAGCTGAGCCAGCATAAGCCACTGGCCTGTGATACACTTTTATCTACATTGGGAGGGGGGGGGGGGAGAGAATACAATGAAGCTGCAAATGTCATGCAAGAGACTGCAGTTTCCCACTGCTCCATCTGGGTAAACATCTGATTGAAAAGCACCCTAAGAGCCATGTAGGTGAGATTACAGCAGTGCCTCACGCAAGGGAGATTGTAAATTGCACAGAGAACTTTATATTACGGGGAAGCATATACAGTAATACCTTGG
The DNA here is from genome assembly GCA_021292165.1 of Shinisaurus crocodilurus. Classification (NCBI taxonomy): domain Eukaryota; kingdom Metazoa; phylum Chordata; class Lepidosauria; order Squamata; family Shinisauridae; genus Shinisaurus; species Shinisaurus crocodilurus. Next base: position 89,240,731 of record CM037880.1, on the reverse strand, counting down.
ATTGCAAGTAACTTGGTCTGAGAGCGTTTTGCAAGAAAAGCAAAATTTTTAAATAAATTTTGACTTGATAAACAAGCGACATCTTGCAATACAAGTACTGTAGTACGGTTAAGAAAAATGAAGACTTTACCCTATCATTCTTTATTGCAGCTTAAATTAAAAATATGTGTACAAATTTCTTATGGGGAATTTCACTTTGATATACAAGTGTTTTGGATTACAAGCACGGTTCCGGAACGAATTATGCTTGCAATCCAGGTATTACTGTATAAATAAATATTTCCCAGATCTGTGTAAAGCAAGGGTCCTCAACCTTTTGGGGCCAGTGGGCACATTTGAAGTTTTGAAACAGTATTGTGGACACCCTCACAAAATAGTTGCCATGGGAGGCTTGTTCATTTACAAAATAGCGGCCATGGTGGGCATGGCCAGTTACAAAAAAAACACCTAGGTATTTCCCAGAAGGCAAACAGGTGCAGATTAAAAGAAAAGGAATTTGCCCAAGAACAAGTACAAGGCAGAGGTGGGGGCTGAGGTCCAAAACACAAAACTGCTCTTTAGGATCAAGAATTTTCAAACTGATGAGGTTCAGAGACAAGTAACTTGGGCAAGAAACTTGAGTACAAAGCAGAGGGGGCTGCTGAGCCCCAAATGCCTAATCACGTTTGTTCCCATCCCACCAAGCACAACATAATATACCCATTTCACAGAAGGCAAACTAGTGATGCCGAGAGTAACACACAACCACCAGGGAAAACACACAAAGACACACCACCTAGGCAACGCAGACACCACACCAAAAGAAACAAACGATCTAACACACACATTAAAAAAAAAAAACACCAGGCAAAACCGCTCCAGCCCAAACAAAACACCCTCTTAGTCTCCACCACCCCCTCTAGCCCTCTAGGATGTGCCCTACTGCCCCCCCCCCAACATATCCTTTTCTTTTTTCTGGGCAGCTAGGCATGCTTCAAAATAAAGCAAGGCATTCCAGCCATCTGCCGTTTTTATTTTCCAAGAATGCCTCTGAGCCCATGTGGGGACCAAAGTAATTCTTGGAAATAAAGATGGCACCAGAAGTCTGATGCATCACTTTGTAGCATGTCAGCCTCCCATATATATATCTCACTCACACACACATAAAAATGAGGCGGGATGGGGAGTCCGACAGGTGCCAAGAGAGGTATCTGCAGGCACAGTGGTGCCCTGGCCACCAGGTTGGAGACCCCAGGTGTTCGACAAAATGTTGCCCATCTCAGCTGATTCCTAACATTATTTTGACTTACTAAAATGCAGTGAAGCCCACGTGTTTCAAGCAGTGTCTTGCAAAGAACAGTGTTCTGGCAAAGAACCAGAAGCAGACTCCGATTTGCTCACGGAGGTCTATAGGAAACAACTTGGCTGATCTAAGTAAGAGAACCTGAGAGCTGCTGAAGGGTGAAAGTCAGCGTGGTGTTTGGTGGTGCTGGATTCAAATCCTTGCTTACCAGCGGCCATGGATTATTTACCATCTCTCAGCCTAACCCACCTCACATGGTCGTTATGAGAACCAAATGGGGAAACCCCATGCATGCTCCTCGGAGGAAGGGCAGGATACAAACAGAACAGATAATAAATCCTGCACAACTCAGAGAGAGAAGACTGAGCGAAGCACTAAGTACAATTAGCGCTGTGTGAGTATAGGCCCCAGATGACCTTCCAGACAAAGGCATTCACCACTGGAGCGGATTGGATATCATTGGGTTTTTACTTTTGTTAGATGACAAAGCAGTCCATTTATTGCAGTGTTCTCCAACCTTGGGTCCCCAGATGTTTTTGGCCTACAACTCCTAGCTGGCTGGGGCATGCTGGGAGTTGTAGGCCAAAAACATTTGGGGACCCAAAGTTGGAGAACACTGATTTATTGGAAAGGCACCACCACAGGAAAGCCTAACACAAAAGACCTGCAGGATCCATTTTGATTTCAGCATGGAAAGTTCAGGGCTGCAAGTTGATTGTGGAGTGTGCACCGCGCCAGTGAAGAGCGCCCCTCCATCCGCTGTTGCAGCAAAATGGTGTCAGGAAGAATCAGCGTTTGCATGGATGACCGAAAAGGCATCGCTGGGCCTTGCAGGAAAGACTACGACTGATCAAGACAAAGATCGCTGTTTCTTTCAGTGAGCTCCGAACAGCTGCCCGGTATGACTCTGGGGTGTGACACAGCTGCTGCTTTCTCACTTGGGGGTCAGAGGCAGATGGAAGCGGCCCCTTGAAGACTTCAGAGAGAGATCTCTGAGTATCAATTTCACTTTCCCGGCTCTATAAATTTCTGCTAAAGGCAACCTGACGGCTTAGTCCCCACCTTGTTAAATTCAGTTGCACGGAATATTGTTACATATTAATTAAACAGTTGTGCTCTATCCCATCGCAGCACTTTGGTGGAAAAAAGGACAAGGCTGAAGTGAGTCCATTTTGAAGTGAGACTATATTGTCTTAATCGGCTTAAAGAAGAGTTGAGGCAAAAGTATAGTGTATTCTAATGCAGCCTTGCGAGTCAATCTGCAAATGTTATTGTCCTACAAAAGCTTTTATTAGACAGCCCACCCACATGTGTTAGGGCTAAAATAAATCCATATCTAGCAGCTATGTCCTTTCTTCATTTTTACTCTAGAGTAGATGCAGGGAACCAGAGCCAGATCTTAAAAGCCTCCCTACCCCACACACTAGGGTCCCAACCTGGATTAGGGTGTCTCTGCACCTACTCTAGAGTAAAAATGAAAGACATAGCTGCTAAATATGGATTTAAGCAATGTCTGTTTTGACCCTTAATCATTTTTTTTATTCTAGAAGAAAAAAGGAACCAATCTTTGCAGTTCTTCCCTGCTTGGTCGCCCAGAGGAGATTCTTACTTGCTACAGGTGACCAGGCGAGTGGCTATTTGCAACCAACTCTAATGGTGTGTGTGTGTGTGTGCGCGCGCGCGCACACACACACACACACACACACCTGGAAATCATGAAGTGCTAATATCCAAATTGAAACTCTTTCTGAATTTTGACAAGATTGGATGAAAGGGCGAATTCCAAGTGAGATGTCTCCTTTGTAGAACCACCAATTGTGGGACAATGCCAGATTATTAAGGCTTGCCAAATTTGGTGTTACCGCATGATGGGAACACTGGTTGTCAGAATCCATCCTGTTGAACTGTTAATGTTAACAATTCCATGCATCTACAAATTCCCTGTTTAACATGTGAAATTCAAGGCCATTTCACATGTTCAGTCAGTCAGGCGAGGCGATCACTCGTGACCGAGTAAGATTGTCTTCCAGGATAAAAATTTACAAAAAGGAGATTTTAAAAGGAGGAAATTCTAAAGAAAATTGTGTAGACTCTAGCGATGGGTCCGTAAGTGACTGTGGAGGCCAATTCTAGATCCACACAGCTTCCCACAGTGAGGACACAGGTTACCAGATGGAAGATGGTCCTGTAAAGAATTCATTTGACGTGCTTTTCGTTTAGCACATTTCTCCCTTTCACCTTGCACTCGGGCTTCTTCAAAGTCCATAGAACCTTTGTGAAAGGCCAACCTCCAGTTAGATTGTTCATGGGCCAGAGCTTCCCAGTTTTCGATGTTTATATTGCATTTTTTTAGATTAGCCTTATGAACATCTTTAAACCATTTATATTGACCACCGATATTCCGCTTTCCATCCTTGAGTTGGGAATAAAGTACAGTAATACCTTGAATAGCAAGTAACTTGGTTTGAGAGCGTTTTGCAAGACAAGCAAATTTTAAAATATTTATTTAAAAAATTTTGACTTGATATACAAGCGACATCTTGCAATACAAGTACTGTAGTATGGCTTAAATTAAAAATCACTGTACAAATTTTTGGGGGGGAATTTCGTTTTGATATAAGAGTGTTTTGGTTTACAAGCACATTTCCGGAACGAATTATGCTCTCAATCCAAGGCATGACAGTAACTGCTTTGGGAGACGGCAGTCAGACATTCAAACAACACCTCTGAAAAACCATAATATGTGGCCCTCACCTTTACTGCAGAGGGTAGCTTTTTTTCTATACCTCTGATAACATAGCCTGCAGCTCATGCCTTCCGTCTGCCTCACTATCTAACCTGCCTGTGTATTCATCAGATGATTCACAGGGCTGGTCCAACATGGGCCATCACAGATCTAAATGCCTCAGACAGAATTGTCATATTTCCTCACATCACTTCAAATGCAATGTGTTTCAGTGGAGTCCATTCGCACACCCACCTTCCAGTAATCAAGTGTAGAACTATCAAGTGATATAAATGCATGTGTGAACGAGGACCTGTCTCTACAGATTGTCTCTTTTTTTGATGATGGGCAGAATTCAAAAATCAGGAACTGATTCTGCACAACCACAGCCTTTCAGCATCAAAAATGCTCCTGACCGTACTTTCGTATCCACATCTTCATTTCTTTCCCTCTTTCTTCCTTACAAGTAACAAATTCAGGAGAAGATGGGGAGACAGTGCGGGGCTAATGCGAATGCTAGCAAAGGCTGGGTGTTACCAGTGCTAGAAGGGGAGATGCATTTAAGATTCTCCCCCTGTATCTGTGCTTCAGTTCAGACACAGGTGCAATGCCATTTGAAAATAACTTTCTGTTTCATATATTTTTTTCAGTGGAGCAACTATTTGGTGAGAAGGGGGCTAGGAAGTCTCTAGCAAAAATGTTCAGCACATTCACCCCACTACAATCCCCTGGATTCTTTGGGGGAAACTATGACAGTTAAACTGGTATAAAACGAATACAATTTGGTAGCGTAGGTATTTCTTTCTCCTGCTCCTCAGCCAAAAAGTCCGCTGGAGTGGTTCACATCCAACCAGTAAAACAAGACAGCCCCTGCCTGCAGGTTTATAACATAAAAAGACACAGCATACAAGGGAAAGGGGATGGGAAGGGAAGAAGAAAACATTACGTAAGTAGTTTTTCAGCAGGGCTGGTGAAATGGTCCTGCTTCCCCTCTCATCTCCCTCTGTACAGATTGCTGGAAATATGCTCTATGGGCCAAATGTTGCAGGGCTCTTGGAGGCCATGTTAATAGAGCAGCAAGCAGCCTCTGTCACACATTAAGGGAACAGTCTGTCCATAGCTGTCCTATGCACACTCCATTTAAGTGAAAGGGAGAAATGCAAGTGCACACACAACAGGGGAGAAGAAAGGATAATGAAGGCCTCTTTCTATAGGGACATGAGGGGCAGGCAAGCACGCAAGAGATTAGTTGGGACAAAGTAGGCCGGAAGCTCTAGTCAAACAGAACATGGTCACGATTTATAAAGCTCTGGGCATATGAAAAAAGTGCACTATGGATATAAGCCTGAGATGGTCATATAGCAGCTTGCAACAGGGGCGTTTCTGGACTCCTTTCAGAATACGCTGGGAATTCTTCTTAGGCGATGGAGAAGAGGTCCAAAGAGCTTACACATTTTGGCCAACCCGTCCAAAACCACTGGGAGGAATGGAAATCAGGCAACTGATAATGCACATATACAACATCAGTGGCCAGAGCAAGGTAGGGGAAAACACGGGAAAGGCCTGCAGTGACATAAAACAGCCTTGCAAATAAGGAGGTGGGGTGGGGAGAGTTACTAGACCTGAAAAGAGAGTTTACTAGTCCACCGGCTCACACGGGCCAATCTTAGGCCACTTTGATAACCTGAAAGAAAAAGAACCACAAACTGTCCTTCCATTTACAAAAGCTTCTTACACTCAGCAGGCAGTCGGGCAAGTACCTAGTTATTTATAAGCCTGACATAAAAATGGTAACTGAGGAGCATGAGGGGTAAACGGGACCTCAGATGCAATCTTCACACAGCTTATTGGGAGTGTTCTAATACAGGATTGGTGTGACATTTTTCAGAGAATAGAAATGAAAAGCTGTACTGGAATGAAGCATCTGCAGAGATTTATTTATTTATTTATTTATTGCAGTTCAAGACATCAGTCCTAACTACATTTATGTAAACTGCATCCCATTAATTCTAAATTAGTAAATGCATTAATTCTGATGCACTGTAAATCCGAATTAACTGCCAACGACTTCAACAAGACTTACTCCCCAGTTAAGTGTACGTACATGGGGTCACCACCTCCTTAATTAAGGTAGCCAAGCCATATCACCAGCCGCCATATCTAACATCCTAGAATTTTTCTGAGGAAAAAGAGATTTAAGTTGTTCTGGATGACTATACTCCCTATTTCTCTCCCTCCCTCCTCCCCTCCCCTCCCCTCCCCTCCCCTCCCCCCTCCCCTCCCCTCTCTCTCCCCACCCCCGCCCCCACCCTCTCTCACACACACAGTATTTCTCACATACTGTATTTATTCAGAAGTACGGGCATCCTAACCAGCGCCAAGCAAGGAAAACAAGTCTTGCAAAAAACAAAAACAAAAAAATAGGTGGTGCAAAACTGCCTTGTTATACCAGATTATCTCCCTAACCCACTCAAAGAAAAAGGAAGGCTCAGTCACTGCTCCACACTCCAGAAACTAACAAATCTCAGCACCAGTGGATTCTCTGGATAGACTTCACCATGAAACCTTTAAATAAACAATTTAATTTTCTGATGGAATCACTTGCTAAATGGCTCATGCTCACACGTTATATCACTTGCCCAAATTTATTTTCATCTTCTCCCTTCCTACACAACCCTCCTTTCCATCTGTGTGCCTTTACACAGCTGAGATAACGGAGCCCTGAACATACGAAAAAATATCTCCAGGTACATAGCTCCTATTCCCCGCTTGAGCTCAACTAATCTCAACCTTCTTCCCTCACCCCAGCGCCTTATTCCCCACCACAACCCCTTTTTAAGAGTTTAAAAGAAAGCAGGTCTGGATATTTTTTTATTCATAGCAAGCAAGGAATGACATTCCAAGTAACCAACATGAAGCTCAAGGCAGCTCTTGTCCTCATATCAAACCTATGACTCAGTTCAGGTGAAATGGGAAACCATGGTTTCCCACTATAATATAATATAATACTGTATAGTGACTATATGAACAATTCTGCATGAGCCTCGGGCTTATGTGCTCACCTTCCACTCTCCTTTTTCAAATGCCAGAGAAGATTGAAGGTATACGATCTGCAGTTAAGACGAACTGCAGTTCCCTGAAATATACAAACTCAGGGAACTGTGGTTTACATAAGCTAGTGTTAGTGAGAACAAGCCAGGATAAAACTGTGCTTTCAGATCCTTGCTTGTTCTCAAACCATAGTTTAAACAATCACAGTTCCACAAGTTCAGGCATCATCACAGGGAACTGTGGTTAATCTAAAATTGAAAGCAAAAGTTTTCAGTCTCCTCCTCTGGCGTTCAAAAGAGAAGTGGAGCAGACGGTGTAGCTCAAGGCTCATTTGCATAGCAGAAAACCAGTTTCCTGTTACATCTGCACTGACTCTAAGAGCTACATTGCAGGATAGTGTCTGGACAAAGACTATTCACAACTGGGCATGGATCTTAGACCAGGTCTCCCCAGTCCAGGTCTCCCCAGTCCAAGTCCTACATTCTATTCATTTAACTATACTGGCTGTTTGATTTGCTGCTTTAAAAATGAGATGTGGATTATCATTTTTCTACTGTAGCTATAGTTGGTTTCTTTTTAAAACCTACTAGATTTTAAAACCAGTGTTATTGGAAGAATCATCTATAAACCTGCATTTGTGAAGAGCCTTCACAAAATCTCTCTCTTTTATTTCAGAATGTATACCATATGCTGGCTGGCATCTCCATCATTAACAAAGGTTGAAGTATACACCACAGTATAGGCAGTAATCCTATACACACTTACCTAGAAGCAAGTGCCATTAAGAACATAAGAGCCATGCTGAATCAGGCCAAAGGCTTACCTAGTCCAGCATTCTGTTCCCACAGTGGCTAGCCAGATCCCTATGGGTAGCCCATAAGGGCAATAGCACCCTCTTGCTTGTGTTCCCCAACAACTGGTATACAGAGGCACACTGCCCCCAATACTAGAGATAATATGTAGCCATCAGGACTAGTAACCACTGATGGCCTTTTCCTCCATTAATTTGTGCAATCCCCCTTTAAAGCTGTCCAACTTGGTGGCCACCACCATATCTTGCGATAGCGAATGCCATAGTTTAACATAGTTTCAATTATCGTGTGAAAAAGTACTTCCTTTTATCCAGGGCTTTTTTTCTGGTGGAACTCACCGGAACTGAGTTCCAGTACCTTTTCTTCTATTAATTGCATTACAATTTAATCGCCATCTACTCCCGAGGAAATGTAATCCAAGAGTTCCGGTACCTTTTTCTCCAGAAAAAAAGCACTGCTTTTATCTGCCCTGAATCTGGACTGCAACTTGGGAGGTCTGGGTTCTACCCCCTGCTTAGCCATGAAGCTCACTGGGTGACTTTGGCCCAGTCATGGACTCTCAGCCTAACCTACCTCACAGGGTTGTTGTGAGGATAAAATGGAGAGGAGGAGGATTATGTAAGCCGCCTTGAGTTCCTTGCAAGAAAAAAGGTGGGATATAAATATAATAAATAAATAAAATTAATCTCCCACCATTCATCTTTATCGGATAGCCACAAGTTACAAGAGAGGGAGAAAGAAAAGCTTATCCCTATCCACTATCTCTACACGATGCATAACTTTAAATGCCTCTATCATGTCCCCCCCCCTTTACCCACTTTTTTCCTAACCAAAAGAGCTCCACACATTGCAACCTTTCCTCAAAGGGGAATTGCTCCAGCCCCCTGATCATTTTGGTTGGCCTTTGCTCCACCTTTTGCAACTCTACAAGAACCTTTTTGAGGAGCAGTGACCAGAACAGCACGCAGTATTCCAAGTGTGAATGTACCATAAGTGAATTATGGATTCTGGATAAGGGAATTATGATACTGGTAGTTTTATTTTTAGTTCCTTTCCTAATGATCTCCAACATGGAATATGACTTTTTCACAGCAGCCGTACATTGGGTCTACATTTTCATTGAGCTATCCACCACAACCCCAAGATCTCTTTCTTGGTCAGTCACAACCGGCTCAGACCCTATCAGCATATACATGAGGTTTTGCCCCAATGTGCATCACTTTACACTTGCTTATACTGAATCACATTTGCTATTTTAATGACTATTCCCATTTGGAGAGATCCCTTTGGAGCTCTTTGCAATCCCTTTTTGTTTTAACCACCCTAAATAATTTGGTGTCCTCAGCAAATTTGGCTACCACATTGCTCATTCCTAATTCCAGATCATTTATGAACAAATTACAGGTCCCAATACAGATCCTGTGGGAATACAGATCTTTGTGGGACTTCACTGGACTCAATGGGTCTTACTTCTGAATACACAAGCACAGAACTGCACTGCTAATCATCCCTTTGCAATAATCCTGAAAGATAGAAGAATGGGAAGACTTCTGCTCTTTTAACATAGGTTTGTGGAAATATACTCCTAATCCTACATGGATTTGTTTGTTAATCCTCATTCATTATTTTGGAGTTGACACAGCCTGGAAATAGGCAAGAATTTTAAAACAAGTGGAAGGTACTAAGACAGAAGTATAGAGTGAAGACAAATGTAACATTTAAAGTGTGGAAGTGGCTTGAACTCACCTTCACAGCCCTGAAAACAAATGCCAAAGAATGAGCAAATGTGTATTCACATGCTTCCACCACACTTAAAATGTTACATCTGTCTTCAGTTGGAAGAATACACACTCATTGCTTTTGGCATACTGTCTCTGGACAAAGAGGGTTTGCAGGTTTTAAATCACTACAGAAGCTTAAGAACCTGTAAATAGAGATGACAGTGGGATAAGCATGCATACCATGGGCAATTATGCCTATGTCCTATCATTCTTCAGCTCTCTGAAAGAGCTATTGTCATCAAAGACAATAGACAATGCATGTTAGAATTAACACACTTTAGTGTTATTTGGAAAAGTGGGAAACCATTTTGTCCATGCAGACAAGAACTAATTTGTATTAAGGTCATATGAACAAGACGTTGTTGTTTACTAGATTTCCCCATGATTACAGATTTTTTAAAATGCATTACAAAGTATTTAACTGAACAAGGCACTAAGATACCGCTCTCCTTTACCTATGAACAAAGCATGCAGGTGGCTAACAGAGGGATGCCATGTTCCCAGAAGTGATAAACCCGGGTTTGGGCTGAACCACTTCATAGGCGACGAATGTTCCTCCAATACAGACATTCAATAGCGTGTGTGAGAGAGAAGAGTACCTGACATCTACTTTTCTGAGGGTGCAATCCTATGCAAGTTTAGACGGAAAAAAGGTCTACAAATCCCAGCATAGCTGGCTGGGGCATGCTGGGAGTTGTAGGCCTTTTTTTCTGTCTAAACTTGCATAGGATTGCAGCTTAAGTGCAGAGAATGCCTGTTCATGAAGTAGCATTGCTTGTGGTGATGAGCCCCCACCTACAGTCTAAAATGGTACAGCCCAGGCACAGGTCTTCCCATCTCAGTGAGAACTAGGTCAGAACCATAACAAGCAACAGAATGGCAGTTTAAGGAGATGCCATTAAAAAGACACTTCAAACACAGTGCTTAATAGGAGGAAGGTCTCACTGGCTCTTAATCCAAGAATCTTTTCTCCCCCCAGCGCCGCAACTGAACTCTCCGACACATGAAATAATAAGAAAACAGTGTATTTGAGCAAGTGCAGAGTGGCTCTCTAGCTTCTTAATAACCACAACAAGCCATCACATATCTTACCGTATTTGGGAAAAGGTTTTCAAATGTATTAATTGGGGGTGTGGTCTAATGAGATACTAAGGGTCAATGTGAAATGGCACCCCCGTCCCCCCCAAATATAGGTAGTTTATTATTTAAAGTTATTTATTAGGTGTTGTATCCAATGGAGGTGTTGTATCCAATGGGTTGCGTCCAATGTCAGTCTAACTTAAGTCCCAGTCATTTCAATGGGTCTATTCGAAGTTGGACTAACAGTACCTTCGTATTCACTGGTCAGAACACATTGGTAAGCAGAAGCAAATGTGTGTCTTATGAGCAATTGGGCAGAATCCTGCCTGCATTCTTTCCCTCATAATTAAGTAAATAAAAGGGCTAGAATAGATTGAAAGCTGAACGTGCCCGGATTATCCCTGACGGAATCACACACCTGCAGATTTTGCCCTCCGCCCTGGAGAGGATCTGAATCTCAGAAACACTTGTGCCCCCTGTGCTTTTCATCTTGGAAATCAAGCGCTGCTTCCATGCTTGTCCCAGACCTCCAGCTTCCCCAAGGCAGGCAGCCTCTCCACAAGCTCACTGACTGAAGCAATGGGCTTGCTGTGGAATGAATGGGTCAAGGAAGGATTTCAACCCAGATCAAGTGCAGCACACAAATGGCAACACGCAGAGGAAATGTGTAAACAATGCTCTCTCTCTCGCTAGCTCTCTGGCTGGAATGAAAGCAGCAAGTGAAACTGAAATCATCCACTGAAGAATCCAACGTGAACAGCCTCCAATGCCCCAGGGCAGGTGCTGTTGCATTTATTCTAAATACGGGAATGGAGAGGGGGGGAAGGGGGAGAAAAGGGAATCCCACTGAAGGATCCAGCTGTTCCTCGCTCCCTCATGGTTCCATCTTGCTAAGTCAGATAAGAAGCTGCCTGACCACACGGCTTCTCAGGATCCTTGTTCCCAAACACCCAGGAGAAAAGGAGGGGAAGACCCAAACCACACTCAGAGGGGAAAAAGAAGGAAATCCTAACTGATATTGGCACAAACGGAGCACCAGGTTGTATCCAATGTTAGTCCTACTTAGAGTAAGTCCATTGAAATGAATGGAACTTAAGTAAGACTAAGACCAGATACAACCCACTGCTCCCAGTTTTTGAGTTATTACATAATGCTGAAACACCTAGAAGCACACTAGAATCAATCTGAGCCAGAGAAAAAAATTCCAGGCATAACTACATAGAACCTAAAGACATCCCCCACATACACCCATGGTTTCCCCAAATTCCACCATTTAAACAGACCATGCCCAGCATCTTCTACAACATGCACACAAAGTCAGGTACAAGAATGATTCCAGATGCAGATGGATGATGTTTATTTGCCAGCGATATGCCAGTTTTCTTGCAGGGGTGGGGGAGAGGAGAGGATCTGGGAATGAAGTCACTTAAAAAGCCATAGAGTGTTCGACTTGGGGGATCTGGGTTCTAGTCCCCACTCAGCCATGAAGCTCATTGGAGTGACTTTGGGTCAGTCATTGACTCTCAGCCTAACCTACCTCACAGAGTTGTTGTGAGGGTAAAGTGGAGAGGAGAAGGATTATGTAAGCCACCTTGTGTTCTTTGGAGGAAAAAGGTGGGATATCAATGTGATAATAAATAATGGTCTGGGATTTAAAAAAAATACAGAAACAACAACAGACAGCTGAGATCTCTCTTAGTAGAGTGGGATTTAGGAACGGGGATAGCAAGGTCTGAAAGGCCAACATGTTGCAATGTTTTACAATGTTGGGTTCGAATATGTGAAACCCAACTTCAGCACGGTCGTTGTTGGGGCGGGGTGGAGGCCAACTATCTCCCTCTCCAATGCACTATGTATCTCCCCCCCCCCCCCCAAATTCATATAACGCAATACATTTATCAGGCCAACTCAAAAGATCACCCCTCCCCCCAAAAGTGCAAGCTTTCGAGATCTCCAGATCTCTTCGTCAGACAAGATGTTACAAAAAGCAGGTTGGCAGAGAGGGAGCATACAACTGGCCCTCTCTGGAGTCGGATCCTAATGACAGGTTTACGCCACGATCGACATTCTTTGCATGTTGCGGCCAGAATGATGATGCCATGACAGAAGCAAACACGCGCGCTCCTGGCAGCTCTACTGTAGCCCGGCCGGCCGCCCTCCAGCCACAGCTTTCGCTTGCAGCGCTTGATCAAACTCCAGCTGGCGGCCCCAGAGGCGCAAGATAAAACGTCGTCTCTGTTCTGCTAGAGCAGCCAACTCCCAGCGGAGATCACTTGGGAGGCGGAGAAGGAGCCCGAGCCCCAATCCAGTTCCGCTCCTGATCCTCGCCAGTGCGAAGCGCACCGGGATCTACGCGCGCAGCAGAATCGCCAGGCGCGCGCCGCTCGCTTACCTCCAAGCTCCCGAACGGGAAGGAAGAAAAGGGGCACGGATTAGGTTGGGCTCAGGTCCCGGCCAACGCCGCCAATTCTTACACCCGCCGAGGGCGATGGAGCCCAGCTGGGGCAACGTCGAAGCGCAGCAGCTGCTGCCGCTAAGGCAAGCAGGCAGCTCGGGCAGCTCCGAGGCAAGCGAGCCGGCCCCGCCCTGGCCGCCTGGCATTGGTGAAGCGCCGCTGGTGGTGCCCGCCCATCCTACGCTGCCCACCTCCCCGAGCGCCGGGGCCGGCGACGCGGGCTCCTCCCCTGCGAGGCCGGAGGAGCGCGGGCGCGACCGGGCGCCGCCGCCGCCGCCGCCGCCTTGCATGGCCCCGCTGGTCTCCCGCGGGCGGGAAATCTGCTCCCGGGAGAAGGGAGGGGGCGGTAGCAGGTGCCCGAACAGGTAAGGCGCAGCCCAGCTCTCACTGGCCCAAGAGGCGGATCCTGCTTCGGAAGACAGCGCCGCCTCTCCATGTCTTAAAGCACGTTGACCTGCTATTTAGTTCGAAACAGCTCTGCACTTACACTTGCCAGCCAATCCCGAATAGCCGCTTCGCTTCCTGCTTCCGCACTCTCGAGAGCGGCTCAGAACAAATTCGAATTCTCCGGCTGACGTTCGGCAGTTTCCTGGGGGCTACTTCCAGACAGAGGGCGCCGCAAGGCTTGGTCCCGTGGGGCCCTGGCTCCCGAGTTTATTGGGGGCCGGATCTATCCCACACCGCCTTTTCTCAGCTTAATTGCGGATTGCTGGCAATTTTTAAAGGGGATTGCAACTGGGGAGGGAAAGGTTAACTCTACATTTCCCACCCGCTGCAGCCATTCTCCCCCCCCCCCCCTCGCCGCAGATGTTCCCCGGCATGGCAATTCAGTTTAGAAAAAAGCGTTTTCTATTGGTTTGGGAGGATTTGCGTTAGGGTGCAAGTTGAAGAATTTATTTTATTTTACATGATTTGGATGAGACATTAATTTAATGAGACTCCTGTGAAATTTAAAGAAATCCTAGTAACTTTTTCTAAATCGGCATATAAAAGCATATGCAGATTTGGATCCTTTGGGTCTACGCCCAGAATCTTTTAAGTGCCTGGCAACATCCATTGCTTTACTCCTCTAAAGTAGCATCATACCATCAGAGGTGTAGTGCTATACTCATATATTTTTTTTTCAGTTAAAAAAAGACCTTTCCAGTCACCTACCATTTTAGCAAGGTGGTTAATGGAAGGAGGTGACAGAAAGGCTTTTTAAATTAGCGTTATAGAGATACAGTGCTACACCTCCATAATACTACTGTATAATACTTAAGTTGGTATTATATGGATATAATGCTATTTTAAAAAAATATTTTTTAAGGCCTTTCCAGACACAATCATTAACCAGGAAGACCTAGCTTCAAATTCTTACCCAGCCATGAATCTCACTAGGTTACCTTGTTCCCAACCTTGGGTCCCCAGATGTTGCTGGCCTACAGCTTCCAGCATACCCAGCTAGCATGGCTAATGGCAAGGGATGCTGGGAGCTGTAGTCCAGCAACATCTGGGGACCCAAGGTTGGGAACCACTGGTTGGCCCCACCTACCTCACAGGGTTGTTGTGAGCATAATATGGGTAAGAACAATGTACCGTATATTGCCTTGAGCTCCTTGGAGGAAAGGCAAAATATAAATACAGTAAAGAATAAAAGAAAGAAGAGAGCTTTACAGTGTACAAATGGTTCATATAATTATCTTGGTAATCTTTAAAATGCTGTTTCTTCCCACATCCCCTGCCTGTTTTACCACCTAGCCTGATAAAGAGTTCTGGGTAAGCTTGCCTACTTTTGTGGCAGTTTGGTTGGTCCTAATAAAGGTATTGCCCAACTGTGGGTTTTGGACTTTTTTCTCATAGACAAGCATGGCTGTTTTTTATTTTCTTTCCTGTAAGGTAGGTCAGACATCTCCATATTGCAGGGGCTGAGGCTAAGAGTGGCTTGTCCAAAACCACCTAGTGAGTTTATGGCAAAGGCACAGCTTGGTCTCTTACAACCTGATGCTATCCATGTCTACTCAGAAGTAAGCTTCATTAATTTAAATAGGATTTACTTCTCTGTGTGTGTGTGTTTGGGATTGTGGGTTCCACCACTACATGACTGCACTAGTTTTATTATTTATTTATTTATTTCATTTTTATACCGCCCAGTAGCTGAAGCTCTCTGGGCGGTTTACAGCAATTAACAAGACAGTCCCTGCCCGCAGGCTTACAATCTAAAAAGACACGACACACAAGGAAAAAGCGCTAACCAGTTCAGCCATACTTTCCTATGGGAAGCCTACAGTGCCAATATACATCCAGTGTCTCCAATTAAAGAGAAAAAATCCTTGTGGTATTTAAAGTTAGTCCTGAAGTATCACAGTACCTACTAAACAGGGTTCTATTTAGTATGCAATCCTATGCCTACTTACCTAGGAGTAAGCCCCATTAAACACAATGGAATTTCCTTCTGGATAGGCTGTATAGGATTGCACTATTTATTTATTTATTTATTTTATACCCCCGCCTTTTTTCCTGCTAGGAACCCAAGGCAGCTTACATAGTCCCCCTCCTCTCCATTTTATCCTCACAATAACCCTGTGAGGTAGGTTAGGCTGAGAGTCAGTGACTGGCCCAAAGTCACCCAGTGAGTTTCATGGCCAAGCGGGGACTAGAGCCCGGATCTCCCAAGTCTCAGTCCAACACTCTCACCACTACACCACACTGGCTCTTACTGGTCCTTTGGCCAATATGGAGGGCTGTTCATGTCAGCAAGCCTCTAGCCTGGGGTAGGTAACCTGGTGCCCTCCAGATGTTTCAGACTGCAACTCCCATAGCCCTGACTATTGGTCATGCTGGCTACTGGAGCTTATGGGAGATGTAGTCCAAAACCTCTGGCAGGCCCTGCCCTGCGTTGCCTCTGCTCTACCCACCTTTCCAGGCTAGAGTCCCTTTCAAAGACCCAATTTCCATCACAGAAAACATTCACCCAGCAGCACTGATCCTTTGTGGGGCTGCTTCTCTCTCTCTCTCTCTCTCTCTCTCTCTCACCCACCCTGCTCTCCCAGTACTTTGCTGAAAGCAATGGGGGGTGGGGAAGCGATCATGGGAGTAAGCATCAAACATAGCAGTTGTGCAGTTTGGTTTCATGCCCCGCCCCCGAGGAATGGGTTTAAATTGAACTAGATGAATAAAGCTAAAGAGGTGTTGCTGGCATAGGAAGGATCAGTACCATCTGCCTGTTCAATACGGTTCCTGTATAAATGACCATGGCCTTCAGTCCAGCATCCCAGGTATGGTCAGCACCTGGAAGCCACCCCACCCCTCATACCTAGCTCTGACGAAATGATCCTGATTGGCCAAGGAGAGTCAAGCTATTGAAAAGGGGGCGGGGGATCACTATACAGCCAGCCTGTGGCATCTGGTGGTTGTTGTGTTTTGGTACTGGGAAGCATGGAGTGGGCTACTGCCGAGGCAGAGCCCTAAGAAGATCAGCCCCCACACAGAGTGTAAGTGCCTGAGTGATTAGCGAGAGAAATAGCCTTTGTTGCTTTGTAGCTCTGACTGTGTACCAAATTGTTGCCTTACCTATTTTTCTTCCCTTAATTCCCACCTCTTATTGTAACCTGTTTTACCCTGAATAAACTTTCCTGGTTTTCCCCTCGGTGTGTGTAGCTTCTCTATTGGTTCAGTGCTAATTCCAGTGTCTAGACCAATGGCAAGGCCTGGAGGGAATTAGTCTCAAGGCGACAGAGTCAAGGGTGACAGTTTGGCACCTTTGATCCCTCGCCTTGAGGTAAAGGACCGGTTGCGGTCCTTTACAATATTATTTATTTATTTATTATATTTATACCCCACCTTTTTTCCTGCAAGGAACCCAAGGCGGCTTACATAATCCTCCTCCTCCTCCTCCATTTTATCCTCACAACAACCCTTTTTAATCTACAATGTGAGCCTCTAGGGCAGGCATCTGTGCATTTTATTAATGTACAGTACCCAGTATATTTTAGGCACTTTTATAAATGGGTGATGGATGTATTCTGGCCTGCTGGGTGCTAGACATCCCACCTGGTTTTGTAGTCTCAAGCACACAGCAAAAACAGGCAGGTTCATCAAACATCTGGTGAGCAGGCTGATGACCTGTGTTCAGTTTGGCGGATCACACTTGCAGGCCTGTGGTGAAGGGGAGAAGTAGTTCCACTTTGAGGGACAAATAGCCTGCTGTGGGGAAAAGATGATGTAACCCCTTCCCCCACCCCTAAACTCCTCATGGGAAAGAGATGCTCAACTGTTCTAGTGTGACCTTTGGTCCTTGACTGGCCATATTCCCATGATGCTCAGAATCTAGCTTTGCATTCCGGCGTCTGTAATTTGGATGTAAAATCCAACATTAGCTAGAATGTACTTGCTATTTTGAAGAATGGCTCTCTTTCACTTCTATCCCATATTAACAACATTGGCCAAGATTCCAGACCAGCCTTGCCCAATGTGGTGTCCTCCAGATGTGTTGGACGGCAACTCCCATAATTTCCAGTGGCCATGCTGGCTGGGAATTATGGGGGTTGCCATCCAACACATCTGGAGGGCACCAGGTTGGACAAGGCTGCTCTAGACCAACAGGTGCTCTCCCTAAGCATCACTTGTAAAAATACCCTTACATTGTCACCCAGCCCTTAATTATGGCACAGGTACACCAAAAGTCATTCAAACTGTACAGTTGGGCTTAGAAGCTACACAAGTGATATTATGAGTTTATCAATATAATTTACAAATGCAAACCTTTCTAATATAACACAGATTCAAAAAATAATGTCAAATATTCAAGTGGAAGTGCTGTCGGTTAGGTTAAACACAGCATACCGCTGAATGACAGAAAAAATTCTCTGGTGCCCTCTTATCTTTCTGCAGGTATACCGAAAAGAACCCTTCCGACGTTTATTTTATCTTGAAATGCTCCTGAGCAACTCTGAGCATTTCAAGATAAGATAAATGTTGGAAGGATTCTTTTCGGTATAACCGAAGAAAGATAAGAGGGCACCAGAGAATTATTTTTCTTTATTAAATATATTCAGAACCCTTCTTGTTAAGTCTGCCATTTGTCTTCCTTGAATGAAACCACATTGATCTATCCCTATATACTTATTTAGAAAACTATTCATTCTTCTAGCTAAAATTGCTGTCAATAATTTAGCATCTTGATTAATTAATGATATTGGTCTATAAGAACCTGGTTCTGCTAAATCCTTCCTTGGTTTCGGGATTAAAATAGTCAAGGACTGTTTCCACGACGGGGGGGATCTCTCCCCCCTGTAAAATATCATTAAACAACCGTTTTAACTTTGGAATTAACATTTTTTAAAAAACTTTATAATATTCCGCCCCCAGACCATCCAATCCTGGCGTTTTCCCCTGTTTCAATTTATTTATAGCATTTTCTATTTCGATTTCCGTGAATGGTTGCTCCATTTTCTCTCTATCTTCTTCCTGGATTTTTATTTTTAAATTTTTTTCGATATATTTTCTACTCTCAGCTTCCGACCATTTTCCTGCCTTATATAACTCCATGTAATATTCATGGAAAATTTTCAGTTTATCCTTTAATAGATTATATTCATAGGATTTCATAGGATCATAGAGTTGGAAGGAGCCTACAAGGCTATCGGGTCCAACCCCCTGCTCAATGCAGGAAACTAGAGGAGGGGTCTCCCATCCAAGTAATAACCAGGCCTGACCCTGCTTAGCTTTCCACACTCAGACAAGCCTTTGCCCCTCTTATCTTTAATCACCCCCACTAAGCTTTTTTCTTTCTTTTTTTGTGCTAATCTAGCCAACATTTTAGAATTTTTATTACTATTCTCAAAATACTCCCTTTTTGTATAAATCAAATTCCTTTGTACCCTGTCCAATTCTTTATTCTCCAATTCTTTCCTTTTACCCTGTAATTCTGCAAAAATCTTTTTATCCCTCTTCTCTAAATACTTCTTTTCCAAATCCCTAATCTCCCCCTCTAACTTTTGATAAAAAACTTCTTGTTGTTTCCTCAAATTTATTGCCTCTCTCAATCCTATTCCTCTCATTACACTCTTCATTGTATCCCATATTATCGCTTCAGTACATTCTTCTGTTTGATTAAATTCCCAAATTTCCCTCAATTCCTTCTCTATTTTTTCTGTTAAATGTTTAAAACGAAAAATATTACAATTCAATCTCCATCTTTTCGCTTCTCTATAATCCTTATGTATCTTCAAATCCATATTAACCAAAGCATGATCTGTAACTTTTATCACTCCTATCTCTGTGCCCAAGACCCTTGAAAACAGTGTCCTGGACACAAATATAAAATCTATCCTAGAATAATTCTTAGTTGCTGTTGAGTAAAATGTATATCTTTCCTCGTTCCCCTTGACCCCTCTCCAAACATCTAGCAACCCTTCCTTACTAATTAACTTATTCAAAATCGTTAAATTATTTCTCTGATCTTCT
The DNA here is from genome assembly GCA_021292165.1 of Shinisaurus crocodilurus. NCBI lineage: Eukaryota > Metazoa > Chordata > Lepidosauria > Squamata > Shinisauridae > Shinisaurus > Shinisaurus crocodilurus. Next base: position 89,221,098 of record CM037880.1, on the reverse strand, counting down.
CTCGTCGGATTGGATTTGTCTTTTCTTCTATCCAATACCATGTTAAAGTCCCCAGCCATAATAACCCTTTGATTTTGAAAATTACCCATTTCTTTAAACACATGTTGATAAAATTCTCCTTGATTTTGATTGGGAGCATAAACATTAACTATAACATATTCTTCTCCTCCCAAGGTCCCATACATTATAATATATCTACCTGTACCATCCTTTTTCACCTTTAAAACATTAAAACCACAATTCTTTGAAATTATGATTGCTACTCCTCTTGATTTAGATGATCCACATGCTATCTCATATATTCTAGACCACCTCAGTTTCAATTCATTGACTCCTTTCCTTGCCTGGTGCATTTCTTGCAAGAATATAATATCTGCCTTATCCTTCTTAAGAAGTGCTTCTATTCGCCTCCTCTTGGTAACTGAACCTAGCCCCTTAACATTTAAAGTTGAAATTCTTAACTTATAATCCATCTATTAACATCATTTTTTCTTTTTTGGTCCCTAAAAGTGAGTATACTAAACAATAACAAGCCCATTAACCCACCCCCACATTCATCTAAACTATCCCCCCTGCTAAGCCAGGGCATCTTGCCCCACCCTAAACCTACCCACCTATCCCATGGGGGGGGGGGGAAGGAACCATCACCCGCCCGAACAGCAGCCCCTCATTCCCTCCCGGATAACTTCTTTATAAAACATTTTCTCTTTCTTTTTTCTTCTCGTGCTAAAACATCCTCTTATACAATTCCTCCGCTTGCTCCTTCTTCTTCCAGTTGACCCATCGATTCTGGACCCTCCGCATCATCATGAAGCCCCAACTCTCCCAGCAGGCCCATGCCTTGGACACATGATGAGATCTTGTATCTCTTACTGTTCCATAAAAAAGTAAGAAAGACCGGATAACCCCATTTGTATTGTATTCCCTTTCTGATCAAGACTGCTGTACACGGTTTAACACTTCGCCTCCAATTAATTGTTTGCTGACAGAGATCATTGTAGATTTGCAAAGTAGCTCCCTTAAAAGCTACTTGACCTTGCTTTCTAATCGCTTTCATGAAGACATCCTTCTTGTATAAATTTGCAAATTTCATTACAACATCTCTGGATGTCATGCCACGCCTTAATGTTCCCACTCTATGCACTATCTCAATGTCCATATCATCCCAGAGATCTGTATCTCCAGAGACAGCTTCATTCATCCATTCCAAAATACTGCCTCTTAACTTATATCCAGTCTCCCCCATCTCCATGGGGAAGCCTCTGATCCGGATGTTAGAACGGCGTTGCCTGTCTTGCATGTTGATCATCTGTATTTCCATCTCATTAAATTTCATTTCATACTTTTCAAAACTTTTTTCATCCTTCGCCTGGAGTTTTTCCACCTTATCAACTCTGACTTGCAGCTCTTGAATTTGAACCCCCATCTGATCCATCGTTTCTCTCATCTGCTTCATATCCTCCTTATGTTCTTTTCGAAATTTCTCAATTGCTTCTGTATGTTTCTGCTGCCCTGATTCAATAGAGTTTTGAAACTGTAATAAAATCTTCTCCCAGTCTGGTGCTGCCCCTTTAAGCTTAGCTGGAGATATTGTCTTTGGCTTGGCACCAGCAGGGACTTTGCCAGCTGAATCCGCCATTTTTCCGCCCTTCCCCCTCGCTGGGTTCTTGCATTGGATATTTTTAAAGCCTTTGATTGTGTGGAATGGCCTGCATTAAAGATGTTAATAAAAACTATGGGGTTTGGAGAAAAAATTATAGGTATTACTAATCAATTATATACTCATAATGTTACGTCGGTAATTGTAAATGATGGAATAACAGAAACTATTAGCCTAGGCCGGGGAACTAGACAGGGTTGTCCCCTTTCCCCAGTATTATTTGTGTTAGTTATGGAATTGTTAGCGAATGCGATAAGACAGGAGAGGAAATTACTGGGGATAGGGATAGAGGCTAAATGTAAGATAAACCTTTTTGCAGATGATATATTGTTAACATTAGAAAGGCCTATGGAAAATTGGGATTGGATAGAGAAACATTTATAGATGAATTTAGAGAAGTAACGGGGTTAAAAGTTAATTGGGATAAATCGGAGATAATGACATTTAATTATAGTAAACTGGAGGAAAGGGGATTTAAACAAAGGAAAGTTGATATAAAGATAAAAAATATAATTAAATATTTAGGTATTGATATATTAAAAAATATGGTTAAAATAGGGGAATGGAATTTTAAAAAATTAAAAGATGAAGTTAAAAATAAAATAGAGGATTATAAAAAATTGGGACTATCATGGTTCGGTAGGATAGCTTTGATTAAAATGAAGATTTTACCGAAGTTTAATTTTTTATTTAGAATGATACCATATAAGATATCAGAGAAAGAAATCAAAGATTGGCAAGTAATGTTAAATAGCTATTGCAATGGGGGGGAAAGATCAAGGATTACTAAGAATAGATGGTATAAAGCTCAAAAAATAGGGGGACTTGGTCTCCCTAATTTAAAATGGTATTATATAGCTAATCAACTTAGATATATCATGGATATTATTGTTAGAAAAGATTTTATGTGGTGGGAAATAGAAGTATTTGAATTGGGTAATAGGGTGGATAAATTCTTATTTACAAAACAAGGACATATTATGACAAAAAGATTAGAAAATCCCTTTTTAAAAAATATGTTAGAAATTTGGGGTAGAAATAAGGAAATATTTTTACCAGGTATATCCCCGCTTACTCCAGTGGTGGTTATGGAGGATTTTCCTGAGAATGTTAGACATTTAGAACGAATTTTTAGAGAGAAAAAGGTGATAAGTTTAATGGATTGGCTGGAAAAAATGGAGACAAGACAGCAAATAATTGATAGGGTTGGGGCAGGAAGAATTTCGTGGTTAAATTTAATTCAATTAGTACAATGGGGTAAGAAATGGAAGAGGAGACATGAGCATGAAAGGGATTTCACCGCATTTGAGCAGTTGGTTATGTCCAGAGAACTCATAGAAGGAAATGCATCAGCTAGGGGTCTGACAAAGATGTTATATAAAATGTTGCAGAAATCAGAAGAGCAAGCAGAAAATCTTAAAATAGTTTGGGATACAGAGTTTGAAGAGGAAATATCAAAGGACGAGTGGAACAAGATTTGGGATAGGCGAATATTGAAAAATATGTCTATAAGAATTAAAGAGAATTTTTATAAGCTAATTTGGAGATGGTATTTGACTCCGGTGAGATTAAATAGAATAGATAATAAATGTTCTCCAATGTGTTGGCGAGGATGTCAGGAGTTGGGTACATATGCTCATATGTGGTGGAGTTGTAAAAATGTAATGGATTTTTGGAAAATGCTTTTTGAGGACATATCAGAAATTGTTGGAGCTGATTTAGAGGTTTGTCCTAAACTAGCTTTGCTATCAATAACGGAAAAGGTGATCGGTCCTCAAAATGTTAAAGAATTAATTATAAATTTGTTAACGGCAGGTAGACTAATGATAGCAAGGAAATGGAAAATTCAGCAAGTTTTCACTATTACTGATTGGTATAAAGAAGTATGGGATATGGCATTGAATGATATGTTGACTTGTAATATCAAATGCAAAAGGGGTCAATTAAAGAAAAATATTTTCAAGGATATTTGGGGTTTATTTCTGGAATATGTGTTAAATAAGGGGAAAGGGAGTTTACCCTGTCAAGATATGTTGCATTTTTTGAATAATGAACAATTATAGAGTCATTGTATTATTTGGTCCCATGGTGATGGGAGCACTATATTAGTTATATGTGTGTGTTATTTTCTTTGTATTGTTTAAAAATTTTAAATAAAAAATATTATTAAAAAAAAAAAAAAAGAGGGCACCAGAGAATTGTTTTCTCTTTTGTTTGGCGATATGTTAGTGCCTTCCCCTCTTGCTGTTTTCTAAACACAGCATACACCAGGGCTGGGCAACCTGGTGACAACCATAGGACTGGACTACAACTCCCCAAATCCCTGACCACTGGCTGTGCTGGGGCTGATGGGAGCCCCAGAATGTCTTGAGGGCATCAGGTTGCATTCCCCTGGTATACACAGTGTAGCCAGAGTCATGACGTATGTCCCATAGAAAGCAGTGAGACCTAAACTACGGTAATTGCAACTCAGTCCCAGGCCATTGCTTTCACGAGAAGGTAGGGATGCTGAATACAACTAGCACAGCCTTCCCCAACGTGATGCCCTACAGATCCTTTAGAGGACAACTCCCAGCATTCCTGACTGTTGGCCATGCTGACTGGGGCCAATGGGAGCTGAAGTCCAAAACATCTGGGGTTGGATCCAGATTCAGACATGTATAACTGGGCGGGCAGGAGTGGATTTCCCCACCCACCCCTCCCCATGGCAGCCCCTCTAGTCCCCTGAAAATGCTACAGTGTTGGGGAACCCTTCTGAATGGGGTGAGTTGTGGTATGTGGGGGGGAAGAGGAACCCCCAAAATGAGCAGATCCCTTCCATCAGTTGAAGACCGATCCTGGATCCAACCCCTGGAAGGTACCAGGTTGGGGAAAGCTGAATTAGCAGAATCTTTCCTTTTAAAAAAAATTGTTCTGTAAAATTAATTTCTTTCTCTTTGTATTTTTCTGAGGAATTGTAATTAACTATAGTTGATAAAAGTTTTTTCCGCTTAGTGTTAAGAGGATGAATTCCTCCGATAAAAGAAATACATTCGCAAGATTATTAAATAAGGGGAAAGCTGAAATAGCATTGCAAGAAATGTGTACAAGGAAGAGAAGAAAATATATACCGGTAGATTCTTTAAAAGTTTATGCTGCATGTACTGGGGAGACAAATACTCGATGCTTCTTTATTCTAAACCAGGGGGACCCAACCTTTGTGGGGCGGTGGACACATCTGGAATTTTAAGAGTGTCATGGGAGCTCTTACAAAATGGCTACCATGAGGGGAGCTTGACCATTCCCAAATTGGCCGTCATGGGAGACTTGGCCAGTCACAAAACATCCATTTCCCAGGAGATAAACTAGTGAAACTAAAAGAAAAGTAAGTTGCCCAAGAAACTAAGTACAAGGCAGAAGTAGGCTGTGAGCTCCAAAACATGAACCAACTCAAACCAGCAGTTTTCTGAAGCTCATAGGCAAGCAACTTCACCAAGGAAGCGAGTACAATGCAGAAGTGGGTCTGAGCCCCAAATGTCAAACCACATATTTGTCCCTACAGAACACAACAAAATACCCTTTCCACAGAAGGCAAACTGGTGATGCTCAGAGAAACAGAAGTACACACAGGCAAAACACAGACCCTCACCACAGACCCCCAAACCCCCCTACACACAAAGGAACAGGCAAAGCTCCACTCCTTGCTCCCCACCCTCATGTGTAACACCCCAGCGTAGGTTTTTCCCCCTGGGATTCTGGGCACACACACACCCCAAACAGACATGAGGCCCAGAGGCAGTTTTGAAAATAAAGATAGAGCAGGAGACTAGCACTTCATTTTGCAGCATATCAGCCTCACAGTTTTTTTTTTTAAATTAAAGTATCTTTAAAAACATCATGAGGGCAGGGAGCATGGCAGGTGCTAAGAGAGGTACCCACAGATACAGTGTTGGAAACCCGGCTTCTAGGCACTCAATAAAAACTGAAACTAAAACCAACACAGCCACTCTGACTCTACTTTCAACTTCCACTTTTTCCGTAGATCCTTTTCATGCCTCTTAACTACAACTCCCAGCATGCCATTCACCCACTGCAATACCACATATCCCTTATACAAATAAAAACCAACTAAGTAACATGCAAAAAGGGCTAAACTTAATCTCTGTAAACAGCATGCTACAAGTCATTCTAGAATCAACAACATTGTTGATCCCAGCTAACACTGGGGAACTGCACGGCATCGTCTTTAGCCCACGCAGGTGGTTGCCTGCCCTGCACCATTGAGAATATGGGTCAGGCAGAGGTCCTGGCTGGCTATTTTATGCAAGAGGGAATAAACCAGATGACCAGTAGTGTTGGTGACTGGATCATAACAAATAGGAGCCAGGTGTCTAGCATTCTACATCCAGCCATCTGACAGCTTTTAGGTGTACCATCACACCCTGTCAAGTATCTTCAGGGGTAATGTGGAGGATCAGCACCCGAACAACAGGTAGGGAAGAGCTTGGTCCCAAGTCCCGGGATGTTTAGCCGCGTAGGCTCGGATCATTTTCTCCAAAGTCTGATTGAACCGCTCCACCAGCCTGCTAGTCTCATGGTGATAGGGCAGCGAAGTCAGATGCTCTACACCACCCAACTCCCACATCTTTTTAAACAATTTGGACACGAATCCCGTGCCACAGTCTGACACCACTGTGTGGGGCATTCCTAGGCGGGTAAAAAGAGAGAGGAGAGTCTTAGCCAGGCTGGTAGCGGAGATGGATGCTAGGGTGAAAGCCTCGGCATAACGTGTGACAAAGTCAACAACAGTCAGTATGAACTTCTTCCCCGTCTTAGTGGGAGGATTCAAGGGTCCCACAATGTCCAACCCTATCCTCTCAAAGGGGGTGCCCACTATGGGTAGGGGCTGCAGGGGGGCTTTCGGGTGGTCCCGGTTATGTCCCACCCGCTGGCAGACATCGCAGCAGGACCGACAGTATTCCCGGGCCTCGTTCGCTACCATGGGCCAGTAGAAACCGTCAGTCACTCTGGCTAGTGTCCGCTTCTGCCCTAAGTGGCCTCCCCACGCTACATCATGGGCCAGCTGTAGTACGGCTTGGCGGTACCTCGCGGGCACAACTAATTGTCTCTTCCGTTGCTGGAGACCGAGCTCGGCTTTTGGGATGAACTCCCGGTAAAGGGCTCCCGCCTCCCACAAAAACCGTTCAGATTGGTCTAGTGACCCCAACGGTTGACCAGCCCTGTCCCAGCATTCCTGGAGGGACGGATCGTCGTGCCGCAGCTCTTCCTGGAAAGCCGCTTGGGTCCCAAAATCCCGGGCCATTGGGGCAAAAAAAACCCTGGCCATTCTCCCTAACCGGAGCTGGGGAGGGGGGCGGAGAGCGGTTGGTTGCCGGTGCCGTTTTATCGGAACCGGAGGCAAGAGTCGGGGGACTGGTTGGCTGTGGGGCAGGTGCTTGTCTGGCCTGACGATGTGTCACAGTGTCACCACCCCCACCTTGACCTGGGCAGCCCGGAACGCTATGTTGTTCCCAATTATGATCCCCCACTCTTGCTGCCCATGCACTATAACATCCACCTCTCCTTCCCATCCCCTGTACTTGACCCAAACCCGGGCGAGGGGTACAGCTATATTGGGGGAGTTATAGGGCTTTATGGCACAGGTGCGCCCTTTCAATAGCTGGCGCCTCTTCACTTTACTCCGAGGTAAAGCAGTTATGTCCGCCCTGGTGTCCCTATACCCCATATGGGAAACATTGTTCACAGAGATGGACTCACAGAATTTGCTCTGGCTCCACCGCAGTTGCTCCGGGGACGCAATCCGCATCAGGGATGCTTGGGAGATGGCCCCAAGGTAATGCTGTCCTCCGCCTCGCTGGGACTGCGCAGCATCCTCCGCTTCTTCGTCCAGAGATGAGACCGACTGCTGGTCCTCCTCTTGCTCACCCTTCCAACTTTGCCCGGGGCGGATTTGGAGCCGCGGTTCTTGGCAAGGAGTTCGAGGCAATTTCTCTTGAGGTGCCCCGGTTCTTTACAATAAAAGCAGCCACTGGCACTGGGGCTGGGACTCTCCTTTGGTTTGCTTGGGGCTCCCTCCCGAAGTTTGGGGTTGCCCTTCCCCATGCCCCCTTTTGTCCCGCTATGGCTGGGGTTACTCCCCTTTCCCCCTTTGGGCTGCCGATACAGCCCCATTTGATCCGCCAGCTTGCCCATTTCTCAACAGTTTGGGGGGTCCCGGTCCCGCACGGCAGTAGCCAAGTCCTCCGGGATAGTGGCACAGAACTGCTCTTGAATCAGGAGCTCCCTCACCTCAGCCAAGGTGGTCTTCCCGGTGGCCCCGATCCAAGCATCCCAAACCTGCCCCAGATGCGCCATCCAGGACGCATAGGTGTCTCCCGGTGGAGGCTGCCCGTAACTAAATTTACGGCAGCAATGCTCAGCCGTGAGGGCAAAACGTTCTCTCACGGCTTCCTTGAAGGCAGCATAGTCCAAGGGGGCAGTTTGGGTGTGAATGCCCAGGAGATCAGCCAGCTCCCCGCTGACCTGCGTCCACAAGGTGGACATTTGCAAATTGTCCGGCACCTTTTGCTCCTGGCAGGCGGCTTCAAACAGGGTGAAGAAGATCAACACATCCTGCCCCAGCTTGTAGGTGGGGAATTGCTTCCGATCCCATTTAGGGGTCGAGGTAGCTATAGGCTGGGGTGGAGGTAGCCCCCCCCTGGCACTCGTGGTCAGCCTTGCAAGCTCTAACTGCATCTGGAGGGCCGCCTGTTGATGCTGGATCATTTCTTGCTGATGCCGCATCAGTTCCCTGGTCTGTTGCCAATTTAGTTGGGGGAAGAGGGCATCAAAACCTCCCCCTCCTATGGCTCCACCAGCAACCCCTCCGTCCATGTCTTCTTCCAACTCGGGGTCTATCCTGTCGCCTCTCCTTAAGTTACTCATTAGGCTGCGAGGACCCCACTGCTTGGGTCCTCTCCCCGCCAATGAAGAGGAGGGGCTCCCTCCCCCTCCTGGGTTGCGGTTTTCGGCGGCACGGCCCACTCCATTGTGGAGACATGGCTCCCTTCTCCAGGAGTCACCGGGCTGGCCAATAGCTCCAGCGGTTCCTGGCTGGGGCTACTCATTTCTAGCCACTACCTGATTAGTTTTCCCGCAATCAGCTAGCCTGCCCTAGACCCTATTAGTTCCGTCCGTTAACTATAGTTTCCAAATATCCCGTCGTCTGCCACCATGTGGAGGACCAGCACCCGGGTCCTCTGCGTGAGTTCGGCGCTTAACGGGTTAACCGGCACTGAGCTACAGCCCGTACAAGCGATTGAAATTGACTAGGAGGTTTGCGCAGCAAAAGGAAACTCCAGAGCCTTTGTATGACCATATAAGGTGTTTATTTACTATAAGTTAAATGGAGCGGAACTAACAGCTTTCTAGGTATACTACAACGTCAACATGACCTGACATGATCTCTGAGTTTATCAATGAATGGGTTCCCAGGCTAGCGTATTGAGGAAAGTCAGTTACCTTAGACCAGAGACTCTACGCTGGTCAGTTTCATGCCTGGCTCTGGATCCGCCTGATCCGGGGAAGAGAACAGCTTATCCCAGCCACCACTGGGAGATGAACTTGCCGAAGCGACCCGTGTTCCCAACAACCCCCAGAGGGGAGGGGAGAGGGGTTTTCAACCCCAGTTTTCCCGCTCTCCCGCCCCCTGCCAGGTCAGGTGGGCTTATTCCTGCCCCTTCATGTCAGGTGGGCTTATTCCTGCCGGGGAGACGGTGACGTGTTGGGTACTTCACAGCTCTTTGAGACTGCCCTGCCATCTTGATGGTCCCTTCCTGAGTTTTGTGGATTCCAACCGAGGTGCCACATTGCTGGTATGCAGATCCGTCTGGCTACCCCCTTGTATCTCCGGTGCCTCTCTCCCGCCCCTCGGGGAGAGATTGAAGTTGTATGTGCGTGTGAGTGTGTGTGTGTCAGGCTTTCTCCACAGGTAAACATTTAGTTTCCTCACCCATACAAATGAACCTCATTGTATTTCTAGGTCCTTCATTCTATAATGGTGGTATGTGTACCTCTTATACTGTTGTCATTTCTGTTGTACATCCAAAATCAGAGCAGGACATTCTTTGGAGGAACTCAGATGGACTTCTTGGACAACAGTGGATCACCTCCCACTTTCATAGACTTTCATAGATCACAGAGTTGGAAGGGGCCTACAAGGTCATTGAGTCTAATTCAAGAAACCCCAATTCAGGTGGGGGAAAGGGAGGCACGGAGAAGGGCGTCCCCAAGCCCCGGGAGCTTTTTTCAACTATCCCGGAGAAGTTAGCCACCACCGTGCGGGACCGGAATCCCCCCACCTCCCGGGACGCTGGAAATTTGGCTGACCAGATGGGGTTGTATCAATGCAGGAAACTAGAGGAGGGGTCCCCCATCCAAGTAATAACCAGGCCTGACCCTGCTTAGCTTTCCACGCTCAGACAAGCTGAGCCAGCATGAGCCACAAGTGCTTGGTGCTGCCCTTAACCACGATGCACCCTAGTCCTCCTCCCTCACCTACAGTGACCTACCTGGGAACAGAAGGCTGTAGCCCAGTGCTGCCCAAAAAGTAATCTGGAGATGGCTGCCAAACAGTTATCCCTGTATAGCGGTTCTGCTTTTCTCTGGTTTGGTTTGCCCTCACGCACCATCTGGGTGTGCATTGCCTATGTGTAGTTGTTCAGCCTAGGTAACCATGGCTGCCATTGGTTCATGGAATAGATGTGGTTCATGGCAGAGCAAAAACAGGTGACGCTGGCGGCATGGCACAGGCCTAATGATCATTCACTAGCATTTGGATGTGGGTGTGGCAGATGGCAGGGTGCAAGCGGGCCTAATTTTCCTTGGGTGTGTTTCTATGCATTGCCTCAAATGGGGTTGTAATTATTTACACCTGCCTCTGGGAGAGTCTCACTTTGCACCCACGGGGGTGGGGTATATCTTTGAGCTGAGGTGGCTCAGGATACTTTGTAGTGGTGCCGCCACCCTACTCCCAGGATACACACGCACCCTCTCCAGCCCTTCCATGTTCACAGTTTGGAAGTCAAAGCAGCTATGAGGTCAGGGAGGGAAGCTTTGGAGCACAGAGTTTTCTCTCCGGACATGGAATGCCCTGCCTGCACAAGGTGGGACGGGCACTTCTGAAACATCCCGTGGCCACTCAGTGGCCAGTCCTGAGCCTTAGGATTACACTCTAAATGCCCTTTCAAAGTTTCAGTACTTATTTGCTTGGTCCAATCTGCACCTACAATAACATACATAACTCTTCTATGTAACTCTTTTAAGTTTGAACATTCTGTTCCCTTCCTTCCTTCCTTCTGATATCTTTGTCCCATCTTTGATTTAAAAAAAATCAAACTCCAGGCAGCTTACATTAAAAATATAAATCACAAATCAATTAAATAAATTAAAAACCTAACAATAAAACTGTGAAGGATCACTAACAGGATCCTTTGCGTGAGTTTGGCGCTTAACGGGTTAACTGGCACTGAGGTACAGCCCGTACGAGCGCTGGCGACTACCTGAGAGGCTTTCGCGCACAAGAGGAAACTAAAGCCCTTTAAATGACCAAATAAGGCTTTTATTTGTTTACACAAAACACAGATCGGAACTAACAGCTCTCCAGGAATACTACAATGTCAACACAACCTTAGTTGACCCTTGCGTTACTCAATGAACAGGCTCTTAGGCTAGCGGATTGAATCTGGTCAATTACTTCAGATCAGAGACTCTACGCTTAGTCAGTTTCAGCCTGGCTCCGGGTCGGCCGATCCGGGGATGAGAGTGGCTTACTCGGGCTGCCGCTTGAAGAACGAATCTGGCCCCGACATACCCTGGGTTCCCAACAACCCTCTACCGGAAGGGAGAGGGGTTTTCTACCCCTGAGTTCCCGCTCTCTCCGCCCTCTAGGTCAGGTGGGGCTTATGCCTGCCCCTTCGTGTCAGGTGGGCTTATTCCTGCCCGGGGAGAAGGTGACGTACTGGTACTTCACAGCTCTTTGAGACTGCCTTGATAGTTTGATGGTCCTTGATGGTCCTTCTTGGGTTTTTGTGGATCTCCACCGAGACTCTTCTTTGTTGGGGATGACGACCTGTCTGGCTGTTTCTCCTGTGACTTCATCCCTCCTCCCTCGCCCCCTCCCTTAGGGGAAGACTGTGTGTGTGTGTGCAGACTGGTGTTGGGCTTTCTCCACACCCTCCCATTTGGGGAAAGATGGCATTGGGGTCCACCACCCCAATCCCCATCTAACTGTCTCTTACTGAGAAAGCCCGGGACAACCCATCTGCCACGATGTTGTCCTTACCTTTGATGTGCTCTACTGAAAAATCAAAATCTTGCAGGGCTAAACTCCACCGCAACAACTTTTGGTTGGACCCCTTCACCCTATCTAGCCAGCACAAGGGGGAATGGTCGGTTTGCAACAGGAACCGGCGGCCCCACAGATAGGGGCGAAGCTTGGTCACTGCCCACACTATTGCTAGGCATTCTTTCTCGACAGTGGCCAAGTTCCGCTCCCGAGGCAAACGTTTTTTGCTTAGAAAGGCGACAGGGCACAGCCCTTGCCCTGGCCGCTCCTGCAGCAAGACGACTCTCATCTCTGCTTCTGAGGCATCTGTCTGCAGGACAAAAGGGGCTTCAAAATCTGGTGCTTGCAGCACAGGGGCTGCCATCAAGCAGGCTTTCAATCTCTCGAACGCTGCTTGGCAAGCGGCGGACCACTGGACCTTAACGGGTTGCCGCTTCTTGCACAAATATGTCAGGGGGGCGGCTAGCTGGCTAAAATGGGGCACAAACTTACGATAATAGCCAGCCAGTCCTAAAAAAGCCTGAACCTGCTTCTTCGTCTGGGGTTGGGGCCAGGTGCGAACTGACTCGATCTTGGCTTTTAGGGGCTTGACACTACCTCCCCCCACCTTGTGTCCAAGATACTCTACTTCTCTCCGCCCTGACTTGGCACTTTTTTGCCTTCACAGTCAGCCCGGTGTCCTGAATCTTCTGAAATACCTGGCGGACATGTTGCAAATGCTGCTCTCAGGTGGAGCTAAAAATGGCTATATCGTCCAGATATGCACAGGCGAACTCTCCCAGCCCATTCAGCATCCCATTCACCAGCCTCTGGAAGGTAGCCGGACCGTTCCGGACCCCGAAAGGGAGGGTGGTGAATTGGAACAACCCCAGGTGGGTCACAAAAGCGGACTTCAAGGCAGCATCCGAATCAAGCGGGACCTGCCAATAATCTTTCGTCAGGTCCAGGGTAGTAATGTACTTGGCCCCCCCTAGCCGTTCTAACAGCACATCCATGTTGGGGATGGGGTATGGGTCAGGGACAGTCACTTTGTTTATTTTTCGATAATCGACGCAGAACCGAACACCCCCATCTTTCTTGGCTACTAACACTATAGGGGAGGACCAGGGGCTAGAGCTGGGGACAATGACTCTAAGGGCTAGCATGGCTTGGACTTCATCGTCAATGACCTGGGCATGGGGCCCCACCGCCCAGTAGGGTAGGGACTGTATAGGGGGGCTATTCCCCATGTCAATGGTATGTTGTGTGAGTGTGGTGCATCTCGGACGGTCAGAGAACATAGGCTGGAAGTCCTCTAAGACCTGGATAATCTGCCGCCGCTGCTGTTCCGACAGAGAGGGGGACAGTTGGATCTCATCCATTCCTCCCCCTTCCCCCCATTCGGCCAATAAATCTCCGTCAGAGGTTCCCTGATCTGCACATTCTTGCACTCCCCCCACCTTCGTCCCCCGTTCTACATACAATTTTAACATATTCACATGAAATACTTTTTGCCTCTCCGGCTGTCTAGGAAAAGCCACTTGATAGTTCACCTCCCCCGACCTTCTAATCACAGTCCCCGGACCCTCCCATTTCAAACACAATTTGTCCGTTTTTGGGGGGCACAGTACCAACACCTGGTCTTCCACTTCAAAAGTCCGTGGCACAGCCGTCCGGTTGTACCACGCGCTCTGCCGCTGTTGTGCTGCTCCGAGATGCTGTTGTGCCGTCTCCCGCACCTCCCGAAGGACAGTTTGGAGGTGCTGCATGAAGGCATGCACCGGCATGGAAGATTCTGCAGCAACCCCCTCCCATTCCGCCCATAACAGAGCCAAAGGTCTCCTTAGCTCCCTCCCAAACATCAGTTCGTTGGGGGAGAATCCCAGGCTCTCTTGGGGGGAGTCCCGGTATGCGAACAACAGGTAGGGGAGAGCTTGATCTCAAGTCCCGGGATGCTTAGCCGCATAAGCTCTGATCATTTTCTCAAGAGTCTGATTGAAACGCTCTACCAGCCCATTTGTCTCGTGATGATATGGCACCGAAGTCAGATGCTCTACACCCCCCAGTTCCCACATTTTTTAAAACAATTTGGACACGAATCCCGTGCCGCAGTCCGAAACCACCGTGTGGGGCATTCTTAGGCGGGCGAAAAGAGAAAGGAGAGTCTTAGCCAGGCTGGTAGCGGAAATGGAGGCTAGGGCAAAAGCCTCGGCATAGCGAGTGGCAAAGTCAACAACAGTCAGTATAAACTTCTTCCCCGTCTTGGTGGGGGGATTCAAGGGTCCCACAATATCCAACCCTATCCTTTCAAACGGGGTGCCCACAATGGGTAGGGGTTGAAGGGGGGCTTTCGGGTGGTCTCGGTTATGCCCCACCCGCTGGCAGACATCGCAGGACCGGCAATACTCTCGGACTTCATTCGCCACCATGGGCCAATAGAACCCTTCTGTCACTCTGGCTAATGTCAGTTTCTGTCCTAAGTGACCTCCCCACGCTACATCGTGGGACCAACTGCAGCATAGCCTGGCGGTACCTTGCAGGCACAACTAATTGTCTTTTCTTCGGCTGGGGACCCGTTTCGGTTTTTGGGCAGAATTCTCGGTAAAGGGCTCCTGCTTCCCACAAAAACTGTTCTGACTGGTCTCCTGCCCCCAACCCTTGACCGGCCCGATCCCGGCATTCTCGGAGGGACGGGTCGCGCTGCTGCTCCTCTTGGAACACCTTTTGAGCTCCAAAATCTCGGGCCATTGGGGCGAACCCCCCTTGGTCCTCCTCCCTCACCGAAGCAGAGGGGAGCGGCGGAGAACAGTTGGTTGCCGGGGTCGCTTTACCGCGACCGGGATGGGGGGTCGGGGGGCTGGGAGGCTGTGGGGCAGGGGCTTGTTTGGCCTGACGTCGTGTCACCACCCCCACCTTGACCTGGGCAGCCCGGAACGCCATGTCGTTCCCAATGATGATCCCCCATTCTTGTTGTCTATGTACTATAACAACCACCTTCCCTTCCCATCCCTTGTACTTGACCCAGACCCGGGCAAGGGGAACAGCTATGTTGGGGGAGTTATAGGGCTTTATGGCACAGGTACGCCCTTTTAACAGCTGTCTCTTCTTTACCTTACTCCGAGGTAAAGCAGTTATGTCCGCCCCAGTGTCCCTATACCTCACATGGGAAACATTGTTCACAGAGATGGACTCACAGAATTTGCTCTGGCTCCAACGCAGTTGCTCCGGCGAGGCAATGCGCATCAGGGATGCTTGCGAGATGGCCCCAAGGGAATGCTGTCCTCCGCTCATCAGGGACCGCGCCGCATCTTCTACTTCCTCCTCTAGGGACGAGCTTGATTGCTGATCCTCCTCGTGTTCCTCCGGTTCGCGGGACTCTGGAGCGAGCATCCTTCCCACCTTGCCCGGGGATGTCTTGGAGTTGCGGTTCTTCGTAAGGAGCTTGGGGCAACTCCTCTTGAGGTACACACTGGGGGGTGTAGAGCATCTGACTTCGGTGCCATATCATCACGAGACAAATGGGCTGGTAGAGCGTTTCAATCAGACTCTTGAGAAAATGATCAGAGCTTATGCGGCTAAGCACCCCGGGACTTGAGATCAAGCTCTCCCCTACCTGTTGTTTTTCTTGCAGTAAAAACAGCCACTGGTGCTGGGGCTCTCTTTGGGCTTGCTTGGGGCTCCCTCCCGAGGTTTGGGGTTGCCCTTCTTTGCACTCCCTCTGGCCCCGCCACGACTGAGGTTGCCCCCCTTCGCTCTTTTGGGCTGCCAATATAGCCCCATTTGGTCGGCCAACTTGCCCATCTCCCGACAGTTTGGGAGGGTCCCGGTCCCTCACCGCCGTAGCCAAATCCTCTGGGATGGTGGCACAAAATTGTTCCTGGATCATGAGTTCTCGCACCTCCGCCAAGGTGGTTTTCCCGGTGGCCCCAATCCACGCATCCCAAACCTGCCCCAGGTGCGCCATCCAGGAGGCATACGTGTCCCCTGGGGAAGGCTGCCCGTAACAAAATTTACGGCGACAATGTTCGGCTGTGAGGGCAAACCTCTCCCTCACAGCCTCCTTGAATGCCACATAGTCCAAGGGGGCAGTTTGGGTGTGAATACTCAGGAGATCAGCCAGCTCCCCGCTGACCTGAGTCCTCAAGGCAGACATTCTCAAATTGTCCGGCACCTTCTGCTCCAGGCAGGCAGCTTCGAACAGGGTGAAGAAGATCAACACGTCCTGCCCGGGCTTGTAGGTGGGGAATTGCTTCCTGTCCCATTTAGGGGTCGGGGTGCTCCCACTCTGGGGTGTAGGGGGTCCCCCCTGTCCGGCACCCACGGTCAGCCTGGCCAACTCCAGCTGCATCTGCAGCGCCGCTTGCTGATGCTGGACCATCTCTTGTTGATGTCGCATCACCTCCCTGGTCTGCTGCCAGTTAAGTTGGGGGAAGAGGGCATCTAAGCCTCCTCCTCCTATGGCCCCACCAGCAACCCCTCCGTCGAGGTCTTCCTCTAACTCGGGGTCCCTCCTCTCGCTTCTCCTGAGGCTACTAGTAAGACTGGGGCTACCCCATTGCTTGGGTTCCTGCCCTGCCAGCAAGGATGAGGGGGCTCCTCCCCCCTCCCGGTTTGCAATCCTCGGCCGCACTACCCACTCCATTGTGGAGATCTGGCTCCCTTCTCTGGTTGGGGTCTCTGGGCTGTTCCCTAGCTCCAGCTGTTCCTGGCTCAGGCTATTCATTACTTTGGTCTGAGCGCTTTTCCAGCAATCCGCTAGCCTGCCCTAGACCCTGTTAGTTCTGTCCGTTAATTGTGGTTTCCAATTGTCCCGTTGTCTGCCACCATGTGAAGGATCACTAGCAGGATCCTTTGCGTGAGTTCGGCGCTTAACGGGTTAACCAGCACTGAGTTACAGCCCGTACGAGCGCTGGTGACCACCTGAGAGGCTTTCATGCACAAGAGGAAACCAAAGCCGTTTAAATGACCAAATAAGGCTTTTATTTGTTTACACAAAACACAGATCGGAACTAACAGCTCTCCAGGAATACTACAATGTCAACACAACCTTAGTTGACCCCTGCGTTACTCAATGAACAGGCTCTTAGGCTAGCGGATTGAATCTGGTCAATTACTTCAAATCAGAGACTCTACGCTTAGTCAGTTTCAGCCTGGCTCCAGGTCGGCCGATCCGGGGATGAGAGTGGCTTACTCGGGCTGCCGCTTGAAGAACGAATCTGGCCCCGACGTACCCTGGGTTCCCAACAACCCTCTACCAGAAGGGAGAGGGGTTTTCTACCCGAGTTCCCGCTCTCTCCGCCCTCTAGGTCAGGTGGGGCTTATGCCTGCCCCTTCGTGTCAGGTGGGCTTATTCCTGCCCGGGGAGAAGGTGACGTACTGGTACTTCATAGCTCTTTGAGACTGCCCTGATAGTTTGATGGTCCTTGATGGTCCTTCCTGGGTTTTTGTGGATCTCCACCGAGACTCTTCCTTGTTGGGGATGACGACCTGTCTGGCTGTTTCTCCTGTGACTTCATCCCTCCTCCCTCGTCCCCTCGCTTAGGGGAAGACTGTGTGTGTGTGTGCAGACTGGTGTTGGGCTTTCTCCACAAAGACAAACTGCAGTAAAACAGTATCATGAAAATACCATCATAAAAAAACATGCTCAGCAGATTTATGGAAGGCTCAGGTAAAAAAATAAAAATAAAAAAAAAGACCATCTGAATAAAATAGTCTTACAAACCAGTTTAAAAGCAGAGGGATCCTGAATGTTACAGCTGTTCTACCAGATTACTATGAACAGAGCTATCAGGCTGGGTTTTCCCCAAGGCAATCGCTACCCAGCTTCTGGGTCCTGACAGGCCTGTTGACAGCCCATTATGTGCTGGCGATTTGTCTCCATGGAGCGAAGGCAGCTAGGCACGGTCAGAACTCAGAAGGTAATGACTGGATTCACTCCCCCCCCCCCATCTCTTAGCCAGGGGGCAGGAGAAAAGTGCCTGTGTGCAAAAGAACAATCGACTGCAGTCTGAGTCAGAGATTAAGATAATAAAGGCACAGAGAGTTGAGTTTTTGGACTCCATTGGGGGGGCGGTGCCTGTCTTCCTAGAGGTCTGATGTGGACTGCCCGTATTTAAACTGTGTGCCTCCACCTATGCTCAACCTGTATATTTATAAATAAATACAAATATTACAAAATGCCAATAGGACTCCAGGGACCTCCTCCCAAAGGAAACCAAGCCCTGGTAAGCACTGTGCCCCTAGACATTATCTCTGATCCCAGATGTGCAGTGCACATAGCATGACAAACCTCTCTTTGAGGGCTCTGCCCAGTTGGGGCAGAATGCTGTTGTTGTAATCCCCATAAAGCTGAGGCAGAAAGAGTGCTTTGCCTAAGGCAGGGGTGGGCAACGTGTGTCCCTCCAGATATTGTTGGACTGCAACTCCCATCATCCCTCACCACTGGCTATGTTGGCTTGGGCTGATGGCAGTTGCACTCCAACATCTAGAGCAGTGTTCTCCAACCTTGGGTCCGCAGATGTTTTTGGCCTACAACTCCCAGCATGCCCCAGCCAGCTGGCTGGGGCATGCTGGGAGTTGTAGGCCAAAAACATCTGGGGACCCAAGGTTGGAGAACACTGCTCTAGAGGGCCACAAGTTGCCTGCCCCTGGCCTATGACCATCTAGTGAATTCATGGCAACAGTGAAATTTGAACCAGGGACTTCCTGATTAATAGCTTATTTATTTATAAAACATAAATCATATTTATCTTATTTATTTGAAAGCATTTTTACATCATCATCATCATTATGGACCAGGTTACCTGAGAGAGCGCCTCCTCCCATACCAACCTGCCGGGTCACTGTGGTCATCAGATGTCATGCTCCTGGTGGTTCCTCGTGGACCTTTGGCCCAAATGGAGTTTACCAGGAGAAGAGCCTTCGGTGTGGTGGCTCCATTTCTGTGGAACTCCCTGCCTCTGGAGGTGAGGCAGGCTCTTGCTTTCGGCACCTGCTGAAGACCTCCTTGTTCCGGGAAGCCTTCTCTGTTCTTCAACCACCAGTGTAATTTTAGTTTGTTTTCAATGTGTTGTTTTTGTTTCTTTTATCTGTTTTTGTCTTTTTATTGTTCACCGCTCTGGAATCTGCTTGATGTGGAGCAGGATACAAATACTGTAAATTATTGTTGTTGTTGTTGTTGTTGTTGTTGTTGTTATTGAGAAAGCCTGAACACACACCCGCAGTGACATGAACCCTGACACAGTTTTCCCCTTGGTAACCACACCTAGTTTTCCCCTAATAACCCCTGTCTGCATATCTGCATAATCCCCTTGGGGGAGGGGGGACAGGAGATGCAGGACTGGCCAGACAGGTAACACACATATCCTCAATGGGGCACATCAGCCCGAATCCACAAGAAGAAGCACGGACCATCAGGAAATGCAGAGCAGTCTCAAAGAGCTGCTAAGTATGCTCAGAGGGCATGATAAGCCCAAAGGCGCCACCTGTTCCCGGGCAGGAATAAGCCCACTTGATCACCCAGGGGCGGGGAGGGGGCGTGCAGGGTATAAAACCCCTCTGCCTGCTCCACGGAGGTTGTTGGGAACACGGGCGAGTGAACACCTTCCAAAGCCAGCACCGGCTGGGTCAAGCAGTTCTCTTCCCCGAGCAAGGCGGCTCGGAGCCAGGCTAGAAGTGGGGAGTCGTAGAGTCTCTGGTCTAAGGTAACGCATTGCTGCAGTACGCTAGCCTGGGAACCAATTCATTCAAGATATCTGAGGTCACGACCAGGTCTTGTTTATGTTATAGTATTCCTAGAAGTCTATTAGTTCCGCTCCATTAACCTGTAGTAAATAAAGCATCTATTCTTCATTGTGAATGGACTCATGTGCTTTTTAGCTCGCGGTTGAGTTTTAATCGTGAAATATCCCCTTGACGGGCTATATCTCAGTGCCGGTTAACCTGTTAAGTGCCGAACTCACGCAGAAGACCCGGTTGCTGGTCTTCCACAATTATTATTATTTCTATACCACCCAACAGCTGAAGCTCTCTGGGCGGTTTACAACATTGCCTAAAGCAAGGCCAAGATACAATAAAACATCCATTAAATTGTTCTACAATAAAGAAATTAAAACAGTTTGGACAGAGATAACAATATTTAATACAGAATAGACCTGCAATGAACACCTGACATGCATGCCCCATCAAGCCATTAAAAACAACCCTAGATGTTCTTAAACAAACGCCTCAGCACAGAGGGCTGTATTAACCTGGCACCGAAAGGATGACAAAGTTGGTGCCAGGTGGGCCTCAGCGGGGAGATCATTCCACAGTTGGGGGGGCGCCACTGAGAAGTCCGTCACCCTTGGCGGGCCGCCCTCCAAGCCTCCCTCGTAGGAGGCACTTGGAGGAAGGCCTCAGATGTTGAGTGCAGTGTCCAAGTAGGTTGCGGTTGGGAGAGGCATTTCTGAAAAGGCTCCCAGAACAGCTTTCAGCTCAGTAAAAAATGAAACAGACAGTCATTGCCCTCAGGCTACCAATTTAAAGGTATGACACAAAAGGAAAAAGTGATATGGGTGGGGGGGAGAAACTCAAACACTTCTTAAAGTTATAGGGCGGGTTCAGACAGCGCTTTAAGCCCAGAGTAGCTCTGTAGCCACTTTGGGCTTAAAGTTGCCTGGGCCCGCTGCTGTGCCCGACTAATGATCAGGCACAGCAGGGGTCCTGAGGCACCCCATCAGTCCTCCCACTTGCAGGAGCACCCAGGGGAGCAGGGATGACAGCTGCGGAAAGTGCCCAATCGGCACTTTCAGTGGCTGTCATCCGCCTGCCTGCCACGCGCTCCTGCCGATGCCAGGAAAGCAGGATTGGTCGCGAGCAATCCCACCCTCCTGGGATGAGCAGGAGCTTAGGCCGGTGACTCTTCCTCCCCACCCCCACCCCGCCGCCCTCTGCTTGGCGAGCTCCTCCCCAAGCGGAGGGCACAGGTCAGGGGCTTTTCTGTGTTATTGCCGCTCAACAAAGAGAAGCACCCCCGCGGGTGCCACCCCAAGCAAGAGCGGCGGGGCAAGCGGGGGGGGGGCGCACTTCTCTCTGTGGGAGGAGACACGTTCTCTTTGGCCTAGTCCTGGGTAGACCCAAGAGAGAGCGCCTCCTCCCCATCACATCCCCCCCCCCCGCCAGGGAGCGTGATCATGAGGTGATCGTGCTGCTTGGCAGGGGAGAGGACGATTGCTTTCCCCCATGGCCTCCGCCCAGGGAGACTAAAGGGGGAAGCCCCTCCCCCTGCCAGGCAGCGCGATCGATCACACTACTCGGAGGTGAGAAAGGAGGCAGTGGGGAGAGAGAGAAATTGGGGGGGGGGGCTGAACCACTGTTCAGGCAAGCAGAGTGGCTGGTTCCCACCCGCCACTGACGCTGCAGCCGAAACGGCTGCAACAGCAGGCGGGAAGGACCTGCAGGGCTTCACTTCCTCTCGAGGGAGACAAGCCCAGTGGGTCCTTCCCCCACCATGCGCTGCCTACCCAACCCTGAATGGGGGTTGATCAGGCGGCACGCGGTACCCACCCCCTCCTGCCGATGCCGGGAGAGCGGGATTGCTTGCGAGGAATCCTGCTCTCCGAGCATCAGCAGGAACGGGGGGGGGGGGGGGAAGCCGATGACAGCTGCACCAAGTGCTGCTTGGGCACTTTGACAGCTGTCAGTGGTCTGAGCAGCAGCCCTTTTTTGCCACTCTGGCCAAGGGGCTCTATAGCCCTTTTGGCTTGATCGTGGCTTAGTGTGTCCTCTGGGTTCAGATGACATGCTAAGCCTTAGTAAACCCTAGAACAAGCCATGGATTCTTGGGGTGGCTTTGTAGCCACCCTGAAGCCACCGCTGGGGGAGGGGGCTGGGTTCAGACGACACGCAAAGCCAAGCAAAGCCACAGTGGTTTAACGCCCGTTGTGTGAACCCAGTTCTTCAAATGACCAGCTGGGATGGAAACAATCCAGGGAGAGGAGGCAGAGCTGAAAGAAGCTGGTCTCTCAGCAGAGCGTTTGGCTCCACTTCCTATCTCTCCCTCAGCCCTGCAAAAGGTGGCTTATCTTTCTGTAACATCTCTTCCCCCAGGATATAGTCCCCTTACCCAAGAACTCTGGTCTTCCCCATTCCTCTGTAGACATCAGCTGCATAATCTTCTTTTGCTTTAGAACTTTTAAACCTGACAACCTGGCAAGCCTATCCTGGCAGATTTCCATTTCTCGGAGTAGAAGGTGGGAGATGGCTGGAGCACAAGCATCATAATGGAATTTATTTTTTTTAATGTTTGCAGACTAAGCTATAATTTATTTATTTTTTCTGATTGCTTTTGCTAATTGCGATGCGGTTTTCTTCCTGGCCAGACCAGTAGACTGCAAAAAGTGGGGTGGGGGCAGGGGATATAAAAAAACAATTCAAAAGCCTCAACCCTTCCCCTCTGTGGAAATGTTTCCCTGTTCAGTTATTCAATTGTTTGGGTTATGTTTACTGGTCATTACAGAACTCTTTGTTAAACACAGCTACCGTTGAGATCATTCCTCATCCTGGGAAGATAGATAGCGCTCTGTGTTTTCTCTCAACATCTGCAAAGGGCAAATCTCCAATTGATCTCCAAGATCAAGTTCCCTGTTCATATCTGAAAAAGTGTTTATTTTATGAGCTTTTGAGAAATACTTAAAAAACAAACAAACCCTGCATGTAGAATGACTGGCGGGTCCTCTGCCTTCCAAATAGATAAATAATTCAGCAAAAATGATGGAAGAAATCTGTTTTGCAGCTGCTGTTTTGTAAGTTTCAGTTGCTAGGTTGCTGCTATCAAAGTTATAACAGAGTTGCATAGTTACGCTCTGCGTAGCCTTCCTGTTCTTGACAACAGGGTTAAGGACTCTGCCCCTCGGCTATCTGATCAGAACAAGTTGATGGGGAAAAGAATTGTGCTGGCTTGGGCCTTTTGGATTACAAATCTTTCCATTTCATCCATTTGAACTTTGTTAGCTAAAGGAGAGGGGATAGAGATGTCCCCTTCCTTGCAGCCTCAAGATGTGGAAAGAGGAACACTGGCTTGGTTCGCATGATCATTGCAGCCTACCATGGCTTATTGAAGCCACACTGGGTAGCAGTGCGTGCCAGCAGCCATTGTGAATGTTCAAGCTGCAGCAGTCAATCGCTGCAGCTTATCGTGATGTGTGAACCTGGCGAGGGTGGTTTGTTGCTGTGGTTAACAAACCACCCACAACCATGGGTTGTTTGGGGCTTGTGGGTGGTTTGTTAACCACGGCAACAACCTACCCTGGGCAAGGTCCACATGTCATGATAAGCCGCAGCGACAGCCAGCCATGGCTGCATGCATGCTCCGCAAGCCACCATGGCTGCACTCCCCTCATTGGTATACTCCTTTTCATGGAAAGACTAGGACACCACCCCCTTCCACTTTATATGTCACTGTTCTCCAACCTTGGGTCCTACAACTCCCAGCATGCCCCAGATAGCTATGCTGGCTGGGGCATGCTGGGAGTTGTAGGCCAAAAACATCCGGGGACCCAAGGTTGGAGAACACTGTTATATGTGAAGAACAGGGTTGGCCTGTCACATCTAGTTTGGCCCTAAAGTGAAAGCTTTACTTGATTGATTTCCTGATTAAAGGCTGAAGCCCTAAAAATAACCAAGCATTATCCTTTTCAGAAAGGATGAGCCAGTTGTTCAGAAGCCAATGACACTTGCTGAACTCTGAATGGATGGGCTTTGGAGAGCTGACTCTGACTGCTTACGAAGCTGTCATTGCCACTGGCTGCTCTGCCAAAAAGTTGATCCCTGCCCAAGTTTCTTGATTGACTGAGTTCTTTCTGTGCCTTACAAGTAACTGAAGGAAAGTGGAGGGAGAGAAAAGAGATTTATAGTGCAAACCTATAAGTGTATACTCAGAAGTAAGTCCCATTGAGTTCAGTGGGACTTACTTCCAGGTAAGCAGATATAGGACTGCAGCCTTAGGCTTCAATTCTATGCACATTTCTCTGAGAATACGGTAAGTCTTATTGAACACACTGGGACTGTATTCTAAGTAGACATGCATCGGATTGTAGCCTACAATCCGATATAGGCTTACCTGGGAGTAAAACCCATTGTACATAGTGGTACTTGCTTCTGAGTAGAGACATACAACACAACATGATAAGCCATGGTGGCTTATAAGCCATGTTTGTTTCAGAGTGGCTTGTCATGTTGTCTGAACCCAGCAGCATGGTCTTGTTAACCACGCACAAGCCACTCTGGCTGGGTTCAGACAACACGACATGAAAGAGACATGGCTTATCGTGTTGTGAGAACCCAGTCACTGACTGGGTTCGCACAACACGCTAAGCCACGGTGGCTACAGCAAACCCTAGGACAAGCCATGGCTTTGATGGGCGGCTTAAAAACCATGGCTCAGAAACACTGACTGGGTTCACAAAACACATTAAACCACAGTGGTTACACACTGCATAGCCACTGTAGCTTAGCATGTTGTGAAAACCCAGTCACTGAGTTGATCATGCATATGATGGAGGCATATGGGAGGGCCATATGACAAGCAAGAGAATGTTATTCAGATTTTGATATTTTTTTGTTTGAGTTATAAGTGCTGGTACAGTATCAATCTTCAGGCTCCCTTCCCGGTTCTCCATAAGATAAACTGTGGATGGTTCTTGCCTCTATGCACATGCATGTTAGTGTGTGCACACAATAAGGCAGCATGCAGTGCACCCGTGGCCACTTTACATGCTAGGGAGGCTTACTTGAACTGTGAGCAACATCGTGTCGCCAGTCATGTTTTTCTAATATATCTATTTTTACTTTATTTTATTACATTTATGTTATAGCAGGAGCTAAAGGTCTCCCCATTTTCATCCTTGCAACAACCCTGTGAGGTAGGTTAGGCTGAGAGACAGTGACTGGCCCAAAGTCACCCAGTGAGTTTCATGGCCAATCGGGGACTAGAACCCGGATCTCCCAACTCGAGTCCCAGTCCAACACTCTCACCAATACGCCATGCTGGAAATGCCTCTTCCAAGGCTTAGTTATGGGCAGTAAGAAATTTAAGCTACAATATGCTGGTATTTTTTTAAAAAAATTAAAAATGGCCCCACCCACAACTGGGATGCAGCCCCCAAGAGCTTCTCCTAAATTGAATTTGGCCTTTGGACTGAAAGAGGCTCCCCACCCCTGCTAAACACACTTACCTGGAAGTAAGTCTCTCACTGAACGTAATAGAACCTACTTTTGAGTAGATATGCGTAGGATTGCACTGTAAATGGCAGATAATGAATCTGTTGATAACTAGTTATTTTTTTTCAGAATTTTAAAAAATTATTATTGAATCACAAATTTTTAAATGGAAAAGTAATTATTTTAAGAATACCTGTGATTGTTTCCCTGCAACTGCAACAATTTTGGTGGCCATCTGCTATCAGCAATAAAAGTTGTAATACAGTTGCACCAACATTGATTTTACTGGCCACTGACCTAGTTCTGTTCCCAAAGCAGCTTAATTAGTAGGTGATCAAGCTTATCTCCATGTTGTGAAAACTGCAGATGAAATGGTTCTTAGAGAGGCACTGGAACAGGCCAGGTTTGGTTCTTGTCTGGTCAGTTGACAACCCTAAATTTGTGCCCAAAGGCAGTAAAACTATAGTTAGAACAAAAGCCTGGATTTTGCTATTGGTTTAGGTTTACATTTTAGTTTAGCAAGAATGAAAGAAGTGGTCTTTCCATTGCTTCAGCTGTTGTTTCAAAGGTGGCTTTTTGGTTTTTGTTTGTTTGCAGAGTCATGATAACAATGGAAAACCTACAGGGCAATTAAGATTTTAAAAGACAATATTCTGCTTAGTTTTGCTGAGCCATGAAAACAGTTTTAAGTTGACAGGAATTCTCATGTTCCAGGCTTATCAACCTCCTCCCCACCCACTCCAAATTTAAGCAGGGCAGTACCATTCTTTTGCAAGCCGCAAGGGTAGTAGACTGATTTTCTTAGCTCATCATAGGCTCCACTCATTTTTTTTAAATCCATTCCTGTAGTCTAGCCCTAGAGGGACATCTGCATGAGTTCTGCTCTGCCATAGACCCCTGTAGCAAAATCAAAAGTGAATGAGTTAACCACTTGCTTCACAAAGAATGACTGGTTTCGCACCACAAGCTAAACCTTAGTGTCGTCTGAGCCCTGCAGGGTGCCTAAGTTGGAAGCGACCTGGGGGTAGCTTCGAAGCCACCCTGCTATGCCATGGTTTGTGGTAGGGTTAAGGAAACCGTTGTAAGTTTAGCGTGTCATCCGAACCTGGATGACACGCTAACCTACCCGCAGGCCAAAAAGGCAAAAGAGTCCCTTGGCCAGAGCGGCAAAGAAGGGCTGCCGCTCTGGGCAAGGGGCTCTGGCCAATGAGAGCCGGCCACGTGCCCAAGAGGCATGTGGCCAGCTGTCATCAGCTTCCCCCCCTGGCCAGCCCCCCATTTGCTACCCCCCAGGTCCCACTCACCGCTGCCGCCACTCCACCAGTCCACCGCCACGTGCCGCCGCCTCCTCGGGGGTGGGTGAAAAGGAGCAGCAGCAGTGGTCCCTCACAAGGCTGGGTTAAACTTGCATGTGCGGCAAGGCCCCAATGCACCCAGGGCAGGTGGCTGTGCACCTCAGGGGTAGAGAGGGCCAGCCAGAAACCGGCCTCCACTGTCCCTGGGCCATGCAGCCACCTGTGTTTCCCCTGGCACTGCAGAAAGAGCTTAAGAAGCTCCTTCCCCTGCAATGCCAGGGGAAAATGCAGGTGGCTACACGGCCCAGGGATGGAGGAGGCCTGGCTTCTGGCCTGCCCCCTCTACCCCTTTGTGGTGTAGCTGCCTGTTCAAGTGCCCGGTGGCTCCCCCTCCCCGGTTTGACCACCCTTCTCTTGCGGGAGAAGGAGGGCGAGCCAGGGAAGGGAGCCGCTGCCACATCGGCGGTTCCACAGAAGGCCGGGTTCAATGGCTCCTCGCCCAGCCCAAGGAGCCTCTCTGACAGCTGCCGAAAAGTACCGCTTGGGCACTTTGGGGCAGCTGTCATTCCCCACTTGTCTCCCCTCAATGCTCCTGCAGTGTCCCCTGGGATACCGATCGGAAGACTGAGGGGAGAGGCGGTGCCTCCAGACCCCCGCTGTGTGCAACCATTAGTCGGACACAGCTGAGGCCTGGGGCAACTTTACACCCACAGTGACCCAGGCCAATGAATATGAAAGAACAGAAAAAAACTTGGGTAGATATCCCCATTTGCTGGACAGCAACATGAGAGGCTGCCATCTTGAAAAATGGCCACCTTTACACTGTCTTGGTATGTAACTCTCTTCCTGGTAATCTAGGAATGTAATCTGGTGTCCAATCATACTTTTTAGGTCAACAGAGCCATTGGAAATGGCCCTATTTATTTGTTATATTTATACCCCGCCTTTTTCCCTGAAAGGAACCCAAGGCAGGCTTACATAATCCTCCTCCTCCTCTCTATTTTATCCTCACAAGAACCCTGTGAGGTAGGTTAGGCTGAGAGTCAGTGACTGGCCCAAAGTCACCCAGTGAGTTTCATGGCCGAGTGGGGACTAGAACCTGGATCTCCTGAGTCCCAGTCCAACACTCTAACCACTACGCCACACTGGCTCTCACGCCACACTGGCTCTCACCCTAACACCACCATGTTACTGCATGTCTCCAGTTACACATTCGCACACACATACATGTACTCATTTAGCCGCCACCTCCCTCAGCAATCCCACCGTGTGTGTGTGTGTGTGTGTGTGTGTGTGAGTGAATGAATGCATGTTGAGCCTCATCTTGAGTACTGCGTCCAGTTCTGGGCACCACACTTTAAGAAGGATGTAGACAAACTGGAGAGGGTTCAGAGGAGGGCGACAAGGATGATAAAGGGACTGGAAACAAGGTCCTATGAGGAGAGACTGAAAGAACTGGGCATGTTTAGCCTTCAGAAGAGGAGACTGAGGGGAGATAGGATCACACTCTTCCAGTACTTGAAGGGTTGTCACAAAGAAGAGGGCCAGCCAGGATCTCTTCTCGATAATCCCAGTTTGCAGGACACGGAATAATGGGCTCAAGTTACAGGAACCCAGATTCCACCTAAACATCAGGAAAAATTTCCTGACTGTCAGAGCAATAAGACAATGGAACTGTGAAGGATCAGCACCTGGATCCTTTGCGTGAGTTCGGCGCTTAACGGGTTAACTAGTGCAGCGTTACAGCCCTGTACAAGCGAAAGAAACCACCTAAGAGGTTTCTTACAAACAAAAGGAAACTCAGCCTTTGAACTGCCAAATAAGGCCTTTATTTATTTACACAGGATATGGAGCGGAACTAACAGCTTTCTAGGAAATACTACAACGTCAATAAGACCTGACGTGACCTTTAAGTTTATCAATGACAGGCTCCCAGGCTAGCGCATTTGGATTAGTCAGTTACCTTAGATCAGAGACGTCACGCTAGTCAGTTTCAGCCTAACTCCGGGTCTGTCCGATCCGGGGAAGGAAACAGCTTACTCCAGCCGCTGCTGGAGGGTGGTTCGTACTCAAAAGTACCCTGGGTTACCAACAACCAACAAAAGGAGGGGAGAGGGGTTTTCTACCTCTGTGTTTCCCGCTCTCCCGCCCCTTAGGTCAGGTGGGGCTATTGCCTGCCCCTTCGTGTCAAGTGGGCTTATTCCTGCCCGGGAAGAAGGTGACGTATTGGATACTTTACAGCTCTTTGAGACTGCCCTGTTAGGTTGGTGGTCTTGATGGTCCTTTCCTGGGTTTTGTGGATTACAAGCGAGATCCTCCATTGCTGGAATGCCGGTCTGTCTGGCTGCTTCCTTGTAACCCAATCTCCCCTTCTCGTCCCCCTCCCCTGGAGGACGGAGACTGGTGTGTGCGTGTACATGTATACTCGTGTCAGGCTTTCTCCACAGGAACCAACAACCTAGGGAGGTGGTGGGCTCTCCCACTCTGGAGGCATTCAAGGTGCGGCTGGACAGCCATCTGTCAGGGATGCTTTGACCTGGATTCCTGCATTGAGCAGGGGGTTGGACTCGATGGCCTTGTAGGCCCCTTCCAACTCTACTTTTCTATGATTTTATGATGTGGTCCCTAACCCATCACGTAGAACCACTTGTGGCCCTCGGGCAGAAAAAGTTGCCCACCCCTGGCTTAAATGAAATGTGTATATTTATTTTGATTAATTAGTTACAGCAGGAGTGGGGAACCTCCGGCCCAGAAGCCAAACCCAGCCCTCCTGGGGGCTCCGCTTGGCTCTCTGAGGTTTCCCAGATGGCCACGCTTCCTTCCACTGGTCCCACCCACCTCCCCCACCCACCAATTGTTTGGTCGTTTCCTGGCTTTCATGGGGCTTTTTGCCCATTCTGAAAGGTTGAAATGCCTCCCCTAAGGCTTAGTTGCTGGCCTGGCAGTAAGAGCTTTAAGCTACAGTAGGCTGGTATTTTGGGCCCCACCCCTCTTGCCTTTGGCCCCATCCACCAGTGGAATTCATCCCCCCCCCCCTCCAAAATGGAATTTGGCCCTTGGGCTGAAAGAGTTTCCCCATGCCTGCATTATATTGCAATATTTGCAATATGCCTATTGCACTCAGTCTATAGGGTGGATTCACCAATTCAGAATGTACCTTGGATAACCAATCTAGGCTGGTAGATAAGGCAAACAGAGAGGCATTTTGATCTCCTGAGTCTCCATTGTTTGCATCACAGCTAGGGTTGCTCCTGGTGATTTAATTAGGTTCGAGGTCAGCACAATACAAAATTCACTTCCCTGCCCTGGCTAATCTGAACCCTCAGTTTAAATAACCTTCTTAGAGCAGATATCTTACAGCGGAGATGTGTAATAAGGCATACTTTGAAAATGGCAGTGGGACCCAGTTCCTTGGTAACAACTGAGACAAAGAATATTGGGTTATCAGATTTGCAGATACAAGTTTTGAAAATGACAAATGGGAGCTTTGCTCCCATGCTTGACTTGCTCATCTGTGTTGTGGTGCTGTCCTCTCAGTTTCCTCTTTTCATTCGGGTGGCCAGGTACAGAGCCGGCAAGGGTAGCTGTACCATTAAGTGCTCATTGAAAATACACACACACACACACACACACACACACAGATCGGAGCTGCACAGAGGAGGGAGTGCAGAACCCATGAACCTCACATACCTATTGCCACATTGCAATTACAATAGCAATGATTTGTTATATGGGGGAAGTATGGCATTTTCCTAGATAATACTTGCTCACTCCAGGATGTGAATTGGAAGTGACAAAAGGGAAACTGAGGAGCTGGGACTTTGGGGATGTGTGGGTGTAGGAAGTAGAGGTCCTAGGGCCCTTGTCTCTCCCCCCCCCCCTCTCTCTCTCACACACACACACACACAGTCAATTCTGACAGGCAAAAAGGGCACCTTACACATTACATTTTTCCAGTCATGGGAAAAGTAAATGGAAAATGTAACTAGTTAAACATTAGAAGCCTTTAAAATTAAGTTTAAAGTTTAATATTTCTACTTTCAACTAGTTAAAAGTTGATTTGTGAGAAATGCATAGAACACGGTGATTTGCCTATTAGCACTATTTTTATTTTCCAGTGCAAGGAGGGGTTTCCTTTTCTTCCCATATGGCATAAGCCCACTAAACTACTCAGAACTCGCACTGCTTTACCTGAAAACAATGTTTTACTTGTTATACAGTTTTCAGAAAAACAATTTACCAATACCTATGTTAGATCCTGAGCTGTCTGAGCTGGGAGGTGGCACAGGACATTTTTAAGGATAATTTTCACTGGAGGTGAACTCAAAAGGGCCCTTAAGTCATGCAAAGAGGCATTATATATACACACACTTTTATTCTAATAAAGGAATATCATAATGCATGTATTTTAATATGAAATGATATCATTTCAGGAGATCTGCTCGGAAATAATCACAAAATCCCACTGGCATACATGTAGATTATGGATTGCTTATTCACTGACATATCTCCTGGGGCCTGCAAATTTAGCAGCAGACATTACTCCCACTCTTACTGGGATCCATGTCTCTGCTTGCTTGTGCTCCTTCCCTCTCCTGTCCTGCAGCCAATCGACTGTCCTGTTTACCTCTGCAAGTGCAAAGAAAATGCTTCTGCAACTGCAAGTGCAAAGAAAATGCCAGCATTAGAGATCAGATCTCACAGGAAGGCACACTACTGTCTCTCACACAAGATGTCCTAGAGCTTCAATAAAGTCTGTTCAGTATAGTCCTAGAGAGTGACTCTGTCAGGGAAAACTCTGGGAAAGCGGAATTTCTTTTCTTTTTCTTTTTTAACTTTTAACTTTGCCACATTGCAAAGCTACATTGCAAAGCTACCCAGCTACACTGGCTCGGGCATGCTGGGAGTTGTAGGCCAAAAACATCTGGGGACCCAAGGTTGGAGAAGACTGCATTAGAGAGCTAGTATTGGCTGTGGCTCCTTGGTGGTGGCAACCCCAGGTTTGTGGTTATATATGAAACAGCTCTTAACAGTGTGTATAAGAAGCACTGCTTCTCAGCTAGTTATCCCTCATCATGTTCTTGTACAATTGAGTTCTTGTGTGCTTCTTTGAATATACTAATGGTATTAGCTTTTTGTCCCTTGCTAGTGGAATGAAACAGCTTAGTGTTACGCTCTTTATGATATATAATTGTCATATATGCTGCCCATATTTCATAAATAATTTTCCTTCCCAAACAATATTTTTAAAAATAATTTTATTATTTTCAATAATTTATATGAAAAGAATGAAGATTATAAAATGAGTACATTTCCTTTAGGACTATTTCCCCTTCACCACACATACCTATATTAAAAATCTAGAGAACTTCCCTGTCTAAAGTGTGAATCCCTCTCCTATGTAAAGTGCAAATCAGAAGTACCCTTCTCTGTAAATTTCAAATGAATAAGGCCTGATCTTATATATAAAATTAGGATAGAAAGACTCCCATATTTTGTTTGGGGGAGTTCATTAAAATGTTTCTGTAGAAGCCACAAAATCATAGAATTTATTTGTAAGAAATGGCAATATAAAAAAGGACTAACTACACAATCCATTTTCTTCCGAAAACTGGTTTTCAGAGTAGAGACTATCTTAAGGAAAGTACTTTCCAACTGACAGGTTAATAAGCAGGACATTTTGCAGGGATACTTGATACGAACTTATTTTGGGAAAAACAGTCTTTAACTTATTTGGATCTTCCCGGCACAAAGCCATTTGGAGGATACTTTTGACTCTAAAGGGCTGTTCACACGACACAACACGACAGCCCACTGTGGGTTATTAAACCCATGGTGAGGCTGCAGCACATGCTGGTTAGTCTTGGTTATGTGAGGGTTAAACAACACAATAACCCACAATGGAGCCATGGCATGTCATCTGAACCCAGTCGTAAGACTAGATACTCTTACCAGCGAACCTCAAATAATTCCCCCCCTTCCTGCCATCTTCCTTATCCTGTAATCTTCTGCTACATATTTTGTTACCCATTTGATAGTCTCTCCATGACAGGGAGAGACTTCCTTAGCTCTGGGCTCCTTTCACAACAGTAGCCATTACTAGTTCTGTAATGTAAGTTCTGTAAGGAAGAACCTGTGAATGGCTACTATTGACGCATAGACACTCCATAGACACACGGCTGACACTCCAGCTGAAGTATAACTGAAGGAAGAAGCAGTTGCTCCAAGTAAATGGGGACAGAGCTAGATGCACATTTTTTGCAGGGATATCAGTGCCCCCCCCCAAGTCATTGAAATTATTTATGCACCCCCCCCGCCTACCCTCACCCTCTTGTCCTCCTCCAAGCAGCCTGTAATCAAAATTTGCTGGTAGCAGCTAGTCTTCAAATACGCATTGCCAGCTGGTGAAAAGGACATCAAAGCCCCGAATTATCACATAATGTAGAACTTCAGTATCCAAATTTCATCAGTGCTGTCAGACTGAGTCTCGAAGTGCAACTTCAGGCATTTTCAGACATGAACATGTTCTTTACATGTGGCCTTTTGACTATGCTCAGCCTTCCATATAAATAGCTCCCTCTCAGGGGCAAAAAGGAGCATGTTAGTTTGGATAAAGGAGAATTCCTTTCTTGCAATCTCAGTGGCCAATGTTGATTCAAACTGGGAGATTCTACAAAGCAGCAACTGGTTTTTCATTGTTTTCCTTTCAGAGTTCTTGATCAGATGCAGCCAATGGTCATATTGTGTTACTGAAACCAGTACTGTCTATAGCAAATTTCTTCTGGAAATGCTACACAGCTAAAATAATCTGGGTAAGTTGGCCATTCCTGATGCTGTTCCTGATTAACTGCAGCTAGTCGGCACGTGTTCTAGGGAGCAAATCAAAAGTCAGTAGTGCACATTACCCCTGTATTTTCTTACCCCATATCTCCAGTGAGGCCTTCTTCAAAGTGATGCCCTCCAAATGTGTTGGGCTACAATTCCCATCATCCCCTGCTGGCTGGGGATCGTGAGAGTTGTAGTCTGCTCCCCCCCTTGTTCCCACACCTACGGTATGTGAACTCACATGTATAGACATGTAACAACGAATGTGGGACTAAAGGGACCTTTACCAGAGGTGTGGCACGCACACAGCAGATCTATGCACCATGTTTAAACAAAGTGGGGATAATTGGCTCAAACAACCCTTCAAATCCAAAATTTGAATATCTTTACAGATTTTATCCTTAACACGTATGCATGCCTTACAAAAAAGAAAAATGGCTTGGTAAGTACATGAACCCCCTAGCATATAGACTAGTACATTAGTTCTTCCTCTCCTACCCGAGTTTGGACATCATCATGGCTAGACTATCTTTAGATGTGTGTCTAGCCATGACGAGTATACTCAGGAAATATAATGTGGTGGTTTTCCGTTGCCTTCCACATCGCAGTGCTACAGCCAATTACAATGGCTACCATCTCGCCTACAGTTTTCCATCAGCATCCCCTGCCTCGGTCTCCGATCGGTACTGACATTGCTGCTCCCCAAGGTCAGGCGGAATTTAGAGCCGATTTAATTCCTCAAAGCTCCACAAGCCTCCTGGTCAAGGTCCTCTGCCCAAAACTGTTGGCTTTCCCAGGGGTTGGGTTATTTACCGGTGCCCAATACTCTGCATAGCTGGCCACCAAAGTCAGCCCATAGGCCAACCCCCATGCGGGAATATTAGTTCTAATATAGTGAAAGATGAAAAATTGGAGGAGTTGGCTTTTTCCTAATAAGGAGTGGAAGGGGGGACTACGGAAATAGAAAGACGGAGGACTGGGAAAGCTATATGGGCAAGGGAGCTTGGGTGCTGGTGGCAATGGTGGGCCACGGGGGTGATATTCAGTGGAATAAAGGAAAGGAAATAGAGCATAAGAGGTTACAATTAACTGGCTGCAGAGTAAGGGGAACCCAACAGACTTCATTTCCTAGTTATTCACAAAGAGCTGGGAAAATGCTATGAATTTAGGGTACCCTCAGATGTCCCAGTTTTCAATTATAAATCAGAAACCTCAAGCCAGAATACCAAGTTATCCAGAAAGAGCCAAATGGATGATACAGTAATACCTTGGATTGCAAGCATAATTTGTTCCGGAACCGTGCTTGTAATCCAAAACACTCTTATATCAAAGCGAGTCTCTGGCGGGTGTGAGCGGGGCCGATTTCGGCCCGCTACGCCCGCTCGAGGCAAGCGGTTACATCCCTACACTACTTGTATTGCAAGACGTCGCTTGTTTATCAAGTCAAAATTTATATTAAAAAATTGCTTGTCTTGCAAAATGCTCTCAGACCACGTTACTTGCAATCCAAGGTATTACTGTACATGCAACTGTGATTCTGACACAACTGGTACTCACGACAAGGATGGGGAGATCGAATGAAGGCGTACCCTTATTTTAAGGTTACCCTTCAGGTTATTAGGGACCCCAGAGCCAACACGACTTGGTTTAAAAATAGAATTAAAATGGAGAGGCTTAAAACGGAGCTTCTCCTTAGACCCTGACTACACTGGAGAAAGAAGGCAAGCTAGCTAAAAAGTTACCCAAAAAGGTTTTAAAAGGGTGGCAGAAATGGCTGCATTTGGCTCAAGACCTTTGATAGCAGCTTCCCAATGCTCTAGGTACCCCCCTGCCAGTTAAGCCATGTCACTTCAGTGTACTGAATTTGGCTTTGGACTGAACAGGCACTTTACCAGGGGGTAAAACTTTTTAACTAGGTACATAAAGCAAGCATAAGCAAACAACGCAACGAAGTGGTTCAAGAATGAATGGAGGACTCTTAATGGTGGTGGGGAAGCAGCGATCCAATTCTGGTTGCTGGGGGGGGGGAGGCTTTAGGCTGCCCCTCCCCCAGCAACCTCAAAACAGCTGGGATAGCTGCTTCTACGCCATGTTGCCATGGGCATATGTCCAATGATGTTGCTACATTATGACTTCTTTGAAGTGCTGCTGTTTTCCTTTCATGTTTGCTGTCGGGAGTGTGTAGGATCCTGACTCTGTTATTCCAATATTATGCCAATGTTGGCAGGAGCATCAAATTGCCTTTTCTACTATTCTGTTCTGTTTGTTGCTGCAATTTCCAGCAAAAATGGCTCTCAGAAGTCCTTAAGTCATTTGTGTTTTTGGCAATTAATCTGAAGCTGGATTATTTATGTAATGGTCAACAACTATCAATCATATGTAATATATCTCCTTTGGCTACTGGGCAGTTAAAGCTTGAGAGGATTTCAGTTAGAATGCATATGATCCAATGTCAGGAGGATACTGAATGAAAAATAGCTGCATGGAAACTTGTGGTAGCTTTTATTACTATGACTCTCTGAATCTGATGTTTGTGTTATTGTGGCTAACACCAAATAACTAAATACACCTGACTGACTGATAGGTTCTTCTTTGCTGCAGTCATTTTCACTTGCTCCTTGAACACAGTAAAATAATAAAATGTTAGCCACACATTTGTTAACTTACCCTGATATAGAGGAGGGTTTGACATCGTCTGGTATTCTTACTTGAGCTGCATCCTAAGAATGGGAACACAAACCTGTGAGAGTTGCTCCCCTCTCTCAGATGCTCCTTTCGTATGGTTTCATTTTAAGCTTGGATCAAAGAGGTGGGAACGCTCCTTCTAAAGCAGGGCTCTCCAACCTTGGGTCCCCAGATGTTGCTGGACTACAGCTCCCAGAATCCCTTGCCATTAGCCATGCTGGCTGGGTATGCTGGGAGCTGTAGGCCAGCAACATCTGGGGACCCAAGGTTGGAGAGCCCTGTTCTAAACATTAAGGGCCAAACCAGATGTTATGCAGGAGATCTGTGAAAAGAATCTCAAATGGTTTAAAAAGATTTCATAGCAGCTATTTGGATCAAGTCCATGGCTTGGGAAGGGGGTTGGATTAACCCTCTCCCCTGAACTGTTTTCCTGATTAAAATTGTCTCGCCCCCAATTTTTATTTGTCATGAAGAGCAAAATACACAAGCATCATATGAGCATCTGTATGTTTTACCTTCTGGGGCAAATGCCAGTCCTGGAGGGTATTGCCTGTTGTCTACAATGTCTATTAAAGCATCCAGTTTGGCCCAAAGGCATACTGCTTGGGGATTTTAAAGCTAAAAAGTATGTGATGCAAAACTGATTTGTTTCTACCCTCAGTGATCGGCATGATAGGCTTAACTCCTCAATTGTGACATGAAACAGAGGATTCTCTAGCCCAGCCGCCTTCCCCGATCACATCTT
This sequence comes from Shinisaurus crocodilurus, assembly GCA_021292165.1. Taxonomy (NCBI): domain Eukaryota; kingdom Metazoa; phylum Chordata; class Lepidosauria; order Squamata; family Shinisauridae; genus Shinisaurus; species Shinisaurus crocodilurus. The sequence continues at coordinate 89,184,385 of CM037880.1, read as the reverse complement.
TTGTACACTCCCATTTAGAATGTATAAGTTATGCTTTAAAAACAAAGTTCTTTTAAATCCCCTGCCCCACTAAATAATAATTGCATAAATTTTAGCTAAAATACATGTACCTTATTTTCAAGATGGTTCCCAATTTTATAATGGTTATATGATGCTTTTATACCTTCATTAATACAGTGCAGAAAGCCTCTGAGGATAGAAATGGCTCTGTTTGCCATCTGGTATCTAACCTTAATGCTACATTTCAAGAATTCTGGCTAATGAGATTTTCTGTATTTTTGAAGTGTTACATTCCCAAGTGAGGCATTTAAACAAACTTAGAAGCATCTGTCTACTCTGTAATAAGGATGTGTGAATCAGCAAAGCTGAGCTTGTAAAGATTCTCCAATTTCCACCTCGAAGCTCATTTCAACTTGTGCTCATATTGGATTGTAAGCATTGCGGGGGGGGGGGGGTTGCATGAATTTTTTTGCATAATCTGTGGGTATTTTCCCAAATGTGCACATCAATTGTGCACATTTTTGAAATGTATGCATTTTCTCCCACTGAGAAAATGTGTACACTTGTACACATTTTTTCAAATGTGCTCATTTTCCAAATGCATTTTTGTTATGTGGATCACATCGCAAGCTCAGAAATGTATGGACTTCGGACCACAGATTGCATTTCGGTTTGGGTTTGCTTCTGGGACATGCAAATTGGATAAAACTGGTCAAAAACAAACTGAAACAAATTTCTCACCCATCCCTACGAGTCTGTAACACACCCATTATGATGTTCCTTTCCCCTTATTTTCCCCATCCAAGCTTCCACAATGGCCCCACTTCCACTCCCGTTTTCTTTCTTGCTGCTCCCATTCTCCACCCGTTGTTCACAAGGAATGTGGTTGCCCTCTAGAAGAAACTCCCCGCAGGAGTCCTTCCCCCCCCTTTATCATTAGGGACAGCATTCATAATTCTTTCACTTTTTAAATAGAAAGTACTCAAAAACACATGTTTTGATAAAGGAGGTTACAGAGGATATGGGAGGGAGATAATTAACACTTTTAACTATTGGTTGCACACACTAGACTGTCTAGTGAAACTGACAAGGCCTTTACTGTGCAATTGTACTGTCTCATTCATGAAATTTTTTGAAGGGTCCAGATGACATCATCATCCATTTGTAGCCCTCTGTGTTTTCCCACCACTTCTTACATCTGTTTTCTTACAAAAAAAAATAAAAAAATCTGTTAAGCAAGATAGAATAGCTGCACAATGCCTTCCCACTGGTGGCGCTAGCAGCCCTCTTGTTTGGAAGCACCCTCACGTTTCTACCACCACCTCTTGTTGAGGCTGTAGCTTGGTCTTCTAAAGTCTAAGGGCACAGAAGTTTCAGAATTCAACACAAATATGCTGTCTTGATGAGTGTCCACAACTGCTAAAACATAAGAAAAGTAGTGGATTGAGTTTTCCAGCAGATATCTTTCTGCTGGGATGAGGCAAGAAGCCAACTGCCTGGAAAGCTTCTAAGTCAGTACTTCCATTACATTAAAAATGACTCTTAAATAAAGAAACTGTATTTTATCAGGATCAGACCAATGTAGTGTAGCCCTTCAGCCCTTGATTTTGGACATGATGATGAACTTATGATAGTACCAAACTAGCATTTTAGAGCAGAACAAAGATAGTAGAGGAAAAACTAACAAATAAACAAAAATGTTTAGGACAGAACTGACAGCCAAACTTTGCCTATCAGCTGAAAAATAAGAAACAATAGCTGGGATCCAAAGAGCTGCTTAAGCTCACATAAGGAGCTTTTATACTAGCCCAATGAGGATTTTTGATGTTTTTTGGCCCTTGAACAACTGACTTCCCTCCCATGCTATATTACAAACTGCTTTTGAAACTGCAGTTTCAAGAGTAAACTTGCCATATGGTGAGGAAAGCAGTTTTAACCTATAATGTTATTGAAACTTACCTGGGAATGAGCTCAGTTAAACACAGTGGTACTTACTTCTGAGTAAAATCTGCCTAGGTACAATCCAGTGCACTGTTTGGCTGCCTAAATCCCATCCATTTCAAATATGGAATTAAAGCAACCTAACTGCAGCTTAAGGCACATTTAGGTTCATGGACCTTGTTTCATGGGTGTTGGGATCCTGACCAATTTGTTCTTTCATAGAGTTTCTACCAATGGCAGAGTTTCTTACTGAGCAACTGTGATTTACTGAGAGCCAGTGTGGTGTAGTGGTGAGAGTGTTGGATTGGAACTTGGGAGATCTGGGTTCTAGTCTCCGCTCAGCCATGAAACTCACTGGGTGACTTTGGGCCAGTCACTGACTCTCAGACTAACCTACCTCACAGGGTTGTTGTCAGGATAAAATGGAGAGGAGGAGGAGGATTATATAAGCCGCCTTGGGTTCCTTGCAGGAAAAAAGGCAGGGTATAAATATAATTAATTAATTAATAAAAATACTAAGCATTTTGATCTTTGAGATTCTATCATGATAGAAATAGCACGGGACAAAATGTGGGAACTCTCAGGAGGACAGAATATGGCAGCAGGATCTTACCTGTAAAGGTTCCATTCTGCAATCCGTATCTGATGATGCCTCCGTGCTCAGTTCCTGAGATGAAGGACACTGTTTCGTTCTATGTCGAGTCATGTATTCATATGTGTTCATCTTCTTACGCACTGCATACACAGAACTTATTTGTACTTTTTTTAGTTTTAAAAACTATACATTCCTGAAGCTCTGCAGCTTAAATAAGCAATGTTAAATTCAGTAAGCATGCACATTATCCTTATGTCCAATCTGAATTATGATGTAGATTTCTATTCAAAACTGCAAAACTGCCAATGTAATGACAGCCATGGTAGGTGTGATGAGCCCCCTCACCCACCCTGCAAGGTAGCTGCCAATGAGGATCAGGTTACTCAGCAGAAGGAGTGGAAGTTTTGCTTCCACTACAACACTGTCCCCAAATGCAGCAGTTTACTTCTGCCCACCCCCTCCCACCGTAGGATGGATAGCAACTATTCCCTTATATGAGAAAATGACAGGCACCATTAGGATGGGGGCTAAAAATGCTCCCTGATCCTGGGGACCTCAGCCTGCTTCTGTCTGCATAATGCTTCCTCTTCACCTGCACTGCCCTATCCTGGGCTCTGTTTCTTAGTCATGGTTAAGGTGTGATGGCATGTTGGGGACTGGCTTCTTTACAGAGAGGTGGGAGGGGTGGAGGACCCTCGACACTGACCCCAGACCCTCTGTGGATGCTTGATTCCTCTTCCCAGCCCCTGCAGGAAGACAACGTCATCTCTCAGAATGAGAGGGGCAATGGTGCTTTTACCCTGAGCCACTTCCTGAGGCAGACCAGGTCTTGGCACTGCCTATTTCACTCCTTTGTGAGTGCTGGGCCCCCCAGGCACAGCCCAAGGGGCTTACTGCTTTGGCAAGCCACTTCAGCAACAGTGAGGCAGTGAGAGAATAGTATGGTCTGTTCTGTTTTTTTCTGAAGCAAATGAGTTGGCAAGTATTGCTCTGCGGAGTTATATCTTCTGTTTTCCTGATTCAATATCCCAGTACTACTAATCCTCTTCATTGATACTAACATATCAACCTGCAGACTGAATCCTTTGTTCCTCCCCCAGCCCACATTGGAATGAACTGCGTTAAAAGATATTAAATTAACTATTATCTCAAAACACACTTTACCTTTGTTAAAGTACTCTTTGAACTATCTTACTTAATATTCCATATATACTTTTCTCCCTTTTATATTTGTTTGATATATCAAACTACTGTATATGATTTAATCTTCTCTGAAGTATTTTCTTGATCCACCACAATGTTGTTGGTTTTTTTTAACAACTATTGATCATTCTCTTTCTTTCCAACGTTCAGCTGAGAGTGTCATTGCTTACGTAGCCAAAACACAAGGGAGAAGTATCAGCAGGTTTGGGGAAACCCCAATGTTTACAAAACTACAAACAATCTTTGGGGGGGGGAACCCTAAGTGAGGCAGTCTCCAAAATAGCTCAGCGAGGACTGAGCATGCTCAGTGGCCACAGAACACTGGCTGACTGGTTGGGAGAAATGAGAAAGTAAAAGCAGGGGGAATGGATTAGCTAGAATCCTGAATGGTAGCACTCCATACTGCAACAATTTGTTGCAAGTCTCACCTGTTAGAGCTATTTCAGTATTAAATATCCAGATTTTCTGATGATTTATTTATTGCAAGGAATTACCAGAATTAAAGGATCAGGCTTATTCTATTGGATCAATAGTGGAAAGTTATGAAAATATTATTAGAGTTACTTACTCCTTAGTTGCCTCATGTATTAATTAATTGTCTGATGTATTAATTAATTACATTCAAAATTAATTGCTTAATATTAACGTTTGTTCTGGTTTTTTAAATCATTTTTTTGTTGATTTCAAATTGCATTGAACTATATTAAGTTTGTTTATGAATGTGTCTTGAAGTAAATTGAGGCTGCAAACCTATGAACACTTTCCTGGGAGTAAACATTGACTTCAGTGGCACTTACTTCTGAGCAGATATGCATAGGATTATGCTGTTAGTGGATTAAGCACTGATTAATTTTTGGTAACCTGCAGATAGTGCTAATATTTTTGATAATTAGGCATTTCTTTATTTTGATGAAGATTTTGAAGAAATGTTTAAATACTAAGATGGGTGGCACTGGATAAATCCTCTATGTTGTTTGACAGTTATTCATAATATTAAAAAAAATTGGCTTGGATCCAAACTGTTGAGCTCAGCTCTCACTGAAATCAATAGAAGTTCATTTAAGTCATGGCTAACTTGTCCCATCATGCTTTTCAATGGGGCCCAAGTTCAACTGTGTGTGTATGTATTTGGGAAGGTGTGTGTGTTTGGGAATGTTAGGGGTAGTTTCGGGGTGGTGGTGGTGGAAGGGGTGAGGGAAGTTTTGCCAGTGGTGTGTGTGTTTGGGAGGGCTGGGGGTAGTTTTGCCAGTGTGTGTGTGTGTGTGTGTTTGGGAGAGGTGGGGGTAGTGTTGCCAGCAGGGATATGTGTTCCTGGGGAAGAGGTTTCTCTCAGCATCACCAGTTTCCCTTCTGTGAAATGGGCATTTTGTTGTGTTTTGTAGGGGCAAATATGTGGCTTAGGCTCAGATCCAATCTCTGCCATGTACTCAGATACTTGGGCAAGTTGCTTGTCTCTGAGTCTCAACAGTTAGCCTGCTCAGTTTGCATTATGTGAGGGTGCTTCTAGACAAGGCTTTTATTGTGCCATTGCTCTGTCTCATTCATGGAACTTTACGGGGTGTTTTAATTTCATTTATTAATTTCTATACCACCCAATAGCCAACATTCTCTGGGCAGTTTACAAAGATTAAAACTTTAAAAATACAATACATTAACATAAACAGTTTTCCAACCACTTTGTCTTTCTTTTTTCTTACTGCAGAAAATACATTCAATTCTGATTGCTAGCACTAGGACCCCACCATCTGGAAGCACTCTAAAATGGGTATTGTGTTGTGGTATGTGGGGTCAAATATGTCATTAGGTATTTGGGGATCAAACTCAACCTCTGCTTGGTATTCAATCCCTTGAGGACGTTACTTGTTCTTTGTGACTAGGCAAGCCCCGATAGCAGCCATTTTGTGTTGATGCCCAGGACAATATTTCAGTTTTCCAAATGTTCCCACTGGTCCAAAAAGGTTGGAGACCCCAGTCTAGCTAGAATTCAAGATGCTTTCCCAAGATAATTAAGGGCGTAATCCTATTGCAATGGCCGTAAGTCCCCGAACCCAGAAGCGTATGCAGAGCGGGAGGAGCGATGGAGGCAATCTTTGCCTCCATGTCCTCCCGCCCTGCATTTTTGCTAGATGGGCTTTTCATCTGTCTAGTGAAGGTGTTTCAGAGGGGGAGGGGAGAAGGCTGGAGAGGCCTCAAGATAGCTCATATCCTGGCCTCTCCAGTCTCCTCTCCTCCCCGCCCACAAAAACACCCCCTTTCCCCCCTCTCCGAAGTCATGCTCCCAACCTCGAAGAGGCAGCCAGTGGAGTTCTTTCTGCACTGGCTGCAAGGGGGAAGGGGGACAGATCACGGATTCCCCCCTCTGAGGTCAGAGCATTGTCTCTGACCTTGGATCTGGGAATTCAAAATATTCTATGGCCCCTTAGACGCGGTCTAGGCACCATAGGATCGCTCCCTCCAGCTCTTTGAGGGGACACATGCTCAAGTACAGGGTGAAAAAGATAAAAGGTTTAAAAATGTGGTTGTCAGATAAATACAAGACACTAGATATAGTGACAGACAACGACAGAAGATTAGAGGAAAGGAATAAGAGATCTGAAGAGAGAGGGGAAAAAGTATTGTCTTTGAAGGTGCAGTTACAATTACAAAATCAGTTGAGATAATGGAAGAAATGCTGGATTAAAAAAATATGTTTGTTCAATTAGAACAGTCACATCATGAAAATAGGAATGTATTAAGAGAAATTAAAGCTGTAGTAAGAACTAGAAGTAGAGTTGAAGGACATAATATATGGGCTTAGGAAAAAGAACCTTAAATTTAGAGGAATTCCAGAAGGAAAGAAGTAATTTAGCAGTTTTGGGGGGAACATATTAAAAAATATTTACAGATGGATAAACTATGTATGCTACAAATAGAATGTGGCTCATCTAGTTCATGTACAAAAAAATTCCTATCAGTGGTGTAGTGGAATTGGGGCTTGCAGGGATGCAGCACTGGCACTTTCTGGTGAGTAGGGACGCTAATGTCAACTCCCCCCCCCCCGAATTTCCTGTTCCTTCTGAGCTTAGATGCAATCCTCAAAGAAGCTGGGGATGGGGATGAATTTTCTCAGCAACAATATATAACTATGAGCTATTCCTGTTGTAATGCAAAGTATTTGGGGTTGGCTGGTCTTGAATGGGCAATTAAAACCCTGTAGCTTTATAAAAGAAAACTGCTAGCATTGGTTTGTTAATATGGATCAACCCAGCTGCCTGCATTTTGGACTCTCCTTGGGGGTATGGCTATGTGGGCTGTTATGATGGGCACCTGCACTTCAAAATTTACCAGTACAGGCAGTCTCCAGGTTATGAACAAGTTCCATTCTTAAGAATGTATTTAAGTCGAATTTGCATGTAAGTCAGAACAGCACAGCGTTCTATACGTTAAAATCAGCATTTATGCAAATTGCTTAAATTACACAAATTGCGTAGTATACTACGCTATGTACTCTACGTAAATGATGTAGCACTGGGGGGGACCAGAAGTCCGTTCTTAAGTATGGGTTGTCTGTAAGTAGGACGTTCTTAACCTGGGGACTGCCTGTACAGCACTGCTAGGGATGTTTTGGAAAAATATATTAGTCTATATGTAAAAGAAACTGTGAATTACAGGTACTGGACAGGGGAAAAACTGATCATAGGTGAACATCAGATTGATATATTAGCTGACCTTCATCCTGACATCTTGTCCAAAAAAAGAGAATTTAATTTTTTAACCTTCCTGTTGCAACAAACAGTATTAGATATAAATGGGGAACCCCTTTTCTTATTAATATTAAAGAATGGATTATAGTCCAGAAACTAGAGGAGGCTCATCAAATTGTGGAGAAACTGGGTATTTCCCCCCCTCAAACCTATAAGGTCCAGATCTCCACAAGGGAAATCCTCAGATAGTCAACATAGAGATAATTCAGAAACATCAAGACAGAGTAAACAGCTGGGGAGTATCCCAGATAGGCAAGTTGCTAAAGTAAGTAATTTCAGGGCTAGCCCTATCATTAGACAGAGTACAACAGCTGCCTCAGGCAGCTGGTTTTGGGTGTCATGAGAGAGCAGCAAACTGTTAGTAATTTAGGGCACAATCCTACTCAAGTTTAGACGGAAAAAAGGCCTACAACTCCCAGCATGCCTCAGCCAGCATGGCTGTCTGGGACATGCTGGGAGTTGTAGGCCCCTTTTCTTGCGCCTTTAATTTATTATTGTATTTGCACTGTCAGGGAATGGGAGAGAAGCTTGTGGGATAGCAAAAATAACTTGGCTGACCATGGGTACTGTCCCATAAGTTGCAACAGTGTGCAGATACCAGGTTGAAATTAGCTGTTTAACAGTGTCCCTGAGGAAGACCTCTGTTCAAAATGCATTAGATTCATGCAAAGAAGTTCTTGTGCATCCTTTCTTTTCCCTATGATTTTTCTTCCTTCCTGGGTACTATGCACCTTGAGTGCAGGAGTGGGGGGAGAGATGGGGGATGGACCATTTACTGCTCTGCCTAAGGCAGCAAAATGTTTCAGATCAACATTCACAGGCAGGGGAAGTTCGAATAAAATTGCGCTCTAAGTGATTTTAGAAATTGGGAATTAAATACATTTGTCTACATGTAGAGACTGATCGTAGATAGTGCAATTGTGATTAGGGAAGAGACTATACAAAAGGTAGGGATTTGCCCAGGGTTTCAGTAATTTCAGATAAGATTTTTTCTTGTAACTGAACTTGGTCCTTCTCTCTTAATTGGAAAATTAACTCCATGGGAAAAATATTTTTTGATGATGAATCTAATGGTTTATTGGCTATGATTTATGCCATGATAACTAGTTTCAGAAATACAAAACAAATTTAAACAACAATGGAAAAGAGATTTAGGAATGTCTATTATGGAAGAAAAATGGTTTTTTTTAGAACATAAGGGTTTCTTCATTGAATTTATCACTACAGGAGACACAATATACAATATTGTTTAGATGGTACTTAACACCTTCCAGGCTTGACAACACGTTTGAAGTGTTGGAAATAAAAATGCAGATTTTTAAAAATCAAATGTGGTGGTCCTGTCAGGAGGCACACCATTATTGAGCACAATAATTGGAATTATTTCACAGATTTAGGGTGCAATCCTATGTCCCTCCAACCTTGCCTGAAGGGACATAGGATAGGGGCTGGAAGGTGCTGCAACCTTGGAAATCTCTTCCAATGTTGGAGCACCTGCCCTCCGCCTCAAAGCCGGCAGAGTTCTTTCCACACCAGAAGGAAACCGCAGGGAACAGAGCACAGAAGACGGTGTTCCGTTCCCTCCTGCAGGCAGGGAGGGGTGAGGATCTGCTGGATTCCGAAGAATCCAGGCAGTGTCTCAGCCCCTCCTCCTCGTGAGGAGAGGTAAAACATCTAGATGGCTGAAATTGGCCATCTAGATATTTTTGAGGGTGAGGGGAGCATGGTGGCAATCCTATCCGCCACGCTCCTCCCACCCTCAATAGGATGCCTATAATCCTCTGGGTTCGGAAGGTTACAGACAGCCTCATAGGATTGTGCTGCCCTTTATTTATTTTATTTTTATCTTGCCTTTCTACCAAGAAAATCACATTCAAGGCAGATTTATGGCTTTCAATTTTGTAATAATATTGCTTAATGTCATAGAGGATGTTATACCAAACAGCTTAAAATCTCTTCCATCAAATTGATTGGTGTCAGCAAAATGTGTCCGGGCACATTATTGGAAAAATCTTTGTTTAGCTTTAATATGGGAATATTTTTTCTTTAAAGAATTTCTTCTTTAAAGTGCCTGGATTTGGGAGAAGTGGACAAATTGACAGATTCTATGCACAGAAGAAGTGAACCTTATCAATAAAGTGAACCGTCAAATAAAAGGACTTGTTTTATACTGGAATCAACACTGTGATCGTATTTCTTTTAAAAATTATAATTTTAAAAATCACTGTTGTATTTTTACTCTCTTTTAGATTGCTGTTTTTACTTTATTAAGTATTATTTTAAAGGTGTTTTTATTGATATGTACTCATTATTGCATTTTCCTATGCTGTAAAGCTGCTCTGTATACCTGGTTGTCAAAAAGTGGGGTATAAATAATAAATTATTCGCCTTACATGCAATGCAAAATATTTTTACAAACAAATAATAAGAAGAACAGGAAGCAAGTCTCGGTAGAACTGGCGGTAGATGAGAAAGTGGTCCCGAAGCTGTCAAGAGTGAATCTGATTAAAGGCCAGTAACCTCCTCTGGATACCATTAACCAGAATATTTAATCACTTAAATGAAATAGAGGTCCCACCTGCTGGTAGTTGTAAAAGAAATCACCACACATCTATATTGTATTCTGCTCATGGTGGTAAAGTTTCCTCACTGACTGGCTAAGATGGTATGCCATGGAATGTTAACCAACATTCAACACCAGCAACAAAAATCATCCATCTGGATGGAAATAAAGACTCACACGGACATTATAGACTGGAATAGCTTTGTGGGGCATGCTGGGGACTAAGTAAAGGTCCCAAGAGGTAGGGGAGCTAAGGGGCCGGATGGCCAGAAGCAAGGGGAAAGAGTCCAGAGCAGCAATAGTCTTGTGGAAAGGGAGGAGCAGGGAGGGTGGGAATATGGAAAGGAAGTGGGGCGGGGAGGGGACGAAGGAAGTGATGCTGCTAGCAAGGGTTTACATCCTGTCTCCAGTTCTGGCCGACTCGTCTGTTACTCAGTAGCTCCTGAAGAAAGGCCTGCAATCTGACCTTTATTCTGGGGTTGATGCAAGCAATTGCTCACAGACCATCATTCCATATCTGAACATCCCCATTTCATTAATTCAGAATGCAAGAAGCAAACGAGGAATATGTTTTTGCTGCTATGCACGAGGACAAGTGAAGTAAACAACAAAAGCCTTTCTAATGCCATAAAGGACAGAAAACGTTGGTCTCTTATGGTTTCTGAATGGAATCTTTGTGAAGATAGAAACATCTGCACAATTGTAGCCACAACTACAATTTCTGAATGAATAACAAGAATAAAGAGATTTCATCGCTGGTGTTCCACAATATGATTTGCCACTTCTTTAGCACAAGGCCTCTGTGACATTTGTATTGTCTTAGCCAGGGCTGAGATGGCTGCCTTCATTCAGCTCTGAAATTGGCAGCTCACGGAATTGAAAAAGAGAACCCCATAACCATTTTAGCTGGTGTGATACTTAAAAGGAGGCCACAGATTGACTGAAAGGAAGGGGAAGCTTGCTAAAACATTTTGTTATCTGACTAGAAATGATAGCCCAGTGAAGTATTTAGAAATATAACTGCATTTAACAAACAGTCATATTCAACTCTAAAAGTGAGGGAATATATTTGAAACTATTCTGCTGCTACAAATTCTTGCTTTTCTCTGTGTGTTTTTTTAGTTATTTTGCATTATAGAAACTATGCTTGTAGAATGTGATTTTATCATTGGTTTTATTATATTTGCATTTACTGTGTATGGTATGTCGTCCTGAGAGCTTTGGCTATAGGGTGACTCATAAATTGAATGAATAAATAAATAAAATAGGAGCCAAGAAGCAATACAGGATGGGGGCTGAATTTCACATGTTGATTTAAACCAACCAGGCTAATTGCAGGGATGGGGACTCGGACTCCAGGACTCGACTCGTGAGTCGGACTGAGTTCCCCCTCTGACTCGAGTCAGACTCGAGTCCCAATATTTTTAATGGGACTCGAGACTCGAGGCCAAGGACTCGTGTTCCAAAATCGTGTTCCTCAAATGCAACATGGATAGGTTTTAGGAAGTACAGCAAGTTTATTTTTTAAAATCATTTCCCTAAATGCAACCTTTCAGACATTTTGGGTTTGGCTGCCTCTGCCTGCCTGTTTCGGATGCCCTGCCTCCTCTGCCTGCCTGGTTATTTTGGGTTTGTCTGCCTGGTCTGTTCTTGCCAAAATCAGTTGCAGAGTTTTGAAATAAAAAGGCACCCTTTTGCCTAGAATTTATTTAAGCCACACATCTGAAATAGCCTTATTTTGTTGGGGAAAACCCCCATTGATTTTAATAGGGACTCGTGGAGTCAGCTTTGGGAGTGACTTGTGACTCGTGACTCATGAGTCGCCATTTTGAACCAAGGACTCGAGACTCGGGTCCCAAGACTTGTGACTCGACTCGTGACTCGAGACCAAGGACTCTTCAACATCCCTGGCTAATTGTCTTTAGGCTTTTACTTACAGTTAAATGCAATTTCATGCTGACACCACACCTCCCAAAAAGTTAAAGCATTTTGAATGAAGCCATGCCTCTTCAGAAACATTTTACTCACAGAGGTAAAGATGAAACAATAATAAATGTCCAAGTAGCAAGAACGAAGCAGATCCCAAAAACACAGTTAATGCTGCTAAAGCCAGGATTACAGCTGCTTTCGTCTCTACCGGAGCAAGAGGAAGAAATAGCAGCCAAGTACCATTTCCACTGGAATCTATTGGAGCAAAAAATAATGGGCAAAAGTCTTTTATTTTGGTTTCAAGTACCTGCTCGATTTTGTTTAAAAATATATTATGGGTGACTTTTCCCTTTCCCCCCAATAATATAAAAAGAATGTTAAAACTCTTTTCCAAATGCCTACCTTAGCCCTAGAGCCAGACATCACTGAATCAAGAAACCTTAACTTTTCAGTCAACATCACCCTTGCATTACTTTTAACCTTTTAAGATCTAAAATATGTTTCAGCAGAGGTTACGTCACTGACAATTTGACATTAATGTGAATCTTGTATGCATGTTTAAAAGGTCCCCACTCACACCCAAATACTAGCTTCAACTTTTTAAAAAAACTATGCCCAACCCAAGGCAGAATTCTAGACATTTTTCTTTGCTAATCTTTCACCTCAGTAAAATCCTCAATGGGAGGGGATATGCAACAAAGGAGCATGTTGTCCCAGTATTCTGGAGGTGATCATTCACGTTAAGCACAAATAGACTGATCAACAGGAAGTAGCCGACAGAAACAACACAGTAGTAATAAATAAATAAGAAATCACAGATTTCTTCTCACCCACCACATCAGAAGGCACTACTAAGCAGGATTTCATAATGTGATGTACATCAAGAAGCCAAGGTGGTGGACAATACATGGAAGCATGCCTCGGAGGGCACACTCATCAGCCGCCAAAGCTTCTGGGCACCCAAAGACCATCACCAAGGAAATGAGTACATAGTCCATATCTATCTCTGTCATGGCTATTGGGTTTTTTTTGCTTTGCTCAATGTCCTAAATGACTGACACTGAGGACAAAATAGGACATTGAATAAATGGCTGCTACCCAAAACTGGCATCCCTCCCCCAAATGATAAACTGTAAGAGACATTGTAGAGGGGGACCTAGAGTGCCATTTTTGATGGCAGCTGTGTGGTGATTATGACAACTAACATGGATGGAATGAGGCCAAAGACCCTCCAGCACAGCCTTCCCCAACCTGGTGCCCTCCAAATGTGTTGGACTGCAACTCCCATAATTCCCAGCCCACATAGCCATTGGCTGGGAATTATGGGAATTGCAGTCCAACACATCTGAAGGGCACCAGGTTGGAAAAGGCTGCTCCAGCCAGTGTTCCAGTAAGAAGCAGGAGCTCATATACATGAAATCCCTTCAGGATAGCAGGTCTGGCATTTTGGGAGGGGATGGCTTGCCCAGTCTCCTGATTTCTGTAGGTGCGCATGTTATGAGTGTGTCTGTGTTTATAGGTCTGGGCAATCATGTCATGGGGTCAAATGCAAGCAGTGGGGTGGCCCAGCCCACTGCTGGCATGTTGCCCGACAGGCTTGTCCAGAGTCAATTAACTTATAATAGTTGTGTGAATGAGCATACCGGTATGTACTTTCTTTGCATACTTTAATTTTGAATGCGATGAAATCAACCTCTGTTCAAGAAACCTCATTTTGAGAAAATCAACCTGAGTTTAAGACAGCACAGACTTCCATTTCAGCAAGTACCGGTACTATTAGATCACATGGGTGTAAAAAGTTATTTTCAGTTAGTGGAACAATACTTTCAAACTGAGGAGACGTGCGGAGTTGTGCTGGATTCACAAAATACTGGATGAAGACATAAAGCATCACCAATATCAGCAGGAGGGTCCCGGCAACAGCAGACGCAACCGCGTTGAAGAAAAACCTATGGACACACAAAGAGTTTCAGCCATAAGGAACAGTTGCAGAGAAAGATTCTACAACCTGCCATTAACATAAAGAATACAACAGTAGATTGATAGGAAGCCTTTATTTGTGGAAGGGTTGCACACTTGCAAATTGAATGTAATTATACATCCATAAATGAAAATTCAGTCATTAAGGGTGCAATCCTATGCAAGTTTAGACAGAAAAAGGCTGACACAACTCCCAGCATGCTGGCTGCGGCATGCTGGGAGTTGTCGGCCTTTTTCTGTCTAAACTTGCATAGGATTGTGCCTTAAGGCAGAAAGCCCTGTGTTTGTTACCAAAAAAATGGCTGGCCTATTGTATTGTTTATGCTTGATAGCCCAACTGGTCTGTTTTATAGGCACCTGACCAATTTCCCATTTTTGATTCATCTGAACCTTCCATCTGGCAGTCTTCCCTTTGCAAAGCAAATGGCACACTATTTTTCCTACAAGATGTAGGAAATCCCTATCCCAAAATGTATACACTGCTATAGTATATCTGAAAATCATGTGAGCGGCATTCATTTTGCCATGACTGTATGCACCTGGAAGTTGCTCTGTGCTGCAAGAGAGTTCAGAGTAAGAGAGACCTGTGCACAATTCTCACACTTTTGCGTGCAGCTTCATCACTGCAGCAATCGTTTCATGCTTTTGAATTATTCAGAAGCTTGTCAGAGGTTCCTCAATGAGAAAAACTAGGTATTATTGTAGGTCGCCCAGAGAACTTTGTTATTGGGCAGCATACATATGTCATAAGCAAATAATAAATAAAACAAGCTTCCCTGAAAGTTTGAAAAATACAGCTCTATGGCAAGCAGGGCTGGTGGCTATCTTAGGGAGGAGTATAACACAAGCCATTCATTTTGTATTTACATTTTGGCTTGAGGCACCATTACCTAGAACTATTATTCACTAAAACTGCTCTGCAGCTGGCCTGTGGGATGGGCTGCATCTTAGTTTGGCCTCCCTTCCCCTTCCCCACCCCCAGTTGCTCTCCTCTGTGCTCCACAAAGCCTGTTGCTGCCAACCCACTCACCCCAGCCACACTTCCTGCTGCCTCCACAAGACCTTGTCACTCCCAAGCCCTGCTGTGCTCCCCGCTGTCCTCTCTGCCTCCCCCTGCCCCAGTCGCACTGTTGCACTCCCCTGTGAAGGATTGAGGCCTACCCAGGCTTGAGTTAGGTTTAAGCCTGAAAGCCCAAATATCTCCTGATGGGAGGGGGCATTCGTGAGTTTCATTTCCCCTCATGGAGTTAAGTTTCATTTCCCCCCTAATGGAGTTAAGTTTCATTTCCCCAGTTTTAGGTCACGTGTCTGTAGCCTCCTGGTTATGTGGGAGGGTATATAAAGACAGTGTGTGGTGGGGAACTTGAGGGAGAGACAGGGAAACTGCAGAGACAGAGAAACTGAATATTACAGAAAACTGCAGAGCAGCCAGAGCTAGGCTGGAAGGGAGTCTCTACTAAGGCCTACAGGCGAAAGTGTAGCTAGGTTAGAGGAAACTGTGGTATTATTTCTTTTATTTCCATTATACATGCTTTTTGAAATCTTACAGCTCTATTTGTGTAAATACCTTAAGTTGATGTGAATTTACCATGCCAAGTTTAACAAACTAAACAGTTATTGTTAAACTCAGATTGTTTGGAGTGTCTTTTACAACATGCCTAAGGCCTAATCCTATGTTACTGGGAAGAAAAGGCAAAGGGCAGGAACGTGTCATCCTGATAGCAGGAAGGGCTCTTAAAGAGGCAAAATATCTTTAAGGAGCTGATCAAGGCGTCCTGGTAAAGGTGGAACCTTGACATCCCCCCAGTAGCTTCTCAGGTGCTGTTGGAAAAGGGCTTTTTTCTAGGGCCGTTGCTGCAGTCATACTTCAACTTTTTGTCATTATTTCTTGAGTTAGCAATCTAACAAAAACAGATGAAAGGATTTGCTGACCACAGTGCTCTTTTTTTCTTGCACCAGTGACCTTGACGGCCCCAAAGCAGTATAAATTGACAGAGAAAATGCAAATATTAGATGGTTAGTTCAGTTCTACTAAATAAACAGGGCCCAAAAGGGGGCTGGGTGGTTGTGGGTCCCCTGGGGCCCACAGCTACCCATGTAACCTGCATTGACTTTGAAAGAAGATACCTTTCCCAACAAGAAAAATGGGAGCTAATAATGTTATGCGAGCAGAATCAATAAACCGGCAATATGGACTTGTCTACTTGTACTAAAAAAAAAAAAAAAAAGCTGGCATAATTTTATTTATTTATTTTATTATATTTATACCCCGCCTTTCTTCCTACAAGGAACCCAAGGCGGCTTACATAATCCTCCTCCTCCTCTTCTCACAACAACCCTGTGAGGTAGGTTAGGCTGAGAGTCAGTGACTGGCCCAAAGTCACTCAGTGAGTTTCATGGCTGAGCAGGGACTAGAACCCGGATCTCCCGAGTCCCAGTCCAACACTCTCACCACTACGAGAGGAGAAATTAGTTAGCACACAAATGAGTGACTACACAGATCCCAGAGCTGCAGTACAAGGAATGAATAATCAGCAGGTGAACTTTTCCTCAGCCAGCTCATTTATATTAAATTAAGTGTAACCAGCATAAAAAATATTGGAGAGAATTCCAATTTCTTTCTCATGAACAAACCATTAATTTGACTTCAACTGAAAATAAGACCAAATGATTAAGAACCTGCTGGCACTGGTTAATACACAGTTAACATTCTTCTCTGTGCCATGAAGTAAAAAAATATCCTAAGGGCACGAAGGCAGGAAAAAATGAAAACAATCCTGGTTCCCAATAGCTCTCTGTACCGGGGCACTATCCAAGGTCTCAGGATGTGAGGCAAAGTGGTCAATAGCAGAAAGATTCTTGGCAAAGCTCAGAAAGCTGCCTGTTGGATATATTCACAATTACGATGCAGGAAAAGCAATGTATTTTGAGAGCATTTGGTGTTGCAACTTTTGTATACCTCACAATAATTATAGTAAGGGTTACTTCCACACTAGAGTCAATTAGTGCTGCTCAGGCACAGCTTTTCCACAATTAGCTGATAGCAGAATTAAATGGAGGTTTTATGCAGCACTTTACCAGAGCACTGTATTTTCCAGCAATAACCTTCACCATGGCCAAGATCTTTCTATAACATTAACTCACAAGTAAGTCCTATTCAGCAATAGGTCCCATGCAACTTCTTAAGCGTGCAATCCTATGCTTATTTAGACAGAAAAAGTCCTACAATTCCCAGCATGCCCCAGTCAGCATGGCTGGGTGAAGGGATGCTGGGAGTTGTAGGACTTCTTTCTGTCTAAACAGGTATAGGATTCTACCATTACAAGTTTATTGCTTGCAGATTCAGCCTGTTTTATTGTTTCCTGTTCAGCACCTGAACAGCTTGTTAATTGCCCCTTGAATGGCTCCTCTTAATTGTCCTAGTGCCCTAGCCTCTGTTCTCACAGCTTTAATTACTGATTTCCTTGCATTATTTTAAAATTAATTTATTATAGTGAAATAGCACTATTTCGTTAAAAAAATTGAAAAAAATTCGTAATTAAAGCCCCCCATCCTGAACAGAAACTGTCACTGGGGCAATTCACTAGCTATTCATCACTATTCTCCCAGCCATGCTCAACAGGAAGCAATAAAATGAACTGAAACTGCAAACAGGAAGTGTTTCAATTAAGGACACAGGAGCCCTATGATACTTTGTCCACACTGCAATTGTATTTCTTTTCTTTCCTTTTTTCCAGATCTCCACAAATCAGGTATGAAATAACAGAGGAGGACAAAACAGAAAACATTGTAATGCAACAAGCCGACAACTATGTTGTCTGAATACTCCACAAAAAGTGGGTGAACAAAGGATGATAATAATTCTAGAGAAAAAGGCTAGTGTAGAAGCAACCAAAGTTATCAATTCAGGTCAAGTGGTCAACATTTTAGGTAAAAGGTTCCTCTGGCATGCATAGTTAGTACATGGGCCCATTTAATTTTTCACACCAATAGTCGGTCGGTATGCAGAACTAGCAGTCTGTTCAGAAATATAGGTGCTCCCATAGTCCAAAATGTGGAGATGGGGGAATCTGGGATGGATGCTCTCCTTCTCCCTTCCTAAATGGTAGCCAAGCTTTATAGACAGGAAACATTTTCCAAGCTAGCCACTGTTAGCTTACCAGTAATTTCTGCTTCCAACACAGTTATTAAGCCAATTGCAGTGGTGGTCGAAGTCTGCAATACACTTATTGCAGGTACTACAGTGCTTTGTCTTTGGCCCTCTAGGAAAAGAACAACAACACATTAAAATGGAATACATTTCAAAGACTTTAAAATAGGCCACTGTCTCATTTTTATGGCAAGTCTAAATATCTACGTATATACACATTTATAATGTGTACACAGATACGGTGATGAGCCATGCATGACACACAACCAGGAGAGCCAAGCAGGAACCGTTAGGCTGAAAGAGTGTCAGAGTGTTTAAAAATGGGATACAAAGTACTGAACTAGATTATAAAGACTGACCCGAATAGTGAGTCTCATGGGACTCCTTTCAGCAAAGCATTTGGGAGGAAACTGCATAAGCCGTCCTCAGAAAGAGGACGATACACTCATATCAGAGAATATACTTTTCTCACAGAAACTCCAAACTGGTATCACATGCAGACAAGTGCTTATCAGAGTTTCTACTGCAGTCAAGGCAAAGCTGCTGAACCAATGAAATGTACATGGCTTAAACGGTCTCTGCACAAATCCACAACTGGAAGTGGCAAACTGGTAATGAGAAGCAAGATTCTGATCCTCCAGTAGCTGCCTTCATTGGGTTCTGAGCTCTGGAAATCAATAACTGAAGAACAAGAGAGAGGTCAGGTTGGGCCCTTTGCTCACAGGACTCTTTTCCAAAATGCTGTTGCCCAACTCACCCAAGTTATACAAATCATGCTGCTGTCCTCTTTCCATCAAGGATGAGAGCGCTCGCTGCACTTTTCACTGCTTTTCTTTCTTCTCCAAAAGATCTTAACTACCTTAAGTAATCTGTTCCTGCTGACTTTGCTGATGGTCCTTCATCTCATTTCTTCATCTTCCCTAATCTGGCTTTAACCAGTTCTACTCAACTGACATTTCTCCTTCAAGTTTTCCAACAATCTTCTCTAGGTCAGTTCTTGGGACAGTTGCAGACATTCACTTGACCTCTACAAATGTCCACCATTCCTTGTATGTGCCGTGCTCCCTACCACATGTACAAGTGCATACTAATAGGCGTGCCTATTTCTGTAATGTGCTTCAAGCAGCATGCCACTGAGAAGCAACCATGAGAACTACTCTAACTTCTCCTTTGTCATCCCTTCCTCTCTATTCTACAGCAGGGCTTTTGCTAAGCCTCATTGAAGTCTTTCCCTCACTCCTATGTCCATATCTTCTAACAAGAAATAACCTGGGCCCGAATCAGTCTCCTCTTCTATAGCTTGATCTATATTTATAGCAGAATGAAGTGATAGAATCCAGAGGTGGTACAATGGCTATACCTCTTCAGAAGGCAGGAGAGGATGCCATTTTTTATGCTCCCTTGTGTAAAAAAAAAAAAGCCTCCCTATAAATAAAGGACTAGTACAGCAGGAAGAACAGTTCCAACCAGGGCTGCTTCTTGCTGTGCTGGTCTTCTACTTGCAGGAAGTTATGTGGCATTCAGAAATGTGATCTTCCCCACTTGCAGACTGAAGTGGTGCAGTTCATTCTACCACCTCAGGACTCTGTCGCTTGTCTCCTGCATGTGTAAATCAGATACGGTATGTATTTATCAAGCCACTCTCCACGTGCCACATTTCCTTTGTTGCCTAACGTTTGCAGCACTTCTGTATCCTAGACAGAAATGACCGTGGGCCTTTCCAAACCCTGCTTTTTCAGGATTCCCAATTGTGTGTAGTGAACATGCATCTGGCGGGAGGTGGAGCCTGCTGCCCCCCAATGTATACATATTCATTGTATGAGCCCTGTTGGCTGAACTGCACTAAGATCTGGTTCTGGCCTCTTTCTTCTTTCTCTCCCCCCTTTCTCTTCCTCCCTCTCTGTCAATCACACCCCTCCTTTCTCCAAAAACATTATTCTATTTATTTGAAACATGCCTATTCCACCTTTCAACTGAACATTTCTGAGGCAGTTTACAAGGGTAAAAAACAATAAAACCAACAAAAATTATTTAACCCCCTCCTCCCAACAACTATAAGAGTAAAATCATAAAACAGCAGGTGAAGGAGCAAGAAACCATCAGCACAGAGAAAAAAGCACATCATTGATCTTAAAAGGCATGACAAAATGAAAAATGCTGTGGCATCTTTAGCCAACTTTAAGGACATCATGTTATTGTTATGGGCCACAACTCACCAGTTGAGGACCAAGGGTATAAAACATTTAAGCAAGCTGTTGGTGCTAAACAAGTGTTAAGTAACTGTATTTATCATAGTGATGTTTTGGTAAATAAGTAAGGGTGCTTCCAGACAAGGCTTTTATTGTGCAATCACCCTGCCTCATTCACGGAAATTTACAGGGGGTCCAGACGGCCTTGCCTTCAATTTGTAACCCTCCTGTGTTTTCCCACTGTTTCTTCAATCTTTTTCCTTACCAGAAAAAAAATCCATTAAAGAGGAAAAAATGGAATAGCTGCACAGTGCCTTTTGATTGATAGTGCTAGGAGCCCTCCGTCTAGAAGCACCCAAGGTCTCTTATTTGCTGTGCTGTTATGGGAGGGACTTACACATCAGCTTCACAAAGATAGCAGTGCTGGTTCTGAATAACGTGCTTGCATTTGCTTCGGTCAAAAATCGGCATGGGTTTGTCATAATTCTTCTTAGTCAATATGTTTTGATCTGCTGGATCGATAGTGATTGCAACAAGATGAGTGATTAGGTGATGCATAAAAATTACACCGATCACCTGCATTATAACAAGGTTAAGGAAAAGTTAAAGAACAAAAGAGAACAAGAGGCTGGATCCTTCATACTTTTGTTACAGAAGATTAGTTTCCCGTGCATCCACTTAATCAGGCAAGAACTCCACAGATGTGGGTTCTTCTTTCCTCCTGCACCATAAATAAAGTGCAGGAGGAAAGATTTTAGTAGATTTGTTTGCAGGGGTGGAAGTCATAGCAAGAGATTAGTTCCTGCTACAGTTCTCATAAATTGTCATTGTAAGTCACATGTTGAATAAAAATATATTCTCAACATTGCACCATCACCATTTTTTCCCAGTCTGGTTGGCTTGACTGACAAAACAATGCACTTTCCTGTACAAAGGGGCTCCCTACAAGAAAGTGAACCTTCTTTCCCACTTTCCATTTTTGTCATCCTTATTTTTTTAATATTGGTAAAAATGACCTTGCTGACAATACACACAGTGGGTCTTTGTTGTTACATCCACACTACCAAATTATTGCAGTGGCTGTTACAGAGTCAATGGCTTTGAGCCTAAGCCAGCCTTTCCCAGCTGGCTGGGGGATGCTGCAAGTTGTAGTCCAACACATCTGGAGAGTGCCAGATTAGAGAAGGCTGGCCTAAACCAAGCTGGCCAACCAGGTTTGCTGCCTAGTTTCAATGTAGAAAATGCCATTTCTGTATGTATTATGTCTCCAGTTGTGTTTTTTTAATGTTTTGCTAGTTCCCTAAATTACCATCTTGACAAAAGAAAGGCAATGTCCATCAGTAACAAATAATCTATCCCATTCACTGTCACTTTCCAGAAGCAATAGATCTGAAATGTTCCCTCCCACACAATAGCACGCAGTTAGCCTCTTTTGAATCACAGAGGATCAACTGCTCTTTATCACTTTTATAGCACTATTTGAAAGCACAAACTGACTAACAGTTTGTATCTCATTCAGCCTCCCAAACAGCCCAGGATAACTCGGATTTTTCCACCCAGCTCTGATGAAAGATTCAAAACCTAGCATGTTTGTTCAGAAGTAGTAGTAGGCGATCACTCGTGACCGAGTAAGATTGTCTTCCAGGATAAAATTACAAAAAGAAAATTATAAAAGGAGGAAATTATAAAAAATTGTGTAGGCTCTAGCAATGGGTCCGTAAGTGACTGTGGAGGCCAATTCTAGATCCACACAGCTTCCCACATGGAGATAGAAGACGCAAACCGTCTTCTATCTATTTCAGAAGAGATCCTCCCTGAATCTCAATATGGTTTCCACCCCTCTAGAGGGACAGTAAACATGATTTTTACTGCATGTCGTCAGCTCCAAGAAAAATGCCGGGAGCAAAATCAACCCCTTTATATGGCATTTATTGATTTGGCTAAGGCCTTTGATACTGTAGACCGAACGGCTCTCTGGACTATCCTTATGAAAATTGGATGCCTCAATAAATTTGTGAATATCTTGCGACTTCTCCATGACAACATGACGGCAATGGTTTTGGACAACAACGACTCAGAAGTAAGTCCTGCTGAACTGAATGGGACTTACATCCTAGTAAGCATGCATAGAGTTGGTTACAGCCTTAAGGTGTGGAATGTGAAGAGAGTCTTCATCCAGATGGCTTTAAACAGCCCTCCAGGAGAGAAGGACACCCCATTGTAAGCAAGGACCTCTGGAGAGCCTTTTCCTAAAGTTGGGGCAGGCCCCCAAATGAACAAGGAAGTACAGCATGCACAGATGACAGCAATGACATGTAAGGTAGGCAGGATCAGACTGATGCAACACAGCTCTTCTTATGTTTGTGTATTCTTATTTACCTAGAGGAGAGCACAACCCACAGAGTGACGCTACTCCAGCAAATCATATTGGAAAAGCTGGTTTTAAAGGTATGTGGGGCACGGTTAAGGGTTTGAGACCCAAGCACCAGCACCTTGAATTTGGCCTGGCAGCCTGTGTGATTGTAAAATCAGCTGAATAGGTTATCTCCTCCCAATATTCATTAGCGGGTGAGGATTTCATGTTTTTTTCAAGCAGCTGTTGGTTTCCAGGCTGTCTTCTTGGGCAGCCACATGTAGAATGCATTATAGGAGTAAATCCCAGGGGTTATAAAAACATGGGATTACCATGTAAGGTCTTCCTCTCCAAGAAGGGTTGGAGCTGATACAATAAATGAGATTGGTAAAACACACTGCTGGCCACTGCTTCTAGCAATGTGTCCAGGAGCTGGGTGAGATCCAGGAGCGCCCTGCCAGCTCCACCAGCTCCATGATGAAGAGATACTCTGCCACCAGCAAACTAACCCCCATGGGAGCACTTGGATTTCCTAGCAGCATCACCTCTGCCATGTCCCAATTAGATTTCAGGTTGTGGCCAGTTCTATCTGACCACAGCCTTCAGATACTTGATGAGAAAAGCTGCTCAGTCCATCCAAATATAGAGCTAGGTGCCATCAGCATGATGATGACATCTAAACCCAAAGACGCAGGTGCTCTCTCCCAGCAGCTTCATACAGACGATACAACACTGGTGAGATCACACTGGATGTGGTCATATAGAAAGGAATGAAAGCATGTAAGTGACAGCAGGAACACTTCAGTCAGCTGTTTGTGACATCCCAAGAGAATGATGTGGTCTTCCATGTCAAAAGCCGCCAAGAGGTCTAACAGACTCAACAAGAAGGTATTATTGTCAACCTTTTATCCTCCATAAGAAAGCATTATGACAACTTTGTTTTCAAGCAGTTTACAGTAGTCTAAGACGATCTGAAGAGAAACCAGAGTAATCTCATCATTAAACCAGCTTGCTATCATGTTGAAGTCTGCAAATGTCTTTGAACAAGATAAAAAGTTGAGGACTTTTACATTTTTAAAACGGTTCTCATTTTTCATTCATACCTTTTATTCCAAAAATTATTTTGCTCTCTATTTGATGCTTAAACTGAGCAGAAGGGCCAGAAACCATGTAGCTGGCACTCTCATTTTAACATGTTCTCCAACTTGACAATTACTTCTAACTTTAAGCTGCAGTCACCATTGTGTATAAAAATAATGAAGAACACCATTAATACTTCCTAAGTTCCTAGCAACAATCTTGTGTTTAGTACATAAATAGTGAATCAGTTACAGAACTTGTGATGTTTCCTTTTCATAACATTAGTGACCCTGACTCCTCATCCTGTGCAGAAGGAAGAAAAAAGATGCTTGATATGAATATGCCATAGACCTTAGTATTGGATTTACTGAGTTTTTGAAAGAAAATGACTGATAAAGCAGCTAATAGGCTGATGCCACGAAGCACATCACAAATGGCTAGTGGTTTAAAATGGATTCTTGATTTATTAAAATGAAGTTTAAAAAGTATAATCAGAGGAATAATGTCTTTTGATACCTAATGGTAAAATCCTATGTACGGTATGTCTTACTAGGTAAGAGTGTATCAAATTGAGACCTAAAAGACTAGAAAGTGAAGATATTTTTTTTTCAACTATTGCTGCAAAGGCCTAGTTCTCACTAGTGCTGTGCTGGAAATTTCTTCCACATTTGGTTCAGCCATTCTCATTCAATCTGACAGAAAAGAAAATGCTTTAAGAAAAATGTTCAAAGCAGAATAACATTTTGGAGCAATTCCGATAGCTGGGTTTCGAGGTGCTTGTGCTTACCTTACTGATGAGGTAGCCAAGAAGTGTGCGGAAGTGTCATGTCTTTCACTGTACGATCATCTCTCTGGCAGCCTGCGCACCTTCCTGCACTTCAATCAAAGCCCAGGGGACACCATGAGATAACTCCTCCCCAACTGCTTTTTCAGATCAGGAAATGCAGGCAGCCAGGGAGGCTGCAGAGTGATGGATGGGGAGATGTGTAACGTAAAGACAAAACATACACAGCAGCCTTGGCTACTTCACAATGATAAGTTAAAACTCAAAAACCACAAAAGGACATTCTAAAGTGCCCTGAGAATGAGGTAGAAAAATGGAAGCCTCTTTCATCATTTGGGAAAGTGGACAACAGATTTTGGCACAGCACTAGTTCTCACTATGGTGGCAAACTTGTATCTGGGCTGTATCACTTCAGACTGCAGGAAGAGGCTCACATGACAATGTTCCACCATATATATCTATATATTTTAAAAAACCTCAACAAAGAAAACTAACCTGTCAGGGAGAACAGTTCTAGCCTAGCCTGACATGCTAGTTTTCTATGTGCAAAGAATTGTTTTTATAGAGCAGCATTCAGTCATGCAAGCACCCACTTGAAGTATAAAGTAGTACTGTTGAGACACAGCTTTACCACCCCAAGGACAAACTACACTTTATGGGCCGGTTCGTACGACCCAGGCAGCGAGCGGGGGAGGCACCAGGGGGCCATCTGTGGGGTCCAGCGGGGCGCCGCAGACGACCTGCGCCCCACGCATGTGGGCGGACCCCGGTGGAGCCGGCAGTCCCCGCACCGCAGTGCGGGCCTCCCGGCACTAGGGGGCGGGGGCTCGGGATGCCCAGAGGGGCCGTTTGCCCCTACAGGCCGGAGCGGCCGCAGATCCGGCCGCTCTGGGCTGCCGCCTCTGTGCGGCCCCCGCGGGACGGCTGCCCGCTGTTCATACGGCAGGGTGGCCACACACGGTAGGGGCTTACCCCTCTACTGCCCATGGTCACTTTGCGTGCGTCCCATGCACGGCCGTCCCGCGGGGGCACCCCCGGTCGGCATTCGCACGACATGGGAACCGCAGGGGACTTCTGCTCCCCCGCAGTTCCCATGTCGTGTGAACACGCCCTCAGTTAATCACACTTTTTAAAAAGCACACTTAAAGCTGCCACTTATTATGAAGGTAATGCAACTGTTCCAATGGTCCCAGTCCACTCCATGGTCTCAATCTAGATTGGGGCTCCACCAGCAGCATTAATCATGCTTTTAAAATGGCATGATTAATGTAACGTGTAGTTTGCCCCTTTGTGAGAAGTAGGTTGAAAAGACAGGGATGGCAGTGAGGCAAACTCTCATGAATACAGATGTTTAATGCTGCCCCAGTTTTGCAGCCAGAAGGCATTGCATAATCCAATGAGTGTCCAATATAATGCTTTTGCTGGATGCATCATGCCTGCATCCTTGTAGAAACCAAATGGTGTGGCATCCCTTGGCATGAAACACATGTAAGGAGATGGCTGTTGCTGTTAGGGTTTATTTTATTGTATTTTTCAATCTTTGGCTTCTCTTGTACTGATTTGATGCTGCTTGTTGTTTTATGTAAGTGTTTTAGAAGTTTATTGTTTATATTTGGTAATCATCCGAGAGCCTATGAAAATCTAAACTAGAAGGGGAATACCCTCAAAAAATATATATAATAAAAATCATTAGTAGAGGGGCCCCAACTTTTTCAGATTCCTACCCTTACAACTACTTGCATTCTATGAGAGAAAAGGATAAGCTTTATGAAAGAATGCGGAAAGGGGTTGTGCAACCCCACTCCCCCAAAAGCAGGGCTGGCCCTACCATCAGGAAGAGTGAGATGGCTGCCTAGGTCACAGATACTAGAGGGCAGAAAGTGGCAGCGAGATGTTGGAGGTGTGTGTCTGCCTCGCACCCTCTAAGCTGGGCTGCTGCCCCAGGCACAGTTCAAATTGCTGCCCCACTGCCAGTGGTAGATTCAACTGCCATTCCGGCCAGCTTCTATATATGCAATGGGAGGCAGCACCATCTGGGCCTTTGTTTCAAGTAGCAAAATGTCTTGTCCAGCCCTGGCCTAAATCTCAAACTCTCCCCGCCCCCTGCCATATTTCAACCTTGCAAACAAAGCTGTAATGCTATGCACACCTAACTAATACTCCATTACTACAAACCCTATTGGGGTCTGGGAAGTATCCCCTAATGCAGTGTACTCTAACCTTGGGTCCCCAGATGTTTTTGGTCTACAACTCCCAGCATGCCCCAGACAACGTAGCTGGCTGGGGCATGCTGGGAGTTGTAAGCCAAAAACATCTGGGGACCCAAGGTTGGAGTACACTGTCCTAATGTTTAGTCAAAGTCTGCATCCCTGCAGTTTCCACACACTGGTTCTAGTCCTGCCCTCTGGAGCAACAGAGAACATACAAAGGCACACACAATTCCTCCCCCACACAACATCCCAGCAACTTGGATCATGATCACGGGGAGGAGGGTGAGGTCAAGCCTACTACTCCTCGCACAGATCATGATCCAAGTCGCTGGGACTGGCAGAGGGCAAGGTTAAAGTCTCACCCCTCCAATCCCAGGGTTCCTCTCCTGATTGCTGGGAGAAAGAAGAGGCTTTACCCTCACTCTCTTCCCAGCGATCCTGCTGGGAAAGAAGGGGGTCCGATTTTACAGCCACACAAGGCATGCTGGGAAGACTCTTCTCATGCACCCTGTATAGCAGGGGCAGCAGCACGCGCAGGGGGAAATTCGGGTGGCAGGGCACCCGCAGAGGGCTGCATGGGCAGCCTCTGGGAGCCACACGCGGCCTGCGGGCTGTGTATTGCCCACCCCTGCTGTACATGATTCTTATGAGCTACAAGCAGCCATAGTAGTAGCTACCTACAAGTATGATTTAACAAAACACACACACGTGCACACACAAACACAACAATCTCTCTCACACACATACTTCACAACTTCCATATAATTAGGAATACAAAGAGAGAATGACACTGCAACACATGTCTATTCAGAATTAAGTCCCATTGAGTTCAATTAGGCCTATTCCCAGGTGCTTGGGTACAGGATTGCAGTCTAAGTGAAGCACTGGCCCATTCCTCTCAAAAGCATAAGCAATTTTACACGATTTTAGGTTTGCCTAAAATTTACACAATTTTAGGTTTGCCACTGGGTTTTAAATGGAGGGGAGAAAAAGGATACAGCATAGGCAACATACTTCCATTCATATGGGAGAAGAGGTATGTAGATACCAAAGCCCACTATGGCCCAGTATGAATAAAGCAACAGGGTGATTAGCTGGAATGAGTGGAGAGGCAAAGACCAGCCATTGACTCTGGAGTGCAGTGGTACCACTATGAGGTCATTCAGTTGTTCAGGCCGTGTCTGCCTCAGCTTCTTGTCATAGCAGGTCATCTGCAAGACAGAACCCAAAATCACCTGTTAAAAATAGCCGTATTTTACAGAAAAGACACCAACACTATTACATTCCGCACATTGTAGAAAGGGGAAGCAGATACAAGCAATGCAGCCTCATCCATTCACAAATAATTGGTGTAGGCAGCTTTGGACGTTTTTCAGAGCAGGAGCAATGTCATCTGCCAGACAGCCAGGATAACTGATGGGCTCTCCTTGCTCTGGCAAGTAAATGAAGTGATAACAAGGCTTTCAAGTGTTACTATTGTTTGTGACAGATTAGCATAGAGCAGTGATGGCGAACCTATGGCACGGGTGCCACAGCTGGCACGCAGGGACCTCTCTGTGGGCACTCGAGCCATTGGTCACCAAATCGCTAAAAGACTGTCCCCTTCTGCAAAACACTAGTGATTTTGTTCTTTCTCACAGTGTGGAACAGAATGATTTTATTCTAGAATTCCTGTCTCAGAATTCTTTTCTACATTGTTATCACATTTAAAAGATTTTGAAGAATGATGCACAGAGCATGGCTTGGATGTAAAGCCCTAACAGTTGACCTGAGTGCTGCATGTGTTGCTCTCAAACTAACCGAGTATGAGCCAAGGTTTGACAAATTATCAGCATGCATGCAAGAGCAAAAATCACATTAATTGTGCAAAAGCATGCCCAATGCAAACTTTTACCTAATGCAGTGTTTGCAGTCCAAGACATAAAGTGTTTAAAATGTGTTAAGCATGTTTAGTTTTCTTGTTTATCTTGCTCATCCTAGTACAGGTTGACTTTTACTTTTACTAATCCGACACCTGTAGAAGCAGGGAAAGGACCCGGGGTAAAGCTTGCCCCATACAATTTCAGTCTGGCATATAATCATATTACAAGTTGAGAATCTCTTATCCAAAAATACATGTGCCTAATTATTTCAAAAGTTTGTATAAATTCCCTTCAGGCTATGTGTACAATGTAGTCCTATAATAATTTTAAGCCCTGTTGCCCTGGTTCTTCCCGCCAAAACAACGCCGGCGGGGCTCCGGAAACGACGGGAAGGTAGGTAGGTGGCGGGCGCACGCGCGCGCGGGGGGGAGGTGCGGCGGCGGCGGCGGCGGCAGTGGCCGGCAGGCGGGTGGGGAGGCGCAGCGGAGGCGGCAGGCGGGGCAGGAGCGCGCCGGAGGCGAGGAAGGGACGCAGAAACGCTGCGCCCTCTTCCGCCACGCGCCCTAAGCAGCCGCCTGGGTCTGCCTAGCAGTAGCGCCAGCCCTGTGTAAGCTGATTATCAATTTTAATTAAGTGATCAAATATTGCTATCACAGTCTTGGCAGTCAGTAAGCATTGTTTTGCAGCAAATCCCAGAGTAGCCTCCCCTTGTTGGTATGGACAGGTTGCTTACCTGTAACTGTAGTTCTTCGAGTGGTCATCTGTGCATTCACACACATATGGGTTCTCTGCGCCTGCGCTGAGATCGTTCGGGAAATTTCTATAGCTGAGGTGAATTGGGTGGGAGCCCCTCCCCCCGCGCGTGTCCCTTAGCGCGGCTCCCGCCCATTTCCTCAGTTCCCTGAGACCGCCTATTGCGACCGTCGGGACCAAGGATGACATTGCAAACGTTTTGATACCATAAAAAGAGATACGAACTCGGCATATACTTCGATATCGAGTGGAATAGCTAAAACAGCTTCCCAACCAACTTCCTTTTTGGTATCCATCGAACTCGATGAAGACACCGAGCGGGGAAGGAGGGCGGGTTGTGTGAATGCACAGATGACCACTCGAAGAACTACAGTTACAGGTAAGCAACCTGTCCTTCTTCTTCGTGGTCTCTGTGCATCACACACATATGGGTAGATTAGCAAGCTGACTTACCGGAGGTGGGTCGGTGTCGGTAGTCAGGTGGTGATCGAAGAAAGAACCGCCCTGCCGAATGCGTTCTGCTCCCTGGCTCGAACGTCGAGGCGGTAATGTTGGATGAAAGTGGAGGGGGTAGACCAGGTCGCCGCCCTGCATAAGTCCAGTAAGGGAATGCCTTTCCCGAAAGCTGTCGAGGTCGATAGAGCCCTGGTGGAATGGGCCGTCACAGACCCTGGCAAAGTTCGTCCAGCTAATTGATAGGCAAGTTCAATAGCAGTCCACTATCCAAGAAGATAGTCTTTGCTTGGATACAGGATGGCCCGATTTCAGGGGGCCGTAGCACACAAAAAGTTGATTGGACTTCCTCACCGATTCCGTACGGGCTTTGTAAAACAGCAGAGCCCGGCGGACGTCGAGGCTGTGCATCGATCTCTCGATCAGTGACGAGGGGGACGGAAAGAAAGTTGGGAGAATAATGTCCTGTCCTAGATGAAATTCTGACACCATCTTCGGCAAGAAAACTATATCAGGTCTCAGGACGACTTTGTCTTTATGGAAGATTGTATAAGGTGGTGGATCCACTCGAAGAGCATGCAGCTCACTCACCCTTCTTGCCGAAGTAATTGCTATTAAGAATAATGTTTTGAACGATACCAGTCGTAGGTCTGCTTTAGCCATGGGTTCGAATGGCGGTTTTGTCAGAGCTTTTAGGACCAAGGGTAGATCCCAACCTGGGACTATGTTGCGGACTGGAGGTCGAAGATTTTTAAGCCCCTTCAAAAATTGTTTAATTAACGGATGTACAAATAAAGACGTCCCCGTCAAGGCAGTTCTGTACGCTGTTAAGGCTGCCAGATAGACTTTGATTGACGAAAATTTAAGGCCCCGGGTCATTAGTGAGTGGAGGAAATCAAGAACGGTCGAGATCGAGCAAGTAACTGGGTCTTTGCCCAAGGGAGAAACGAAATCAAGGAAAGCTGCCCATTTCCTGGCATAGGATAGTCTTGTGGAAGGTTTCCGTGCTGCGGATAGAACCTCCTTCACCGCGTCGGAGAGGTCTGTATCTGCCGCTATCTGATTCTCCAGGCCATTAGGTTTAGAGAATGTAGGTTGGGGTGAAACACTTTGCCTTTGTGTTGTGTGTTAATAGGTTGTCTTGTAATGGTAATGGGAGATAATCTCCCTGCGAAAGGCTGAGCAGGTGCGCAAACCAAGGTTGACGCGGCCACCGCGGGCATACTAGAATGCAATTGGTTTTGTCTCGAGATATCTTGGCGATCACCCGTGTAAGCAGTGGGATTGGGGGGAATAGGTAATAGAAGTCGCCGCTCCAAGTCATCAGGAAGGCATCGGTGATCGAATTCGGGTCCGAGGCTGCCCTGCTGCAGAACATGGGGCACATAGTGTTTTCGCTGGTGGCGAACAGGTCTATTCTCGGATGACCCCAGCGTTGGAACAGTGAGTTGGCTACCTTCCTGTCCAGCGTCCATTCGTGTGATTGCATCGACACACGGCTCAAGGTGTCTGCCAGTACATTGGACTTCCCCACGATGTGAATCGCTACAAAGGACATTCCTCGAGGTAGAGCCCATTAGTAGAGTTGCATGGTCAGTCTTGCGAGGCGTGTCGATATCGTGCCGCCTTGTTTGTTTATGTACGCGACCACTGTAGTATTGTCGGTCACGACTTGGATGTGGCAGTCCGAGAGGTATTGTTCTAGGGCTTGTAATGCCTTCCAAACGGCCATCAGTTCTAGCCAGTTGATGTGTTTGGCGGCTTGTGTCGACGTCCATGTGCCTTGCACGACGTGATCGCCTGAGTGGGC
This sequence comes from Shinisaurus crocodilurus, assembly GCA_021292165.1. Classification (NCBI taxonomy): domain Eukaryota; kingdom Metazoa; phylum Chordata; class Lepidosauria; order Squamata; family Shinisauridae; genus Shinisaurus; species Shinisaurus crocodilurus. Next base: position 89,152,787 of record CM037880.1, on the reverse strand, counting down.
CCCCCATCCCAGCAACGATGCATCTGTTGTCAGTATGCGGTTCGGTGTCGGGGACTGGAACGGTATGCCCGCGTTCAAATTCGACTCCTGTTGCCACCACCTCAAGGACTCTCTTACGGCTCGAGGAAGATATAGTCGGACGGATGGTTTGTCTTTCTCTGGTTTGAATTTTTTGATGAACCAGGTTTGAAGGGGCCGCATGCGAAGTCTCGCATATCGTACGACCGCAATCGTTGAGGCCATATGTCCCAGTAGTCATTGAATCGTGTGGGCGGAACATATTGGCCGTTTCAAAATTTTTTGTGCGAGGGTGCGTACTTGTCGTACTCTGTCGCTTGGTAGGTAGGCCCGACCTTTGAAGGCGCTTAGTTTTGCGCCGATGTACTGTATCTCCTTTACTGGTTGGAGGACCGATTTCTCTACGTTCAGGCAGAGTCCCAAGTCCTCCAGGAGGTGAAGGGTCTCTTCTAGTGCGTGTTGAAGCTCCCATTTTGATGGAGCCACTAGTAACCAATCGTCCAGGTACGGGAAGACGGTTCTTCTTGGCCGTCGCCAGGGCCTTTTGAGCGGAGTCGAGGGAGTCGTCTGTAGTGGCGTTGAACAACCCCTCCCCGTCAAATGGGAGGTCCTGTATCTTCGCTCTATCATCGGGAGTCAGATTGGTAGAGCAAAGCCAAGCATGTCTCCTCAGAGCCACGGACCCGATCATCGACCTAGCGTGGCTATCGACCTGGTGGCGGGCAGTGTTCATCTGTAAAGCACTGATACTGGTTGCTTCCTTGATGTATTGTGCCGCTAGGTCTCTTTTTTCGTCCGGCAGATAATCACAGAGGTCTCCCAGCTTCTCTGTGATGAACATCTGGTATCTAGCTAGCAACGCCTCATAGTTAGATACCTTCAGTCCGAGGGAAGACGAGGAGTAGATCCTATGACCGTAAGAGTCTAGCGTCTTACCCTTCTTGTCTGCCGGCGTGGTATGCTGCTTTCCCCCACGAGACTGCGCCGATTTTACTATGAGCGAGTTCGGGGTCGGATGGGAAAACAGGAATTTTGCTCCTTCCTCCTGGATCCTGTACATTGACTCCAGCCTCTTAGCTGTTGGTTTCGTAGAGGCTGGGGTCTTCCAGGTTTCTTGTCTCCAGCAGTGTCGGCAAGAAGGGAAGGAGTAAATGGTTGGACTGAGTGGTCTTTAGGATCGCATAGATGTCATCTTTTGCTTTCCCTTTTGCAGTTTTCGCCTCAACTCCCAGAGCTGTCACCATCCGGCTGACATGCTCAGCGAAACTGCCCATGTCTTCCGATGGGGAGATCGCTTCTTTAGATTCCACTCGCGCATCTGGTGAGGTGGAATGGGAGGAGGAGGCCACTGAGTCCGAGTCCGATACGTACGCCGATCCCGACGACGAGTGGGTCCCGACAACAGGGGCGAGAACTGTCTGGGCAGTCGAGGTTGAGGCGGTCGGTTGTACTACGGCCTCGACGGGTGCCCGAGATACCGCTGTACCCTGTCTTGGCGTAGGCGTCCTGGACCTGCGCCTGTGAGTTCGCTCTCGAGGGGGCAAGTGTCGGTGTCGATAGTAGTAATCGCGCCTTCTCCGGTCAGGAGAGCCTCAGGATCGGGATCTGTAGCTCCTTGATCTCGAATCCGAATAGTAGGAGCCCGACCAGGATCTGTCGTCGTGGCGGCGAGAGTAGACAGAACGAGAGGTGGATTCCCTCGAGGCTGAATCACGGCTCTGGTATCGAGGAGATCGTGATGGTCGGTGCGCTCTTCGCTCCTCTCTAGCATATGCTGCAGGAGGCGAGAGACGCGGTGGAGGACCCCTCGAGCCCGAACGGGGTCGCTCCATCGGTGGTGAGGCCACGATTTCTCCCTCCGACAGGGAGGTGGTTATAGTCGGCGGCTGCTTCAGTGGGGTTTTCGAACCTGATTCTCGGTCTTGAGGAGACGTCGTCGAGACCGGAGGAGACTGGGGGGCAATCGGTCCCGTAGCTCGATCTTGAGCCCCAGTCATAGCCGACATTAGTAGAGCAGTACACTCTGAGACCTTCATAATGGCTGAAGTTGAGGGCTCAGCATCTTTGCCGGGTTTTTCCGCCATTTTCTTTTTCAGGCGCTCCGCCTTGTCTTTATGGGCCTTTTTCGCCAACTTTTTAGCCGCAGAAGTATCTTTCGTCGGCTTTTTGGCTGATTGGGATCCCCCAGGTTTTTCTTCTGGATCAGGCCCTTTAGCTGACAGAGACTGCTCCCACAGGAGAGCTCGCAGCTTAGTTTGGTGGTGTTTTCGGGCCTGTTTTGTAAAGGCCTGGCAATCCTGGCAGGTCTCCATTTTATGGCCTTGCCCCAGGCAAAGCAAGCACAGCAGGTGCTTATCAGCGGGAGGGATTTTCGTCCCACACCGCTGGCATTTTCTAAAGGCTGCCTTCAGAGGCATAGTTAGAATAGAGTAAAGTAGATTAAGTGATAGGTGGATAAGAACGGGGGAGAGATATGGGTATAGTAAAGGATTTATTTGTAGGTTTTTTTATTTTTTGTTTTTTTTTTTGAAAAGGAGATTAGATATCGAGAGAGGAAAGAGGATAGAGGATATTTTGAAGAAAAAGTTTGTAGGAAAAGGTAAAACTCAGCTGAAAAAGCGACTCCAGAGAGAGAGAGAAAAGAACCCGACGACTAGACGCAATGGCGGTCAAAGAGGAACTGAGGAAATGGGCAGGAGCCGCGCTAAGGGACACGCGCAGGGGGAGGGGCTCCCGCCCAATTCACCTCAGCTATAGAAATTTCCCGAACGATCTCAGCGCAGGCGCAGAGAACCCATATGTGTGTGATGCACAGAGACCACGAAGAAGCAGCTGGATTTTCTTTGCTAAGAGACGGAGTGCTTAATAAAAGGGACTCATCCGGCTCATATGTAGAATCATTGGGGCAGACTTCAACCTCCGGGAAAAGAGAAGACAGAATCTCTGTATCAAGAGCTGAGAAGCCATTCAAAGTAGGGAAAGGGTTACTCACTTTTTCTTTCACAGATAGCATTTCATCTATCCTTGGCTGCTTTGATGACTTTATCTGTTGGTGCGTGGCTGGGCTTGATCTGTTTCTAGTGCGCTTTCTGCCATTCCGTTGTAATAATTGTTGATTATTAATGTAGAGGTTGTTTTTGTAAGCAGTCAGATAAACATCCAATGTCCAGATATCCAAGGAGCACAGAGAACGGGAGGTTAAAATAAAATAAAATAAAATTTTGTAGCAGTCAGAAAGAGCTGGGGTAGCTTCACAGCTGCCTCAGCGGAAAGTAAACTGCAAATTCGCTGTTGTGAAGCATATCACCGCTGGCCCAAAATATAAAATACAAGAGATAAAAGGATAAAATAGGTCTAGAATAAAAAGAATAAAAAGAAACCCCTGATAAGGGTAAATGTTTGGGCAATCAGCAGAGCAGATGTACGGGGCAGCCGGTCACATCGCCATCTTGGCCACCAACTCATCCATTTTTATCTATTATAGGTGACACCAGTATTATATTATGGTTTTATTGTCTTTGGCTGAGAGGCAGGATATTGATTTCCCCCATAAGAATACATGAGAAATTGGGGTTGCATTATTAGTAGACCACTGAAGAATGATCCGTTTATGATCAAAACATATTTGGCATTTCTTATATGTAAAAATGTTCATGGTTGCGATGTATTAACTTTTAAAAAAAAATTCTGAAGTCATAAAAGGTTTACTTGTATTTGTAAAGCATTTGTTGAATTCATCGATGTCGTTCTTGTGATTTTCCTGATTCTGTAGACATTGGGCAGTATCCAATGGTGACAGCCCATGAACACCAGCACTGCTGATTTACATTGGTGAGATATCCTGAGTTGCAAATATCTTGTTTAAGTGCTGCTTTAAGTGATAATTTATGTAAATTGGGTGGTTTTCTGAATGCATTGCAGGATATAATAAGAGTAACTATCTTTCATTATCTGGTGGTAATTAGGGGCAGCAGGGTAGTAGTCCACAACAAATGGAATGCAATTTTCTTTCAAAGAGTTAAACTTAGCTTCATAAAAGAGGATATCCCTGGATATTACAGATGCTCAATTGATATTGTAGTCAATAAAGTGACTAGGGTATCCGCATTGTTGGAGATGTTGTTTAAGTTTGTCACATCTTCAAGTTCGATACATCTCCTTGAGAAGTTTTCTTCATTATTACAAATGCATTTTATCCTAAGAGCCAAACTATATGTAATTCTTCTTTAGATGGTTTGGATGACATGACTTGTAGTTAAGGTACAGGTGGGAATCTGTAGGTTTACAATGTAAGTCTGTGACAATCTGGCCTATGGCTCATGCTGGCTCAGCTCGTCTGAGCATGGAAAGCTAAGCAGGGTCATGCCTGGTTATTACTTGGATGGGAGACCCCTCCTCTAGTTTCCTGCATTGAGCAGGGGGTTGGACTCGATGGCCTTGTAGGCCGCTTTCAGCTCTATGATCTATGAATATGAATCTATTATGGTTTTCAATGGTTAAGAGGACATCCAGGAAGGGTAATTTTGGGTTTTCAGTTGCAGTTTTACTGATAAACTTTATTGTTGCATAGATAGTGTTGATAAACTTAGTAAAATTGTTCAAGCTATCCCTTCCAAAATGACAAAAATGTCATCTTGTTAGATTGTAAAAGACATGTTGAAGTTTGTGTTCATGAATTCTTTTTTAAACTGATCTAAGGAAGGTTTCTAACACTGGATTTCTATTTGGGTTTGGTGTATATATATTTGTATGAGCCCAATATATCCTATTTTTAACTTTAGTCAGTTTTGTCAATATCTCTTGATTTATTCCTCTTATCTTTTCTAGTTCTTCTCTTCCCTCCATGTATTGCTTTCTTATTTTTCCTCTAAATTATACAGTAGACTGTCCATGAATGAATGCTTTACTTGCTTCCCATAAGGAAGCATTTGACACTTCACCACCTGTATGAATCCTGAAATATATTTTAATGCATTTACTATTTTAGAACTTACTTCTGTATTTCTCAAAATGAAATCATTACGTTTCCATGCTTTATTTCTTTTACTTTCGGGTCATTCTATTTCCATATTGATAGGGTTATAATCTACAAAGACTGCTGGTCTGATATCTGCTCTCCTGACTATTCTTGATATCTCAGGGATTATCAAAATAAATGAATTCTAGAGTATGCCTTATTTAGATATAATCTCCAGGGTATAATCTCTCTATTGTTAGTGGAATAATCACCAAACGCATTTTCGCTAATAATTAAAAATAAAACTATGTAGAACTTGCTGTATTTACTCTAAAGGAGAATCTATCCTGCCAATTGTCCATGACTAAATCTATGTCTCCTCCCCAAATTGTCTCCCCTTCTACAAATTCATTTATAAAGTCACTAAGGGTGCAATCCTATGGCCACTAGACAGTGTCTAGACAGCCATAGGATAATCCGGAGTCCCAGCTCCAACCTCAGAAACTTGCTCCAAGTTTGGAGCTGGGACTCCGAACTTGAAGCTCCCTCCCCCTGCCCTTGCAGCTGGCGTGGAACAGCGACCTCAGAGATGGGCTTTTGGGGGTGGGGAGGGGAGGAGACAGGCTCCGCCAACATATGCAGTATCCTGGCGGCACCTTAGGTGCCACACTTAGATGGCCAAAATCAGCAGTCTACGTGTTTTGCATGGCAGGAGGAGCGCAAAGTTGACCTTTGCCTCTGCACTCCTCCAGCCATGCATAGGATGCCCATAATCCTCTGTGTTCAGAGGGTTATGGGCAGCCTCATTGGATTGTGCTGCCCATCATTATAAAAATCTTTCTGATCATGATTTGGAGTACAAAATATTTCCAATGGTTGTTAATTAGAACAAATCCCCTTTCTTATCACGATAACTGTCCAGTACTTTCTAATCTTTGAGGCCTTATATAAAAGTAACTATTCATGATTCATCCACGAGCAATATAAGCTGTCTCTACATTTCTATTTTCTAAAACAGTGTTCTCCAACCTTGGGTCCCCAGATATTTTTGGCCTACAACTCCCAGCATGCTGGGAGTTGTAGGCCAAAAACATCTGGGGACCCAAGGTTGGAGAACACTGTTCTAAAAGATAGTTATGTTGTTTTTCAGTGTGTGTTCCTTGTAACATGTCTCACTTCTTATAAAACCTGGAAAAGAAGTTTCTCCTTCTTACCACATTATTGATCCCAATGACATTAATATTTTAATATCTTCAATTTTTAATTTATTTTGCTACCATGATACTTTAAAAAATAAAAAAAGATTCAAAAAGAAAGGGGGAAGTTAAATAAAGGGGGGAATTACAAATTATTTCCCAAAACTGACAAGCAAAGTCTTCATATTAATATGTTTTTAGTATACTGATTATAAAGGAAAAATATCATTCTCTTCCTTCTTCCAAATCCACTTTTTCTTATTTATTATGTTTATCTGTTTACTACTTAGGTACTTAGGGTGCAATCCTATGCATGCTTAGATAGAAAAAAGTCCTGCAACTCCCAACATCCAAACATAAATAGGATTTATTTATTTATTATATTTATACCCCACCTTTTTTCATGCAAGAAACCCAAGGCGGCTTACATAATCCTCCTCCTCCTCTCCATTTTATCCTGACAACAACCCTGTGAGGTAGGTTAGGCTGAGAGTCAGTGACTGGCCCAAAGTCACCCAGTGAGTTTCATGGCCGAGCAGGGACTAGAACCTGGATCTCCGGAGTCCCAGCCCAACACTCTAACCACTGCACCCTTGCTTCTTCTACCCTGATATCCATATCCAGACGTCTTTCCTTTTCTAATATCCTCATAAATTCTTCTTCAATGCTCTTAATAATGTATGGATTTTTCTTCTATCTAAAGGTTATTGAACAGAAAGCCCAGCTTATATGGTACTCCAATTTCTCAGTTTCTCCATGACTTTATTTTTTTAATTTTTACACTTCTGACAGGTAATTGGTGAAATGACTTGAAAAAATTGTGGTTCTTCTTCATCTGACTATAAAGTTGGATTATTTCTAAATAATCCAACTTTTCTGCACAACTAAATTGTTGGATCTACTATTTCCGCAGACCTCTGTTATTAGGGCGTGTCAAATTTTCTGACTTTTAAAATTTAAAAATTAGGGGTGCTAAAAAGTTGCAGCTTGACTAGAGAATTTAAAAAATGTTTTTGTTAAATTCATATAATTTGGTTTTGCTTGGTAAATGAGCATGTAAAAATGGCATTTTTTCCTATATTTTTATGCAATTTCCAATTAATCTATTTGCTTTTCTATCTTGTAAAATGATATGCGTTTCATGAAAATATTTATGTAAATGTATCTAAAAAAGTATTTATCTTCCATGCAGGTGAACATTTTATTAGTGTGATTGTATTGAAATCTTTGTTTGGAGTGATAAAATGGCTTCAACCGATTCCTCAATACATCAGAATTGGGAACTCCTCCAACAACAACAACTTTGGACATAGGAAGTTCGAAACAAGTCACTCCCATAAAGGAAAATGGATGTGTTTTTTAGACACAGACATATTGAACAACATGGAAGTACAAAATGCAACACCTCTAGTAGTCTAGGACTAAAATTATTATCCTTGAATATTGCAGGTTGGTCTTCCAAACAAAACAATAAGCAATTTTTGGATTTTCTGGGCTGGTTTGATATAATTTTGTTGCAAGAAACATGGCAAGTGGAAACTATGCAGTTGAATGGCTTCAAGTGCCACAGTATGGAGGCTACACCATCAGATAAGGGGGGAAGGGCAAAGGGAGGATTAGCATGTTTTGTCTCCACAAGCATCAAAGCAAGTGTCACGTTAATGCCATCTTGCAATCCATTAGCTGCTGCTATGCTAATTCAGTGTGAAGGAATACTCCTAATGGTAGTCAATACTTATTTCCCACCCTGCTCAACAAAATCAGCTGTGGATAAAATCTGGGGGAGTCTGGACAAGTACATAGATCATCTAGAATCCCTGCACCCTGATGCAGCACTTGTAATTGCAGGCGACTTCAATGCGCGAATTGGAGCTGATGATCGAAAGCTTTATGCCCGCTTCCATCACGTCCTAGACTTGGACACACCTGGGGACCAGGAGACTTTTCGTGTTTCCAAAGACAGTAAGTCCAACTATGTGGGGTTTAAGCTCCTCCGATTTAAAAGACAAAGAGAGCTGCAAGTACTAAACGGTTCAACAATTGGAGATCAGAAAGGGGAGTATACTCATTTTTCAAATCAGTCTGGTAGTGTGATTGATTACATAATGATATCAAGTTTAATGACCAGGTTTCTTACACATTTCAAGGTCGGCACCTACACGGAAAGTGATCATCTACCACTAATAGCGACGTTTGCGAATATAGCACAGAATAAAGTGCATATACAACCCCAATATATTCCAAATGGAGATCTGGGAGTGACTGGTAATAAGAAAATTAAGTGGACTTTTAAAACTGACCTAACGTTATCTCAACTTTTGCAATCAAAGGCTTTCAGAACCCTATATGATGCAATCCTCTCTGCAAAAACATCCATTGAAGCCATTCAGGCATTCCAGGAATTGACAGATAATTTACAAAGGCATTTAAAAGCCGAAGCCAATCCAGGCTGGAGAAAATTAACGTCTAATACAGGCTGGTATGACCATGAATGCAAAAAGGCTAAAAGCCATGTAAATAGAATTTACCGAAAATATAGAAATACCAACTCAGCTTCTTGGCTGAAGGAGTATATAATAAGCCGAAGGAAGTATAAAGCACTAACTAAAAAGAAAAAGTGGGAAGATGGGATAAATGCGTGGCATCTGTTGCTGAAAGCTTCTCACACTAAAGACACCAGTCTCTTCTGGCGCACAGTGTCAGGTTTACTGGACAAGAATTACAATTATCCAATGTGTGTAATTAGTCCAACTGAATGGACACTTTTTTATCAGGCACTGTATACAGACGACGAGGTCAGTAACACAAAGGTTAAGCAATGCACGGAAGATTTACACCATCTACCACAATGGCTCCCGGTGACAACAAATGAGGTCAGGGATCTCATTTCTCAACTAAAGAAAAATAAAGCACCTGGAATAGACTTTATCCCTCCAGAACTCTTAAAATCAAATTCTAATTGGTGGGCCCCCTTGTTGGCAGCCTTATTCACCCATATTGACCTAACAGGATTGATCCCTAAGGATTGGGACACAGCAGTAGTTGTTCCTATATACAAGAAAGGCAGAAAAACCGATCCGGCAAATTACCGTCCAATTAGTTTGTTATGTATAATCAGCAAACTGTATGCAAAACATCTGTACAATAAGTTACTGGAATGGCTAGGTGACGAGAATTTTTTGGCAGATGTGCAAGCTGGATTCAGGCAAGGAAGATCAATTACAGACCACTGTCTAGTTTTGTCCCATCTAATTGACAAATACGTAAAAAAACCAAAAGGAGCTTTATATGCAGCATTTATTGATTTAAAGGCAGCATTCGATTCAATCTCCCGTTTAAGACTTTGGGACAAATTATCAGCAACATCTATAGATAAAAGACTTTTATTTTTAATAAAAAGCCTGTATAACAACACATGGCTGAAAATAAGATGCACGAGGGATGGTGGCCTGACTGACCCAGTTCTATCATCTAAAGGGGTCAAGCAGGGATGTATTTTGGCCCCCGTTCTATTCAATATCTATATAAACGATATTGGCGAATTTCTATCATGCCCCAATTTTCATGCTCCAAATGTAGCCACAAAGAAAATCTCTATTCTATTGTATGCAGATGATGCAGTAATTTTATCACAGACTAAGGTAGGGCTAAGGAGGTTATTAAAGGCATTTTCTCAGTACTGCCAAAAAAATCATCTTATAATCAACTATGAAAAAACGAAAGTAGTGGTCTTTTCCAGATGTTATAAATTACACAAATGGCATTTAGACGGGCACCTTATTGAGCAAGTCAAAGCTTTTAAATACTTGGGTATAATATTCCATCATTCAGGGACATGGACAGCCCAGCAAGCTTATGCGATTGAAAAAGCCACTAGGAGTGTCCAAATTCTCCTGCGTTTTTATCGAACAAAAGGACAAAATTTCATCCCTGCAGCCCTTGAAGTTTTCAAAGCCAAGGCTGTAGCCCAATTATTGTTTGGGATTTCAATTTGGGCCAATTCCAATCTGAAACCACTGGAGACAGTGCAGTCCAAATTTTTAAGACAAATCTTTGCAGTTCCCAATTGTGCCCCAAATGCTGCGTTGCGACACGAGGCTGGAGTTATTTCTATACAAACGCAAGTCTGGATGAAGACACTTACGCTATGGCTGCGGCTGCATTTAACTGATACGGGTCTGCTTCCCCTGATAGTCAGAGATACTCACGAGAGTAGCTGGCAAAAAGCTATAACCAGAAAGCTAATTTTGTCTGGCTTTTCAGTTCAATATCTAGTAGGCCTAGGCTTCTTTAAAGCCAAAGAAACTATAAAACTGCGCTTACTGGATATTGAAAGACAAAACAGCTGTTCCATAATGAAGAAATTGAATCCCCATCTTAATTTGACAATATGCAGTCCTACAGAAAATATAGCCGCATATTTACAACAGCTTACATACTCTAAACATAGGATAGCTTTTTCAAGAGCTCGTCTAAATGTGATTCCCACTGCGGTCCTGGAAGGCCGCTTTAGGAGAATTCCATATCAGAATCGAGTGTGCATTTGTGGAGATGGTAACATTGAAACCATCGCCCATGTGCTGCTCTTTTGCTCCCTGTATAGAACTAGCCGAGAAGAGTTGATTACTCCTCTATTGACACCTTATCCAGGGCGCCCAGTCGATTACTATGTGAATTTTCTTTTAGAGGACCGCAATAGGATGGTGACAGCAAATACAGCAAAATTCATAGCTATTGTGATCAAAATGAGGGCAGCAACTAGAGTTCAACAAAATACATAATTTTAGATAAATTTTAGATAATTTTAGACATAATCTTAGACATAATCTTAGATATAATTTTAGATATAATTTTAGATATAATTTTAGATATAATTTTAGACAATATCAAGGATTTTAGCTGTGATACTGAGTTTATGCAAGCATTTGTTTTACTCTGAACATTGAATATTTATTGTGTGTTATGAGTTATTTGTAATTTGTTTTAAATTGCAATGGCCAATGGCTAGATGCAAATAAAGCTTGACTTGACTTGGCTTCAAAAAGAAAAAAAGAGACAAGGGACATTCACTCATATGAGCAATTTTACTGGAACTAGTCAAGACCTCTTGCCTTCTGAACTACCAACTCTGCGAGATGTCCTGAGATATGGATTATTGCTACGAGAACAAAGTGCTGATGATTCTAGAAACTATCCAGCAATCAGTCTTGCAAAGGACATTTATTCCAAAGTGATTGAGAATTGGGAACTTGCTAACAGTGCTTTTGTAGTCCCTGCTATAAATTCAAAAATTAGAATCTTACATAAGATGCAAGATAGCTGGGAGCAGGCTAAGAATATATTGCTTGGTAGGGGAAAGCTAGAAACCAAAGAGGCTTTTACATTAAAACTTGACAAACTTTTTGACATCCTTAACTGCAAGTGTAAAATTGTGCTTTGTTGTGAAGCAGGCTGTGCTGCAGACTGCAAAAAGGCAGCTCATATTCAATGTACCGTATATACTCAAGTACAAGTTAACCCTAATTTAAGTCGTGGCCCCTAATTTCACCCCCCAAAACTGGGAAAACTTATTGCCCCCCAGTATAAGTCTAGGGTGGGAAATGTATGAGGGGAGACTCCCGCCGCCACCCCCAGACACCCCCCGCCACCGTACCTGCACCCGCTGCCGCCGAAGCCCCGCCACTGCCAAAGCCCCCCCAGGACCCCCGCCGCCACCGCCAGGCACCGCCAGGCACCCCCCTCCACCCCCAGGACCCCTGCCGCCACCCCCAGACACCCCCACGCCACGCTGTTCCTCTCCGCTCGCTCTTTAAAATTATTTTCCTCCCCCCCCATACCTTTGTCAGCGGCGGCTAGGCAGGGAAGCGGCGCAGCAGCGCGAGGCGCCCGTAGAGCGAGTGGCTGGGCTGCGTCTCCCTGGCAGGGAGACATGTGGAGCCACTCCGCTATTCCTCCGCTCGCTCTTTAACATTATTTTCCTCCCCCCCCCCCATACCTTTGTCAGCGGCGGCTCGCTCTGCTGGCGCCTTGCGCGCTGCCATGCCGGCTCCTAGGAAGTGATGCCCGTCGCGGCCCCGGAAGTGATGCCCGTCGCGGCCCAGAAGCGACGAGGGCGGCGCCGGCAGCGCCGCGAGCCTCCGCTTACAAACAGAAAGGTAGGGGAATGGCGGAGCAGCTCCACGTGGGTCCCTGGCCATGCCGGCTCCCGGGAACGAAGCAGCATGGCAGCGTGCGAGGCGCCAGCAGAGCGAGCCGCCACTGACAAAGGTATGGGGGGGGAGGAAAATAATGTTAAAGAGCGAGCGGAGGAATAGTGGAGTGGCTCCACATGTCTCCCTGCCAGGGAGACGCAGCCCAGCCACTCGCTCTACGGGCGCCTCGCGCTGCTGCGCCGCTTCCCTGCCTAGCCGCCGCTGACAAAGGTATGGGGGGGGAGGAAAATAATTTTAAAGAGCGAGCGGAGAGGAACAGCGTGGCGTGGGGGTGTCTGGGGGTGGCGGCAGGGGTCCTGGGGGTGGAGGGGGGTGCCTGGTGGTGCCTGGCGGTGGCAGCGGGGGTCCTGGGGGAGCGCTGACCCACTTATAAGTCGAGGGGGGCATTTTTCAGCACAAAAAATGTGCTGAAAAACTAGACTTGTATTTGAGTATATACGGTATATGTCGTACAGAGTTTAAGATCCCTGTGAATGAACTTGCTTTCATTAACGGTCAGAGAGACAAGACTGGTTCTATTGGACCACATCAAATTGGTCTGCCAGATTTGCCTGACCATAACAGACAAGTCAAAAGGCAGAAACGGCAAGAAGATGAGAGGAGAAGACTTTCTGAATATAACCAGAGGAGTAAGCCGGATGCTTCAATATCATCAAATGAAGTAATTTTCTCCACTGATGATGAAGAAATGACTGATCCTGAAGATGGAAAGGATGAAAGTTATGGAATTTCATTAGAATTGCCAAGTACATCTTCTACTTCAAATAAAAATAAACAACACAACACATTGGAAATACGCAATGTTGCTATGCAGAGCATGTTATGTCTGTTTCAGATTGTTATTTTTTTTGGCCATCTTTTGTTAATTCTATATACACTTTCTCAATATATATTGGCTCGATGCAATTACCCACAAAATAGGTATGAAAAGTTGTTTTAAATATTCTAGTTAGCTAGTACCTTCCAGTTTTTTTTTCTTTAACCCCTCTTTTTATTCCTATTTCTTTTCTTGTAATCTAATTCTTCATTTTCATTCTTCCAACTCTTCAATCTTACATTCCTTTCTTGCTGTAGGGACTTCACAGATTCTTGTTTTAGACTCTACATTTACCAAATGCTCATTAGGCTTTTCTTGATTACCCTTCGATTCTTTCATTGCATTTACTATTTGTTTAACCAATTCATATTGCTTTTCAAAATTTTGTAATCTTTTTTTTTCCTATAGCAGTTATCTTATTCTCCAATTCTCCTTAGCTCCTTCTAATTTGGGAGTGAATCTTGCTTCAGACTTTTCAAATTGATCTACAAATGCTTCCTTAAATTCTATTATTAAAGTCTTTTGTTACTGTTACAGAGAAACGTGACTATGATGGCGTTACACATTATTTTTGTGCATCACCCCAGGAGCACCTTGTTTAATGAATCTATGCTGTTCTGAGAGGCTGTTTTAGCAAGACACTCATGGCAGCCAGGAGCAAAAGGTTCCAAATGATAGGGAGCAGCTGTTTTTGTCCCAGAGTGCTGAAAGAAGGACTAAAGAGCACACTAGGTCTGGATCTGGACTCTTAAGGTCTTTGGCAGACACTGGAGCATGGCACTGCCAGGTGTAGCCAAATCGGCTGGCTGCTTTGGCAAGCCTATTCAGGAACAAGTGAGGACACTGTTAATTGGGGATTATTGCAATGAACTCACTTGATGAATTAATAAAATTATTTCTTTGCCTAAATGCAGAACTCATTTGTCTCTGCTGAATTTCATTTTGTTAGAACGGAAAACTGGGACTATCATGGCCGTTTTGAATTATATTCCTGCCTTCTCAGATGGTAGCTATTATATTAAACCATGCATTGTTTTCATATTAAATAATCCCTATATGATATTGGCTATGCTTCAGTTTTCACAAGGGCAATGAAATGCAGAAGTGATCGATCCATAAAGACTGTTAGTTGTGCCAGTGAGCCAGCAGCCTCTAGTGGTGAGCTGCATGAACTTCAGCAGGACAAGCATAAAGGGTGCTTCCAGATGGGGATTTTACTGTGCAATCCCTTGTTGAGGTTCATCATCATCATCAGGCGATCACTCGTGACCGAGTAAGATTGTCTTCCGGGATAAAAGGAGGAAATTCTAAAGAAGATTGTGTAGACTCTAGCGATGGGTCCGTAAGTGACTGTGGAGGCCAATTCTAGATCCACACAGCTTCCCACAGTGAGGACACAGGTTACCAAATAGAAGATGGTCCTGTAAGGGGCCTACAAGGCCATCGAGTCCAACCCCCTGCTCAATGCAGGAATCCAGGTCAAAGCATCCCATGTTTTCTTAATACTTCTTCTGTCTTTTTCCTTGCTGCAAAAAATCCATAAAGGAAAAAAAATGGCAGAACTTCTGTACAATGCCTTCCAATTGGTAGTGCTGGGAGCTCTGTGTCTGGAAACCAATTATATGTTACAAAGAGATGAAGATGCAAAATTTAAACATTCTTTACATTTGTGCAGTATCCAACGGGGTGCTACGCCCCCATCAATTTGGTTCCACAAGCAATCCCTCCTGGCAATTCCATTGCACAAGCGGGATCGACTGCTTGCGCAACTGAGATTTAATGCTTCCTAGAGGAAGCCCCCAAATGAGCAGAAGCACTGATTTCTGGATCAGGCGGAGCTCCCTTATGCAAGTTCGACTGACTTGCCCCGTTCCAGAAATGTGCATTTCCACTTGTTTCTGGAAGTGTGGGTGATGTCAGACTTTGGGAAGGTTTGATGGAAAGTGGACCAAAGCCCTGAAATATGCTCAAACATTTTCTCTTACCGTTAGAAATCAAACATCACATCCCAGTACTCCAAGTAGAACACCAAAAACTGCCCTAACAGTCATACTCTTTCACATAGTCCAGTTTTAAGATTTTACTTTCAAAATCTGCATTTCAAAATGATGTGTCCTTAAGAATTTAAGAAAAGGGGACCAGCAGCCATATTACTTTAATATGTATTTAGGAATGTGGTTTGAATGATTAATATTAAGTACCGTAACACATTTACACTACAGTGCTAAACACACTTGCTTCTAAATAAATCCCAGTGAAAGCAGAGGAACTTACTTCCAGTTAAGCATGCCTAGGGTTTGTTGGTTGGTTGGTTTATTAATTACATGAAATAATAAATGTGCCTTTGTGCCTTATGACACAATCCAGTACAATATTCACCTGTGCCCTCATTATTTTCCATGTCAAACAACAAGCAGGGACTTCTAGGCCAAGAGAGAGTTGGCTACATCTAGGTATTTTGGATTTTCAGGATGGTAGCAAGCAAGTATGAGCAGGTACAAAACAAGAAGCAAAGGAAGCCATGTTGGTCCATAAGAAGAATTCTGAAATTCACAGTTGGGCAATACCTTTGTTTATTAGGACCAACCAAAATGTTACAAAATAGCAAGTAAGCTTTCGAGTTCTCCAGAACTCTTAATCAGGATGGATGTTATCAGGCAAGGGGGAGGGGAGGGAGAGAGAGAAAAAGCTGGCTTAATGTTGAAACCACAAAGTCTGCATTTAGTTAAAGTCTTAAGATGGGGTGTTGGAGAAGACAGCACACTTAACTGGGTTAGGCTCTACAACAGGGGTGAGCAATATCTGGCTCCACTGAATTTGTGGCAGTGGCGGCAGCAAAAAACACCATGAATTTGCAAGAAGACAAGAGATGCAGGGAGCTCGTACCATGTCTGTAAGTAAAATTGCGCTCCCCGAACCCTCCCGGAAGTGCGATTCTGCTTGCAAACAAGGCGCATGCTCCCCATGCACCTAGTTTCGTTCCAAAATTGTGGGGTCCACTGAAGCCCCTTCTACCAGAGACAGTGCCAGGAAAAACTGCCAAAATAATGGAGAGACTGAGCAAACGCACCTTCCTCTTACACTGGAAAAATCACCAGAATATCCTGCCAGGCTGTCAAAGATGGAAGGAGTCCTCATGACCATAGAGACTGAGATAACCTAGGGAAAGGTAGTGGTTGACTTGGAGCTGCAAGAAAAGGTGACAAGATGCCTTAGAGTATAATTCTTATTGACAGATTTTTCACAGCAGGGCCTCTATAGGATAGCTTCTGAATTTAGAACTTTAAAATGAATGGCTCCAGATGAATGGGAGGGGGGGGGGAATTATTTGGTGGGATTAATTGCTTTTGTAAATTGCATTTATAATTGCTTTTATACTTTGTAATATATCATACCATTTTATCAAGCAAGCAAAGACATGGCTCTCTTTCTAAATGTTTGTATAGCTTTGTAGCTGAACATACTTGCTTAATGGCCTTTGCTGGCTGGTGGCTCTTCAAGTTACACTGCACCTGTCTAGATGGGCCATTTGGAATATGGCCAGAGAGGTAATGGGTGGGGGCAAAAAGAGCCAGTTTTATAGTTTGTATGATGATGATATTGCAAAACAGTATATATACATATGGAAAACTGTTTACCAAATTATTGTCATGCATTAAATAGCTATATATTTAAATGGTACCCGGTTAAAAAGTGTTACACTAATGTTTGCTGTAAGGCACACCTCACAGACATGCAGGAGAAAAATGTTTTGAAGGAAACCCAAGAAGCTAGCTGATATCTCTTGTATATCCTACCCCGCCGCCCCCCACAAAAAGTGTAGAAGAAGTTATAAGGGTCCAAAGCTACTTAATTTCCCTTCAACCTAGAAAGAGAGGACGTTATGGAGTGGATCAGACTTTAAAAGATAGTAAACAACTGTGTTGCTACATTGTACTGACAGATGACACAACAAGGCAGCACCCAAACATGGGCAGTGTTTACTGATGAAAGATTCCCGCACAGCATGTTTAAACAGCAGGGAATGGAAAATAGGAAAATACACCAATTCTGCATAACGTGGTTTAATTGGAACTTGGCTTGATGTGGGGCAGTTCTTGGTGCACTTCAGCCACCACCCAACTCCACTTCCAAGCCAAAATGCTGACTCAGTTTCTGTTTTCAGCCGGCAGGCAGTTCTACATGTGCCAATGCATTACTTTTGCCCAAGGAAATCCAGTTATAATTCATAAACATATGGTAGCCAAAATGACAGCAAATGTACCCTCACAAAGATATCATTGCTTGATTGGTAGCGTTGCCAGTGGTTCCTCAATTTTGGAAAATGTCTACCACAAACTCACATCCTCACCCCGTGACCAGTGGTGTAGTGGTAAATTTTGAAGTGCAGGTGCTCATCACGACAGTCTCCATAGCCACACCCGCAAGCAGAATCCCAAAATGCAGGCAACTGTGTTGATCCACATCAACAAACAAGTTTTAGGAGTTTTCATCAGCTAGGAGCAGGTCTTTGGTAAAGCTAATGCGTCTTAATTGTCCATTCAAGACCAAGCCATCCCAAAATACTTTGCATTACAACAAGGAATAATAGATTGTTGCTAGGGAAAATCATTTATCCCCAGCTACTATGAGGACTGCAGCTAAGCT
Source organism: Shinisaurus crocodilurus (assembly GCA_021292165.1). Classification (NCBI taxonomy): domain Eukaryota; kingdom Metazoa; phylum Chordata; class Lepidosauria; order Squamata; family Shinisauridae; genus Shinisaurus; species Shinisaurus crocodilurus. The sequence goes on along the minus strand of CM037880.1, from coordinate 89,134,940 downwards.
CAGAGGGAACAGGGAAGATGATGTCAGCATTCCTGCTAATAAAAAAAATGTTGGTACTGTGTCCCTGTGAGCCCTGGTGCCACTACACCACTGCTCATAATGTTCTACTTCAAAATGCCTCTGCTTTCTACAGTTCAGTAGGAAAGACACCATTTTGCAGCATCTCATGTGAACTGGCCCTTAACCACAAGGCCACAAAAACAAAACACAGTAGTGTATTTACCTAATGTCAAAATGCACTGTGGCATGGAAAGTCATGAGAAAAAAAATATCTCTGGGTTTAATAATAATATAAGTGTACACCTCGATATCCTCACCAACATCTACACCAGGGGCAGACAACTGCAGGGGGTCCAGGGAGCATTTTTGCACCCCTTGCATGGGCCGTACTCTGCAGGGCACTGGACCTCCCCACTAGTTTGTCAACAAAAAACGGTGGCAAACCTCTAAGGCAGCCTAAAGCAGACAAATCTTGCTAGTTTTGAAGTGAGACCTGGCCATTTTTGCATCTGCAGTGGCTATGGAAGCCTAAAATGGCCAGATCTCACTTCAAAACAAGCAAGATTTGGCAGCTTTAGCAATTTGCCACCGATTTTCAGCAGCAAATCAGTGGTGTTTTTGCCATTGCAAATTTCAGCTGCGTGGTGGAGGCTGGAGCAGAGGGTGGCGAGGGCCACGTATCACATATTGCCCACCCCTGATCTACATCTTTGTGGACAGCTGACGTTGCAATTGCAGCATGGAGGGGAGTTCATTCTATTTAAAAGGGCAGCTCCAACATCAACAGAAAGACAATTAAGAGATGAGAAGACTGCACGATCTTATGAATGGTACATTCCTCAACTATGTGAAGATTCAGCCTTCAGTTTTGCTCAAATTAAGAGCCCTTCCAAATACACATGATACAGTTAACTAAGATGATCTGTAGCTCTCTGTCTTTCTCTTCAGAGTATAGAAAGAAGGAAACCACAGAATGCGGAAGTGACTGCTCTTGCCAACAGTTTTCAGAGCTGAATTGCAAGCAGTGTTGCAGCTAGGTAATTTTAGAGCCTGGCCCTAATGGTCTTACACCCTCCACCTTGACAGTAGGCAACCCCCAGGACATTGCCCAGGCGAGGCTGCCCAGTTTGGACCCCTGAAAGTGTGCAAGTGCACACTTCTAACTACAAAGGGGGGGGGGGATTACGAAAATATGTGCGCACATTTGTAGAGCGCCACTACTAAGAAAACCCTGCTCCTTGTAGATGTCAGCTTCACCTCAATTAGGGGAAAGTGCCCAGAACAGGGTCATACCAGATGATCTTAGTAGCTAGCTGGCCCCTTAAGATGCGTTGGAATACATCAGCCATCATGGGATGGGGGGTGTAGTCCAACACATCTGCAGGGCACCAGGTTGGGGAAGGATGGGCTACTTGGATCCCAAGCTACATATCCTGGAAATGCATCGGCAGCCATTGGAATTAGCTCACGATCTACAACTTGGCAAGCATGCAAACACATTTTGGACCAATTGAAGTTTCTGAACCATGTTCAAGAGCAGCCCCATATAAAGTGCATTGCAATAGTCTAATCTGGAGGTTAGCAAGGCATGTACAGTAGTGGTGAGATCCTTCCTGCCCCAAAAAGGCCACAGTTATCAAATCAGCCAAAGCTGAAAAGGTTATTCTAGACAGCAGCTGCCATCCAGGAGCCATGCCGGATGATTAAAGTTGTTTTCCTCTGCTTTGCTTTGTATATAGTCTGCATGATTTTTTTAAAAAATTTGGTTATTTGATATATTTTATAGGCACTTTTATTGGTTCAGCTCTTGATGTCGAAGAATTAGTTTCAGGAAGAGAGATAAAATTGGCTGGAATAACTTCCAGGATTAGAAGTCAACAGTCCCCATCAACAGCCCAGAAAATAGTCTGAAAGTACAGAGCGCAGTTCTCATGCCAAAATTAAGCAAGGTTGACCCCATGCACCAGCCTTCTCCAACCTGGTGCCCTCCAGATTCTTTGAACTACAATTCCATTCTCCCTAATCGGATTTGTAGCCCAAAACATCTGGAGGGCACCAGGTTGGGGAAGGCTGCTATACATTATCTGAATGGGAGAGTGTCTGGGATCCATATGCAAGTTGCTCCAGAGTAGGGAGGAGTTATAAGTGCAATATGTTTACTAAAGACACAATCCTATGGGGATGCCCATAAGGCTTCAAACTTGGAGGCTTATGGACATCAAATGCAGAGCGGGAGGAGTGGCGGAGGCAATCTTTGCCTCCCTGCTCCTCCCGCTCTGCATTTTCACTAGATAGACATTTTCAGCCATCTACCAACGCGTCTCAGAGGGGGAGAAAAGGAGGCTAGAGTGCTGTCAGGTTGCCTCATATCCTGGCCGCTCCAGTCTCCTCCGCTCCCCGCCCCCTTTGACCCCTCTCCACGGTCTCTTTCCCGACCTCGGAGAGCAGCTGGCACAGTTCTTTCCACACCAGCTGCAAGGGGGCGGAGCTCCGATTCCCAGCTCCAAGGTCGGAGCACTGTCTCTGTCCTCGGAGCTGGGAATCCAAACTATCCTATGCCCCCCCCCCCGACAATGTCTAGGGGCCATAGGATCATTCCCTCAAGGAATCAAACTGTCTTCATTGCCATGCATGTGGGAAAGAATGACAATTACAAGTAGGAGTTTTGTTACTAACAAACAACAGACTGTATCATCTATGTGCCAAACTACATGTGATGGTGGCAGACCTGTTCGTTGAAATCTGTATCTGTCCCAATCATGTATAGTGCGGGTGGTCCCCTGATTTTTAGAATAAAAGGGACATGCAGATGGGAGTTGCTAAACCCTCTTAGTCACAGTCGGGCAATACTTTTATTACAACCAATGTGTCACAAATGGTGAGCAAGCTCCTGAGCTCTCCAGAACTCATGAGGCTGGATGTCAAGGTAGGGAGAAGAAGGGTGGGGTGGCGGTGGAGAACAAAAAACTGTTCTGTTGTTGTATAAAATCTTCAGTGAATATTGAACAAACTGGAAAGTATCCTCTAGAAATCCACAGATAACACATCTCCAGATGCTAGAAAATTAAAAATAAAGCAGTTTTTCTAGCATCCTGAGAAGTGTTCTCTCTCTCGGTATAGGGTTGGATCCCGATTTAGTCATAGTTAAAGTAGACCCACTGAAATCAATGGGACTTAAGTTCGTCATTGACTAACATAAATCCCACTGATTTCAATGGGTCTACTCTAACTATGACTAAATCTGGATCAAACCTCAGTCTCAAAACGAAGATTGCAGATTGGATTAGACTAGTCTCTGCTAAGTGTTGCAGACATTCTTCAAGGCCACAATGAAACCAACCAACCAGACACATAACACCAAAACAAACAAAAACCAGGCAAACCAAACCCTTCTAGTTTGCTGCAAAGAATGGAAAGAACCCAGCACAATCCTTATTTTTTAAAGAAACATACGTACTTAGTCTCACCTGCTCAGTTTCAGAATATGTAACTGGTACAATGCTATTTCGCCCATATCTGTCTGAAAAACCAGATTACACAGTGCCTAATCTATACAGAGTTTAATTGAAACACTACACTTTGAAGAACATTTATCCCTTCTTACTCACCTTTGCAATGTTTAACATGTTCTATTCAGTCCACTCCTTCTGTCTCTCCCTCAGTTTATGGGGTCAGAGAGAGGTTTGGGGTGAGGTCTAGTAATCTGGCAGGATCTTTCGCCCTGTGAGTTTGAAAAACTCCAGCGTCTCACAGGTCAGATTATTATTATTTTTTTATGCAGTGGTTTCAGAGACACACAAAGTTATCTCTGTCAACATGGCCGGTACCAACTTTTAGAAGACTGTTTAGCTTCTTTTTAACAGAACGACTCCCTTGGCAGCTATGGAAACAGTTCCTTCCTATTCCACATCTTTGCAAATCAGGGCTTCTCCTGGGTCCTAGAGGAAGCAGGTCAACTCCCACCCTTTTCCTGTCATCTATCTGGAACACTTTTATTTGAGAAGGTTATGATAATAAAAAAAACCACACCACTCACTTCATATTATAAATCATTATCAAAATAATAAAGACACTGGTTAAGTTCCAAGTAACCAAGAGCCAAGCACCAACATAAGTGAATTGTCTAATGCAAAATAACAGAAAATACCTATGTCTTATCAAAGTTTGGTTGTTCATGTCCTTTGTGCTTCTCTGCAAATATTGAAAGCAGGCAAACATTAGTAAAATAATGTTTCCTCTGTAGTGCAAGATTTCCAGAATTAAATTCCCCAAGAGAAGTCCAGGGATTTCTGAAGCTGCCCGCTTTTACTTTCTTTAGCAACAGCTTGATACACAGATGACAGATATTAGGAGGTGATAATGCTGTGAAAAGCTTCACCAGCTGTTTTTTTTTTTTGAAGATCAAGCTGTTGTTAAAGGCACAAGAGCAAGTCAGCCTTTATTTTTCTCATCAATTGGCAACCCACATAGACACCAGAGAGCTGTTCTACTTTGGGCCCTTAAGGGCTCAACTCTATGCATGTTTAGACAGGGAAAAGTCCCACAACTCCCAGCATTCCCCAAGAAACATGGCTGGTTGGGGAATGCTGGGAGGTGTAGGATGTTTTTCTGTCTAAACATGCATAGGGTTGCACCCTTAAACCTTTAACAAGTTTAAAATTTTGTCTCTGGATTGGCAGGGGGTCTCCCTTTTCTAAAATAATAATATCCACTCTTGTGGTTGCGGATTTCTGAAAATGTTTGCTAATAAATTTTCAGGGATTCCAGTAGTCCCTCTGGGCATTGGACCTGCCAAATTTTGAAAAAATTAGAGATAGGATGCCAAATCTTATGGGCAAATAGAGAGAAACCCCATTAAATTCAATAGGAGGCCAAGCCCTCTTCATCTAGAAGGTGTTTTAAAGGCATGGCAAAGAGGAAAAAGTTCAGTGGTGCAGTGATGTGGAAGAACAATCATATGAGACAAATGCATTCCTGGTGCACATTACCCTGTCACTGTCTGAACTTCCAACATATTGTTTCAACTTTTTCCAACTGCCAAGCAATGCAAAGCAAACCATTAAATTCAAGCACAATGATTCTAAATGAACATAAATACAAATGAGAAATGTGAAAGAATACAATTCTAATTTGTAATTAGTTTATTCAGTTTAATTTTAAATCATATTTATTAAATCCAAATTAAATATAAATGAGGCTCTTTTGTATTTTTTTCCAGATTGAATGAATGCACACCCCTAATTTCCAGTCTGATCCTAAACATGTCCACTCAGAAGTAAGTCCCACTGAGTTCAACGGGACTTACCTAAATATCCAAAAGCCTACAGTCTCACATGATAGACATGCTAAGAAGTTACACAGAAACAGATCTCACTATGCTAAATGGAGATGACTACCAAGCAAGTATGCATTATTTTGCAGTTGTGTAGCCTGATCTTATGCATGTTTACTCAGAAGTAAGCCCTGCTGAGTTCAATGGAACTTACTATCTAGTAAGTATGAATAGGATCACAGTCTTCAGGTGGTGCCAAAAAGACCACAAAGTGGGTGCCAGGCAAGCCTCTTTGGGAAGGGCATTCCACAGATGGGGCATCAGCACTGAAAAGACCATCTCTCTTGTAGCCTTGAACCTGGAGAAGGGCCTCAGATGATGAACTTAGGGTACAAGTAGATAAACATAGGAGGAGGTGCTCCATCAGGTAACTTGGCCCCAAGCTGTTAAGCACTTTAAAAGGTTAAAATCAACATGTTAAGAACATAAGAAGAGCCATGCTGGATCAGAACAAGGGTCCATCTAGTCCAGCATTCTGTTCACAGTGGCCAACCAGCTGCCCATGGGATCCCACAAGCAGGACATGAGTGCAACAGCACCGTCCCACCCATGTTCCCCAGCAACTGGTGTATATAGGCATACTGCCTCTGATACTGGAATGTTGAATTGGGCCTGGAAAATGGTCTGGCAGGCAGTAAAGGTGGCAAAGTACTAGCATAATATGATCATATCAACCAGTCCCCATTAACAGTCTAGCCACCCTGTTTTGGATTAGCTGATGTTTCTGGACCATTTTCAAAAACATCTGCAGGTATAATGCACTGCAGTAATTCAAGAAGTTGAATGCGGGCATAGAGGCAATGCTTATTAAATATGCAAATGTTACAAAGCTGGGAGGGATAGCTAACACAGAATACAGATTCAAAATTATCCTGACGGACTGGAATTCAGCAGAGGTCAATGTAAAGTCCTGCATTTAGGTACAAAAATATTCTGTTTTAATATAGTATTTAATTCTTTTTGCCTTTTAAATATTTTTATTGTGGTTTAAATTGTTGTACACCACCTTGATGGCTTTTTAGCAGATAAGGCGGCATATAGATGTTAAAAATAAAGAAATAATCAAAGGCACAAGTACAGGATGGGAGAGACTTGGCTTGGCAGCAGCGTGAAAAAGCTCTAAGGGCACAATGCTATGCAGCCATGCTAGCTGAGGAATTCTGGGAACTGTAGAACTTTTTTCTGTCTAAACATTCATAGGATTGCACCCTTAGTTGATCATAAACTGAACATGAGCCAGCAGTGTGATATGGCTGCTAATAAAGCTAACGTAATCTTAGGCTCTCTCTGCTGAGCTTCCGCCGCTGTTGCTGTTCAGGCGGGAATATGGGGTGGGCTAAGATTTTAAAATTTTATACTGTTTTAATGTATTTCATCCTGTTTTTATGTTATGTACATCGCCCAGGGTGGCCGGTTTGCCAGCCAGATGGGCGATAAAGAAATGCAAATAATAAATAATAAACAGAAGCCTAATATCCAGATCGTAGGAAATAATAGCTCTGCTCTGTTCTGATTTAGTCAAGGTGAATCTAGTAAAGTACTGTGTGCAGTTCTGGGCACCACATTTTAAGAACAACATTGACAAATTGGAGTGTGTCCAGAGGAGGTTGACCAGGATGGTGAGGGGTCCGGAAATCAAGTCCTAGGAGGAATGGTTGAAAGAACTGGATATGTTTAATGTGGAGAAGAGAAGATCAAGGGGAGACATGATAACAGTCTTCAAATATCAGAAGGAGGAGCAGACTTGTTCTCTGTTGCTCCAGAAGGCATGAAATGCAGGGAAGGAGATTTTGGCCAAACACAGGAGAGACTTCCTAATGGTAAGAGTTGTTTGGTAGTAGAACAGACTGGTGCGAGAGGTGGTGGGCTCGCCTTCACTGGAGGTATTTAAGGCTGGATGACTATTGAGCAGGGGTTGAACTAGATGACCTCTAAGCTCCCCTTCTAACTCTCTCATCCCCCATTCCTGCAGTTCCATCCAGGGTCAATCCAAGGTGTCTCAGCACCTGAGACTGAAAATCCAAATAATACCTCTACAGCACTAAAAACACATAAAATAATACATTAAAAGATGGCACCCAAAATCTGCTGCCTAAAGTGGCTGCTTCCAATCACCTCATGGCAGGGATGGGGACTCGGACTCGAGGACTCGACTCGTGAGTCGGACTGAGTCCCCCCTTTGACTCGACTCGGACTCGAGTCCCAATATTTTTAATGGGACTCGAGACTCGACTCGGGACTCGAGACCAAGGACTCTTCAACATCCCTGGGCTATGCCAGAAGGAGTGGAGAGGAGCGTGATTGCCGGCGAAGAGCGCATGGAAGCGAGGTGTGCCGCTGCTCGGCCACTATGGACGGCTACCAGGAGTGCAGCCCCAACAGTGTGTCAAGATTTATTTTGATTGATGTGTTGCGTACTTGGGAGAGGCAGAAGGACCTGAGATTACTCTGTGTGGCTGCTCTGAGTGTGTTTCTGGTTCCAGCAAGTTCATCACCAGTGGAGCGGGTGTTCAGTGAGGGTGGAATTGTGATGAGATCTCACCATTCCAGAATGGGGGCCAAACATTTAGAAAAAATCATGTTCCTCAAATGCAACATGGATAAGTTTTAGGAAGTACAGCAAGTTTATTTTTTAAAATCATTTTTCTAAAATGCAACCTTTCAGACATTTTGGGTTTGGCTGCCTCTGCCTGCCTGTCTGGGGTTCCTAGCCTCCTCTGCCTGCCTGGTCTCTTCTTGACCAGTTCAACAGTTGATGCCTGCCTGGTTATTTTGGGTTTTTCTGCCTGGTCTGTTCTTGCCAAAATCAGTTGCAGAGTTTTGAAATAAAAAGGCACAGTTGTGCCTAGAATTTATTTAAACCACACATCTGAAGTAGCCTTATTTTGTTGGGAAACCCCCCCCCCCCCATTGATTTTAATAGGGACTCGTGGAGTCAGCTTTGGGAGTGACTCGTGACTCATGAGTCACCATTTTGGACCAAGGACTCGGACTCGAGTCCAAAGACTCGTGACTCGACTCGTGACTCGAGACCAAGGACTCTTCAACATCCCTGCCTCATGGCAGTGTCAGCCTGGTTCCATCTAGGAAAACTCTGTCCATGTCATAATCTGCACAGAGCTCTGCTTGGTTAATGTCCCCCCAAAAGTGATGGCTGAGTGTATGAATGCAATAATGAAGGTGTGCATTCTCCTTTATCCCCCAGAGAGGACATTTTTTAAGGATTTATAGTTTTTTAGTCCCCATCACTCCTCATACTCGGAAAACTGCACCAAAGTGTTAATAGAAACAGCGCAACCTTTCGGTCCCTTTCCTAGTAATGTGAGCATCACATTGCTTTTGAAACCATTTTAGGTTGCATTGAAGACTGATGGGAGTATAAGCTAATTATTAAGGATTAATGGAGTATTTGCTAATTACAAACTAATGAAGTATTAAGATATCAGTGTACATTTAACTTGTGGGTATTTCACTTCACCAGTAGGCATTTCTATGGAAGTGTTTCCTGACATCTTCTGTAAAGATTGTGACTCCCAGTAGGCTGCAATTCTGAGCACACTTACTGGAGAGTACGCCCAGCTGAAACTAAGCCTTGCTTTCATGCTGGGCTGTAAGAATGTGTGATGTCAAAATAATTCTTTTAAGTGGCGAGGCCTGGCATATGTATTGTTCTAACATACTACACAGGACATCAGGTGTTAAGTTGCATGATGCCTCTTTGAGGGCAGAGGACTGTCTTAGTGGCAGAGTGGTCACACGCATGACTTACAGTAGGTTGGATTCAAGTTTGCTTGTGTGCCTTGTTTTCTGGGGAGTCCAAGGTTCTGTACCTTTAACACTTTTATAGGTGCAGTGGATAGGATTGAACCAGAGACGCCTGCATTCAAAGTCCTATTCAGTAACAACACTCACCGGATGTTCTTGGGCAAGCCACTGTACCTGTTTAACTCATCCCGCTTTCCCTGGGAGTTTCCTACACACAGCTCACATTTTGTTGTGTAATTTACACATAAGAAAACCTACCAGCAAGTGCTTTTAGGACATTGTCTAAAACAGTTTAGTAAAAAATATTACCAGATTTCAGCCACCTGCCTTTTGCAGTCCCCGCCCCCCTAAAAACCAAACAAAATTCCCCAGAAATCTCCATAAGAATAAATTTTATGCAGAACGTTTGGACCCCGAACAACTGAAACAATTATGGGGAAAAAGGAGGCCATCCACAGGTCATCTTAGTCTCTTTTGATAGCCAAGAACAATAGCAAACACCTCCTTCAAACAGAAATCCATTGAGGGAATACTGTTATACTGATTTAACCGTTTACAGGCCTCAGGCCTTTTTCAGGCTTTTCACATGCTAATTGACCTCTACTAGGCCAGGCTTTTCTTATGCAGATTGCCTGGATTAAGGAAAGATTAAGTATTTAGTTACTGTAAGTAGTTGAAACCTGAAATCCATTATTATTCTGATCCTAAGAGCCTGAGGAAAACATTTAGTAAAATGAAAGTATTTTATATGCACAATTTGCCTTCCCAGAGACACTTTTGTGGGCAGGTCTCGCTGGACCCTAGCATGCATGGACAGCTAAGTTCCATAAAAACACAGGATGAGGGTTAACCTACCTCACAGGTTAAAAAAAACATCTTGTGTGTGTGTGTGTGTGTGTGTGTGTACGTACATGTACACGCACACACACACAAATGTAGAATGGCTTATTCTGCGAGCTTATTTGTAGAACTGGTATAGGGTAATGGCTAAATGCATGAACTGGGAAGTCCCCAGTTCAAATGTCACCACAGCCATGAGCATACTACTTCTTAGAAAAAACATTATCTCTCAGTCTCAGCCCCACTATCTGAGATATAGAGACAATACTGACCCACTTTTATGGATTATTGAGGTAAAGAAGTGCTTTGAATACTCAAGTGCTATGTAAATATTAAAGTTTTATTCTTAAATTAACTTTTTCATTTTACAATATTTGTAAATTGCTTTTCAACCAAAATGGCTCTTAAAGCAATTTACTTTAATAAGTTTAGATTTAGAAGCAGGTCATATTGCCCCTGCAATAACAGATGAGGAACACCTGGTGCTGTTAATGGTATTAAACAATTGGTAGTAGTAGTAGGCGATCACTCGTGACCGAGTAAGATTGTCTTCCAGGATAAAATTACAAAAAGAAAATTATAAAAAGAGGAAATTCTAAAAAATTGCGTAGACTCTTTGTGGCCCCGCTGACTGCTCCCTTGAAAGGTGTTGGGAAAGGAGGGTATTGGGAGGCAAATGGCCAACGTGTGGATTGGCAGACAAGGAATGGGTAAGTTGTAAAGAAGCATGTGGGTCTCCTGCATGAATAAAAACATGATGCCTTTCACATTTGAATATGTACTCCTAACCCCGAGCCTGGAGGCATCTGATAGTTATAAATGGAATTCCCCCCCCCGCCCCACCTATCACATATGGGGGAAGAAATGCAGAATTCAAATATAATCAATCATAATAAGTTATACTAAATATTAACTGGAAGGGGGAGAGCAAACAAGATAATCATGCCTAAGAACTTCCCCTCAAGTGTACTTCTACCACAAATCCCACATACCATACCATCTGGCCAATCCTCTCTGTCCTGACCAAGACTGCACAAAATTGACTGGATCTGGTGTTAAGACAACCTGTGACTGGTTGACCTCCATCTGATCTGGGACTGCTGCTTCGGCTTCTTTTTGGAATGTTGGGGCTTGTAAAAACTGGAGGAGTTGCTATGGCAACCAACTGACAACAGGTTACCTGAAGAACTTTAGTTGTGGGGTCTTCAGTCAGGACATTTTGTGACCAATACAAAGCTTTGGTTTTCCTCATGACTAGAGATAACGCTATTTTATAAGTACAGGAACACACTAGTAGGAACACTTATTTTGTTGCTATGTCTTCAAGCAGGCTTTCACAGAGTGGACCTTACTATATATATAAATAACATCAAGAGCATTCAGAATTAGGTTATAAAAAATATCGGGCTGGATCCAGGAGCTGCTTTCTGTGGATGGAAGGTACCTGTGTCTGTTTTGGGGGGAATCTCCCTCCCCATTGTACCACAGCTCATCCCATTGAGCAGGGTCCCGACCCTCTGTGTAGCATTTCCGTGGGGCTGGGGGGGGCTGCCATGGGGAAGATGGGGCAAGAAGATCTGCTTTTGTCAACCCAGCTGCACATACATAAATCTGATCCAACCCACTACCTTACTAATAAAAAGTACCGTATCTAGATAAAAGTAATAATCATTTGAGCCATGCTAAGTTCCCTCTTACCAAAGTAGTTTCTCGAATCCTCATAAATTCTCAGCCCTGCCAATTTAAGGATTTCCTTCGCTATCTTCAGTTAGAGAAAGTCCCTTCTTTAGACATACATGGACAGATGATTTTTTTCATTGAGCTTCCCAAACGAAATTAAGGTCTCTATCAGCACTTTGTTTATATTTTTCTCTTTTGCTGTATTGTTTATATTCTTCTCCTTTGCTGTAGTCTCTGGAATACCTTCTCTTTCCATTGTGACTGTACTCTAGTTTCCCCTCTGGTTCCTTATTATGTGTCCCAGAGATATCAAGTGGGAAGTCAAAACCGTAAAGGCATTGGAAGAGAGCACTTTGCCATTGACAGAGTGCACTGACCTCACAATGTTTGACTTTGAACTCAAGGAATGACATCACACTGCAGAGTTAAGGCATGAAACTACAGAGCCTTTACATCACACACCAGATCCTACAATCTTGCCCTTTTTCCCAGTAGGTTTCCATAAACTAATATCAAAGGGATAGGGTGTCACTACAAATTCACAGCACCGCACATACACTCAAGCTTTTGCAATCCAATTCTATGCCTTATAATGTCTAAATATTTTGTTTTGGAAACTGCAGGTACAGGGCTTATTTCTACATTCCTCCATGCAATTCTTATGAAAGCATGAAAATATGGTTAGCATATACCAGGCTGTACATACAATAAGCCAGCAGTTATCTCCATGATCATGTTGTACATTTTCTAGTATTTTAGTGATAGCAGAAATGGCCCTGAGCTCGCTACATGCATAACCTGATTCATGTTAATATTTACCATGACCACGTGGAGTGATTTAGCAGTGTGAACTAGCCCCAAATTTCATAGATATCAATGCCACTTCAAAGTAAGTATGAAGAGTTGATGCTGTCATGCTGAGTCAGACTATGGCTCCATTGGGCCCCGTACTATCTGCCCTGAATCAGTGGCTTTCTCAGGTTCGAGGCAGGCAGAGTTCTTCCCAGCTCTGCTTCTGACATCTCTTAACTGGAGCTTCCAGGGATTGAACCTAGGACCTTCTGCATGCAAAGCATGTGCTCTACCCACAGAGCATTGGGCCCAGCTATAGCACTATAAAGACACAGTACAAGTACACTCAGGGGCACATGCTTAGGTTTATTAGCCTAAACAAAACATCCCTGTCCATATAGCCAAGAAATTTCAACGTGTTTCAACCATATCTCCTTAGCAACTATTAGATTAATGTTTGTATTGAATTCTGATACCTGGCTCTGCTTAGCTATGATAAGGATCATACCATTAATTACATTGTCAGACCCTGAGAACAGAAAATCAAAAGACCTTTATTTCTATTCTTTATATCGTACTTTCTTTTCCTGCCCTTTCACAAAGGAACTCAAGGTGTACATGGGATTTTAACTTCACAACAATTATTTGAGGTAGGTAGACTAAGAAACAGTGTCACATACTCTTACTAACTAGGGATGTTTTCCAAATGACCTTTGATAACAAACAAAAATACAATTGGGAAGACTGGAACTACAAACATCCCAATCCCTGGAAATCAAGATGCCAGCCTGACATTTTAATTATGATTGATTTCAGAGAAGGTGTGCATGCCCCACATTGGCTTCCAGAGTGCTTTGCTTCACTGAGATGACTCCTCCAGGGACCTTAAAACACAGTATTCTTTAGTGGTCTTGTTCCCTTCTTTTTTCCCTTTAAACCAGTGTTCTCCAACCTTGGGTCCCCAGATGTTTTTGGCCTACAACTCCCAGCATGCCCCAGCCAGCACAGCACTGCTTTAAACTGCAATAAATGTATATTCAAAAGTAAATCCCACTTTCAAGGGGCCTTACTTTTACTATGTGGTTCTTCTACAACATGCATTTTGGATCCCCAGGCACCCTGAAGAACTACACAAAGTCTACAGCCAAGGAATTGGCGGGTTAGTTCCAATCAATATGAAATTCAGCCTCAAATTCCTCTTGGCACTGTGCATTTTTTTCACAGTGTGTTTCCTGTGCACCATGCTTTTCTGTAGACCTCTGTTTCATCCAACTACCCTTACCTACAATCTCAATGCCTACTCTTGTCTTTTTCAACCACTTTGCCTCTGCCTGCTCTGATGCTTTCCCAACTTCAGAGACCACTTCTTACTCAGTTTTCCTCAGCCTGCCCCAGACAGAAACCCATCACACAGATAGATCTGTGTGATTATTAAGCACAGCCAAACATATACTGTTCCCTTTCACCATATGAGCTGAACTGCAAATATTCTGTTTCTGTTCTTTCCTTGCACTTGGGAATGCTTGGAAACAATTTTGTGACATGGCATCAGCAGAGCCAACTGGTGTTAGAGGCAGCATCATCACCATAAGCATTATATAATTTAGATGATCCAACAATTTTGCTGCATGAATTAGAATTGCATGGTTAATGTTCTAAAGTACTTTTTAATTATAACATTTAGCAGACCTATATAGAAAGCACCAATTTTCAAGATAATGAAGAACTGGCAAACAAATTATGTAAGGGAAACATCAGAACACAAGTACATTGAGTTTAATATTTACAATATTGTTAATGAACAACGAATTATTCTAGTTTTTACATAATATCGTTTTAAAAAATCATTCAATCTCAAATTTCAAATACTTAATTTAAAAACGACACAAATATTTATCCTTTCTGCAGGTACAATTTCACTCATATTCACAAAACATTTTTTAAAACTGGACAATCTGATGATGAAGTACTCAATATTACAATGACTTTTTTTCCCATTCAAAATTAAGAGGATCTGGACTGTCAGTAACTTTTTCTTTTAATGTGACTATCTTCGCAGTGAACAACTGGGGGAAGAGAAGGGAGAACATGAAGACAGCCATAGTTCTGAAACCTGAATGACCACTGAAAAATAATCATCCTAGAGGAGTTTCTCTATGGCCATAGTTGTACACAAAGTATAAAACTTTTAATGATTGGCAGCATGATAAACAGCTGGTTAGCATTTTTTATATAAATTAGGTTTCTTAAATACGTAATTTGCAACTGCTTCTTCAGATCTATTCTACATATCCCTAAAATACTGCATGAGATGGGGCAATACCATGATATACTATTACTCAAGTAAAATTTACAAATATATGCACAAACATTATTACGCAGCAATCCTCATACAAAAAGAGAGGACAAATTGAAATGTATACTATTTGATGGAACTCTGTAAAACATTACACAGTTTAAAGAGCACAAATTAAATACTGTATGTGTCACATTAGTTATTGGCATTTGTAGGTTCTGGAGACTGAAGGAATTCATAGGGGTCATGGACCATGTCTTGTTGTTCTCCTACACTTAGGTGAGACGGGCTTCCTGTAGAAAACAGGAAGAAAAAAAGTCAATTTAAAAGTATGTTATTTGGGACACATTTTGAAAAATATCACACTCTTGAAAATATATTAAGATTTTGATCAATGTTCTCCACTGTTACTTTGCAGTCAACATCTTGGGAGTCTCACAAGCAACTTAATTTTAAGTGAACTGAAAAGGTTCAAACTGACATATTGTTCAACCAGATTTACCTAGATGATGCTGATCCCTTTCAGAAGTATTAGAGAGGGAACTGAGGTTGGAAGAAGGCCTGGATCCTACTCTGTCAGTCTGTGCCTCATGAAGGTCCTGTAGCAATTTGGTTGTTTCATCCAAGTGTAAATGATTGTCATCATGATCAAGTTCCTTCTTTACCTTTCCTGAGAACAATAACAGATCATTCAACATAAGTTGGATTTTGGGATGAATGGTTAACAGGTTGACATTCAAAGAGTTTTTGTTATCTCCTCCCTCTATCAATCTTGTTTTACAGTAAAGCTGAATAAAAGCAATATGCTTTGAGTTTGAATACATCCTAAGAGGTGCTCTAATTTTATCAGATGGTTTAAAAGATAATTTGATTTATACAGTGATTAGAAAAACACATTCAGATTTCAGCAACTCTTTATGTTAGTGTAGCTCAAAGGGCTACAATCTTTCATTATAAACAAAGATCTGAGACTGCACCACCACCACCCCCGCGCTCAAATAAAAATGTCTACATTAGAGGTGCAAATACTTTGTAAAGTCAGGGCCAAACTACATGGAACACTGGAGATTTGTGACTCAGTATCTTGCATCTTTATATTTCTTTTAATTAAAAGCAGCCACAGGGGTAGCAATGATGGGTGGGATCCAGACCATGGTCCTAGGGGAGATTTTAAACACTTTTCTCGCCATGTCATTTCCCCCTCCGCCAGCTGCAAGGAAAAATATATGCACCCATACTTTTTCCCTAATAGGACATTTAGCAGCAAAGGGTTGTGGGCAATTTACACCAGGAAAATGGTTTGGGAGAGGGAAAGGATTAGCCTGCCCTGCAAGCCATGGTCCCTGTCCCTCCCCACTACTGCTTTAAACATACATGAACTTTAAAGAGAAAGGCCAGAGATTGAAAGCAGCTCTAGCTTGGCTCTTAGAAGCTAGCTTGGTAGAGATCTGACTATGCCAGCGAGAGGGGAGCGCCTGGTGTGTGCTTCTTTCCCCCACATCCTCACTTTCTCCCAGGCAGGGCTTAAGTCAGATGTGCCAGGGCTCAAGCCTACTCTGAAATTACAGCCTCAGACTTGGGGGCCCTTAAAGATTAAAGAAAACTAGAAGGCGGTGCTGGTTGCCACCACCTATTTTTTTAGATGCCAACAGTAGTTGGGGTTTTTGCTCCTCCGGTCTATATTATCTACATCTAGGTTTGGAAAGGAATTATTTATTAATTAAATGTATAGCCTGCCTTTCCACCGAAAGGTGGTACTCAAAGTGGCTAACAATGATTAAACACAGATTAAAACAAAATCTTTATTAAAACATAACAAGAAAACAGATCAATAAAAAAACAGACAGCACCCAACCAGATTAAAAACCCTTTCAGTAGCAGACCAGCTTACATGTCAGAGGCCTGCATGAATAAAAGTATCTTTGCCCGCCCGTGGAAGGACAGCAGAGAGGGAGCCAATCTAGCTCCCCTCGGCAGGGAGTTCCAGAGCTTGGGAGCGGTGACTAAGAAGGCCCTCTGAGAAGGCCAAATAGATGAACTTAAGCCAATGTATTATCACCATTATCAATAACAACATTTTTATGCAGTGCTATCAGTGTACACTTAGTATTACTTGCACTCAAGAAACCAGCATTCAAATCCTAAACATATTTACTTGGAAGTAAGTCTCATTAATTTAATAATGCATTTATGAATAAACATGCTTAGCATTGGTAGACTTATCCTCCTTGAACATGCCTAACCCCCTTACAATGCTACCTAAGCTAGTGGTCATTGTTATGTTTTGGGGCAGTGAATTCCATAAATTAAAGGTGTGATATACTGTATGTGTGAAGAACTATTTTCTGTTGTCTGTATCTGCCAATCAATTCCACTGGATGACAAGAAGTTTCTAGTGTTGTGTTTGAGAGGAAACCTTTTCTCTATCCTCTTTCTCTACTCCATGCATAATAATTTTATTAATCTCTATCATATCCCCTAGCTCAATCTTATACATCTTTTATTTGTACACCTAGAGAATTCTATTGTATTAGGAGTTTAATAAATAAGATAAAGTAATACTCAAAAGTAAGTAAACCCCCCCCCCCCGAACATCCCCAAAGGTTTAACCTTTCTTCATAGGGCAAGTTGCTTCAGCCTGATAATTCTAGTTGCCCTTTTTCCACCTCTGCAATACCCTTTTTGAAATGGGATGAACGGAACAGTAAGTGCAGCTCCACCATATAAAGGCATTAAAGTAGTGGTACATTATTTTCCATCTCTTTCCTAATAATTCTTGGCATAAAATTTGCCTTTTTCATAGCTATTGCACACTAGGTTGATGTTTTCATTAAGCTGATTACCCCAACTGTGAACAGTATGAAGGTATCTTATATTGTCTTATATTACATTTACATGTGGAAGTGTCATGTTAGGCTAGGCCTAGAATAAATTGACTAGAGAAGAGATTCTTAAACTGTAGTCTGCTGAGCTCCATTCAGCTGATCTATGAAAAAGTTGTGGTACAAGGGGAGGGGGCATGGCTCAGTGGTAGAGCACCCACTTTGCATGCAGAAGGTCCCAGGTTCAATCCCCAGCATCTCCAGGGAGGGCTGGAAAAATTCCTGCCTGAAACCCTGGAGCCACTGCCAGTCTGCGTTGACAGGACTGAGAGAAGCAGGCAAGCAATGACCACCTCAAAGCTGAATTGTGCCTCCCTCCCTCCCTCCATAGGGCCTTCTCCCATCTACTGCACTATGGGAAGGATGAGTGGTTATATTGTTTGTTTTTATTTTATTAAATGTAGTTTTATGTTACTTGTAAGCTACCTTAAATGGATTTATATCCTGAAAGGCGAGATAAACGAAACCTCTGACTTAGTATAAGGCAGCATCCTATGCCCCTAATATTAGTACTTGTCACTACACTGGATTTATTCCACCCACCCACCCACCCCCCATGGCAGGGATCAAAGCAGTTTTGAACAGGACTGTATTATCAAACAGGCTAACAAGGCCCAGGCTTAGGGCCTGTGATTTTCATAATATGGTGCCAGTTGATGCCAGCACCGGAGAACAACATGTTATTGAAATTTGAGTTAGGCACGTGCTTTGATTTGTACAGCAAAAAACGAAAGAAAAGAAAGTGTATTAAGTGTTCTGGCGGAGACCCCAGCAATTCTCAAGTGGTGTGCAAAAAGGAAAAGTTTGAGAACTGCTGGACTAGTGGACCAGATTATAGGTAAACAGTACAGCATCATACTTTCAAAACGTCTGTATGAGAACACCTACCTAATGAACTCAACATGGATATATCAAGTGACACATCTGAATATGGCTTCATAGATAAAAAATCCAAAACAGAACTAGTATTGTCTCCAATGGCTTCTCCAACCTGAACAAAAAGAGAGAAAAGGAAAATGATAGCTGTACAACATAAATAATAATGGAATCATTTGCTGAAGGTTGCTACAGACATGACTTTCCCCATAAATATAAGCATACTCTCAACTTTGGCCATGCATGTACTCCATAACATTGGCTGGGCAGCCAAATGTGCAAACACTAGCAATTATGTTCCAAGTGTACATTGTTCTCTATGTGCATGTATACTTATTGCCTGGGTGGTCTGGAGATTCACACCTAATCCTGCTAGTCAGCATATCCTGGAAATGTTCCAAGAAGAATTGAACTGACTCAAATCTACCGCCCAATAGAATTCTTTACTGAAAATTTGTTTTCAGCAGTTTTATCCTGCCTTTTCTTGAGGTTTATTTCATTCATGGGGTTATCCCACATCATCATCATCATCATCATCATCATCATCATCATCATCATCATCATCATCATCATCATCCTATTATTATTATTATTATTATTATTATTATTTACAATTATATATTATTATTAACTACAATTACTTATATCTCGCCTTTCAGGATATAAATCCATTTAAGGTAGCTTACAAGTAACATAAAACTACATTTAATAAAATAAAAACAAACAATATAACCACTCATCCTTCGCATAGTGCAGTAGATGGGAGAAGGCCCTATGGAGGGAGGGAGGGAGGCACAATTCAGCTTTGAGGTGGTCATTGCTTGCCTGCTTCCCTCCAAGCTTATGTTCAAAACTGTTGTGTGAGGCAATTTAAGGTGAGAGACAGTGGCTTTCCATGGCAACCAAGGAGTTCCATGGGTAAGCAATGATCTGAAAACAGATCTCCCCAGTTCCAGTCTGGTATTTAACTACTGCATTTACAGCAGCTTTCTTCATTTCAGCAATATAAGTTAGGACAATGAAGAGTAATTTTGCTGTTTCTATTCTTAAACAATTAGGAGGCAGAAATTCTTCCCAATCTACTACAAATCACAGAGATCTACCAGTAGATCCCGCTGAAGCCTTCGTCAGATAAAAATCAGACACCTTGAGCTAAACTTTAAACTATACAAAAAATCTTACCATACTTTGCTTGGAGGCATCTGGGCAAGCATTGCGCAATTTGTGTTCTTCTTTTATGAGGACTGGTGGCACCTAAAGCAGTCAACACACAGGTTAGCTATTTACAGCCCATATTCATTTGCCCTATGGCAACTTCATTTTCAGATCACCAAAGTCACAAGAAAACATTGCATACTACCACAGGGTCCAATATGGAATCTTCTCCCTTTGGTACTTAAAAATAAATCAAGAAACACAACACTCATGGGGTGGAACACAGAAAATTATACACAAAACCCCCAACAAAAATAAATCTTAAAATTCAGGAAACACCTGGAATATTGCACTAAGCAATTCTATAATTTATGGCAGGGATGGGGACTCGGACTCGAGGACTTGACTCGTGAGTCGGACTGAGTTCCCCCTCTGACTCGACTCCCAATATTTTTAATGGGACTCGAGACTCGACTCGGGACTCGAGACCAAGGACTCTTCAACATCCCTGGGCTGCGCCAGAAGGAGTGGAGAGGAGCGTGATTGCCGGCGAAGAGCGCATGGAAGTGAGGTGTGCCGCTGCTCGGCCACTATGGATGGCTACCAGGAGTGCAGCCCCAACAGTGTGTCAAGATTTATTTTGATTGATGTGTTGCGTACTTGGGAGAGGCAGAAGAAGGACCTGAGATTACTCTGTGTGGCTGCTCTGAGTGTGTTTCTGGTTCCAGCAAGTTCATCACCAGTGGAGTGGGTGTTCAGTGAGGGTGGAATTGTGATGAGATCTCACCATTCCAGAATGGGGGCCAAACATTTAGAAAAAATCATGTTCCTCAAATGCAACATGGATAAGTTTTAGGAAGTACAGCAAGTTTATTTTTTAAAATCATTTTTCTAAAATGCAACCTTTCAGACATTTTGGGTTTGGCTGCCTCTGCCTGCCTGTTTGGGGTTCCCAGCCTCCTCTGCCTGCCTGGTCTCTTCTTAACCAGTTCCACAGTTTGAATTGTCCAAGACAAAGGCCTCTGCCTGCCTGCTTTGGGGTTCCCTGCCTCCTCTGCCTGCCTGGTTATTTTGGGTTTTTCTGCCTGGTCTGTTCTTGCCAAAATCAGTTGCAGAGTTTTGAAATAAAAAGGCACACTTGTGCCTAGAATTTATTTAAACCACACATCTGAAGTAGCCTTATTTTGTTGGGAAAAACCCCCATTGATTTTAATAGGGACTCGTGGAGTCAGCTTTGGGAGTGACTCGTGAGTCACCATTTTGGACCAAGGACTCGGACTCTAGACTCGGGTCCAAAGACTCGTGACTCGACTCGTGACTCGAGACCAAGGACTCTTCAACATCCCTGATTTATGGACAACACCAATGTTTGCAACCTTTATTTTACACCACCTTCGGTCATATTCCCAGTGTGAGTTACAACAAGAGCACATTATAATACAAGAAGAGTGGTGGGTTTTTTAAAAAAACTTACTTTGACTTCATCTGGTGGCTTTACTGGAATGTTTCTCCTCTGAAAAATATGAAATTAAAAATAATTAATCTTTCTGACTTCCTTTCTTGATTCTTTACAATTATATGCATTAAATGAGAGAATTACTTATTTGTCTTAAACAGTATTTCTATTAAATTTAAAATTTGCCATTACTAGAGTTATCTTCAAACTGTAGAAATGTGGGACAATGTTTTTAAGTTTTAACATTTTAAAAGAATGTTTATTTTTAGTGGCTTTAACTTTATTACCTTATTCGTTGTTATTTGAGCTGGCATAGTATAGTACTGGCAAAATCCATCTGATTGCAAATTTAAAGGGGTTTTTTTCTTTTGCTGGTATATTTGGAACATAATTGTATTCTTATTTTATATTTTCTCAATTCAGATTTGTTTTGAGATTTTATCCCTTTTTGCCAATATCTCTATTATATGGATCAAATGGACCTGTGCCCTTGCATATATAAGCATGGTTCCTCCCTAACAACTAGTAACCTGATTTAGGCATTGCATTAATTTTGAAATGGTTTATATACCAGGGATGGGGAGCTTCTGGCCCATGTGCCAAATTTGGCCTGCCAGGCTGGCTTATCCAGCCCACGGGACCTTGTGTGAAGCCCCACCTCCTCCTGTACAAAAGAAAGAAGAGGTGAGAGTGCAACTGAGTGCTCAGCTGGTGTTTCCAGAAGATGGACTTAGATGGCTCCTGGAGGCACCAGCTGAGTGTACTTTATTTGTTCTTGGCCTTTCTCTAAGCAGGGAAGGCAAAGGATGAGCGAAGTTGGCTGCGCACTCAATCAGCGTTTTCAGGAGCGGGTAGAGTCCTGATTGCAGGGCTCAGCCAGCTCTTGGAAATGATGTCATCCAGCCTGCGGGGGGCATCTGGAGGGGCAATCCACCCCCCCCCCCGATCAAATATGATTCCCCACCACTGTTATATATTTTGTTTTATTTTGGGTGAATTGACTAATAATATCTTGTTTCTATATTTTGTTAGGTAGTACATATGTTACAAGAAATTTAAACTTCTGTTTATGGTGTATAGTTGATAAGGCTGCAATGTTTCATCAACTAAAGAAGTTCCACATGATTGAAGAAGTGCCCTTGAATAAATCGGGAATCATTGGAGAAGAGGCATCCACCTTCTTTCTCTCACTTCTAAACTGGTACCTACCAGTCTCACTTGGGTGACAGGATGAGGAGGAATGAAACACAGGCATGGAGCATCTTGGGAGGAATCAGCATGGAAAGGAAGAAGGAAAATTAACCTTCCCTCCCCTTCAGTGTTATTTTAATATTCTATATTTATAAATGTATATCCTACACTTCCATGTAAGGGCAAATATAAGACATTATGTTGGGCACTTCCAAGCAGGAAGTAAGGCTGCAATTCTGCAGATTTCTTTGCGAACAAGCCCTACTGAAATCAATGGGACTTACATCTGAGTAGTTTGATCCAGAAAGTACCGGATTTTTCGCTCCATAACACGCACCTGGCCATAACACGCACTTAGATTTTAGAAGAAGAAAACAGGGGAAAAAAATAATCATGTGCAAATTATTGGAAAACTAATAACAAGAGAACAAAATAATATCTCCATTTATTTATTTATTTATTGCTTTTTTAACCCTGCATTTCTTAAAAACAATCCAAAACAGGTTAAAAAGAAGAATAAAACACAAATTATTTTGTTCTCTTATTAGTTTTCCAATAATTTGCACATGAATATTTTTTTTCTTGTTTTCTGATAACCATTACCGTACTTTCACGCGGGCCTACCTGCCTCCTCGCCGGCTCGTGCTCTCCCTTCCCCCCCACCCTTTTATAGAGAACCTTCGCGTTTATTGTCCGTGTGACAGGCATCAATTCAACAAGTGCAGCTTTCACCTAGCATGGCGTTTGGTAGCACCTGTTGCCTGTTCTGCTCTCCTTTGGTGGTGGTGGGGAGAATGGCAAAGCTGCAGGCTGGAGTTCACATTGCAGGGGAAAGGATTGGTCTGCAGGGGTCCAGCGCGCCGGAGCAGCCGGATGTGACGCGGCGGCGGTTCCGGCAGCAGCATTGGCTCCAGCGGTGGCGGCTCCATCGGCGCGGAGAACGCTCCGCGCCACTCAGAAGAGGGAAATCGGGCCCCCGCCAATGGGATCGGGCCGGATGTGACACGGCGGCGGCTTCAGCGGCTCCGGCGGCGGCATCGGCTCCATCGGCGTGGAGAACGCTCCGCGCCGCTCAGAAGAGCGAAATCGGGCCGCCCCCGCCAACGGGATCGGGCCGGATGTGACGCGGCGGCGGCGGCTCCATCGGCGGCGCAGCTTCATCGGCAGCATCGGCTCAGTGGCGGCGGCTCCGCGCCGCTCAGAAGAGCGAAATTGGGCCACCCCCTGCCGCCGGGCTCGGGGCCCATGAGCTGCTCTGCCGCCACCGCCTGCCCAGCCACGCGCCGCTCTGGCCCTGCACCCGCCCGTCCCTGCTCCCAGGACTTAAATAAAGAGTAGGAGATATTGGTGTTCCAATCCGGTTCATTTTTTCCTTTTTGATTATTTATTCACCTTTTCTTAATATTTTCATATTCTATTTTTGTAATAAAATAAAAAAAGGAAAAGGACTCACGCGCATATAGTTGTATGAGTGTGGTTCATTCTAACAGAGGTTCTATCAATCCCAGCTTATACAGGCGGGTTTTGCCCTCCAAATTTTGGGAGAATGGCTATTCAGACTGCTGCTAAAACTCTGTTCAGAAATTAACAAAAGACATGACAAGCCTCTCCGGGCACCCTAGATCTGTAAGGGGATAGTTTGTCAAGGAAAGGTTTGGTGAAATGGTTCGAACACGCAAGTAGCACTCACAATCTCAGAACAAGACTTTGGGGGTTTAGCTGTAGTCACCAACCAGTTGTGTTACAGAGGGGTTGTGAATAATTATTTTCAACAAAGAATACCTCAAGGGGCAAACTACTGAACACACACTAATTGTGTTCAGCTGGTTGGATGTCTGCATAATGTGGACCTACCTGCTTTAGCTGATAAATAGTTTTGGAATGATCTCCACCAGTGATCTGATCCAGCAGGTCATCCACTATTTTTTTACTGTAACTTCCAGAATCTTTCACAAATTCTTGCAAACTAGAAGAAATTGCAATAGAAAAATACAAATTCAATGAGCTACATGCATATTTGCACATTAAATGAACAGTGAGCTTCAGCTAAAGGGCGACATAGAACTAATAAATAAATAAAATATTCAGAACAGAACATTCTGCTTTTTAAAGCTTTCTTCCATTGCTCACCCCTTTCTCCATTTTTCAAAAAAGCCATTAGCTGGAATTTGAAGATGCAAGCATTTGTATGTTGTTTATTCTAGCTCCCGAATGAATTGCTCTCCTTCGTACACCCCAAACCTCAACATTTGTACTGGTGTAGTGGTCTGCAACCCCTGCAAAGCATCAGTGAGTTCAATGCTGCATTACAACATACTTACCTTAAGGCACACTGGATCCCAGTTTCATCTCCATATGCTGAATATAGCAGTTCCATTTCATCCGCTTTCAGATCATGAAAGATAGAGTGGTTTTGCATCGAAAGTGCTGCATTAGCATTCGAAAGAAATGTAACTGAAAGCATAAGGACACGGTGTTTGGAATTTTGTTCTGCAAAAAACAGTTGCATTTCTAAGGGCTCATGCACACATGCATGCACATTACTGTACTTGATGACTCGCATATGTGAATGAACTATTACAGTTCAAGCACCACAGACAGAACTGTAATAATGGCCTGGTTTAGATGATCATACCCAGGGCCGGTGCAAGGCAGTTTGGTGCCCTAGGCAAGATCAGATATTTAGCGCCCCCCCTCCCACTTGAGCCCTCCCTCCCTATTTCTGGCACCCCCTTTAGCCCTGCCGCCCTAGGCAGCTGCCTAGCTGGCCTAATGGTAGCACCGGCCCTGGTCATACCTCTGCTTAATAAGCAGAAGCATGATCATCCAAACCTGAAACACAAAACTATAATTACCAGCTTCAGAACAAGCCAGGAACATAAACTAACTTCAAACCATGATTTTAAAATCTTGGATTGTTCCAAAGCTGGTAGCCAGTTTCCTGGTTTGGATGACACAGAAAACTATGATTGAGGCTTCTCAATTTGATTGCTCATGTCACGAAGGAAGGGGCTGCATAGGTGGGCAAGAGGCTAGTTCTTATCTCGTTATGGTTCTATGGATCCAGACATACAGCTGTGAATCATTATCAAGTAATGAAGTTCTAAAAACATCCAAAGTTAAATGAAAACACCTCCACTTCTTTGTTTACAATGGAAAGTTATGATATTAAAACAAATGTTTAATGCTAACAATATAAAACTTATTTGCCTCAAAGGTGTTTAGTACACACCTACCTTTGTGCCTTCTTTCATCTTTAAAGCCCAGTGCTGTGAAACCAGGTAACAATTTGCTTGATAGAGAACTAAGATCCACTGGATGGGTTTCTTCCTCTGTATGAAGTTAAAATTTATTTATTTATTTCATTTAACAATCTTCTAAGAATAATAATCAGGAGTGCACTCAATTCCTGAGGATGGATCACCATAATTATTTATTTACAATTGTTTTAATTTCATACATGACACATATGTATAAGCAGACAACCAAACTCCAAGTACCCACTTGATGCTTTGAGAGGGCTGTACTTTTAAAAAAACAGTTTTTAACTCAGTAACAATGAGGTATGAGATGGTGCCAGTCCACTAGTGCCTCGTGACTTTGGAGAGTCTTCCCAGCTGTGGAGCGGGCAGCAGCCAAGAGGAGGAGAGGCATACAGGACTGCAGACCTGATTCAATGCCACAGCCAACACCACTGGCACTTCTGCTTCTGGTCAGGCATGCCTTAAAACCCCATTGCCTATATCACAATTAGGTCACCCATGTTTTAACTAAATAGTTGAAGACTTGGTTGCATAAATAGAGGAAAAATGTATGGTAATTCATGTCAGAGTTCAGCGGGACATCACAGTCATCTAGCCAGCAAGAAAATTCTTTTTAGACTCAAACTTTACTGACAATTACAGCTTAATTTTGAAGCCATTTGTAATATTAGCTGTAAGCCTGCATGGATGTTAGTATTAGCTATCCATTTTAGCTTAAGATGTGTTGAAAAGTATATTTCAGGGTGCGGATCTTATTGTTTTGTTGCCGATTCATACATTTCTATGTATACCATTATGGACTGTGACTTTCAAAATAACTTATCTGTTTGGGTTATTCAAATTAAGGTGTAAACATAATATTAAATTGACATTTATCTTGCTCAGAGCAAATTTAAAATCAGAACTTTTCTGTCTTGTATCAATAAAAGCATAGCTACAACTATAAACAGAGCTTACTTAAAGCTTATCAGAAAATTACCTTCTGCTTCTGGATCTGATGGATTGAGTACACTGAAGACCAAGGACCCATCAACATTCTTTTTCAGGTAGCCTATCTGTACTTAAATATACACACACACACACACGACAAATATGTACATTATTTTTATGTTTGCTGATAAGCAGTGAACATCCATCCAGATTTTAAAAGATCATATCCTAACAGCTTGGTCTGCCATGCTGAGATTATACAACATCAGCACTGCTAAACCTGTGGTTGCCTCCTGCTTATGTGTAACATGGGGCATAGGATTGGACTGCTTCTATGACAGCATGATCCAAGGGAAATAAGCTTTTCCTCCATCTTATCTGCAAAGTTTCTTTGTGGGCTTGGTGACATCTAAAGAGTAGTTCCTTAACATATCTATTTCCTGCATTATTCAACTGTGGCTTTTAGCTGTGCAGAGCTTACCCACGGTGGTGGTGCTTGGGACTATGCTGCCTCACCCTGGGCCACCTGACATCCACATGTTGGACATGTCATTGGAATAAGGGCTTGCCCATGTCCCATCCAATATAAATAAGCTCTGATCCACACAATTGTTACACTTCAAAATCAGGGGGTAATAATTGTAAGTACTGGACCTATACATATTGGACTGGACTATGCACATAGCCCCTACTTGAGTACAACACACAAGAAACATCAGGGAGTTCTACTGGGCAGCAAGCTGATTCCATGCCCGCATTTTATTTATGCTCTACAGCAGAGATGGGCAGAAGGTAGATCTCCAGATGTTTCAGACTTCAACTCCCAAAAGCCCAAAAATGGTTAGGAATGTTGTAAGTTGAAGTCCAAAACATATGGAGATCTACTTTCTGCCCCCCCGCTCCACACTAGGGATGCACAATGTTTTCAGTCCTGAGGGGCACATATGATGCTGAGTCAGGGGTCACACACATACACATGTGCACGCATATATATACACACACCCCAGCAATCTTGATACAGACTGCTCTTTTCCTGCCACTGCTAGCAATGAGAAAAGAGAAATCTATATGAGGATTGTTGGGGAGGGGGTGGAGAGAAGGCTAGCCCTGGGGGGGGCACAATTAAGGCCTTAGGGGGCTGCAGATTGTGCATCCCTACTCTACGCAGTTAGAGCTACATCAGTTATTGGTCGATTTTTAAATGTAACAAACAAAATAGGCTCAGTTCTACTTAAGGCATAGAAGCGCTTGCTTTGAAAATGGGTAGCCTAAGTGCCAGGTTTAGAATAAAGGGAAAAAAGGTGTATCATCTTGCATAAAAGGGGTGCATTAAAGATCTCAGAGTATCAGAGCTTTTAAATGTATAAATTTGGATTGTCTTAATACATTAGCATTTATTTAACCCAATCAGCAGGAATCAAACTTTTACTTTTATCTTCAGATTTTCTAGTCCTGCCATATTGGAGAATCTTGCCAACCTGGATCAGCAATCTTAACACAGAAGGTATCTAATTTATTAAACTTTCAGGGAGATGTTCACCCAAGACAGAAACCTAGGAAGATGCCCTAGATGACAGTTAATTTCTGCTTGTGTTCAAACTGGGGTTTGAGTAATATATAGTCTTTAATACAAACACTCTACTCTGGAGATTTAAGATCCATAAAGCCATCACACAAGAAATATTCCCATTCCGTCCACATATCAGATGCCATGCAAAAATGCTTACTCAATCTGATCCACAACATTGTTCCTGAGCATATCAGCCAAACAAAATGTCTATAAAATGGCAGCCTGAATCAAGTGGCAAGACCTTGCTGTTTGGGAGACATCGATTGATCCGGTCCCGCGCTTCATCTGCTGCATGTTCCACCAAAGCCAGGACATGTTCTTCAGCTGTGCTGTCTGTTAGACTGCATGCATTTCCTTCTGGTTCAAATATACAACTACAACAAAGTACAAGTTGTCAAATAAGTATGAAATCATATCTAATATCCTCAAGTAATTGTTAGGCAACAGATTTTTTTTAAATGACTGCTGGCTAAATGTAACCATTCTCCAGGGTGAATCAGCATATCTTTTCTTCTTATCAGTTACACATAGTCATTAATGTATATATTTTATATCTATGCATAGATACAGTGCATAGATACAGTGCATGTCATGATTCAGTCCAAAACTTTTTGTATAAGCATAAGAATGTAAGAATTGCCTGGCTGGATCAGACAAAGATCCAAATATCCACCATTCTGTTTCCAGTAGCAGCCAACCAGATGTCCTTGGGAGCCCAAGCAGAGCACAAAGGTGATGGACATATCCTGTTCACCTGGGCTTATCATTTATGGTTTCCAGGCTAAATTCAAAGTGCTGGTTTTAATCTACATAGCCCTTCATGGCTTAGGGCCAGATGATCTGAAGCACCATTTCTTCCCATATATTCCTACTCATGCCTTGAGATCGTTATCACAGTATCTCTGCATACTAAGATTTGGTAAGTGGCTACTCAGGTGTGCCCCTTTTCAGTGGAATGCCCTCCCCAGAGAGGTCCATCTGATGCCTGCTTTATTGGTTTTTAGGCACCAGATAAAAGACCTTTTTATTCTCTCAGACCTTTAAATTTGCTCTCTATTTGACCGTCCAGTTGCGTTATAAAACTGTTTATCCCCATGGTTATAATTTTAGATCTTTTAGTATTTGTTGCCCTTGATGTTTTTAGACTCCTCTACTGCAAATTGTGTTTTGACTGTATTTTATCAATTTCATTGGTTTTATTTTGTAATCATGTTCATTGCCCCGAGAGCTTCAGGGCAACTTGAAAGTTAAATAAATGCATAAATAAAATGTATTAACTCTCAAAGCAGCAGGTCTCAATTCCCCCCTGCCAGGCTTGTCTGGAATTTGAATCCAGGTCCTATCATACCCTAAATGAGAATTCTGTATCTAGGCCAACGGGCTTCACACTTTTAAGCCTTAACTGCAAAGAACCTCATGTCACCTTAAAAGACTTACAATGCAATCCTAGGCATGTCTACTCAGAAGCAAGTCCCACTGAGTTCAATGGAGCTTACTCCCAGGTAAATGGGTATAGGACTGCAGCTTAACAGGCTTATTGTGGCAAAAGGTTTTGTGGGCCAGAGTCCATATTTTGCATCTGCTTCTTCCTCCCCCACAACCCCAAGTCTTCCAGGTCATGTCTTAATAGGAGAGATGCATATTTCTCCTATGGGCAGGGTGGATAAAAATCAGTTGTTGCTTTCTTTTTTCCTCTTCATACAAGTCAAAGCAGCTGGATTTTTTATTTTTAAAAGTTAAAGCAATATGAAGTGCCTTTTTTAAAAAATATATAATTTTGTTTAAAATGAAATCTGACTTTATAACAAACTGACATGCTCAAGTCAACACTTAACCTTTTAAAACAGAATCCACGATCTTCTATCAAACCCACTGAGTCTACTTTTCTATGTAAAAGGACAAACTATGGGGGGAAATATCTGACTTTTGTAGTCGAGCATGATATAGGTCAGGTAATCTATCAATTTATGCCAAACAGCACAAGTTAAGCAATTTTAAATACTGTTGATTTCAAGGGGCAGGGCGGGGGGGGGGGGGTTCCACACTTTACTCTTCTACAAAAATCAATGGGTGTTCAGCATGCTTAACTTTGGCTTGTGCCAAAGTTTGTAGCCTTACTTTCCATCTCATGGGAACACATTTTTATGCCCAGTAACTACTAGCCCGTTTCTAGAAAGTCCTGGCCATTTAGTCATTGACTGGGTTTGCTTAACATGACCACCCATCATGGGCAAATAGCCATGCTAGGTTGCCGTGTCATCCGAACCCAGACCGCTTGATAAAGGGTGGCTTATTTTTTTTGGCAACAAGCCACGTTGACAACCCATGGCTTGTTCTAGGGATTGTTCAATCCGCAATGGGTTGTTGTCTCATCCAAACACAGGAGAACAATTTCTTCTTGGGTTGCGGGGATCAACTAGCGAGCTCTTTGTGATCTTGCCCTTGACGCCGCCAGTGACAGCCCCTCCAGCAATGCCCAATAAGCACTTTGGAGTGACCATAACTGGTTTGTAACCCTTAAAAAAAATTGCCCCCAGAAAACTAAGCAAATGTGTTCATCATTTTTTAAAAAAAAAACAAAACTTTGTTGGTCTTTTGCAAGTGTGCTCTTATTGACAAGGTGAGCTCTAATTGACAAGGTGAGATTGCACATAGGCTAATTTGCCCACTGTTGGTCTTTCCTTGTCAATTTCCATGTATGTTACCTACTCCACTTTGCTGCTTCCTTTGACAGCTGAAACATACAAGGAAATTGACCAGGAAAGATTACACATATTGGACAGTGGTAAGAGCGCACTTGTGAAAGACCAACAACAATGATAATTTTTAAAAATTACAAACACAATTGGCAATTTTCTGGGGCTGAAAATATGACACCAACTGCACATTTTTGAGGCTCCAAAAAAACAAACAAAAAAAACAGTGGCAAAAGGGGTAGCGATGGGGGGGGGGCAGAGATAGGTCTGCAGCGAAGGACACTGGGATACCACCTGGAGGATTGAGAGGATGGAGGGAGTGAACAAGTCATGTAGCTTATTTGCAGCGTGGCTTAGTGTGTTTTATGAATGAGGCCATTAAATAAGTGATCTTGCTTAATGTCCTTACAGAAAGAGAAAAACAGAAGTCTCTTTGTTTCTTTATTTTAAACAAATTATGGAATACTCAAGGAAGCTAACAAAAAGTAAAACAATAATAAATTAAAACGAATTAAGAAAACAGACAGAAGCAGCAGACAAACTAACTAGTAGTATCAAATGCAAAAAAGGATTGCTAAAGAAGAATAATTTTATGGAGATATGGAATCAATTACTAGACTATGTATTAATAAAGGGGAAGGGTAACATGCCTTGTCAGGATATGTTATATTTTTGGAATTTAGACTTTATTTGATCAAGAGGATAGAAGTATATTAATTGGTCCCTTGGAGGGTGGGGGGGAGCACTTTATGATTTATTGTACGTATGTTGATTATGTTATATTTGTGTGATAATTTTGTATTTTGCTAAATATATTTTCTGTGTTATAATTTGTTTTGAAAAATAAATAAAATATTTAAAAAAAAAAAAAAAGAAGCAGCAGCAGACAAGATCTCAGACACAACTTCACAATTTCCCAACTTGTCTCTGGGCAGATAATTCTGTACCACAGAAGATGTGTAAACTTATGTCCAAAGGCTTGAATCATGCTCATTTAGGACGCAATCCTATGGCCTCCCAACCTTGTTTGGGGGGCCATAGGATAGGTCGGAGTCCCCGCTCCAACCTCAGAAATGCCTTCCGAGATCATAGTGGGGACTCTGCCCACGGAGCACCCTCCCCTCCTGCCCTTGCAGCTGGCATGGTTCTTTCTGCACCAGCTGGGATATGAAGACACAGGGGGGACATTCTCAGGGGACGGGAGGAGTGAGGCACTGCTGTCCTCTGTGGAATCCAAGTGGTGCCTCATCCTCTCCTCCTCACGAGGAAGGGAAAAAGAATTAGATGGCCGAAATCGGCCGTCTAAATATTTTGGAGGGTGAGGGGAGCACAGAGGCAATCCTAGCTGCTGCGCTCCTTCTGCCTTCCATCGGATGCCCGTAATCCTCCAAGTTCGGAGGGTTACAGGCACTCACATTGAATGGGGCTGCCCAAGGCTTAATCTGTTTAGCTACAAACCAGGACGTTTTGTTATAGCAATTAACTATATACAGTAATGGGAAATCAATTATTTAAATTGTGGGGGGGTTTTAAATGAAGGTAATTTAAATAAATCCACCGTGCCCATGGTGGTAAGATATACTTTTTCCAATGTTGAGGGGAAAAAATCCCTCTTGGAGGAAAATTGGCACCTCTCCGCTTCTGACAAGGCTCAGAAGCATTTGTGAGAGGAAGCTTAGACATATATTCTTCCTTGGAACATATAGACCTGGTTCGCACTTAATTAACTTACGATTTGCCGGACTGTGTGCCGCATGTGGGCCCTTCCACTTTGCATGATCAACCTCCAATCAGTCTGACCTTAATTAACTTACGATTAGTTCTTAGGTTATCTTTGGGTTAACTTAACTCACCCATGATTTGCCACTGTTATATGCGAACAAGGCTATGAAGTGGCTTTCTGTCACAGGCTGTGAAAGACCCTACATCGAAATACCTTGCCTATCCATGTTCAAAACTTTCTTGCTACTTATTATTAGGACTACTAATTTCAGCATAGCCCCATCTAGTCTTGCCACAAACTCTATGTGGTGGGATGCCATAGTATCCATTCCCTCACTGAGATTCCCCCCTCTCTCCTCGCAAAGCACAGAAACTATGTCGCTACTTGTGAGGTGTTTGACAGTTGAGTAACTGTCCTTAGATGCATAGTGTGCAATTCCATGCATGTTTACTCAGAGGTAAGCTCCACAAAATAAAGTAAGTTTGGATAGGATTGCAGCCTTATATAAGCTTAAAGAAAATGCAGCTTGCACTATATCCTTACAGAAAGGGAAACCAAAACAAGAAAAAGAACTAAAGACTATATACAACACAGTCCAATATAAACAATTTCTTTTAGAAATGTTTTATATTAAAATGAGATAAATTCTGCTTAAAACAGCAATTAATTCCACCAACAGTAGAACAAACTGATTCTTAAATAGTATCAGCAGTTTGGAATCTGTTAATCTAAAACTAAATTGATAAACAAATGTCTGAACAGTTGTCTGAACGAAAATATAAATCTTCCTCCCTCCCTCTCTCTCTCACACACCGCTCCAATTGCAGCATCTTAGAAAATATGTGGCTACAATGTGGCGGGGCAGATCCATGGTTATGTTGTAAATAAACTTAAGTCTCAGAAATGCAGGTCTGCTTCAAATTAGAGCTAAAAGTCTCCTCAGGTCCAACCACTACTCAAAAACAGGATAATCTCTCTGAAGGTGGCTATGCAACCAGCTACTTAAAAAAGGCAATAAGAAGGAAGGGAAATAATGGCCTACTATTAACTGTTTAATAGCCAAGCCAAAGGCAGAGGAAGCTTAATCTTTAAAAGCAATGTGATTTGTTAAAATAATTACTGGCTAAATAAGACTACTGTCCATTTTGCAAGAGGTCAAGCTTAGATGATTAACTGTTTTGAACATGTTTCCTGGGAAGCCCTGTGGGGTCCTCAGAGGCTTATTGGTGTTTGTCAAGGAAAAGATCAGCAACAGTGGATAAGCTTCCTTAAAAGGCTAGTTATCCACCACTAGCCATTTATCCACCACTAGCAATACTACAGGGGAACAGTGGATGTGTTCTAAGGTGAGGTTTCAGTTCGCTCATGGGGACAACCTGCCTGGCATGCCTACCAACACCGACTGTGCACCCTAGAATATGCCCCCAAACCTAGAATGCACATGTGGGATTTTGCTACGAGGTACAGAGGCAATTAGATCTAGACGGAGAGGCGGGTAAGAAATAATAATAATAATAATAATAATAATAATAATAATAATAATAATAATAATAATAATAATAGGCATAACAGAACAAAGCATTCCATCCAATCTTTACCTAATAACTTCTTTACTTGGCTTTTTGGATTTCTTGGTAGTCTCTACATGCACAGGAACAACTTCGGGCACAGGTTCCTCAACAGCTGGGTCTTCGTCGCCCAAAAGAGCTGCCTGCTGAGAAAAATCCATGTCCTGCATAAACGACATGCTGCGCTTCAAAGCTAACAGCCGTTCCTAGAATTAGAAAGGACAGAGCGGCAGGGACTTTACACCTTTCCCTCATAGCCAAGATGCTATGATGATGGGATGGGATGGGAATGGCCATGGCTTGGTGCCTAAGAGCTACATCTTCAATGATGATGCAACATGATTCAGTCATGGCAGCACGACACCAGAATATCTGCATCCTACCTAGGAAGAAAAGCTACACATGCAAATGGCCACCTACCTGAATGTGGAACTTACCACAGTCTTCATGCAGGGGAGGCTACCAGCAGTTGTTCATATTATAAATCAGTTGTTTGCTTTTAAAAATGCCTTTTATTTTCATAGTTTTAAAAATGGATCTTGTACGCTTTCATGTACACCATACACCAATCCATCTTCTACCTGAAGTGTTCCCCATTTTATGGAATTATTTCCATTGTACTTTCTTTTGCCTTTTTTATATGTGAGGTGAAGCTGGGGGGGAGAGTCTGTGTTCTGCAGCTATGGGGATTCTTGCATTTCATAAATCATAAAACATTTGAACAAACTATTTTTAAAAATTAAGGGGAAAAATTGTTCCTATGCGTCACTTTGAATCATTTATGGAAAGATGTTTAAAAAAATAAGGAACTATTCTGGAATGTAAAGAGTGTAAGAATTTACTTATTTTTTAAAAAAATTATTCATTTATAAAACCTTTAAGAATGTTCAAGGAACTTAAAAATAGTATGGCAAAGTTAGTTTCTCGATTGAAAGCTGCTGTTCAAAGTTTCTAATCTCAAACCAAATCTTACTGCAAGGTTATTCACCTCAAAGGAAGAGTGATTTCTAATTGAAATGCCAATGAGCCCATTAATATAATCAAGTCTATGTGAATGCCACCTTTCTGTGGGAGTGCAGAATGCGATACTGGGCACAGAGTTCAGCTTCTTGGAATTCCTGCTTTTATTAAAAAAAACAAAAACCAAGGTCAGGATTGTAAATATATATTTGAAAGTGTGTATGCAATGCCTGCTGAATCTCAGAACCCAATGGGGTGGCTGAACAAGATATCTAGTGATGATGGTGTGGGGCTTCAGTGCCTTGTACAGCTCCTCCTCTCTTTTCATAGCTAGCAGTAGCAGAATATAGTGTGCAAATAAGAAAACAAATGTGCTTAATTTGCACACATTTATGTACGCTGCAGAATTCAGCTTTTCTTGACAGAGAATTTCTCTCTCTATATATATATTTTAGTACAGGGTATAAACACCCTTAAATACACCAGCCATAATGGGCACCATTACAAAGAAAGAAGATAGATTAAATAACGCTTCACTATGACCAACTACAATAGTTTTAATGTGTATTTCTGGTCTCATAATGCTCTCTCTCATAGCTGTCTTACTTTGCTCATCATCTTAAATCCTGTATGGAGGATCTTCTTGGCCAGTTTGTAGTACACAGTGTCTGGTCTGTTGTATGTCATGGCGTTGTCACACATCAGTTTAAAATCTGCCTGGAAAATACAAAAATAAACATTGACATGTTTTCAAAAACTCTTCGTAATTGAAGCATTTCAGTCACAGCCAGGCCAGGAGACATTCAATAGAATGTTGAAACGAGAAACATCATTGATGAAGTCCCATCAGCCCCAGCCAGCATGGCTAGTGGTCAGGGATGATGGGAGTTGTAGCCCAAAACATCTGGAGGGCATCAGGTTGGGGAGGGCTGAACTAGGTTATAGTATGGCATATAAGAAAAACTTGTTTCTACAGTACCATAGCAAGCCTGCACAACTTGTAATCTACTAAGCAGAGTACAGCCTACTAGCCATGTATTTTGGCCTGCTGCGTGCTTGGAAACCCATCTTTACAGCTCTAGGCAGGCAATAAAATCTGAAGATTTTTATACGTAGAATAATAAAAAAAATGCATACATTGAAGGAAAGAGTGGAAAGTGGCCAATTACTGGAAGAGAGGAAACCTCCAGGGGCACATACGTGTGTTTTATTGAGCCTAACATGTTTTGATCATGAATTCCTTTTCAGGGACACTCTCAGACACAACTAAGTTGAGTCCTTGGTCTTCAAACTCTGTTGCAAAATAATTCCAATGCTTGGCAACCCGTTTTTGCAGTCTCAAGCAGGCAATAAAAACTGGAGGTTTCTTGAGCTGCTAGTGCACCATAATATACGCCATGTGGGCTATGTTTGACTTGCAAGGTTACAGGTTATGCAGACCTCTGCTAAAGTGTGCAACACCAAGAGCAAAGTTTAAAGCACACAAGGATTGTACCTCCAGTTCTCTTTTATGAAGGCCCTGCATGCACAGAGATTCCCCATTGCTCATGTGGGAGCATTAGTTTACTTAAATAATGGGGGAACTCAGAGATACCTCACCCTGTTATGTAGTGATAAATGAAAAATGGCCATGGGTATTCACGGTAGGGTCCAATGGACTATCCCACTCCCTGCCATAGCCTTAAAACACACACTTTTATAGGATGGGAGACAGTTCTGAGTAACAGCTGGATTTTATATTTTCAAAAACAGAAGATCAACCATTCTTACTTCTTTCTTGTTCCCAGAGTCCTAGCGGCAGATCCAGGTGAAACCTGAAACCACCTCATGACCAGTAGAGCCCAAGTCAGTCTCCCCCCCCCCCCCCCCACCAGTTGCTTTTTGTAACATCTTGCCTGATGAAGAGATCTGGAGATCTCAAAAGGTTGCATATTTTTGTGACCTTTGAGTTGGCCTCATAAAGGTATTGCACGAATATGGATTTTAGAACTTTTATAGTGTACGCCCATAAAACTGCAATGCGTATGCAAGTTGTTGCGTGAGTATCTGTACACTGAGTGACCTTAACTTTCACATTGGAACAACAGGATTGCTGCCTACTCCTATGGAACGGAAAGCTGGACTTACCGTGAAGCATCCTTCTGGTCAGCGAAGGGTGGACCTGACAGGAATGGGTCAACTCCCCTCCTTCATGAAAAGGCAGGGCTAAAAGATTGATACATTTCCCACTGTGAGAGAAGAAACCAACTCAGTCGCAGGACTTGACTTCAGCTGTACTGCAAACTCATGTTTGTAAAAAAACTTGCATGAGAACAATTGAGAACAGATAAAACCACTCTAGTTACAACCTAACGTAAATGCAACTTGCCCAGAAAAATTGGACCAAACAGATAGAAGAGAGAGAAGAATGAATTGTAAGACACCCTATCTCTCTAGTGGGGCACCGCACAAATGCGATACGCTGATCCCCACCCACTCAGATACACCAAAACCAGACAAACCTAAGCCAAGGGAGGGACTGTCAAGTCCACCCTTTGCTAACCAGAAGGACACTCCCTGTTAAGTCCAACTTTCCATTCTTGGTCAGTAGAGAGTGGAATTCACAGGGATGGGATGTACAATAGCAGTATCCAACCAACAAGATGGGAGAGCAAAGGTAACAATACCCTCTACAACTCCTGATATCTGAAGGGCACATCTGCTGAAGCGTATTTATCAATCTTATAATGGCGGATAAGGGTGGAAGGCCTTGCCCAGGTAGCCACTTTACAAATATCCTCCAGAGGGACCCAAGTATCAAATGTTGCTGATGTGGCCGCCCCAAGGACCAAGTAAGCTATTATGCCACCTGGCAACGAGCTAGCCCAGGACTGGTACTCTAGGGCTATGCAAGCCCTAACCCAGTGGCTGATTGTCCCCCTGGACACTTTTCTACCCTGTGCCCCCAATTTAAAGGAGACAAAACACATTATCTGAGCATCTGATCTCTTTAGTATGTCTAATATACCCTTTGAGGCACCTATGAACATCCAGGTTATGCCATTCCTGTTTCTTAGGATGGACTAGCTTGGGGTCAAAATCAGGTACCACTTCTTCTTGGGCCCTATGGAAACTTGTATTTACCTTGGGAATAAAGGCCAGGTCTGGTCTCAGAACCACCCTATCTGCATAGAAAGTACAGAGACCATCCCAGATTGAAAGGGCACCAATTTCCCCTACCTTCCTAGCTGATGTTAGGGCCACTAGGAACAGTTTTGAAGGTAAGTTCCCTTAGGGAAATGGTTTTGGTGTTGGCACTACTGGCGAATAGGTCTAACATCAGAGTTCTCCATCTGTAGGAAATCCGTTGAAAAATGTTGTGAAGACACCATTCCCCTTGCTGAATCGCCGAATGGCTCAACCAGTCCGCCTGTACGTTCAACTCCCCCTTGATGTACTCTGCCATGAGTGAGGTCAGGTGGCTCTCTGCCCATGTTAGGAGTAGGTTTGCCTGCTCCTGTAGAGCACAGGACCGAGAAGCGCCTTGATTACTTGTATATGTTCTTGCTGCTATGTTGTCTGTAAGCACCACAACATGCTTGTAGATAACCAAAGACATAAAAACCTGAAGGGCAAGGCAAACAGCTCTGAGTTCCAGCCAATTGATTGGCTGCTGTGTCTTGAACGTCGACCAGGTCGCCTGAGCTATCTGCCCCTGACAGTGGGCTCCCAGCCCCCCTTGCTGGCATCTGTTGTGACTTGAACCAGAGTCAGTTCCCTTAGGGGTACTCCCCTGGAGAGTTGCTGAAGGTTGAGCCACCAAGAGAAGGACCAAATGACCTGTGGTGATAGGGACAGTGTTCCGTGTTCTCCGCAGGCAATCTGTGCCTGGTAGGGAAGTAGAACCCACTGTAGGGGATGGGAGTGGAACCTGGCCCAAGGCAGGGAGTTGGAGGTTTTCATACACCGTTAAGAGTCGTGCTGGAACCATCAGCGGTGGCCTCTTCCAGCTCAGGATGTCCCAGATGCAGGACTGGATCTTGACTGCCCTTTCCTCTGAAAGGAACATTTTCTTCACTGACATGTCTATTATCACCCCCAAGTGCTGTAATCTCTTAAGAGGGAATCAAGGAACTCTTGGTCCTGTTGACAATGAAGCTGTGCTTGAGACATGCAACAGTAGTTAATATATGAGACAGCGCCTGCTCCATAGTCAGTGCTCTGATGAATAGATAATCCAAATCAGGGTATATGTGGACTCGCTGAGTGCAGAGGTGACTCACCAGAGCCACTAAGACCTTGGTGTACCCCTGGGGAGCGGAGAACAGATCAAAAGAGCCTTGAACTGGAATTGATCCCTGTCATATGCAAAGCATAGGAACTGCTGGTGCGAATCCCTGATCAGGATGTGGAGATAAGTTTCCATGAGATCTATTGAGGCCAGTAGATCCCCTAGAAGAATCACCTGTTATTGATCTCAGGATCTCCATCCTGAACTTCCTCTTCCTGATGAACAGGTTGAGGAACTTGAGGTCCATAATAGCTCTCTAGGCCTTGTTCTGTTTGGGGACTGTGAAGAATATGGAAAAGACACCTCAATATCAGTGTACACAAGGCACCTGTTCCACAGCCCCTATGCCAAGTAGATGCTCTATGGTTGCGTGAATCCTCAGGTGTTTTCCCCAATTCCTGGACACTGGAGGGTAGAAATTGATCGTTGGGGACAGTTTGGAATTCGAGAGCATAACCCATATGTAAGGTCTCAAGAACCCACCTGTCTGAACAAATTAAACCCCACTTGTGCCAAAAATCCTGCAAGTACCCCCAGTCCGAAGTTGGGTGGCATCACACCGAGGGCTGCTTTCCCTGTTGCTTGCCTCCTTGGTTTGGCTTGGCAAATGGTTTGGACTGCTGACAGAAGCCTGACCATTGGGATTGGAAAGGCCTGTTGGACTGAAAGGTAGAATACAAGGCCTTGGGATGAAAGGAATGTATGGGCTTCTTCTCCCCTTTGGTCCTTTCCCTTTTTAATGGGTCGCTGGAAAGACTTCCTTCTTCTCTTTGGTTTCTACAAGCATGAGAATGAGAGCTTCCCTAAACAATTGCCCCCTCCCCCCAAAAAGGGAATGGTGGCTAAGTTTGCTTTTGATTGGGCCTTCACCTCCCAATGTTTCAGCCATAACCCACACTGTACCACAACGCCTGAGGACATAGCTATGGCTGCAAACTGGAAGCAGTCCACAGAAGAGTCTGCCATGAACTCAGCAGCTCTAGTTAATGTAGGCCTTCCCTGAGGTGTCTTCCAAGAGGAGGGAACATGCCCATAAGACTGATGCACAGGCTATGACTGAATTTGCTGTAGCCTGTAGCCACTCTTATTGACAAGGCTGTGGCCTCATGCAGCTGCTGAAGGGCCACATCACTTTTTCTGTCACCGAGGTCTGTTAAGGTTTCTACCCCTTAACCAACTTAGAGGTAAGGGCCGCCACCAATTCATCCACAGTAAGGACCTTCAGTGACTCCCATTTATGTCTGGAGTCAGTGAGTAGAGCTTCTTGTGCATTGCCAAGGAAGCCCCGTTCGGCAGGGTCCTTCCACGCTGTGGCTAGAATTTTGGAGAAAACCCTTGGGAAGGTTACTGTAGGCTCTTAAGAGGTGTCCCCTGGAAAAACCTCAGCACATTCTTGTGGCTGATCTTCAGCAGTGGTTGCATTGGTTTGAGTAAGCAGATGCTGCAGGTTTAAAACCTTGACTGCTTTATTGAGAATGGGGAAAATGTCCTGCTTAAACAATCTTCGTTGTCAGAGGGAGATGTTATCCTACCTCCACTCCCTCACAATTCCCCCTCCTCCATGTCTGATCCTCCCTTGGAATGCTCACCCAGGATGGAGGCCATCTCTGAGACAGATTCTCGCACACTGCCGCCCCCCACTCCCGACCATTAGCTGCATCTTGGGGATGGATAGCTTGTTCTGCAGGCTGCTCAGCTGCAGGAGCAAACTCCATTTCCCCCCGCTCTCCAGCCGACTGGCATTTTGGAAGGAGGGGGAGCCTTGCCAGGGATGACTGGCTGCTCAGCTTCTCCTCCTTCTTGGGATTTCTTGTGTTTGCCCTCCCCCCAGGGGGCATGTGGTTCTGCCCCTATGCTTTGAATGGGGGTCTGAAACCGATGAGGAAGAGGAGGGTGAACAGGATTACCCACTGGATGCAGAGGAGGGGGACCTCCTCCTCCTCCTGCCATAGTGCCTTTTATGTCACCACCGCTGTTTGCCCTCCACATGGGACACCCACAATTGATCCAGCAACTCCTGGAGTTCCCCTGGAAGGGCATCGCCAGGCCTCTGGTCTCTGGGTGGGCTACATGTGAGTCCCCCATGGAGGACAGTAGAGGAGGAGAAAGAGAGCTCTGCTCTGGTAGGCCCACTTCCAAAATGGCCATCGGAGTTTGCCTCAGCGACGCAGAGTGGTTTTCTGCACTTGGGCTCACCTCCCCATCACTTAGCAACATATCTGACTCCATCGGTGAGTTGTAATGGCTTCCTCGGTCTGAACAGGCAGTGGCGGTGAGGGATAGAGTCCCAGTTGGCCCGCCTCCTCCCAAGGAGCTGTGGTGGAGGCAAGGAACGCTGGCTGCTAAGTCACATCAGGTTTCCGCAGTTGCGCCTGGTGCTTGAAGAGCCTCAAGGGAGTGGCTGCCCTGCACCTCCTCACCTCTGCCTAAGGAAGCCCAGGTGGGCCCCAAGGGACAATTTCAGCAAACTAGTCCTCCCCCTCACTGACTAATCAATGACTGAATGGGGTAGAGATAGATAGAAAGTAGGATCCGTTCTTGTTTTGTTTTGAAGCTCCACAGCACTAGCTAAGGAGCAAGCTAGGCACCCTGCGGTTCCCTAAAAGGGAGGGCAAAAGACTGAAGGGGTTTCTCCTCTCACAGCAGGAAATGTATCAAATGTAGAGGAGTTA
The DNA here is from genome assembly GCA_021292165.1 of Shinisaurus crocodilurus. Classification (NCBI taxonomy): domain Eukaryota; kingdom Metazoa; phylum Chordata; class Lepidosauria; order Squamata; family Shinisauridae; genus Shinisaurus; species Shinisaurus crocodilurus. The sequence continues at coordinate 89,093,023 of CM037880.1, read as the reverse complement.
AGCCATTCCTGTCAGCTCTACCCTCCACTGACGGATAATGCAAAAATATACAGAACTATTTCTGAAAGTGTTTACATGATCTTATACAAAATAATTTCATTTCCATCATACTGAATACAAAAATTAGTAATTCACCGGATCTCTATTAATTCACCTTGAACTCTGTTATTGACTTGTACTCATTCGCTGCAATTTTCTCTTTCATTGTGCCAAAATCCATAGGATGTTTTATAATCATGGAATATCCAGGAGCAATAGCATCCGTGACTGGAAAAGCAAAAAATCCATGAGGGTCTTTCCTAAAAATGGAAACATACTTTTAACGTTATGTTTAGGACTAATACTGTCCATTTTTATAAGACCCATCTTAAATCAGTTATGCAACATTAACTGTCCTACTTCTTAAAAAAAAAAAAACCAAGAAAGAAAGCATTTTTATGTTTTTTCACATTTGGCAATGCAAATTTGATGCATACACACACACACACACACACACACACAAAACAACCAGCCTTTCTGAGAACAGTAATCTACAACTAATGTCTGAAATTAATGCAGGTGGTTTCAGGCTTCATCCCACGACTTAGAAAGTAATTATGATAAGGCTGCAATCCTATATACCAGGGGGTAGGCAATGTGGTGTCCGTGGGCACCAATGCACCCCCAGACACCTTCCTTGGTGCCCACCAAGACACCCTACTCCTCCCAATTTTTATTTTAAAAAGATTTTTATATTGTCTTACAGGCATCTGGAATTGTTTCAAAGAGAAACGGGAGCATCTAGTTGCTGCCATGTTAATTTCCCAAGGGCAGTACACAACAGTGTCATTCCACAAACTCAACTAGCACTACCGGAGCTCTGTTGAATCTTTCAGTTGTGCACACAGTTGCCCATTATGCTTGTGGAGCAGGTTGCAGAGAGTTACTTCTGCAACCTGTTCCACAGAGTTACAGGCAACGGGTTGCACAAGAGTTGTACGACAGTGCTTGTGCAAATGTAACTTTAGTTAGATACTGTTCAGAACCTAGTTTCTGCTACCACTACGTCAGTTGGATACTGCCCCATGAATGTCTCGGGGCCGGTGGCTTGTCTTTTGTGACTAGCCATGCCTACCCATGGAAGCCATTTTATGGCTGTGCCCAAGACACTTTCTCAATTTTTTAAAATGTGCCCATGGCCCCAAAAGGTTGCCCACACCTGCTATACACACTCACCTGGGAGTAAGTTTCAATGAACTCAATGGGACTTACTTCTGAGTAGACCTGCATAGGATTGCACTGCAAGGCATATAGCAACACCTACATATACTGACATGAGGTTATGCCAATGCGAAAGGGGTCTCTCTCTCTCTCTGCATATAGTTACAGCACTGTAAATGTTTTAACTTCCAGGCATCAGCATTCCTATCTACTAATCTTAAACTTAGATTTAGCATGCAAATAGCTAGCTATTAAATTCTTAAGCTGCGGTTCTGGCTTTATTAAACACCCAGGTAAGTAATACACCCTTGCATATACCTAAAATAGTAGTTCTCCATCATAAATTGCATGATCAATTGTGATGAAGAGAGTGGCAAAGCTTTTCAAAGTATCTGTTTAATTCCTGAAAGGCACTCAGACAAAACTAGAAACTAATCCTTGTATCACCACAAATTCACAATGGATGTTCAATAACTACAAATCAACAAAAAAGTACTGGTGGGATCTGCAGGGAAGTAAGCTGCAGAGAGGATAGGGTTGAGTGCCACCCTCACACCAGCTCTTAAATTGGACTTCCTCCATTTGAAGTGTCAGATCTACAGCCATCACATCTAAATGCGGCCTAATTGGCAAGGAAAAAGAGAATCAACCTAAATTATTCCCTGAAATCATAAAGGCCACAGCCAGCTTTGAAAATTCAACACAGCAGCTATCCACAAATCCCTCTGTGTAATATGTACACTTACCTCTGTAACTGGCGAAGAAAATGTTCCAATAATTGTTGAATAGGTGTGCTTTCATTTTCTGCTACAATTCAATATAAGGAAAAGTGTGTGATTATGACAGCTCCTGTCATTTGTATATCATAGATTTAAAACTGTAAAGAAGCTACGCCTACAAAGAGAAGCCACTATTGATCCTGTTTCTGTATATAGGACCTTAACACATCTAACTTTATGGTTGGTCCTTCTGAAGACAGAAGGGGAACATTAAGAATAATACAAGATTAATATGTTTCTACTTATATGAATACACTGTCTCCTGAACAAACAAAAGGGACCAAGAGTGGACAAGGATCTGAAGAAGTAGTGAAGATTTCCATCACCCCCACATGAACATTTCCCACAATATCTGTGCACAGAATTTAGCAAAGTACCTTGGAGAAAATCAGTTTCAAATCTCACTGATAACTGGATGGCCAGTACACTGCCAATTAGACATAACTAATCTTAGTTACCCACCAGGCTGAGTTCTACAGGCCCGGACTGGACGATCAGAGGGAGGCTCAACCTCTACCTTCTTTCCAGGATCAAAGTCATCCATTTCACCCTCAGTATCACAATGCTCCTTCTCCCTTTTTCTTTTCTTCTCTTCCTGATACCAAAAAGCAGAAATGTGAAAAAGGTGTTCAGTTTAACATCTTCATGTACAAATACAAAAATTGCATATTCACAAATGAAGATGATCTTCATCAAAATTATTAAGCACTTTAGCCATGTTAAACATTCAGGGAGATTACTAACAAACCAATGGGAAAGTGTATTCCAAATGGTATAAAAGAAAGGATATTAATTGCTCAAGCAAGAGATACAAACATACCTGATGCCCAACTCCAAACCCCCAATGACCCCTCAGCAGCTTCATATAAACAGCATGGGGGACAGAATGGAACCCTGTGGCACCCTAAAGCTTAGTAGCCATGGGGTAAACAGAAATCTCCCAATGCCATCCTCTGCAAGTGGCCTCCTTCAAGTAGAACCACCATAACACCATGCCTCCAACTCCCACATGACAGAGCCAGTCCAATAAAATACCATGGTCGATGGGATCAAAAGCCACTGAGAGATCCTGGAGGATCAACAGGGTTGTACTCCCCCTGTCTCTCCCACAGAAGTGGTCATCTGTCACGGCGACCAAGGCTGCTTTGGTCGCAAACCTCAGCCTGAAACCTGACAGGAATGGGTCTAGATCAGCCTTCCCCAAGCTGGTGCCCTCCAGACATTTTGGCTTACCATATCCATCATGACCACTGGCCAGGTTGGGAAAGGCTGGTGTAGATATTTGATCCAGATAACTGTTTATGAAAGGCTTTTAAAAACATTTATTTCACACCAACACCAGTATTCTATGCATGATGCAAACATTTAAAGTTTTATAAAATCTCCTGAATGAAGCACACTCTGATCTCACCTATCAGCCAGGGAACTAAGGGTTGCTGGGTTTTGGATTCATGCATGCACACACATTACAATCTATTGTAGACCACTTTGAGGATATAACATTACCCATAATGCCAGGGCCTCAATTACTACAGTTTCAATCTCACACACAGCAAGTCCAATTGGTTGTTTTAAATATCTCCCACAAGAGGGTTGCCGATACAGGACATATATTAGGGTTAACATCCAAGTTAAGAAATCTTAGTCAATCAACATTCATTTTAATAATTTAGAGAATGATTCGATGCCCCCTAGACAGTGTCTAGACGGGCATAGGATTGTTTGGATTCCCAGTTCCAAGGTAGGAAAAAGCTCCAACCTCGAAGTTGGGGATCCATGCTCAAATCACCCTCTCCACCCCACTCATAGCCGGCATAGAAAGAACCACGTCGACTGTATCTCCAAGGTCATAAGAGCGACCTTGGAGAAGGGGTGATGAGGGCATTCCAGGGAAGGGAGGAGACCGGGTCTGCCAGGATACGATGTATTCTGGTGGCATTCCCACCTCCTTCCCTCCCCGTTCAAAGCACCTCAGCTAGACAGTCGAAATCAGCCATCTAGGGTGGGAGGAACCTCCTGTCCTGCATAGGATACCCATAATCCTCCAAGTTAGGAGGCCCTTCAGGCGTCCCCATTGGATTGTGTCCTTAATTGATTAGATCTCTATATGACTAGTTTTGAAGAAAAAACACATATTTCCCATTTTTAGATGATGCATGTATATGTTTCAGCAGGTGCTATTCTAGAGGAGATATCCCTTGCTGTGTGTGATTGAAGGAATGTCTCTTTTAAGATGGTGTCTGCTATATGGAGTTTTTGTAAGGTACTTATAATAAAAATGTTTTTAAATGCTGCTCAATTAATCAGCAATGCTTTTTTTTTAATAGTTAAAAAGGTTTTTAAATTGATCAATCAATTAAAGGTTGCAGGCTATATATACACATACATACATACACATACACTCACACACACACCTTTATGTAACCACTTTTACTCTATATTCTGGATTCTTAAAATTCTCACTATCTGCCATTGCTTCAGATTCCATTTATTTATAAAGTCTATGCCCTATTAGTAGGTTAAACAGATCAGGAATTGCAACATAAACATGGACTTGTTGAAATATTGGCCTGGCTCACACATAACGTTAACCCACGTTATGGGTTGAATTCTGGCTTGTTCTGATGTGGGTCATTCCATGTAAAATCAACCAAAAAAAATGAAAAATTTTCCTCACCATCTGCGATTTTTAAAAAAACTGGCATACTGGTAGACCAGCATGAGAAATGAACATACACCAAATTATAGGTCATTATACCTCACGGTTCAAAAGTACAGTGTGCTCAAAAAATGCCCAAAACACAATTTTTCAGCATTTGTGACTACACAAAAAGTATCATAACTTCCTTCAGAATTGACCTAGAAAGTAAATCATGGTGTCATATGAAAGCTCTCGAACTACCCTTTTATGTGATATGTAACATGAAGCATGCATGTGAAATAAAATATTCAAGGTCATGATTTTATTATTTATTTATTTATTATTTGCATTTATTTATCACCCGTCTGGCCGGCAAACCGGCCACCCTGGGAGATGTACAGAAAATAAAACAGAATACATTAAAACATTTTTCTCCATTAAAATACATTAAAACAGTATAAAATTTTAAAATCTTAGCCCACCCCATATTCCCGCCTGAATAACCAAGTTTTTAATGAGCGGCGGAAGCTCAGCAGAGAGGGGGCATGGCGGAGGTCACTTGGGAGAGAGTTCCATAGTACGGGGGCTGCCACAGAGAAGGCCCTCTTCCTCGTCCCGACCAGTCTAGCTGCTCTGGCTGAAGGGACAAGGAGAAGGCCGTCTGTGGCAGATCTTGTTGAGCGGCCCACTTGGTGTTGCTGGAGACGCTCCTTGAGGTAGACTGGACCGGAGCCGTATAGGGTTTTAAAGGTCAAAGCCAACACTTTGAATTCAGCTCGGCAAGCAACTGGTAGCCAGTGTAGCTCCTTGAGCACTGGCGTGATGTGATCCCGCCGGCGGCTGCCTTTAATCAGGCGAGCCGCCGCGTTCTGTACCAGCTGTAGCTTCCGAACCGTCTTCAAGGGTAACCCCACATAGAGTGCTTTACAGTAGACTAGGCGAGAGGAGACCAAGGCATGAACCACTGAAGGGAGCAGATGATTAGGAAGGTAGGGGCGCAGCTGCTGTATCAGATGGAGTTGATACAGCGCTGCCCGGCTCACAGCTGCCACCTGAGCCTCCATGGACAGTTGGGAGTCTAGAATGACCCCCAAGCTGAGGACCTGGTCCTTCAGGGGTAGATGTACCCCCATTCAGCACCAGGTCAACATCCCCTAACCTCCCCTTGTCCCCCACTAGAAGTACCTCGGTCTTGTCGGGGTTCAGCTTCAGCATATTCCTTCCCATCCAGCCACCCACTGACTCCAGGCACTTGGACAGGGTCTCAACGGCCAACCTCGGTGAGGATTTAAAAGAGAGGTAGAGCTGCGTGTCATCTGCATACTGATGACACTGCACCCCAAACCTCCTGATGATAGCTCCCACGGGCTTTAGGTAGATGTTGGACAACATCAGGGAGAGGATGGAACCCTGCGGCACTCCACAAGTGAGCAGCCGAGGGTCCGAAGCCTCCTCCCCAAGAACTACCCTCTGGTACCTTCCAGAGAGGAAGGACCGGAACCACTGCAATACAGTGCCTCCTATGCCCAACCCCTCCAGGCGGTCCAGGAGGATACCGTGGTCAACGGTATCAAAAGCTGCTGAGAGATCGAGGAGGACTAGAAAGGAGCATTAATTTCGCCCCTATCCAAAGCCCTCCTCATATCATCCACCAAGGCGACCAAGGCCGTCTCTGTCCCATGTCCAGGCCTGGTCGCCTTGGCAGGCAAAACAACAACCCCACACCAAAGAGCGGCTCTACATATCACTACTACAGCATTTAGGATACAAGGAGGGAGTGGGAGAAGAAGGAGGAAAACAAACAGCCTAGGGACTGAGAAAACCAACCATGGTTTGTTTGATCATCTGCCAGACAAACCCTGGGTAGGGCAACAAACCATGGTCTAGAGTTATGTGCAAACCATGTCATTGACACTTATAGCTAACATTGTCATAAAATAAAATTTTAAAGATTTGACAGGCAACTCCTGTGGACACCTGTGGCTTACACTGGCTCAGCTTGTCTGAGCGTGGAAAGCTAAGCAGGGTCAAGCCTGGTTATTACTTGGATGGGAGACCCCTCCTCTAGTTTCTTGGACTCGATGGCCTTGTCGGCCCCTTCCAACTCTATGATCTATGAAATCTATGAACTCTGAAAATAAGCCAATGGCTCCATTGTTAAGTGACTATTTACCTTTCTCTTCCGTCTCTCCTCATCATCAAGATGCTTTTCTTTCTCTTTATCAGATTTCTTTTTCTTTTTCTTCTTCTTTTCCTTATGCCGCTCTCTCTCATGGTCTGATCTGTCATCATAATAACTGGAATCATGTCCTGATCCTGAAAGCTCTGTCACTTCACTACCTCCAACTTTCAGCACCAGCTTCAATGGCTTTTCCAAGGGTTTATCCACATAATCTAATCAAAAGCAAGCAAACATTTATAGCACATAGACACTCAACATTAATGCTGCTCACATGAACCTTATTCATAGAATTCATAGATTGCAAAGAGGCTGGATGAATTATTTGCACCTGTCTTCATTGAAGAAGATGTAGGGCTGATACCTGTGCCTCAACTTTCAGGAAAGGAATCTCAGGCACTGAGGCAAATAGTAGCGACAAAATATGAAGTTCTAGGCCAGGAGTGGGCAACCTCAGGTCTGGGGTCCCAATTCTGGGATCCCAATCCAGCCCGTTCCCTAGATGACCACACACCCTTCCCCTCAACCACAAACCATATGGTGATCTCCCAGCTTTTGCCCCCCAATTCTGAAAGGTTGAAATGCCTCCTCTAAGGCTTATTTACTGGCAGTAAGAGCTTTAAGCTAAAATATGTCGGGACTTTTGGTCCCACGACTTTGCCTTCGGCCCTGCCCCTCACTGGAATGTGGCCCTCAAGAGCTTTTCTGAAATTGAATTAGGCCCCTGGGTTGAAAGAGGTTCCCCACCTGTTCTGGGCCTTATTGACACATTAAAAATTAACAAATCACCAGGCCAGGTGGTATCCATCCAAGAGTTCTTAAAGAACCCAAATGTGAAATTGCTGATCTTCTAACAAAAGTATGTAACGTCCCTAAGATCAGCCTCTGTACCTGACAACTGGAAAGTGGCCAATGTAACACCCATTTTAAGAAGGGATCTAGGGGAGATGCAGGAAATTATAGGCCGGTCAACTGAACATCTGTTCTCAGTAAATTGGTGGAAAGTGCTATTAAAGAGAAAATTATAAACTATATGGAAAGAAAATTTTGCTGAAAATAAGAGTCAGTGTCGCTTCTGGAAAGGTAAGTTCTAGCTTACTAAGTTTTTAGAGTTCTCTGAGTGTGTCAGTGAACATGTAGATAAGGGTGATATACAGTCATGCCTTGGATTGAGAGCATAATTCGTTCCGGAAATGTGCTTGTAATCCAAAACACTCTTATATCAAAACGAAATCCCCCCAAAAAAATTTGAACAGAGATTTTTAATTTAAGCCGTACTACAGTACTTGTCTTGCAAGACGTCGCTTGTATATCAAGTCAAAAAAAATTAAATAAATATTTAAAAATTTGCTTGTCTTGCAAAACGCTCTCAAACCAAGTTACTTGTAATCCAAGGTATTACTGTAATGGCTATTGTGTACTTGGACTTCCAAAAAGCTTTGACAAAGCCCCGTCACCAAAGACTCCTGAACAAACTAAGTAGTCATGGTATAAAGAGGAAAGTTTATCTTCTGGATCAGTAAGAACTTAATAGGAAGCAGAGTAGGAATAAATGGACAGCTATTGCAATGGAGGGATGTAAACAGTGGGGTCCCTAAAGGACCTGTATTGGGCCTTTTAACTTGCTCATAGGCGATCTGGAGTTAGGAGTGAGCAGTGAGGGGGGCAAGCTTGCTGATGACACCAAGTTATTCAGTGTGGTAAAGAACAAAAGGGATTGCAAAGAGTTCCAAAATGATCTCTCCAAACGGGGGGGGGGGGGGGGGGGGGGGGGGGGGGATGGGCATTAAAATGGCAAATGCAGTTCTAAGTAAGTAAGTGTAAAGTGATATATATTGGGCCAAGTATAATTGGGGTGATCCCCCTATTACTTTCACAATTAGATTAGGTTAAGAAATAGGTAAATGGCCCAAGGTCAGCCGGTGAGCTTCATGGATGATTTGGACTACCCCAGGTCTTTCCAGGTCCAGTTCTAGGATTCTAATAGTTACACCCCAGGGACTCCCAAAAGCAGTAACCTGTTGGAATTCTTGTTGCACAGCTGTTGCAACCACCAAATTTGGGGCTCTTCACACACTATTTAGGCATACATCTAAAACATAATGTGTAGATGCAGCATAACAGGTACACACAAAAGCAAATGTTATAATACAGGTACACACATCAGAAAGAGAAGGGATTGGCTAAGAACCAAATGAGACCAATGGTAGTCAGAAGTGGATCAACTGCAGATACAGCAAATGTGGGGGCCCAAGTGTCAAAGGGGCATGCGAGCAGGGAGTGTTAAAACCTCTTTCTCTCCCCCCCTGCACTTTTCTTTCAGCTAGACTCATTTCTTAAAGCAATGAGGAAAAAGGACTTCAGAGACTGACTGCAGAAGAGCAAGTACAGTTCAGCACCATCAGCCCATGACCCCCTTTGACTCTTTAAGGATGGGGAACAGGGGTGGGCAACTTGTAGACCAAAATATCTGGAAGGCCACAACTCCCACCAGCCCTAGCCAGCATAGCCAATGGCAAGGGATGATGGGAGTTGTAGGCCAAAACATCTGGAGGGCCACAAGTTGGCCATCCCTGATGGGGAACATGTGGCCCTCCAGATGCCGTTGGACTGCAACTCCCATCATACCTTTGGCTGCCTGGGCTAAGGCCCATGGGAGATGCAGCCCAACAACTGGAGCGCCAAACATTCCCCACACCTGCTTCAAATCACTCCCGTACCTTGCCCCTTGCTTTACACGCAACGGAGGGTGTGCATGTCCCCTTATCGAGTGTACGCTCGGGGGAAGCAAACGCGGGTTTGCTGCTGCGTCACGCGTGATGCCCTATTTTGACAGGCATTTCTAGATTCAGCGGAAAGACAGAAGAGGGACCGATACATCCCCCAACGCGTGGGCATGAGGGAGGCGGCGGTGACGGTTGCTTGGGGAGGGGTGTGAGAGAGCTGCCTCCCCCCGGGGAGCCTGTGCTTTCCAACCTTGGGTCCCCAGATGTTGCTGGACTACAGCTCCCAGAATCCCTTGCCATTAACCATGCTGGCTGGGTATGCTGGGAGCTATAGGCCAGCAACATCTGGGGACCCAAGGTTGGAGAGGGAAGGAAGAGCTCAGCGACAGCAGCGCGCGCTTGTGTGCGGCCGGGGCAGGGGGAGCTTCTCCGCAGGTCCTTTTCTTTGCTCCTCGCTCGCCCAACCCACCGTCATAAGCAGCATTGGCGTCGGTCCCAGCGGCGGTGACGGCCGGGGCGGACGTCGACCTCCATTCTGCCTTCTCCGCCTTGTGCTTCTTGTGCTTTTTGCCCATATTTATAATAATAGTAGCAATAACAATAATACCAATCGCTTTCCCGCCCCACCAGGAAGCCAGCCCTCCCCCCTAATCCATGGCATCAGGGCATGGCAGGAAGTGACGTCAGGAACAACGCGGAAGCACTTCTGCGGCGTTGGGAGGGGGTCGTGGTTTCCAAATGGGAGAAGCGCGGGAAGTTTGATTTCTACAGAAGGACGTAAGGAGCCGTGTCTCTGGGTGTGCCTTTATTTTCTTTCTCCCAAGTTAGTGAACGACTGGTAGTCGTTCGTCCCTAAGGGGAAAAGTGCTGAACTTGAGGATTGTGTTGCAGCGGGGGAAGGAGATGTGGCGGAGTGGGGTGAACAATTTTTCAGAACTGAATTATGACTGATATGTCAAGTTGAGTTAAAGGCTTAAATAAAAAAATCTGTTTAGATGTGGTGCTGGTATATAAATGTTGTAAATAGATAGATAAATAAAGCGACCTACAGAGGAGAAATGAAGTATTATAAAAGATACAAGGATCTATGTATTGTGGGCTTCCTCCTGGATCGTGGGTCATCCGATGAGCCCATGTATGTTGACTTGTACTCCTTTTTATATGCCGTCCAGGTACCTGAGCACTTCAGTGTGTGTAGTTCTCAGATTATGAATATTTATGTCAACCAAATGGCATATCACTATCTGTCTATATTCCATTTCATTGAGAAATACTGTCGTGCCCAGTAACAATCAGCCCTTCCTTCTTGAAAGTTCTGGATTTTTGCAACCTGATGAGTTCTGAATAAACGTACATAGAGAAGTCCTACTTTCTTCAGTGGGAGTGGCGTACAAATATAGAGGCCTGTGGCTTACGCTGGCTCAGCTTGTCTGAGCGTGGAAAGCTAAGCAGGGTCAGACCCGGTTATTACGGTACTTGGATGGGAGACCCCTCCTCTAGTTTCCTGCATTGAGCAGGGGGTTGGTCTTGTAGGCTCCTTCCAACTCTATGAGCTATGAAATAACTGCATAAGACTGCAGCCTTAGCTTTCACCTAAGTGGTCTTGCTTAGAATTCCAGTATGTGTACAGAATAGAGCCAAACAGAAAGCTAACGTTCTGCAGTGCAAAACGTATGTGAACTACACGTCCAAAGGTTTAGAATTATGTTTCTAGGTTGTTTAAAAGCTCTGTTTATTTGCAAGCAAATATATGTTAATTGATCTGGCAATCGTTATAGGAATACATGCATCTTGTATGGCAATTAATCTTTTGTTGGCTCTGGAGATATGTCTCATGATGTACTGGAGTGTTTGTTTTTTGGCTATGTTATTTTGTTATGTCGTGCTGAAAAAACGTAAATAATTTTTTAAAAAAAGAATACATGCTTGTTCAGGAAATTCATACATTTCACAATCGAAAGTTGGTTTGAATTTATCTTTTTTCTTGGTGATTGATATCAATGACTTAAGTTACGTTGGCTGAAATCCATCCATTATGCTGTAAGTTCAGGGCCCAGGCTATTAAAATCATCATAATCATCATAGAACTTTAAGCAGCACTTATTTTGATTCTTGATACTCGTATTTCTCTCTCTCAGCTGTGTTTTCTGTATGCCTCTACCTTCGACTTTCCTCCACTTTATCCAAAGAAAAATGAAAATTATTGGCCCACATACACCTGTATGACTATAGTTGGCAATAATGTCTGCTTGCAGATCTCTGTAGGTCAGAGCAGGGCAACTTGTGGCCATCCAGATGTTGTTGGACTGCAATTCCCATCATTGGCTATGATGGCTAGTACTGATGGGAGTTGTAGTCCAACAACATCTGGATGGCCAACCCTGCTGTAGGTGCTAGCAGAGGATCAGGTCTAACAAATTTCCCTGTATACCCTGGTGAGATGGGGAGGACTATTTTGCTACTTTTTTCAGTCTTCAAGTGTAAACATGTTGCTCTTCATATAGTGAGAGTGATTCTGCACCCCCATTTTTCTGCCTAAATTTTGTTACTTATCATTTCTTGTGTACAGCTTACACTTTTGGGATGAGGGGAGGGACCAAGTATGTGAGAGACTTGGCCAACAGTGCCCTATAAACCTCATATGTTAGTGAGGATTTGAACCTGGGTTTCCCATGTTCTGACCATGTGCTCTGTGCTATGTTGAGCCATCAACACTAACTGGAAACCAAAATGTTTCTTACCTGGTGATCCTTGTCCACTTTTGACATCAGCCTCTAGGAGTCTAGCCAGTGCAATGGAAAGACAGCCTGGTGTGGGCAGATAATACTGGGATGAGTGAGTGTTGCTATAGCAACTTTAGCTTTCCTGCATTGTGACATAAATGTACTGGCTGTGTGAGTGGAGTTTGGTACTGACAATGAGTGATGTCAGCAAGAATCATAAAGCAAGGAAGTTGTCCTTTTGGCCACATGTTTGAGTGCAGCTGGGGTTGTAGGTAGAGTCGAATGATTTATTTCTGTGGTGAGTGAGGTTTGGGCACTTTTTTGAGGGTTGGTTAGAATACAGTAATACCTTGGATTACAAGTAACTTGGTTTGAGAGCGTTTTGCAAGACAAGCAGATTTTTAAATATTTATTTAATTTTTTTTTTACTTGATATACAAGCGACGTCTTGCAAGACAAGTACTGTAGTACGGCTTAAATTAAAAATCTCTGTACAAATTTTTTTGGGGGGATTTCGTTTTGATATAAGAGTGTTTTGGATTACAAGCACGTTTCCGGAACGAATTATGCTCTCAATCCAAGGCATGACTGTACTCCATCCTGAATGATCTTATGGGTAGATATCCCCTTTTCTATATGGTTCTGCTCTGCACAGTGTAAAATGTTATTGGACTGTAGGTGTACTCTGTTTGGGTTCTCCTTCATAACATTTTGGCAGAGAACGGTACCACTGTGTAATATGGCCCCTCTTTATGGCTGCAGTCCTATGTACCTTTACCCAGGATGAGAAAGTTGAACCATTAACTATTGAATTCAGTTCCACTTCAGATTCATCAATATTTTTAAATGCTCCATTTGGTTCCAGTTCTGACCCTAGCTACTTTTTTTTCTTTCTTTTTTTGTAATGGTTTGGTAACCAGTTCTGATACATTTCAGGAATTTCTATTTTTCTTCTCTTCAAGCACTGAAAAACAGCAAGTATAAATGCCATTATGTAAAATGTGGTGCACCCACATATTGAAGACCTGTATATACAGTTCTGGTTACTCTATCTGGAATAAAAGCTCAAAAACATACAGAAAGGGCAGTTGCAGCTGGATCCTAAGTATGCTCACTCAGAAGTAAGTCTTATTTTGTTCAGTGGGGTTTACTTCCATGTAAATCCTAAAAAGATCAAATGCTTGGAGCACCTTATTTTGAGGAAACCCTAAAGTGTATGAAGCTTTTTAGTTTAGCAAGGGTGGCCATGGGTTTATATTATTATTATTGGCTATACAGCACAGATTCAGGCAAATATTTCTTCCATTCTCATAATACTAGAATTCAATCACTGAAGTTGATTGTCAGGAAGTTCGGGGATGGCAAAAGTGTTCTTCACTTACTGCATAAATAGATTACAGAACTGTAGCTTCAGGTCCATCAATATGGTGATAGCCACCACCTTAGATGGCTTTTTTAAAAGGCTAGACAAATTAATGGAGGATACACCTATCAAAGCAGCTAAATGGAATAACCATATTTGGAGGCAGTATACCTCTGAGTACCAGATGCTGGGGACAAAGTAAAGGGGACGTGTGGCTATCATACCTTATGTTGCTTATGAGCTTCCAGAATTTGACTTGGAAGTGATGGAAACAAAAGGCTTAACCCAACAGACAGGGAGTAATTCTGTAAGGCTTCCAGACAGTGTCTGGGGAGCCATAGGATGTTGCAGATGTCAAAATATTGCACAGCTTAGTTAAATTAGTTACTTCTTTTTTAAAAAAAGAGAGAAGTAGAGAAGTAGCTCGTATTTGGGGTCAAACTAAATGCAAGAGTTTTATCAGACCCTGAGCAGTTTGTCCTGGTCCTGTCTGTGTCATCTCCTCCAACGGTAACCTGGAGGAAATATACGGTAGTCTCTTTTGCCTAAGTTTGAAAGGGAGAGAAGCCCTTTCTTACTTACCACAACACAGCTCATGAGCATCTGCCTATTAAACCACATTTTGAACTGGCTACCAGTTCCTGTATTCAGGGACTAAGGAAATTTAAGGTATGCAAGAGATTTTCAGATTGGGTTCAACTACGGTTCACCGAAAAAGCTTCCCTATGGCTGCAATGCGGAGCACTCTTAACTGGGCGTAAGTTCCATTGAGCTTCTAAGTAGCTCAATGGAAGTTTGTGTAGCATTGCTCCACAAACTTTTTTTTAGGTTGACGTTTTGATTCCCATCCTAGTAGTACATCTCATTGAATTTAGTGGTACTTACATCTGAGTTAAACTACAAAGGTCTAGACTATAAAAACACCTACAAAGGTCTGGACTATAAAAACACCTCACTTTATTTATTTATTTATTAATTATATTTATTAATCACCCATCTGGCCGGTCACCCGGCCACCCTGGGCGATGTACAACCAAAATAACACAATTAAAACAATACAATAAAATATAATAATTAAAACAGTATAAAAAATTCTTTTAAAATCCTAACCCACCCCATATTCCCGCCTGAACAGCCATGTTTTTAATGCATGGCGGAAGCTCATCATGGAGGGGGCATGGCGAAGATCACTAGGGAGGGAGTTCCATAACGTGGGGGCCGCCACAGAGAAGGCCCTCTTCCTAGTCAGCCTAGCTGCTCTGGCTGATGGGATAAGGAGAAGGCCGTCTGTGGCAGATCTTGTTGAGTGGCCTACTTGATATTGCTGGAGGCGCTCCTTGAGATAAACTGGGCCGGAGCCATGTAGGGTTTTAAAGGTCAAAACCAACACCTTGAATTCAGCTCGGCAAGCAACTGGTAGCCAGTGCAACTCCTTAAGCACTGGCGTGATGTGATCACGGCGGCGGCTGCCCTTAATCAGGCGACCCGCCGCGTTCTGTACCAGCTGAAGCTTCCGAACCGTCTTCCAGGGTAACCCCACGTAGAGCGCATTACAGTAGTCTAGGCGAGAGGAGACCAAGGCGTGAACCACTGATGGGAGCAGGTGATTCAACTCAACTCCACCCCAATCTAACCACCAACCTCACTTGGTCCAGCAACCCTGATTGCAGTAATTGCGCCTTGTTGTATTGATTTTCTGAAACCTCATTCAACTTTCCACTGATAATTAATAGGAGCATTAATAATGCTACTCATGTCAAGGAGGGGGAGGGATTATTTTTACAGGTAACAAAGAGTTGGAATAATATGTGCAACAAATCAACCCAGAAATTTGAATACTGTTATCTTAATACAAGTGATATTTTGAGGATAACCACATAGATCGTTGTTGGAAAAGACCTATTAAACATGTTGCCTGAATTGAGAGCTAACTTATATACTCTTCAGAATGATACTGTCAGGCTCCAAGCTGCTATACAGAGCTACTTTTAGAGCTGCCATCAATCACATTTCTTTTGTCCATTGTACTTCTGCGTGTCAAAATTACACCTCCTAAAATATGAAAACTGATAGCTCAGTATAATTTTACCACTTCTGTTTATATGGCCAGTTCTTTATTACCTTTCCATCACACTTTCCAAAACATTGCAGTTCTATCACCATTGCTTATATGCTCTTTGTCACATCTGCTCTGATATATCTGATAAGTATGTCAGAATGAAATGAAACTGAAATGAAATGAAATAAATGAATATTCCCACAGTTCCCAAAGAATAAGACACTTCCAGGCATTTTAGTTGTATAACCGCTATCTCTTCTTCTTTTAACAGATTTCAATAAAATGGATGAAGCTGCAGGTGATTCAAAATTGGCTCTTCAAAATGACAGTGAATCCCTGCAGATACACGTAGAAGTTCACCAGAAATCGAACAGGTTGGTTTTGTGGCTTAAGCATCTCTTACAGAGAGCCTCTCCTATTATCTCTCGTACCAGAATGTCATGTGCTGCAAGGAGGCAAATAAGGATCCCAAAAGCTGACAGTACCTGGTGGAACTCCAAGTGTGTAGATCTCATCCATACAGCCTGACATGTTTAGAGAAAACAGCTCCGCCACCCCAAAGAAGTTATTACAATGGATGTGATAGACACATTAGGTCAGTGAAGCTGCCTCGTACAGATCATTGGTCCATAGAGCCCCAAACACTCACCTGGTCAGATCTTTTCAAACCCTTATGAGCTCCTTTTTTTGTTGGAAATTCTGGGTGGGGTCTCATGGCACAGGTGGTTGAAATAAATGGCGGTGGATCTTTCCTAGCTGTAACGGTTATGGCTGAAGCAATTAATTTTCCCCCCCTATCTTAACTAGCACTGCAAAGAAAGAAGATATCAGACTGAACGTCTTAAAGCTACTAAATAGGCATAATGTTGTCTTTGGTGATTACAAATGGACTGAGTTTGATGACTGTTTCCTAATAAATAATGTGCAATCCATTGCAATTGTGGATACAGAGCTAAAGCTGAAAGAAAGACAGGTATTAACTATTTTTTACATTATTCAAAACTATTTTCTAAGAAAACATGTTATCAGTTTGTTGCTATTAAACAAGATCATTAACAGTACAAGTAGTGTCTAGCACAGTGTTCTCCAACCTTGGGTCCCCAGATGTTTTTGGCCTACAACTCCCAGCATGCTGACTGGGGCATGCTGGGAGTTGTAGGCCAAAAACATATGGGGACCCAAGGTTGGAGAACACTGGTCTAGCAATTCAGTGGAGCATATTCCCATGTAAGTGTGTATAGGATTGCAGCCTAACGTGGTTTTTCCTCTCCACTGCAGCCTATTAGCTTGAGTAAATGCAGTCTCTCAATCCATATTTTTCATCTCAATGAAGAAGGGCCCAGTGCTGAGAATTTGGAGGCAGAGGATGAGGACATTGTTGCAGCTAATCACTGGGTATTACCTACAGGTATTTCTTTTCTTTTTTTAGTTTATGACTTAAGATGGTCCCTGGAGAGTTCAGAACAACATAGGATTAAGGTTACTGGAATGCATTTGTCAAGAGGAACTGGAAGAATGTTTTGATTATTTATGTAGGCAGAGACAGATTTAGGTGAGAATTGTAATGGGAGCAAGCAACAAATTGAAAAACAAACTTGCATGCATGATTTTCTGACCCCGTAGCTGGGAATCCGAAAAATCTTATGGTCGTCTAGATACTGTTGCGGATTGCACTGTTAGTTGTGGCTGGATCATGCCTCATGAATTCTGAGAGCACCACTGCACTGTTTTCATTTATTCTTATTTTTAGATCTTAAAGACTTTAGGTTCCTGTTTTCAACCTGGCTGCTCTGTTTGTTTTTATGGTAACAATTATATTTTTTATTGCTCTTAAATGTATGTAAGCCATTCAGAGAGCACTTTGCCTAAACAGCAAGGTAATATTCTCCTCGGATTTCTTAAAGAGCCATGTGATTTCACTTGAAAGACAAACTTAAGTCCTTTTACTTGCCATTATATCAGCTTGGCTCAAAACTGTTTAGATGCTTCACATTTTCTTAACTAAGAAATTTTACCACCTGATCTATGTTTATTACTGTGTTCAGTGGAACTTACTTCCAAGGGGGATTGTACTATTAGTTTATTAAATTAAGAGTAAAATTGATGTAATTAGTTAAATATATTTTGATTTGTAAAGACATATATTTGAAATAATGTTTAACTATTGTTTTTTACAGTTGAATTCCATGGTTTGTGGGAGAGCCTTATTTATGATGCTGAAATAAAATCAAATGTAAGCTGAATTCATTTTTTATCAAGTATGTAAACAGTTGTCCATAGGAAACATATATGACTGTATGATTTACTAGATAAATAGCCCATTCCACTTCAACTTTCTGCCTACCCACAGTGGCCAAAAAAACACCTCTTGTCAGTTTCAGAAGCTGTTTACAATGGGTGATACCAGTTTTGATAGCATTATCTCTTATCCATGGGGCAATGGGGTGTAAAACTGGTGTTTAACTACTAGGAAGTCTTTTCTCCAAGGACAGCACTTGTATGAATTGCCTTTCAGGATCATACTAAAGGTTTATCTGGTCCAAAATCCTGTTTTTAACAGTGGCCGGACACATGCTTCTGGAAGAATTCACAAGCAGTGCATGGTCCGGTCCATCCCCTGTTGTTTGTCCCCAGTATCTGATAGTCAAAAAGTTCTCTGCTTGTGGCATAGTAAAACTACAAGTGGAGGCCTGTGAAAATGGAAATGGGTGGGGGGGGGGAGGATTACAGGGAAGGGGAAAGACTGGGGTTGGTGGTTAGATTGGGGTGGAGTTGAATTGGAATTGGGACAGGGGAAGAGGTGTTGGAGGGGAAGGAAGAAGGCTTTGGAGGACAAGAGTTTCCCTTCCTGCTGCATGTGTTAATATAGCAAAGCTAAAATTACTGTGTTATCACTTATTACTGCTGTTGTGAATTATCACCATGCTAACCTTGTATATATTCAAACCAGGGTTGGGAACCTTTTTCAGCCTGAGGGCCAGATTGCCACCTGGGAAACCTCCCTGGGACCAGATGCAAGCAGTGGCCATGGCCAACACACTCTCATACACACCAGACACAGACACACACACCAGTCACACCAATCACACCATTTTCTCACCCACCCACACCATATATATATATATATATATAGATAGATATATACGCACACACACATGTGCGTGTGCCTATCACACACCCTTCCCATCCATCCCTCCTCAGCTGATCCAAGCAGATCAGCTGAGGGGCGGGCATTTTCATCCCGCATCGTGGCATTCCAAAAATGAGAGGTGGCAGGATCTTTCTGACAAATTCTAGATCTGTAAACATTTCTTTTTGTTGTCCTCTGTAACTTAAAAGAACCCCAGAATGCAGCAGTCTCACATGGGCCATGTCAACTTAGGATCAAGCAGGCTATGCCCCTTAGTCCTGAGCACATGTAAGAAACGTCAGAGCGTGGCTAGTGAGAGATTCTTGTCCTCCGTCTGTAGCAGCAGAACAGGAAATATTTGTTAATATGCCTTAAGAGCTTCATGACTAGGGCATTTTATTCCTAAATTCAAATTCAATGCTTTGAAATCTGGCTTGTTCCTAGTAGCTTTCAGTTTCAAAAAAAAAAGTCTACCTCCATTTTCTAATGAGAGAAAGCTGAGTCCTACCAAGAGAGGACTTTAAATTCCTGTGTTGCTTCTATTATATGTGGTATTAAATGGGATAATCCTATTACAATATGAAATTATAATTTTTTATCCCTTTCTCCTCTTCTCTCTCTGTCCAATTAGCTATTAGATTATGTGACTACAACGTTATTGTTCTCTGACAGAAATGTTAACAGCAACTTGATATCGTGGAACAGAGTTGTCCTACTGCATGGTAAAGGTTATCTTTTTAACTAAGTACTTGGGTAGAAAGTTTGGGGCTTGACTAGCACTGGAGTCCTATACAATACTTAATATTTATATGGCACTTGGTACCGTTAGAAGTGCTTCCCATACATTATCTTGATAATCCTTACAACAAACCTGTTGTAAGTAAGTCAGTATTATTATCTCCACATTGCAGAAGAGTGGCTGAGGCAAAGAGAGAGTGCAGGTCACACCCTTGGCCACTAAATTACAGTAGCCCTCTTTAAGACTGAACTAGTATGTTCTGTAACTTGGCAGCATTTTGAGAGCAACCACAACATAGTAGCAAGTGCTGTGGTGCTATTGGGGCAGGAAACTTGCTGGATGTTATGTCAAATTTAAAGAAAGAAAAAATGAAAAAAAATATGCTGGGCATTGTAGGACTTTTTTCTGTCTAAACATGCATAGGATTGTGCCCTTAGTTATTTAATAGTTCATGTGTTCTATACTTTGATTTCAGGTCCCCCAGGAACTGGTAAAACATCTCTATGTAAAGCACTGGCTCAGAAACTGACTATCAGACTTTCACAAAGGTAACTCAGATTCATGTTTTCATATATTAAAAATCAAAATATTTATTTATTTATTTAAATACATTTTTATACCGCCCAATAGCCAAAGCTCTCTGGGCGGTTTACAACGGTTAAAATCATAAAATACAATATAAAATATAAAATTTAAAACCACAGATTAAAAACAAACAGCAGAGCTAAATAGTGCCTAGTGTTTTTAGACCACTTTGCACAGGCACAGTATTACTGCGCTGTGCAACCCCAATTCATTTAAATGGGGCTTGCAGAGGACAATTTCCCAGTGGATTGTTCCTTGGACATCATCTCTCCCTCCTGTACACCACCCCAACTGAAGCAATATGAACTCCTGTATGGAAGAAATTAAAAGCAGTACAATACTCATAAATAAGAAAGAGAAGAGATAAATACAAGATTATGCCCATAATATCTGTATTAATGTTGGCATTGAACCTTTAAAAAAAAATATTAACAAATAATTATTTAAGGTAACTAAAACTGGAAAAAATGTGGTCACAATCCAGCCAAAGTTCAGTCCCACTGATTTTAGTGGGAGAGATTTCATAGATTTCATAGATCATAGAGTTGGAAGGAGCCTACAAGGCTATCCAGTCCAACCCCGTGCTCAGTGCAGGAAACTAGAGGAGGGGTCTCCCATCCAAGTAATAACGAGGCTTGACCCTGCTTAGCTTTCCATGCTCAGACAAGCTGAGCCAGCGTGAGCCACAGGCCTTTAAGCACTTAACTCTCCCATTGAAGTCAAAACTGCTTAACCTTTGATAAATTCCCCTAAGAACTATTTCAGCCTCTATAAGAGAGTCCACTCTCAAGCTAATGCATCGGTAGAATTTAACACTAGTAAAGCTGCACCATGTTAGTAAAAGCCTCACCCCACTGTTGGAGAGGATGTGGGGAACATGGCACTCTTCACATGGAGTGGTCTTGCTCCTTTGTAATAACTTTTTGGAAGGCGGTATTGGCTCAGCTATTCTAAATAACATGTCAAAACATAGTATTTGACTTTTTATTAGTTGTTTTGTCAATATTTACTACATAAATACACATCACTATTGCAGGCAGCTAGGCTGCCCGGGCTCCTCAGGCAATTCAACACAAGAGCCCTTTTTGCATTAAGGCTTTTATTTCCATAGATCAGGTTACACAGATGTGCATTCCAAAGGCTTATGAAATAGCTTGCAGCACTTAAACTCCCCACCACAAACCATTGGCTTCTTCACAGCAAGGGGTTCTCAACTTGACTCCAGGGAAAGTTATTCTTAAACTAAAATCCTTTCCACATTGTAGTTCCTGGCAGAAGGTTGTCATAAACTTGATACCAAATTATCATAAACAAGAGTTCATAGAGTTACTAAGAGAATTCAGACCTAGTAGATATCCAAGCATTAAAGATGTTGATCTCCATGAGGTCTCCTTAGCTAGGACCTACTTTAAATACCAGGGTAGGCCTAGTTAACACCCCTCTTTTGACCATTATTCCCCACCTGAACCTTTAGCCCATAAATGCAGAGAACGCCTCAGGGGGGCATTGCTGCTCCTCCCCTTTGATTTGACATCTCACTCTGGGCGAGATACCAGATTCCCTCCCCCCCCTCCTCAGAATCATCTCATTCTCCAGTTCCTACCGTCTTGGGCAATAAATTGGGTGATGTACGCGTACCTTTAGTGGTGCTCGCCTTGTGCTCGGCGAGCAGCCCTGCCACTCGAGTCTTCTCACGGCAACACCGAGGCTCCCTTCAGATGTGCTGGGACCCGTCGCTGCGGTTTTCATGTAAATACCATAAAAAACCACCTTAAAATGGCTGTGTGGCCATTTTAAGGTGGTTTTCTATGGTATTTACGTGAAAACCGCAGCGATGGGGACCTGGAAGTATCTCTCCCTGGCTCCTGTCCGGGGAGATGTGCTGAACCGGGGAAAAGGTAAGTGCTGCGGGGCTCGGGGGGTCGAGCGGGGGTGAGTTCGCCCCCACTTCCACCCCAATCGAGATTCGCGGACATCCCCATGACGCCTTATCTTGCAGCTGGTCCAGATCTGAAGTTATACTCCCCATTGTCATGTAATCAGTTACAGAGTCAGGCTGTGCCAGGTTCCCTGGCCTTGAGGTTTCCAACATAATACTGGAGTCTAAATCATCCCTCTATGATTCAGAATCAGACCCAGACTCCTCAGGGTTAAGGCCCTCTGTGATGCTTGGGCCATTCACAAAGATCTGGTCACGCTCCAGTTAGAACGGAAGGGGAACATGTGGCCCTCCAGATGTTGGACTGCAATTCCCATTAGCCTTGGCCTGCAAAGCCGATAGTGAGGGATGGTGGGAGTTGCAGCCCAGCAACATCTGGAGGGCCACATGTTCACCATCCCTGACTTAGAAACAGCAAAGATAGAGATAGTAGAAGAAGAAGAAGAAGAAGAAAGGAAAATACCCTCAGGATATACAATGGATGGTTGGTTTAAAAGAATTTGGAGTACCTCCCTTGGAGAAAAATTAACTCATTGAAGTCGGTTAGCAGGATGGGCAGGTGGCATGATTCCTGATCATTTCTTTTCTTGATAAAAAAAGACCACCCATTATTCAAAGGTCGCTCTGAAAAGACACACTAAGGGCGCAATCCTATGCATATTTAGATAGACAAAAGTCCTACAACTCCCAGCATTCCACAGCCAGCCATGCTGACTGGGGAATGCTGGGAATTATAGGACTTATTTCTGTCAAAATATGCATTGCTCCCTAACATGATTGAGGAGTAAGTCTATTTCATGTCATATCTTTGAAATCATCGTTCTCTCGGCATAGTGATGGCATCGCAGCAGTTTATCTCCCAACTTCCTGAAATGTATATTCAGTGTGCAGTGATATTTTTGTTACATGTTTCCTGTTTGTTTCTGTTATATGTATATAAAATCAAATTGTTTAAAAATAAGCAAACATGCTTAACTTTAACTGGATCATGCTGTGTGAATTCATGTTCCACAAGCCGTAAAACTAAGATTATCAAGAAAAGACCCTTGAGGGGTCACTTGGTCTAACGTTCTACAGGACATGACACTCTATGAGCACCAGCACTAATAATAATAATTCCTTGTTTTAACTGAGTTAATTGAAATTTTAGGTACCGCTATGGACAGTTGATAGAGATAAATAGTCATAGCCTCTTCTCTAAGTGGTTTTCTGAGGTAAGCATTTATGTCACTTTCTTAGCAGTTCTGGGTTTGTGATGCAGACAATGTTGTTTCTTGCCTATGTACGGTTTAAGGATGCTGTATATCAAATAGCTAGGACCTTTATACTTTCTGATTTATCACAATTTTTAAAAATCTTTTAGTGTACTGCCATATCCACAATAGACCTGAAACTGTGATGCAGAGAAAACAACATTCTACAGTCCCCAGATGTTTTTGGCCTACAACTCCCAGCATGCCCCAGCCAGCATGCTGGGAGTTGTAGGCCAAAAACATCTGGGGACCCAAGGTTGGAGAACACTGTTCTACAGTATGGCCCTTTAGAAAGAATAAGGTGAATCACTGAGACTGTACAAACTTAGAGCTACTTCATGCGATAGTGCACAGTTAGAAAAAAAACGGTGGAGTAACTGTAGAGGCCTCACCATCAGAGTGAATGGCTTCCCATCATTTCTCAAAGGGGCCCAGTCATCCCTTCTCTGGCCTTCTGACTGTTGACCCTATAAACAGGACAGATCTGCATTGTATGGTAGGCCTGAAGCATAGTGGGTAAGAGCCTGAGCTATGAACAAGAAGTCCCCAGTTCGAATCACCCCTCAGCCATGAACTCACTAGGTGGCCTAAGACAAGCTGCTCTCAGCCTCAGTCTTCCCATCTGCAATATGGGGGGGGGGGTAATATTACTGACTTACTGTACAGGTTTGTTGTAAGGATTATATGAAGGACCAACCCGGTCCTTGGCGCAAGTTCGGCACTTAGCGGGTTAACCAGCACTGAGGAAATGCCCTTTATGCGGTTCCTGTGCATTTAAAACACAACCACTACCAAATGAATGACATAGAACCGTGTTGAGGTCAAATAATAGACTTTATTTACTATACGGCTAATGGAGCGGAACTAATAGACTACCAGGAATTTCACACTATAAACATAGCAGGTCATAACCTTACCGAAGCGGAAAGCTTCAATCTACAGACACTAGAGGCTTAGCATATTACAGAAGAAGAAATAACCTTGCATCAGAGAATCTGACTTACGGACTTAGCATAGCGATCTGTATAGCCGGTCTCCCGGCGTGCCTGCCCGGGGTTGGAAGCTGCTTGAACCTGACCGGAGCCAGGGACCTGATCTGTGCCAGCCTGCACCGAATTCCCAACAACCCCTGGTCCTTTGGCACATATCTTTTCTACCCCCTTTCGCCCCCTCTCCGCCCTCGATGACCAGGTGGGCTGGGTCCGCCCCGCGAGGCAGGTGGCGTCTCTTGGTGTTGATGCCTCCTGGGTGCCTTGGGGTACTTTGGGGGTACTTTGCAGCTCTTTGAGACTGCGCCCCCCACCCTCTCCGGAATGTTATGTGCCCTATTGTGCAGATGTGGATTGTGCCTCCGTCTGCCCAGAACTGTGTCTCCTATGCCCCGGGTGGGGATTATGCAGCCAGATGGCGAGTGGAATGAGAAAAACAAGACAGGGTTCAGTGTGTCAGGGTTCAATGTGCTCAGGCTTTCTCTCCACAGATTACAACTAGTTAATAAATGTGAAGTGCTTTGAAAGTGCTATACAAATGTTAAGTATTACTGTGCCTGAAGTTGACAAAATGTTTGCATTTATTACCTTCAGCCTTACACCTGGTCCACATGCCATTGCTCCTTCTTTCTTCTTCCCATACACTGCTATTGACAGCAATTTCTGTCCCGACGCAGGGTCGTCCTAGGTTCCTGCCTGGGACCAGTTTTGGTGTACAGCTGCTTATAAACCTTCCATAGCACATCTCCGTATAACAGAAAGCAATATTATTGAGAGAGCTGCATTCACAGTTGCCACCTCCTGCTTTTTAGCTGTAAAGAACCTGAATAGTTATGGTTGTATTTCACAACACGTTTGAACTTGGGGATCCTCTTCTGAATGTTTTTTACCTTTTGTGCCCCCCTCAGCACCTGTAATCTGTTCCATAGGTGAGCATGTAGGCATTCTTATGCACAGTTGCATGCAGCCCCTTGTACACGAAGATCTGTGCATTGTGGTGCTAATCCAACACTGGCATTCGAAGAGGAATAGAACAGGACTTCTCTGACCTCTCCTAAAACCACACAGAGGGAACTCCCATTAGAACAAATCAGCAACTCTGCTTAAGTTTTTTTTTTTTTGGTCAACCAAAATGTTCATTCTTCCTAAACCAGGTTGAGGATAGATGGGGACCCTGGGGATGCAGTCAGACCATAAGATCCAATGAGGATCAGTGAGGATCCTCTGCCAGGAAGTATTCAATCCACACGGGAGAAGGAGGGCTCTACCTGCCTCAGGGTCCTATGCCTCCCTGGAACCTTGCACTCCAGTTTGACAACCACTGAGCTGTGTAGTTTTGCATGTGCAGTTCCTTTGAGCAGCATTTGTGGCAGCAGCAAATACACATACTTCGTTGTCTTGAGGTAACTGTTACTCACTAGAGGTGAGAAGGCAAGTGCTAAATTACAAGACTGATAAATGTGGGAGAGAAGAAAGGAATGTAGCAATTTATATGCATCCATTTTTCCCCCTAGAGTGGCAAGCTTGTTACAAAAATGTTCCAGAAGATTCAAGAGTTAATTGATGACAAAGATGCCCTTGTATTTGTACTGATTGATGAGGTATGACTGTAGCATCTTTTAAATGTTAAAAACTAGCTGTACTACAAGATATTTGTGGGTTGTGTCTGGAAATAGAATTTCCACAATTGCCTGCCCTGATGCCAAGCAGAAGGAGCGTTTCTGGTTGGCAAGAGGATAATCATATTATGTGAACATAATTTTTTTCAGTCTGCTTCCTTTTTCCAGTTATTATCTGGTTTTTGGTGAGAGAGATTGTCAGTGGCAAATTACTTAACATGTCAGGGAGAACTCTAATTATTGCAATTACTTTACCTAAAAATAAGCTGTGTGACAGAGCCAATCCTTCCCTTCC
The DNA here is from genome assembly GCA_021292165.1 of Shinisaurus crocodilurus. NCBI lineage: Eukaryota > Metazoa > Chordata > Lepidosauria > Squamata > Shinisauridae > Shinisaurus > Shinisaurus crocodilurus. The sequence continues at coordinate 89,066,804 of CM037880.1, read as the reverse complement.
CCCCCCCCCTTTCTTTTGCAGGTAGAAAGTCTCACAGCAGCTCGTAGTGCTTTTCGGGCAGGCACTGAGCCTTCTGATGCGATCCGTGTTGTAAACGCGGTATTGACGCAAATTGATCAGATCAAAAGGTGACCAACTATAATGATAATTTCTTGTTAAAGGGTGCCCAATTGGCTAGGAACAATTGGAGGGAACAAAAAGTTGTCTTGATGCCAAAACATGTGTAATTCTGTTGTGTTATGTATAATCCTGTTGTGTTTTTAAAGGTACCCTAATGTGGTTATCTTGACTACATCAAATATCACGGAGAAAATTGACATGGCCTTTGTAGATAGAGCAGATATCAAGCAATACATTGGGCCTCCTTCTGTTGCAGCAGTATTCAAAATCTACCTTTCTTGCTTGGAAGAACTAATGAAGGTAAGCACTGTAGGAGTCTGAGCTCTGATACTTTCATGATCTCTGTTGTATTAAATCCTTAAAGCTGTGACTGGTATCCACAAGAAGGTACATACAAGTTTCTTCCACATTCCTGCTTAGGGCAGTTTTTGTATGCATTTCGTTTGTCATGGTGGGAAATACAACAGAGCCTCAGGAGATTATTACAACCTATGGGCAGGTTCGTATGGAAGAAGTCAGACTTTCAGATATCCTGACTCTAAGCAGTTTAGGGCTTTATAGGTAAGCACCAGCAGGTTGAACTGGGCCCAGAAACAAATTAGAAACCAGTGTAATTGATATAAAACTGGTGTAATGTGTTCTGAAAGACACATACCAACTGCAGTTTCCAAACAATCTTTAAGTGCGATCCCACGTAGAACACATTGCAGGAATCTAGCCGGGAGGTGACAGAGGCATGTATCAGTGTGGCCAGATCCGCCTCTTCTTGGAATCTAGAGATTCTGGCAGTGTTGACACCAAGAGAGCTGTTGCAGTGACCAGTGTATCTACCATGTTTGTCTTCCTGCATGAGGATAGCATTAACTACGTGATCTGCAGCAAGTGCAAGCAAGTAGCTCTGCTGGAAGAGAAGGTGAATGGGCTCAAGGCATGATTTTCTAGAGTCCAGCTTGTTAGGGAGGATGAGAGATACTTAGATGAGAGGCAAGATGCATCCCTGAAAGAGCACCAGAGGGAGGAGGCATCTAAGGAGAAGGAAGAAAGCAAAGGGCAAGAGGCAGGTGGTTGGAAGAATATGACACAGACCAGGAGAATTAGGAGACAGTCTGTGCCACTGGAACTATACAAGCAGTACCAGGCTCTTCTCCAGGAAGAGTCACCTGGAGAAGAAATGCTACCCCCTTCTGCATGGAACATTAAACAGAACATGGATTTGTCAAGAACAAATCCTGCCAGACCAATCTGATCTCATTTTTTGATCGGGTAACTTCCCTTGTGGACTGTGGGAGTGCTGTGGACATAATATATCTGGACTTCAGCAAAGCTTTCGACAAAGTGCCTCATGATATCCTGATTAGCAAGCTAGCTAAAAGTGGACTAGATGGAACAACTATCAAGTGGATCCACAGCTGGCTACAGAATCGGACTCAAAGAGTGCTTATCAGTGGTACCTTCTCAAACTGGGGAGAGGTAGTGAGCAGGGTACCACAGGGCTCAGTCCTGGGCCCAGTGCTCCTCAACATTTTTATTAATGACTTGGATGAGGAGGTGCTGGGAATGCTTATCAAATTTGCAGACGACACAAAATTGGATGGAACAGCTAATACTCTGGAAGACAGAAACAAAATTCAAAGTGATCTCAATAGGCTAGAGCGCTGGGCCGAAAACAACAGAATGAAATTTAATAGGGATAAATGCCAAGTGCTGCACCTAGGAAAAAGAAACCAACTGCACAGTTACAGGATGGGGGATACTTGGCTCAACAATACTATAAGTGAGAAGGATCTTGGAATTGTTGTAGATCGCAAACTGAATATGAGCCAGCAATGTGATGTGGCTGCAAAAAAAGGCAAATGCTATTTTGGGCTGCATTAATAGAAGTATAGCTTCCAAATAGCGGGAAGTACTAGTTCCTCACTGGTTAGGCCTCATCTTGAGTATTGCGTCCAGTTCTGGGCACCACACTTTAAGAAGGATGTGGACAAACTGGAAAGGGTTCAGAGGAGCGCAACAAAGATGATTAGGGGACTGTAAACAAAGCCCTATGAAGAGAGACTGAAAGAACTGGGCCTTCAGAAGAGAAGACTGAGGGGAGATATGATAGCACTCTTCCAAGTACTTGAAAGGTTGTCACACAGAGGAGGGCCAGAATCTCTTCTTGATCATCCCAGATTGCAGGACACGGAATAATGGGCTCAAGTTACAGGAACCTAGATTCCACCTAAACATCAGGAAAAATTTCCTGACTGTTAGAGCAATACGCCAATGGAACCAACGACCTAGGGAGGTAGTGGGCTCTCCAACATTGGAGGCATTCAAGGTGCAGCTGGACAGCCATCTGTTGGGGATGCTTTGACTTGGGTTCCTGCATTGAGTAGGGGGTTGGACTTGATGGTTTTATAGGACCCTTCCAACTCTACTATTCTATGTTTCTAACACCCGGGCGCCTGTGGATGGGAGGTGGAGACACGTGGTGGTGGTCAGAGACTCCTGACATCAGACTTGTCATCACAAGAGGTGTGTTGCCTTCTGGGAGCATGTAGTCAAAATGTAACAGAGTGGTTGCCAAGACTCATCACTACCACTGGCTGCCATCTGCTCCTGCTGATCCCTGTTGGAATAAATGATACAACCATAAGAAATCTTGAACAGATCTACAAGGCTCTAGGTAGGAAAGTAAAGGGCTTGGGGGCGCAAGCGATGTTCTCATGACTCCTTCCTGTTGAAGGTCAGAGTGCTGCCTGAAAAAGCAGCATGCTGGAAGTGAACAGCTGGCCACGCAGATGGTGTTGTTGGGAAAGGTCTGGTTTCTTGGACCATGCCTTCCGCTACCACTCCTGCCAGAAGGACTTAGAAAAATGTGTTTGGCAGGAGCATTGCAAGCCTGATTAAGAGGGCTTTGATCTAAATCCTATGAGGGAGGGAGGCCAAGCTAAGTACTGAACAAGAACATTAGGGACAAGAACATGTGTGACAAGAGAGGAAGCAGGACAGTGCAAGTGATTCAGGTAAATACAGTGATGTGCAGGTAAATACAGTAGGGAGACTGGAAAGTTGCAACATCTATGGGCTGTGAACTTGAAATCCTAGTATGGGAAAGTAAGTATAATCTGAATAGGTGTCGCTGAAATTTGGTAGGATGAGATCCATGATTGGAATATAGCAATTGAAAGGTATACCTTGTTCAAAAGGAATAGACCCAACAGAAAGGGAGGGGGAAGTACCATTATATGTAAAGAATGTATACACCTAATTTAAAATATAAATATATTTCAAAGGCACAACTATAGGATGGGAGAGATCTGGCTTGGCAACGGTACATGTGGAAATGATCTAGGTGTCTTAGTGGATCGCAAGCTGAACATGAGCCAGCAGTGTGAAATGGCTGCTTAAAAGAATTAATAGGCTGCTTTACCAGAAGCATAGTGTCTAGGTCATGGGAAATGATAGCTCTGCTCTATTCTGCACTGGTCAGGCTGCATCGGGAGAGCTGCATCCAGTTCTGAGCATCACATTTTAAGAAGTACAATGACAAACTGGAGAGTGTCTCAAGGAGAGCAACCAGGTGGGGGGTGGGGTCTGGAAACAGTCTTATGGGGAATGGTTGAAAGTGTTGGGTATGTTTAGCCTGGAGAAGAGAAGATTAAGGGGAGACATGATGGCAGTCTTCAGATATATGTTGGGCTTCCGTGCACAAGATGGAGCAGACTCGTTCTCTGATGTTCCAGAGTGCAGGAGTAGAAATTGCAGGGAAGCAGATTTTGGGTAAACATTAGGTGAAACTTCCTAATGGTAAGAGCAGTTAAACAGTGGATTAGACTGTCTCAGGAGGTGGTGAGCTCTCCTTTGCTTGAGGTATTTAAAATCTTTCAGGGATACTGTAGTTGCCTCCTGCACTGAGCAGGGGTTGGACTAGATGACCTCCAAGGTACCTTCCAATTCTGTGACTTCTATATAGTGCTTTTTAGTAGCAGTGCAGTTTGAGCTTTATACATTTCTTATAAATAAGATCTTTTCTTCCCAAAGTGCCAAATAATATATCCTCAACAGCAGCTGCTGACGCTCCGTGAGCTAGAGATGATTGGTTATTTAGAAAATGACGTGTCAAAACTGAGTCTCATATTAAAAGAAATTTCAAGGTAACATCTCTGGATTTCATTCATCTGTCTCTTAATTTTATTTATTTATTTGTTTATTTAAGGCATTTATACCTTGCCCTTTAGTAAAAAATGCTCCCAAGCAAACAAAAGTTTATGAACAACAAAGGCTATGCTTGTTCAGATACGTGGCTGCACTCCCGTGAAATCAAATGCACGTGTTTTCAGAATCCAGACCAAGTGACAAATTGTGTTCTACTATGTCTTTGATGGAGTTATGCACAGTAGTGATGTATATGCAGGAGCGTTGGGAAATAATAAGCAAATAGTATTGCTTCTAATATTAGTAGAGCAGTCCAATATCTCAATTTGTATGTGTGTGTTTTTAAGTAGAGAACAACTCTTGTAATTTATTTAAGCACTGAAAATGGGAATGCTTGCATTTTTTAATCCTGTGTAAAAGTGGGAACAAGGCATGTCTGCCCTGGTGAAATTCTTCATTCCTGCTTTCATTTTAGCATACCCCTTCCTGGATAAATATTTCTATTTGATGCCAAACCTAAATACCAGGAGTGGGGAACATGCGACCTGTGGCCCTCCAGATGATGTTGGACTACAACTCCCATCATCCTTGACCATTGGCCAAGCTAGCTGGGCTTGTTGGGAGTTGGGAGTCCAACATTATCTGGAGTGCCACAGGTCCCTCACCTCTGCTATATACCATCCCTTCTTTTCATCCTTGGTGATCAGATTATTCATGTTCTGGATGTTCTTCAGGTTTCTGTGTCAAGGCTCATAAATGTCCATTCACCTGGTCATTTCTGGCAAATAAGAATTGCTTTCAGGTGACCAGGAAGGAAAGCTTTGTAAAGAATGGGTTATCTTCTTTCAGGTCACAAACATACCACAAATGACTAACTTAGGTATGTGGACAGGTAGGCAACTAAATTTGTATGGGTTAGTAGCCTCTGTAGACCTGTTTGCAAGGCTGATTTTGTGCATATACTTACATACACACACACACACACACATAAACCCACACACTTATATACACACGCCCCCCACATACACGCACACACGTGTGCGCACACACACACACACACACACACACACACACAGTTTATAATTTTCTAAGGCAGTGGTTCTCAACCTTTTGTATCTTATGTCCCACCAATCACTCTATCAAAGAACCTAGATTCCACCGTGATAGAAATAAAAAACCCACTTTTTCTGAGAAGGATATTTATATGTTGACAGGCATCCTGTTATTATATTTATCATTTACACTAAATTTTAAGGACATTAAAAATTGCAGTAGTATTGTTGGGATTAAATTTTATTGCTATGACTTTAAAACATAAACAAAAATAATAATTCCATTACTTGTTAAGGTTACTACTAGCATGCCAAAAGGTCACAGATGGATAATCCATGGCAGTAGGGTCGGCAGGAGATGGCACATCACCCTTGCAGGTGGACATGGAGATTGAGAGAGAGCAAATTCTTAGTGATGGTTATGAAAACCCCGGGTCCCATCTAGACTACTTCTGCATCCCACGCATACCACCAGCCGAGAACCACTGTTCTAAGGGAATGTGAAACCCTTGCACCGTGTTTGAGGAGGACAATCTAAAAACAGGCATATCTGGTGTTTGTGAGAATGAGGTCTAAGAGAGATTTATTCTGATCACAATTCAGTTACTGGCTGCGTCAGAATATAATATATTACAGAAATGTTCAGTAATGTTTGACAAATAACACCAAGTTCCTTAAGTGTTTGTATTTGTAAAGGTGAGTCTAATGCCTTATTTGTTTCTGCTTTAATATAGGAAAAGTGAAGGACTTAGCGGCCGTGTATTAAGGAAACTTCCCTTTCTAGCCCATGCGCTCTACATTCAAGTAAGTTTATGCTGTTTTGTGAATCTTCCGCCATTGCAGTGGCAGGGAGACATGTGAGTTTTATGGCCTCTTTGGACCTGCCCGCTAACTGCAACTTTCACAGGGTTAACTTCAGCACCAGCAGCAAGGGAGATGCCTAAACAAAGCCCTCATATACGCAATGTCTGCTCTTTGTAGAACCAATTCGGGTTCCTGCATATGGTCATGTTTGGGGAACTGTTCACTAATGTAAATATTGCCCTTGGGGTTTTGGCTATTTTAATGGGTTTCGTACATTTACTTAGTGCAGGAGTACCAGAACTGTATTGCGGGGAAGGGTGAATTGCCACCTGCCAGGCCCTCCATGGGCAGGATGCCATCAGTGGATGTCATCACCCCACCCAGCCATTTTGCCTTTCTCTGTGCTGAGAGAGCCCTGGGGCTGGGAAGACCAGCCACTTCTCCCAGTATTGGCCGAATCCCTGGCTTTGTGTAGTGCGCATCATCCCTACGGGGCAGTGTGCACTACATGAAGCCCCTTGGCTAGTGTCAGGAAAAGCAGCCGCACATCCCAGGGCTAGCCAAGTGCCCTGCCCCCTGCCCACCACGTCCCTGCTACTATCTCCAACTCCACATCTGGCTCTGTGGGCCAGATGTGGAACCTCCATGGGTTGGATTAGTCTGGTCCCACAAGATCAGTATGGGTCCTAGTCCTTGTAAAATACTGATGTTGTGGGACTAGACTGTCTATCTACCATTTGTAATATAATGGAGTAGGTATACTTACTCTGTTTCTTATCTTTGCTTCTAGTCACCCAACATTACAATGACAACTTTCCTTCAAGCTCTATCACTTGTGGTGGACAAGCAATTTGAAGAAAGAGCAAAACTTTCAGATTGTGTTTGACACATTCAATCCTCCTCTGTAATGCTGTATTGTACATACTATTTCTCTTAGTTACATTGTTGTATTGTCTTTCTGCATGACCTCTGGGACTTCTTATTAAGAACCAATGAATTCTTAACCAAATGTAATGTCTGTTTTTCAAGTACTGTATTGCAGGTTTAATTTAAGCATAATGTACGGAATACATTCAGGAGCTTTACTTTGTTTGGGTCATTAAAATGCTGGTGGTTTTTTAAATTGCTTAATTCCTAAAATTAATATTTTTGTCATTGTTCATGATAATTTTGGAGAGTGGTCAAGTCAATCATTTTCATCTATCCAGTAAAAAATACTGTTGAAAAATAAACATGTTGATTATTTCTTTCCCTTATATTACTACTTTCCCCGAATAACTACTTTGCTGGTGGTGAGCACAAATCATCCTTGGGCAATCAGGCAAAGACATTTTTGTAAATTGGAAGAGAGAACATTCTCTCCCACCCCCCATGCCATTCATTGTGCCACAAATGATTAATATATGTGCGGCCACGAGGGCTAGTACGTTTTGTTGAGAGAGAGTATCTTCAGGTGGATTTATTTGCAAGGCTGCCTTATAGGTCTAGTCACACTCCTAGCGTGACTGGCTCCCTGATGTTAAATGGGTAGGTGTATTTGACAACTCGTACCCAGCTCTAGCTACCTTGCTCTGTGTGTGCGCGTGCACTGAACACTGAGGCAGGGTCAGGTTTGCTCTGATTTTTGTGTGCCAACCCTGGGATTTGCAGTCCATGACTCTGCATCCTTGGCTATGAATGGAAGAATTTCAGAATTATCTAGATTATCTGTGGTGCAACTCCAAATGACTGATTTATGCTCCACTGCTTGGCATGATTGGCAGACTTGTATCAGATTTTAAGAAAAGACCACCTTGGAGTGTTCTGCCCCCTCCAGCAGTTCTCTACCTCAGCAGCAAGTGGCAGGCTTTTCTGCAGCAGGCACTTTTACCTCATGGCCAGCTTGTTGTTTTCCTGGGTTTTGACCTATTGAGTTGAGGCCTCTCTCTTAGTATATACTTCAGGGCAGAATGAAGGACAAGCAAGGGTTGCTTTGAGTAACTTCTGACCTTTCTTGTTCCTCACAGAGTACTATTGTATGATGGTGACTGATAGATTTCATAGATCATAGAGTTGGAAGGAGCCTGCAAGGCTATCAAGTCCAACCCCCTGCTCAATGCAGGAAACTAGAGGAGGGGTCTCCCATCCAAGTAATAACCAGGCTTGGTCCTGCTTAGCTTTCCACGCTCAGACAAGCTGAGCCAGCGTAAGCCACAGGCCTGTGATCTGGGTCCGGGGAAATTCAGAGAAACTCACATTCCTCTCACCCTTAGAGGATCAGATTGTTTCTTTCATCAAATAACATCAGTATTGTGCTTTGCCTTTGGGGCTTACTCCCTCTCCTTGGACATATGCCCACGTTTTTGCTGTTGTCATAGTTTGCCTTGGAACAGGATTTTCACATCTACCTTTATCTTGATGATGTTCTAATTAGTCTGGACTCCCATATAAATGTGGCTTTGTGTGGATACAGGTTGTTTAGTTTTGAGAACCATGGTCATTGGAAGTGATTAAAAGTACATTCCCTCCCTCTTTTCTCCTACTATATTATGTTTCTCAAGTTACACGAGTAATTCTTTATTGGGCTTTTCCTGGTATTTTTGCAGCTCTACTATTTGAAATGTCTTTTTGAGTGTCTGCTGCTTTGCAAGTTCTCAGCTGAGAGGTGATAGGAGGTGGCAGAGGGCTCCAAGGCAGCACACATATTTCTTTCTTTGATATAGCTCTGCCTATCATACTGAGCAATGGAGCATAGCCCAGGCATTTGGAGAAGCACCATAGATAACCCAAAGGCTAGCAGGTCACAGGTAAAGATCCAGTTGACTGTTCTTTTAATTTTTAAATCAAGTTGAAGGATGTGGCATGTATGAGTTTTAATGTATTAAAATTTGGTATGTAGACAACTCCAAATTTCCTGAATTCCCTTTCATTACAATAATTTATATCCCTCCTTTCCACACTGAGTGTACTCAAGGCCCCAAATGTACAGACACGCTAGCTTCCAAACTGCCCTTGTTGCTTCTCCTCCCATTGCTTCAATAAGGGAAGCTACAGTTGATGTACCCAGCTTAGTAGTTGGCAACCCAAACATGCACTCAACTAGTTTCAATCTACTGAAAAACATTTTTTCTAACTAACCACTAGATGGCACGTGTGCACTCAGTGTCAGAGAGAACTGCTCAGTAGGAACATGATGAAATCTATCTATTTATTGTAAACTGACTGACCACGCTGATAGGATTTAATTTTGATGTCTGCTGTGAAATGACTTGTGGACTGTACTACACACCTCATCCCATCTACACTTTGAACAAACAACCTTAGATGATTTTACAGATTTCTCTGTCCATTTGACTGAAATGCATGTACATTAAAGGTCCCAGAAAATATTCAAGAAGTCCCTGGCTGTCACATTTTAAAGTTAGACATTCCTGGTAGTTTGATATGCAAGATTTCATAGGATATTAAATGTCCACAAACTCATAATAATGCTGCGTGACCCTATTTTATGTATGTATGTATGTATGTATTTATTTATTATATTTCTGAATCACACATCTGGCCGGTGACCCGGCCACTCTGGGCGATGTACAACATATATAAAAAACACAATAAAACAAAATATAAAATACCGTTACAGCTTTAAAATCCTAACCCACCCCATATTCCTGCATGAAAAACTATGTTTTTAATGCATGATAGAAGCTCATCATGGAGGGGGCATGGTGGAGGTCACTGGGGAGGGAGTTCCATAACTTGGGGGCTGCCACAGAAAAGGCCCTCTTCCTAGTCCCCACCAGCCTGGCTGCTCTGGCTGATGGAACAAGGAGAAGGCCGTCCATGGCAGATCTTGTTGAGCAGCCTACTTGATGTTGCTGGAGACGCTGAGATAAACTGTATCAGAGCCATATAGGGTTTTAAAGGTCAAAACCAACACCTTGAATTCGGCTCAGCAAGCAACTGGTAACCAGTGCAGCTCCTTGAGCACCAGAGTGATGTGATCACGCTGGCAGCTGCCTTTAACCAGGCGAGCTGCCGTGTTCTGTACCAGCTGCAACTTCCAAACCGTCTTCCAGGGTAACCCCACATACAGCACATTACAGTAGTCTAAGCGAGAGGAGACTACTGATATGATAACCTAGAAGGTTATCATATATACATAATCTAATATACATAAGCTAACATCGACAGTGAAATCCAGCATCGTTTGAGCTCCGCAAGTGCCGCGTTTTCTCGAATGAAACATAGAGTGTTCAAGGATCGGGATATTTGTAAGAAGACCAAAACACTGGTTTATGAAGCCATTGTATTACCAACTTTATTGTATGCCTGTGAAACATGGACTATCTATAAACGTCACCAACTCCTTGAAAGATTTCACCAACGTTGCCTCCGGAAAATCCTGCGAATTACTTGGGAAGTTAGGCGAACAAATGTCAGTGTACTGGAAGAAGCACAGACTACTAGCGTTGAAAAAATGATCCTTCAACGCCAACTTCAGTGGACTGGTCATGTTGTTCGAATGCCTGACTGCCGTCTCCCAAAGCAGTTACCGTATTTTTCGCTCCATAAGACGCACCGGACCATAAGACGCACTTACTGTATGGTACAAATTTATAAAAAAAAAAAAAAAAAATCAGCTGAGAGGCGGGGGCTTCCCCCGCCCCACCCAGGAGTCCTCCGCTCTTCCGGACCAGCAGAGGAAAGTTAAAAAAAAAAAAAAATTTTTTTTTTTTACTATATTCATTCCATAGGACGCACAGACATTTCCACCTAGTTTTTTGGGGGGGTAAAGTGCGTCTTATGGAGCGAAAAATACGGTACTTTATTCCCAACTCAAGGATGGAAAGCGGAATATCGGTGGTCAATATAAGAGGTTTAAAGATGTTAATAAGGCTAATCTAAAAAAATGCAATATAAACATTGAAAACTGGGAAGCTCTGGCCCATGAACGATCTAACTGGAGGTTGGCCTTTCACAAAGGATCCATGGACTTTGAAGAAGCCCGAGTACAAGGTGAAAGGGAGAAACGTGCTAAGTGAAAAGCACATCAAATGAATCCTTTACAGGACCATCTTCCATCTGGTAACCTGTGTCCTCACTGTGGGAAGCTGTGTGGATCTAGAATTGGCCTCCACAGTCACTTACGGACCCATCGCTAGAGTCTACACAATCTTCTTTAGAATTTCCTCCTTTTATCCTGGAAGACAATCTTACTCGGTCACGAGTGATCGCCTGATGATGATGATGATGATTTGGGATGATACATAATCCCAAATGTTAAATAATAATTATTTTTATTAACAATATTTATATAACTCTTCTCATTTGAAACAAATCCCAAAGCGGTTTGCAAAAGAATAAAAACAAACAAACAAAAAAGACCACACACACACACACACACACACACACACGTATTATGAGGCTGATACCTGATATTAAATAATTGAGAGGACAGAAAGCTAATTGGAGAAGCATTTGACTATTCAGCATTAAACCATTTGAGATTAGATTTTAGCATACGATCTGTCCTTACTTTTAGCAAATACTGTAGACTCAAGTGACGGCTTGGAAATGTAACTGCATCAGCTGCTTGAGCCAAAATAATTGATTTGTTGATATGTCTTTAAGTTTGAGCCTTTCTGGAAGAAAATACACTTCCCATTAAAAGAACTCATGCCAAAACAATGAAAAAGAATGGGAACTGCTGAAATTGACCTAATCCTGACAACTTCTGTTGTTTGCTCAAACTGTCAATTTGGGTTAATTGAGATGACGGAGGAGGGTGGCACACATATTAGTGTGTGTCAAAACTCAGTGCCACCATGCTTGCCCTCTCTGCTGTGCTCCGAGCAGTTGAGGAAGGAGATGACATTGCAGTTCCTTTTTCTAGGGCTCACAAAATCTGAAGCTGTCCCTGTTCCTCCAGGGACTGATGTACAAAAAATAATTTGATAACTCTAATAGACAGCTTGCTTGTGATCGCTGTCATTCTAGAAAACCTTCTAATATTTCCCTTAACCATAAATAGGCTCACCATGGGCCCCTTATTCCAGAACTTCTCATCTCCATGAGAACCTACTGTCTGTTCCATTATAGCAGGGATGGGGAACCTCAGGCCTGAGGGCCAAGTCCACCCCGCCTAGGAGCCAATGCTGGCCCTCCGGGGTTCCCCAGAAGGCCATGCTCCTTTCCCCACTCCTTTCCCTCAACCACCAATTGTTTAGTTTCCTGATTTTGTGCAGTTCCCCCCCCCATCCTAAAATGTTGAAATGCCTCTCCTGAGGCTTAGTTATTGGCAGTAAGAGCCTTATGCTACCATATGCTAGTACTGTTGGCCCCACCCGCCACTGAAATGCAGCCCCCGAGAGCTTCTCCAAAATTGAATTTGGCACTTGGGCTGAAACAGGTTCCCCACCCCTGCATTATAGCTTGACCCCTAAATCCCTTTCATTCAAGTAAAATGGCATAGGAGCTGAGTGCTTTGCAGGACTTCATATGTGTTTGCATTCCACTGTTACTGAGTTATAGCAGCCATTCCTTTTTGGCTGGTACTCTAGAAGATTATCACTTACATGTAATCTCTCAGTTTAAGTAAACTAGAGGACACACAGAAAGTCGGTCCATTAAGGCAGGCTCGCGAATAGCTACTTGCCCGGTCGCTTCTGGCGAATTGGAACCTCCTCCAAGTGACCAAGCAGGGAAGCCTTTGGAACTGTGTTGGCTCTTTCTACTTAGGCTGCTGACAACTTGCTTAGGTATGTATAGACATACAGGACAGCAGGGCTAAGGACTCGTGAACTGCAGCTGGAAAAGGACATCCACTGAGGCCATGGTGGTGATGCTAGGGCAGCTATCCTACCCTGAGGGGGGTGACATCATGGCTCAGTTGCCACAGTGATCCGGACATGGAAGGCAGTTCTCCAGCAAGACTTCGGCTGTCTCATGGGTGGCAAAGCAGCCTCAGAGGGCAGGTATGGTTTGTCATGCACTATTTGAAGAAGGCTGCAGAGGATGAGATCCACCCAATCAAGGAGAAGACGAGGATGAAACTTTTGAAAAGCAAATTGCCAATGTTTCAAGGAGGCATGATGTGGTAGTGATGGGGGACTTCAATTTCCCTGGTATCTGTTGGGAGAAAAATTCTGCCAAACATGGCCCCTCCAAGAAATTCCTGACCTGTGTTGCTGATAACTTCCTCCTACAGAAAGTGGAAGAAGGAACTAGAGGATCGGCTATCCTTGAGCTGATTCTAACCAACAGAGACGAGTTAGTGGATAAAGTGGCAGTTTCGGGAACTCTGGGGGAAAGTGACCATGTTATACTTGAGTTCTTGATACTAAAGGAAGCAAAAGCTAAGTGTAGCCAAATGCGTACCTGGATTTTAGGAAAGCCAATTTTAACAAACTCAGAACAATGATAAGTAAGGTCCCATGGCAAGCGACTCTAATGAGAAAAGGGGCCCAGGAGGGGTGGGAGTTTTTAAACAAGGAAATTCTAAAGGCACAATGGCAAACAATTCCCACAAGGAAAAAAAGCAGAGGGCAACAGAAGAAGCCAATGTGGCTTCACAAAAAACTCAGAGATGACCTGAAAACAAAAAAGGACACGTATAGGAAGTGGAAAGAAGGACAGGCTACAAGGAAAGAATACAGGCAGGTAGCACAGAACTGCAGGAATAGTGTCAGAAAGGCTAAAGCTGAGAATGAGCTGAGGCTAGCGAGGGATGCTAAAAACAACAAGAAAGCTTTCTTCAGATACATGCATAGTAAAAGACAGAGGAAAGAAATGGTGGTTCAACAACGCAATGAGGACGGCAAATTGATAACAGAAGACAAAGAAAAGGCAGATGTGTTCAGTTCTTACTTCAGCTCGGTCTTCTCCCAAAGGAGAGTTTATGTCCCTGGCAAACCTGAAGTGCAGACTGAAGGGGCAGGATTGCAGCTTGAGATTGATAGGCAAAAGGTCAAGGAACACCTGATTACTTTGAACGAGTTTAAATCTCCAGGGCCTGACGAGCTGCATCCTAGAGTAATAAAGGAACTGGCAGAAGAACTCTTCAGAACCACTGTCTATTATCTTTGAGAAATCATGGAGGACAGGTGAAGTGCCAGATGACTGTTGTTCCTATCTTCAAAAAGGGCAAGAAGGAGGAAGCTGGGAACTATAGGCCAGTCAGTCTGACATCAATCCCTGGGAAAATTTTGGAGCAGATTATAAAGAAGTCAGTCTGTAAGCATCTTGAAAACAATGCAGTGATTACTAGAAGCCAGCATGGATTTGTCAAGAACAAATCCTGCCAAATTAATCTGATCTCATTTTTTGATCGGGTAACCTCCCTTGTGGACTGTGGGAATGCTGTGGACATAATATATCTGGACTTCAGCAAAGCTTTCAACAAAGTGTCTCATGATATCCTGATTAGCAAGCTAGCTAAGAGTGGGCTAGATGGAACAACTATCAGGTGAATCCACAGCTGGCTACAGAATCAGACTCAAAGAGTGCTTATCAATGGTTCCTTCTCAAACTGGGGAGAGGTAACGAGTGGGGTACCACAGGGCTCGGTCCTGGGCCCACTGCTCTTCAACATTTTTATTAATAACTTGGATGAGGAGGTGCAGGGAATGCTTATCAAATTTGCAGATGACAGAAGGTTGGGTGGAACAGCTAATACTCTGGAAGACAGAAACAAAATTAAAAGCGATCTCGATAAGCTGGAGCGCTGGGCTGGAAACAACAGAATGAAATTTAATAGGGATAAATGCCAAGTGCTGCACCTAGGGAAAGGAAACCAAATGCAAAGTTACAGAATGGGGGACACTTGGCTCAACAATACTACAAGTGAGAAGGATCTTGGAATTGGTAGATCACAAACTGAATATGAGCCAGCAATGCAATGTGGCTGCAAAGAAGGCAAATGCTATTTTGGGCTGCATTAATAGAAGTATAGCTTCCAAATCGCATGAAGTGATAATTCCCCTTTACTCAGCACTGGTTAGGCCTCATCTTGAGTACTGCGTCCAGTTCTGGGCACCACACTTTAAGAAGGATGTAGACACACTGGAGAGGGTTCAGAGGAGGGCAACAAAGATGATAAAGGGACTGGAAACAAGGCCCTATGAGGAGAGACTGAAAGAACTGGGCATGTTTAGCCTTCGGAAGAAGAGACTGAGGGGAGATTATGATAGCACTCTTCCAGTACTTGAAAGGTTGTCACACAAAGGAGGGCCAGGATCTCTTCTCGATCATCCCAGTTTGCAGGACACGGAATAATGGGTTCAAGTTACAGGAACCCAGATTCCACCTAAACATCAGGAAAAATTTCCTGACTGTTAGAGCAATAAGATAATGGAACCAATTACCTAGGGTGGTGGTGAGCTCTCCCACTCTGGAGGCATTCAAGATGAAGCTGGACGGCCATCTGTCAGGGATGCTTTGACCTGGATTCCTGCATTGAGCAGGGGGTTGGACTCAATGGCCTTGTAGGCCCCTTCCAACTCTACTTTTCTATGATTCACCGCCTGACTGACAGTAGGAGGTCCAGGCATGGGGAGGAGGAGAAGGACCAGCATGCCTTGACAACCCTCTTTTTCCGCACCTGAGGCCTTGGGGTGTGGAGTAGAGGGAGACTGGCAACATCCAGTACACCAATATCCAGTACACTTGCTGTTCTGCAACTTCCATAAACTTCCATATTTAGAGAGTAACAGGCTTAGGCTGATTTTTATAGGGCTGTATTTTTTTAAAAAAACAACAACAACTATTTTAGCGGGGATTTTTTTCCTCAGTGCTGCCAGAATATTGTCAGCTGCAATGTGGGACTAAACATTAAGCATCTTCAGAGACTAGTTCCTTTCTCCAACCTGAGAATTTTAGACAGCTTTTTCCAAGCTAGTGCTGTCCATCGGTTTTGGACTATGACTCCCATCACTATGCTGCTTGGGCTGATAGGAGTTGTAACCCAAAACATCTGGATGGCACAGAGTTGGAGATGGCTGCTTTAAGAAGTTCAGTCTTGAATCTTCAGTCTTGAATGGAAACTTGGAAAAGACAGCAGGAGCATCTTCTGGAGATCATATTCTTGTATCTCCAGTACCTGCTAGTTAGTGGCTACCAAGGGCTGTC
Source organism: Shinisaurus crocodilurus (assembly GCA_021292165.1). Lineage (NCBI taxonomy): Eukaryota > Metazoa > Chordata > Lepidosauria > Squamata > Shinisauridae > Shinisaurus > Shinisaurus crocodilurus. Next base: position 89,050,584 of record CM037880.1, on the reverse strand, counting down.
TTCATTTAGAAACATAATAAATCAGAGCTGGGCAACACTGAGGAAGGATTCTTATCTCCAAACTTCAAGTCACCACTGTAATATATCTGCTTAGAACTTCCTCCTCTTACCTATATACTGTATTCAGGTAGCAGTGCACAGATTGAACTTTCCCTTGCTAATGATTAAATAAAGTCAGTTGTGCCTTGACTCGCCCAGCATCAGCGATTTCAAGATGGCAGCCCAACAAGTCAAGCTTTTCATTTCCTTGCTCTGTTTAGTTTTCCCCTGCCTGTAGCAAATTCTTCTATGTTTAGCAAATTCCTTTATCTATAGTTCTCTTCCAGAAGAGCTGCTTGGCATCCACATAACTGTGTAAATGCGATGGCCAATGGTCAGTGCAAGCTGATGAGCTGAACTGTGCAAGGGCTGCAACTGTTTCGCATTCCAAGTCCAGTTTTGCGCCAAATGCATTGCTTCCAGCTTTCAGAAGCCATCTTATTTGGTTAACAACAGTGCTCTTGTTTCACACTCCATGGGAAATTCACACTTTCCAAGTAACAAATGCCTCCTAAAACCAATTTCAGCTGCACACTATATAGTGTGTGTGTGTGTGTGTGTGTTTACTTGTTCAGTGTCAAGAAATAATTGCGTCATCAAGATGGCTAAGAGGAGGCACATACATGTGTTTAGCACACCCAGGTTTGGTTATTTTGTAATCAGGTTAGCTCTTCTCACTGAGGTAGGTGCAGGAGAACTCCAGCACCATCATCTTTGCATTCATTTTCTGCACTGCCTTTGACCTTGCCCCACGCCTCATCCTGCATGCCAAGTGATAGACAATTTTCTCAATTGATCCTACTAGACCTGTTCTCATATTTTGAGCCTTGCCTCAATCCCAGCTCTATCCCAGCTGCCTCTTCCTACTGCTAGAACAATCTTCCTGCTCTAGCATCCTATGCTCACGCTTCAAGGAATTTGTTCGAAGCCATGCTCTGCCTCTAAACATCTGTAGTACCAGGCTAGGTTGAATTTAAAGGATTTTGGATTTCTGGGAGTTAGTTTATTTGTTTCTTCAGCATAGTTGCTTGACAAATGAGAAATGAGTTACATGTACTGGCATCTCCATCTGTCTATCCACCTCCTGTAATCCAGGAGGCAGTGAATGAAGACTGAAGGATGAACTAGGCAGTAGAAGTGCTGATCAGCTCCCTGGAAAAGCAGAAGTGAAACCAAGGTGTGTGCTCTGATTAATCAGAAATGTATTTTGATTTGCAGTCAAACCGCTCATCCAGTGTTTCTGCACCCCTGAAAGCTGGGCCACAGTTCTTTTCTGAATTAAAAATGGGGGTATTTATATTTATATCCCACCCTTCCTCGCAAGGAGCTCCAAGGTGGCTAACAACCCATATAAAAACAATGCAACATATGAACAGCATTAAAATCAAAATTCTGAAATTACAAATACACAATAAAATGCAATAAAACCACCAGTATAACACCAGATAAATGTTGATAGAGTCTGGCAATATCCCCTGATGCCTATAAAGGCTTCCAGGCTTGCTTGCCTCACTCTTACACCTCAAATTGTGAAAGAGTAAGTTACCTACTTTCCAATGGGTCCATCATCCATCCATCCATCCATTTTTAATACTACCCTTCCTCCAACAAACTGGATGATGTACATGGTTCCCACAACAATCCCGGGGGATAGATTAAACAGAGACAGCGAGCATGTAGCTGATCCAAGGTCATATGATAAGTTTCATGGCAAAGTAGGGATTTGAACCTTGGTCTCCCTGGTTGTAATCCAATGCTTTGGTTACAGCACATTACATCAGACTATAGCCCAGGGGTGTGCAAGCTGCAGTCCTAAGGCCACATGTGACCCTCAGCCTGATTTCAAAAGCCCTCTGAATGAGATCAGTTCAGATCTCTGGCAAGAGAGATCTGTCCCTTCCCTTGCAGCCCGCTGGGCAGGAAAAGAGAGAGAAGGAGAAGAGGGAGTGGTAGAAAAGGAGAAAAAAAGGGGTGACAGAAAAGGGGCAACTTACCCACTTTTTGCTCTGGCCCTGCCTGTCACTGGCTTCAGGCCTGCCCATTGCTGACATGTGGCCCCAAGCAGATTACCTGTGAGGGAATGTGGCCCTTGACAGAAACAAGGTTGCCCGCCCCTGCTCTAGCCTATCCCTATTATTTTGGCATGAATCACTGTTCCAAGTGGGTCTCCTCAGGAATCAAGCCCAGAGCAGTGACTCATGCAAAAACACAGGAAGCCTACACTGAGGGCGGATGTTTGCTGCATCAGGAGTAGTGCTGGAGCCTATCATGCCTGATGCAAAAATGTGGCAGAATTACCTATCCCCAGCAGAGGCTGTCCTGAAGGAGGCATGGGAACAGAGCAGTGGCTCATGCAGAGAGCAGTGGGCAGCATCTCGGTTCACAGCAGCCTTTAACTACTTTTCTTGTAGTATACTCGTTTTTAAGAATTAAGGTGCACTCCTATGCATGTTAGACAGAAAAAAGCACTGCTGGCTGGGGAATGCTGAGAGTTTTAGGACTTTTTTCTGCTAAACATGCATCAGATTGCGCCCTTAGCGCACTGAGCAATCACATTGCTGAATTTTACTCAAGTTACCTGAACTAGAGCTTGCAACAACCACAGGGGAAAATAACTGCTTTGTTTTCTTTCTCTAGGATTCTCTTCATGCAGATAAGTAGAAAAGGGTACTGGTGGTAGAAGTACTTTAATCAACTCAGCTCTTATTCTTCAAAATGCAAGCTACCAAACAGAATTGGCCTCGCTGAGTCTTTTGCCTCTCAGATTTTGTGATGAGTCCCTCTTGACTGCAAATATTTACAGCATATCCAACCAAGTCAAAGGGGGAGAGACTTCCCATGTATTTACAAGAGGCTGTGCAAGGATTCAGTGCTTTCCTGAGAGGCTTTTAAAGTTAAGTAGGGCAAGTTAGTACTGTATTTGAAATTGCAGGAGTGAAATCATTTTGGTTTCCTACCTGAGCAGTTAAGAACCAACTGCAAGTAGCCCAGCTAGTTCGACGTAAGATTTACAAAAGTACCATTTTCTCCAACATTTCACAGATGACAATATGGACACACTTGTGCACTTGTAACACCCCTTTATTCCACATCAGGTACCACTGCCTCAACACCCCCACTATTACATAGTTGTGAAGATGCTTCTCCACTTCTTGGATGTTGTATTCCAGTGTTCTCCAACCTTGGGTCCCCAGATGTTTTTGGCCTACAACTCCCAGCATGCACCAGCCAGTGCTGGCTGGAGCATGCTGGGAGTTGTAGGCCAAAAACATCTGGGGACCCAAGGTTGGAGAACACTGTTGTATTCAATCACTCTATAGTCCATCTGGCTGGCTGGCTGCTGGCTGGCAATCTCCAGATGAAGTGAGAGAAAAGGCAGCAGCAGCTCCTCCAAGCTGGTTCCCCTCTCTGCCTTGTTGTCTGCTCCCCTTCTCTTATGTGTTTGCAGCATACCTGGAGACCTGTTCCCTACAGCAGGCGAAAGGTGACAAGACTACAGAGGGAGGAGTCATGAGTACCTCTTCTCCTGTGTCAGGTGGAGATATAAAGGCCTCTGCCCTGTGTCTAGGTTGTAATGTCTTCCAAGTGTTGGCAGAGTGCAACTTCTTCCAAGTGTTTGTAGATTGCAGCTTGCTAAATCCTATGGATGGATGGATGGGGAATGCTGGGAGTTGTAGGACTGTTTACTGTCCAAACATGCATAGGATTGCACCTTAAATGATTGTATTCATTTATCTGATCTTTGTTATTGGTGTGTGATCAATATCATGTCTCTGGTACACTGGTTGGGAGGTTTAACTCTTTACTGCCCCACATGCTGCAGTCATCTCCCTCGAAGCCGCTATTGGCCTGAAAAGAAAGCCTCCACTGGTACTCCACCAGGGCAATTTTGGGAGAGGGGGGGGGGATTTTCATTGGGACCATGCTATGTGGGGAGGAGGGGTTAATCTCCCTCACAACACAGTTTGGATCACAGCCCCTGATTTTTTGTGTTTTTTCCAGGGATGTTGAAGAGTCCTTGGTCTCGAGTCACGAGTCTTTGGACCCGAGTCTGAGTCCCTGGTCCAAAATGGTGACTCACGAGTCACGAGTCCTGAGTCACTCCCAAAGCTGACTCCACGAGTCCCTATTAAAATCAATGGGATTTCCCCCCAACAAAATAAGGCTACTTCAGATGTGTGGCTTAAATAAATTCTAGGCACAAGTGTGCCTTTTTATTTCAAAACTCTGCAACTGATTTTGGCAAGAACAGACCAGGCAGAAAAACCCAAAATAACCAGGCAGGCAGAGGAGGCAGGGAACCCCAAAGCAGGCAGGCAGAGGCCTTTGTCTTGGACAATTCAACTGTTGAACTGGTCAAGAAGAGACCAGGCAGGCAGAGGAGGCTGGGAACCCCAAACAGGCAGGCAGAGGCAGCCAAACCCAAAATGTCTGACCCTAACCCCCCACAACAACACATCAATCAAAATAAATCTCAACACATCGTTGGGGCTGCGCTCCTGGTAGCTGTCCATAGTGGCCGAGCAGCGGTGCGCCTCGCTTCCATGCGCTCTTCACCGGTGATCGCGCTCCTTCTGGCACAGCCAGAAGACTCATCAACAGCCCAGGGATGTTGACGAGTCCTTGGTCTCGAGTCCCGAGTCGAGTCTCGAGTCCCATTAAAAATATTGGGACTCGAGTCCGAGTCGAGTCAGAGGGGGGACTCAGTCCGACTCACGAGTTGAGTCCTCGAGTCCGAGTCCCCATCCCTGGTTTTTTCTGATAACAAAAATTAAAATGCCTGTATGCATTAAATGTTTGGCTCTTAATGTTTCCCTCACCTGCTGAGAGGATGTAAATGTAAAGGCAACTCTACTGGCCTAAGTGAAATCTTCAGTGCATGAAATAGGAAAATTAAAAATTAAGCTAGTTCTTCCTCTTCTTTAAAGATATCTTTGTTAGCATTTTTAAAATTTTCTTTCCTTAGCCTTTTCACCTTGGGCCTCCTGAAAACTTCCGCTCTCATGCATTCATTGCTTTCTCATTCCCAGTCAGCAAAGGTCTTGCCCCCTTACTATATTTTTGGTTTCAATTTTGTTTATATATGTAGGTTTTTTGGTGGCAGCATAGGGAAGCTGCTGGGACTTTGTTTTCAGTGTAAATGGGCAAGCTAAAGAATTGTCACTTGCAAAGTCAAAGAGGATTGAAGGAAATAAATAAAGCAATGCACACCATTTTAAAGTGCTCTCTTTTCCAGATAGATGTTTTCTTTGGGTAAGGGGCGCAAAGGGTTCCTGCTTGCTTTGCACATTTGTTTTTTTGTTTTTTTTTAACATTCAGCAGTAAGGGGTGAGAAACTAAAGAAGAGACTACTACCAACGAAGGTTGCAGTACTTTAACAAGCTCCAAACAGTCCACTGCAGATATACAGCTCTTTCTCTCTCTCTCTCTTTTAACTGCACTTATGGAATTCATAGATTTCATAGATTTCATAGATCATAGAGTTGGAAGGAGCCTACAAGGCTATCGAGTCCAACCCCCTGCTCAATGCAGGAACCTAGAGGAGAGGTCTCCCATCCAAGTAATAACCAGGCTTGACCCTGCTTAGCTTTCCACACTCAGACAAGCTGAGTCAGCATAACTATGACAAGATGTGGTAATGGCTACTGATATTCTTAACATGGTATTGGGCAGATTCATTGGGGATCTCTTCCTCCCTCAACTTTCATCACCAGTAGCCGTTCCAGCAAGCTGTGCTGAGGGAGATGACATAGTCTCCAATTGCCCTGAAAATGATGGACCCAGTCACAAAAACCCTTAAGCCATCACGGCTTCTCACTTTGTCGTGCAGAGTCCCAAATACCCCTGCCTCCCACAACTGCAAGCTACTTTAAGGTGCTCTTAAAGGGGCCATGGGCAAAATTGCAGCTAAGCGTGCAGTTTTACCTTAGCTGCAATTTTGCCCATGGCCCCTTTAAGAGTAACTGCATAGGCTTGAACAGCTGCAGTAAGCAGGGAGAGAACAGTGAGAGGGTCAGGTGAGGATGTGTGTGTGTGTGCGTGCACGTGCTCTACCTGCTGCCTCTGCTGCACGTTGCTGTGGGAAACGGATTAGCTGGGTGAAAAGGAGGTGGAGGCTGCACCTGCTGGCCTGGACTGATGGAGAGGTGAATGAGGGAATTTATCACATGATTCCTATCTTTATATTGCCAAAGATTTTATTTCCTATAAATAAAGCTGACTCTGTGCCTCTAACAGGTGAGGTTACAGTGTCAGAAAGAAATGCAAGAAAAATCCCCTTCTCTCTGAAGCACCATGGGGGGGGGGGGTAAGCTTCGCCTGTTGAATTTGTGCCAATCCTGACCATTTTAAAACATAAAGAAAAAGATTGCCCTGCAAGCAGTTCTGTTTGTCCATGAACTTTTCTCTGTGCCAAATGTGGTCAATATTTGGTTATTATTCCTTCAATAAAACAGGGGTGGGAATTGTGTGGCCCTCTAGATGTTGTTGGACTGCAATTCCCAGCATCCCTCACCATTGGCTCTGCTGGTGAGGGCAGCTGAGAGTTGCAGTCCAACAACATCTGGAGGGCTGCACAATTCTCACCCCTGCCATAAAAGGTACAAGTTTGCTTTGAGGCTATCTTTTTCCTGCTCTTTCCAAATCCACAACTGATGCACTATATAACTTTGACTTATGTTTCTAAATGTTGCAAAGTGTTTTCCTTCGGTATAAAACATGAAACAGGCTCCCTGGAGACACTGAAACTAAGTGGCAGTAACTCCTTTGCTTGTGTTGTGTTGTTCCGGTTTGTTTTATGGAAAGGACTTCTTTACTTTGGGATGTAATCCTATACACACTTTCCTGTGAGTAACTTCCATTGAACGTAATAGGACTTACTTCTGAGTACACATGGATGGGATTGCACTGTTATTCTGTTTTCAGAGCAGCGGTAAATCTTACTTGGCTCTACCTGTGTACCTCATGTGAAAGTCTTTTTCTAACACATGCTGAAGTGCCATGGAGAAAGCTCTCAACAGTAATGATTAGGATTCTTCTGCAAGGAATTTGGATTGTTTTTTTAAAAATGCATTAGAAGGGAGTTAGCAGAAAACACAACCTCCTCAAGAGAAAGAAAGAAAAAATCTCAACTACCTCAAATAGCAGCAACAAACATCATCATTCCATTTCGGCATTATTGTTCAATCACAGTGTTATTGTTCTTGTGTGTGTGTTTTTTAAAAATAAAGTACAATAGAGCCCACATGTGTTTTTTTTTCTGAGTGGAGAAAATGGAAGCTTGCAGGGTGGGCCTGTGAACCACTTTGCACACTCAGAGATATCTAAATGTTAAATATTATTATAAATTCAAAGATTTCTGTGCTTAAAATACTGCGGTTTTGTGTGTTTCCTCTAATAACTTTTGTACCTGACCATGCCCTTTGGTTGCCCAGCCATACCCTTGGCCACATCCTCATGTTGCCTGGTCACACGCTCTTGATCACACCTTCATGTTGCTTAATCATACCTCTTACAAATTCACATGTGTGTCCCTATTTTCATCTGTGAAATGTTGGAGCGTATGAGATGAAAGAAGGAGACTAGAAGGGAAGTTCTAGCAGCCCTGCTCAAAAACTACTTGATTTTCCCTTTCTTCCCTCCTCATTCCTTTATCCTTGTGTGTTGTGTCTTTTTAGATTGTAAGCCTGCAAGCAGGGACTGTCTTGTTTTATTGATTGACTGTAAGTCGCTCCAAGAGCCTTTTTTGCTGAGGAATGAGATAAAAATATTTATTAAATACATGAATAGATCTATTGATGGCTATTAGCCATGATTGCTAAATGGGCTTCTATGTTTGAGGCAATATATCTCTAAATACCAGTTGCTAGGCCCTGCTTGTGAGCTTCTAGATTCTAGAAGCATATGGTTGGCTACTTTTGGGAACAGGATGCTAGACTAGATGGATCTTTCGTCTGATCCAGCAGGACTTTTCTTATGACTACTGAGAAAATGCAAATGCTTTCTTTTTTAATTCACCAAAAATGCCTTATAAAAATGGTAGGTTTTACTACCTCTGTTCTAGTTAATACTCTGATTGCAAGCACATTCTTTGATAATCGGCATGCCAGCTAATTTCTGATTTCAGATCTAAAAGCGCAAACGCTAAGAACATTTCTTGGTGAACAGAAAGTATGCAGTTAATTGATTTGAATGAGCAGGGAAACATGTTAAGTCTTAGATGATGAGAACACTTTTTGGAGCAGATTTTGATTTTATTTTTTTTTAATGACAGGAAAATTAGTCTGGCTCTGGCAACAAGGCTAGAGTCTTGCTAGAGAGGGGGGAAATGTTTATTACTCCAAGAGGTTTTGTGTGGGAGTTTGAAAATTTGTTCTGCCTTCCTCTGTGCTTGGGAATGCCAACCTCTGAAACGGGTTGGTGTCCATGGGAATCACAGCAGTGGCTGTGCCCTCAAAAAGACAGCTGGCAGCCTTAACCGATTATTGTTGGATTCTTGCTTGCAGATGCACAGATTAGATGTAATGTGCAGTGATATCTCTAAAATATAACATATACTAAACCAAGCTTTCACACATTTAAAAAAACCATCCCCTCTTTGATGTAGACAAAGATTCAAAATACAAACACTGAAAATCAGAACAACAATGCAGTTTATGTGATCTATACCAAAGGGTAAATCATAAACCAGGAACACAAATAAAAGACCAACTAGAGGAAATTACCACAAATCAGCTCCAAACCCATCAAATCTTACACTTCAGTGCACAACCCGTAGTGAAATGTCAGGCTATCAGACCAAACCCCCTTTGAGAATTTGATACTTTCCTGCAAATTTTCACCACAAGCATTGTATCTAACATTATAAAATTGTAGTACTAGATCAACAGATATTCTGGTAGGTTTAAAAGGTATGTGTGGTGGAGAGAACTGAAAGAAGCAACTGATCTCAAACATTGGGAAACATAAAAAAACATTCTGGTCAAGCTCAACAAGAATAAGGGAGAATGCTTTAAAAAAAAATACATCAATGGTATTTATCACTGGGAACGTATCTGTGTGGCGTAGTGGTGAGAGTGTTGGACTGGGACTTGGGAGATCCGGGTTCTAGTCCCCGCTTGCCCATGAAACTCACTGGGTGACTTTGGGCCAGTCACTGGCTCTCAGCCTAACCTACCTCACAGGGTTGTTGTGAGGATAACATGGAGAGGAGGAGGAGGATTATGTAAGCCGCCTTGGGTTCCTTGCAGGAAAAAAGGCGGGGTATAAATATAATAAATAAATATGTACTTTAAATCCTAAACGCTGGAGGGGACATAATAAAACAGGAATCTTCTTTCATATGTGTTGGTAATGTACAGTGGTAGAGATATTTTGGAATAATGTTTTTCAGGAACACAGCAAATTCTGAAACAACATACCAAATAATGTGAAAATGGCTTTACTTTCTTCATAAAGAATTGCTTCACAAAGAATTATTAACATTTATGTTTGTAGTTGCAAGACAAGTTATAGTTAAACTGGCAAATAGACACACATTTTTCAACTGGTTTTTGGTATAACCAGTTATTGGCCATTGCCTTTGCAGAAAAGTTGACCAAAGAAATAAGTGTGGCAATTAAAAAAATGAAGTCGACAACGTCTTTGAAACATAGCATAGTTTTATTCATTATAGAAATAAAAAAAAGACATTGACACCATTGTGCTCCCATGAATAATTGTGGAAAGGCATTTTTGAATGACCCAAAACTCGTATACAATCCTTAATGAACACTCTGGAAAATATTAAAATACTATTAAATGAATGTAATGAATTGACAACCACTGTGATACTGTTTGTTGCTACTGTTGATTGTTATTTAAGTCTGTCAGTTCAGTTCAGTTCAGTTCCATTGTTTATAACCCTAGGTCAAGGGTGGGCAACACATGGCCTGCAGGGCACATGTGCCCCCCCTGGCCTCTAGTGTGACCCCCATCCCTACGTGACCAACAAAATTTGGCAATATGTCAGCAGCAAAAAAAATGGTAATTTGCTGCTGAATTTTGGTGGCAAACCATGACGGAGGCTATAAAGGGACAATTTTAGCTTAAAAACAAGCTACATTTGCCCCTTTTCGGCCTCCATTGTGCTTTGCCACTGGAATTCGGTGGCAGACTACTGTTTTTCTTAGCCAGCGCCAGCACCACACTGCCAAATCTCAGTGGCATGGCAACAGCATGAGTGCAGACCCTGAGGGGTCCAGGGGGTGGGAAACTGCTCCCAGATCCACTGAAGTTGCCCACCTCTGCCCTACGTCAACACAATGGGCAGAATCCAACGGAGTGCTTCCACCCCTGACAGTTCTCTTCTGCCCCACTAATTCTGTTGCGCATGAGGCCCCCACTGCTCTAGTCTGGAAGTGGCCAAGAATGGAAAAGGAAAACTTGGGGGAACCATGAGGTTTGAAGAAGTACAAAAAATCTTTAGGGAAAAAACCCTAAGTGGGTTGTGGGGATCCCCAAAGCAGCCCCTTAAGGACTCAGTGGCATGAAATGTTGAGAAACTGAGAGGGGAAAAACATGACAACCAGGTGGGAGCGAGAATGGAATGGAGTAGTTGAAAAGGGAGGAGGAAGCATATAGATGTACAAGAGGAGTAATAACCATCAAATTGTCTGGGTAGGACACTTCCTGGGTAACGTCCCCAGGGACAGAGCTCAGAGCTGCCCATTAAAATCAATTGAGAAATCTAAGATTTTTATGTAACTGGGATTGGACATAAGTTTTTACATACACACACACCAGGGGGAAAAAACCAAAATATAGTAGCAAAGAGAAGAGTTCCTGCTCTTTCTTAATCAGTTCTTGTTTAGCGTGAAACTTTAAAAAAAAAAAATTCTGGTGATGCAAATCCTAAAGCAAACACAATTTATTCTCCATTTGCAGGTTGTGGTTGTGGCATTTCAGATGGAAGGGATTTCGGCTTCTTAGTTTTGAGATAATATGTGGCTGATTTTGAAATGGGTGAACAAAGACTCTTGAAAAATAACAGGGGACCCTGCTGGCTGTAAGATTTGGACCAGTGGGGAAAAAAAGTGTATTTTTTCTATTTTATGCCCTTGAAAGAGCAGTCCTGTGGTCCCTGGGCAAGCTTCCCAGGGACCATAGGACGGCTCAGAAAACCCCTCCAGTGCTCTGACCTTGGATAGGGGGAGCTGGAGATCCGACCCCAGACCCCTCCCCCTTGCAGCAGGCGCAGTGAGAACAGTGCCAGATGCCTCTTCAAGGTTGGAAAAGTGACCGAGGAGGCGGAGGAAAGGAGGCGTTCTGTTGGGCAGGGAGGGGAGGAGACCGGAGAAGCCACAACAATGTGAGTTATCCTGAGCCTCCTCCAGACTCCCTTCTTCGCCCTCTGAAGCACCCTCGCTAGACAGGCTGAAAGGCTATACTGTAGCCCAGTGGACATGGGAAGACAGAGAGAAATCCACAATATAGTCTATTGTAACTTTACAAAATAAAATTGAATCATTTATGGAAATCAGAATTTACTTGGAAAGTAAAAGGGACAAAATTTAATAAGGGCACACCCTCGCCACTTGGAAGCCTCTGAACCTGGAGGTGTCCAAGTTTCTTATGAAAAGGAAAACACCCATCTAGTGAAAATCAGGAAAGATGGAGGACGGGTAGGGCATAAGAAACTGCTTCAGCCCAGTAGGGCTTAGGAAACTTGGAAGCCTCCGAATTTGCGGGCTTCCGGAGCAAGGGCACAATTGATAGGATTGTGCCCTTATTAAATTGGGTTCCTTTTCCTTTCCAAGTAAATTCTGATTTCCATAAACAATTCAATTTTATTTTGTAAAGTTACAATACAATATATTGTGGATTTCCCTCTGTCTTCCCATGTCTGCTGGGCTATAGTACCATGTTTGGGCCCTGGACGATATTGGGATTCTTTTTGTTCTTTTTAAAGAGGATTTTAAAATACGATGTCTCTGGAGGTCTGGACTATCCAGAGAAGAGATTGTGTATCAAGGTGTTTTATGAATGTTGACGTATGAAGGGGTGTCAGACTGACTGGGGGAAGGACAGAAAGTTAAAAATAACTATGTGTGCCCCCCCCATCCTTCATGGAAACCCTGTTGAATCTTGTTTACTAGCCTCTTTCTAACATTTAACATTTTGACCTCTGCACTGTGCTAAATCCATGTTTTCAGGATGCCATTTCCAATTAATCCATGATTTGATGTCACCTGAGTACAGGGCTGGCCCCTACCATTAGGCACAGTGAGGCAACCACCTCAGACAATAGATGCTGGGAGGCAGCAGTGGCAGCCCCCTAGTTCTTCTTCCTGAGCCCCTAGGCAATTCCCCTCTCAAGGACACAGTTGTGTGCACCGCACAGCCTGTTCTGCACCCCCTAAACTAGCCTGCTGCCTCCAGGTGTGGTAGAGGACACTATCCCACTGCCAGTATTGAAGTAAGATTCAGCTGCCAGTCTAGTTGGCTTCTGTACCAGAAACGGGGGAGGGCCATTTTGTCTTTTGCCTCGGGTAGCAAAATGTCTTGGGCCAGCCCTGCCTGAGTGTTATATCCAGTGCAGCTTCTTCTGTGACAATTAACCTTGGATTGCCTGTGCTATGCAGGCCCAAAAGATCTTTTTGCAACTTTTAAAAAAAATTCCAGTTACGTACTTCTGTAAATTCTACTAGTTTAATATCAACATTATTTTAACCATGATATTGTCATCATCACCAGTATCCAGAGAGGGGAAAATACAGTTACATTTGAACATTTGCTTTACAACAAGGCCCTCTGTTCTATGCAGCCTAACATTTCAGCCTCACGAAAGGAAGGAATAGATTAAATACAGACAAGCAATATAAATGTCTGAGAAAATGTTGATGACAATAGGAAGTGCTCAAAACAGGGCTGTGAAGAGGAGGGAGACAAATAATAAAGAGAAACATCTGTGTAAGATTATGTTACCACAGGGAAGGAGAAAGCCCAAGAATTGCTGTTCCTCTGAAGAAGAATGCATTGCTGCCCTTTTTCTGTCTCCTGTGACTGTTTCAGGAACTAGTAAGCTTCCCCTAGACTCTAACTGCGGCCACAGGTTTGGTGGGTTAACATAGACTAGGGGTGTGGAACCACTTTCAACCCAAGATTCAGAGAAGCTCTCGGGGCCCATATTCCAGTAGTGGGTGGGGCCAAAAGCAAAAGGGGTGAGGCCAAAATACCAGCATATTTTTGCTTAAACCTCTTACTGCCAGCATGTAAGTTTTAGGAGAGGCATTTCAAACGTTTAGACTGGGGGGAAAATGTGCAAAAGCTGGGAAAACACCAAACTGCTGGGAGAAAGGGAATGGGGCCATGGGCAGGAAGCATGACTATTTGGGGAACCCTAGATGGCCAGAAAGAGTCCTCAGGTGGACCAGATATAGTCCACAAACCTGAGGGTCAACACCCCTGACACAGAGCCTCAGGCAAAAGACCAAAAATGCCACCCCTCTCCACTGGATGTAAGCTTACTTAAAATGGTACCTGATCAAATCTGCTGCCTGAAGCAACTGCGTCATAAGGCCAGCCCTGGTTAACAGTAGTAAGTGAGATGGCCACCGTTTTTCTAGCTCTGCTCCTGTGCCTTTAATAGCTTTCTGGCAAGCAGAAACTCTGCAGATAAAGCTTTTCCTGGCATGGAGATAAATGATGGGGAAAGCTTCATTAGCTTAATTTCTTGATGTTAAGCAGAGCTGCTGGTGCAGGGACAGGAGCAGAAAAAGTAGTCTTCAAATACAGACCTGGATTCTACTAATATTATACATACCTGCTATTGACAGCTTTTTTTGTCGGACAAATATGTCTGTTAGCCATTTCCCATAAATGATATTTTGGTATGGCTTTTGAAGGGCCAGATTAGATTTCCTAGCAGGAATCCTGTGCCGCTAACAGCTACATTATGAGTAGAAATCCCATCTCTCTCCCTCTCTCTGCATGCAGGGAATAGCATCACCTACTAAATTTCTACTTGTCACATAGCTATGGTACAGGAGCCTGGCCAGAAAAAAGTAAAGAACAACAGGCAGCAAGGGGCACCATACAATTTATTCTGCCCTACGTTATGCTGGTCAAAAGTTAACCTGGATCAATGCGTCTACTTTTAGGCTGTACTGTATTGTTAAGTGTCCCATGCAATTGAATTGACGGAGTCCAAAATTGAATTCAAAGAACCATCAAGATTATAAGCAACTTAAAACTGATAATTTGAAAATTTTTAGTTTGAAGTGGAAACTTAATCCCCCCCCCCCTTCTAGGTTCATAAAAAGCATCCCTATTCGTCTGATTTAGTATGCTGGTGCTTCAAAAATCATAGTGTATGCATGAATATATTTATCTCTGAAATTGTAGTTCAGGATTTGTCCCTCTCTTTGGAGCCAGTTTGAGATGTCTCGCTGCGTGTTTGACTCTTTGGGGCTGATGCTATTGTGGGAAGTCAAGGCAGGATGTACCGTTTAACCACAAATGTCATAGGACAGAAAACATTCCAGTTGCTTTCAGGGCCAAATCCCACATGTATACAGAAGATTGCCTTTCTGTGAAGAAGAATAATATCCAGAACTACACTAGGTTAAACAACAACAAAAATTATCCATGTTCTCTAAAAGAGATAGTCCCTTCCTGTGTTTCTGGAACAGAACCCAGTTTAAGGCCATGCAGATGGGTGCAGGTTTGAGTCTCCATGACATAACCCCAGACACAGGGAGCAGGTTTAATCCCCCACCCGCTGGTGTCCTCAAATGTATCCTTATGCTTTTTTCATATAAGTCAGAGGTGGGCAACTTGTGGCCCTCCAGATGTTTTGACCTACAACTCCCATCAGCCCTAGCCGGCATAGCCAATGTTTAGGGATCATGGGAGTTGTAGGCCAAAACATCTGGAGAGCCACAAGTTGCCACCCGTGATAGAAGTGCATGGTTGCCACTTGCTCCGATGTAGGGGAGAAAAGCACTGTGCCCTCCACCCTTGACATTGGGTTACATCCTTAAGCAGTGGTGCTTGCACTACACAAGCCCTCCGTCTGCCCACAATCCAGTCATGATCAGCATTTCATTACTTTGAGCTAAAGACTGACTGACGCATGCAAGTTGGGCACTTAGGATCTCTGTGACTATTTTTTACCAACAGCTGCAATTATAGAAATGATGGGTAGTTTCTACAGGATGTATCCCAGATGTAGGAGGGATGCTGAGAAAAGAAGTGGCAGGCATCCACGTGTGAAGTGGCCCAAGGAACTTTCTTTGCATGTATTTTGCTCCAAAAGGGCTTATGCGACGGCAATAGATTGGACTGCCCAGGCTGCTGACCACTATGGCCATTGATACATATATTAGTGTGGAGAGAAAGCCTGACAGGACACATACCTTCCCCCCTCTGTCGCCTGCACAATCTCTGCCCAGGGCAGGGAGGCTCAGTTCCGAGCAGACATTTACACATAGCACATCTGCATTCACCTCAATAGGACACATCTACATTTACTCCAGTGGTTCCCCTCCAGCAGTCTCAAAGAGCTGCCAAGTACCCACAAGCACCCCAAGGGGCGCCATGACCCCCGCTGAGCAGAACCAGTTCAGCCTGTCATCAGAAGAGAAGGTGGAGGCGAGGAAGGGGGTAAAAAGGGAACAACTAAGCCCCAGCGGGTTGTTGGGAACCTGGTGCAGGACTGCACGGAACGGACCTCCGGCTTCGGCCAGACCAGGACTCTCTCAACCCCCAAGCCGCATGCTTGGGAGCCTGCTGTTGTAAGTCTGTATATTTGCTGAGAATAGTCAGGATTAGCTTACAGTGTTAGTTTTAGTTAGTCAGGTTCTCTAGTGTAATGTATATACTGCCTGTAACCCTGCAAGCCTCTTTCAGTCTGTTTTGTGTATTGGAGCTTCACGCTTCACTGGGTTTTATAGACTGTTCTATTTACTGTGAAATTCCTTATCTATCTGACCCGCTTCGCTCAATTAAAGGTGTTATAAACAAACTCGGCAAGGGTGGAAGCTGTCTCTGGTTCAGTGCAATTCAGCGCGGTTGCCCTCAGTTAACCTGGGAGCCGCTTACGGGAGTTTTTACTGTGCCGGTTAACCCGTTAACTCCCGAACTCACAGAAAAGGACCGGCGACAGTCCTTCACAATTAGTGTTAATTGGTTCAAGTTTGTCGGCCGACTGGTAATAGGATAGGCAAGGGATTATGAACCCCAGGCCCGCGGGCCAAATCCATCCCTCCATGGTTCCCCACCCCCTTCCCCCAACCACTGCTTATTTTGTGCTTTCTTGGCTTTAGTACAGTTTTTCCCTCATTCTAAAAAGTTGAAATGGCTCACCTAAGGCTTAGCTAGTGGCATTAAGAGCTCTAAGCTAAAATATGCTGGTATTTTTGGCCCCACCTTTTTTGCCTTCAGCCCCATCCTCCACTGGAATATGCCCCTCCCCAACTTCTCTGAAACTGAATTTGTCTCTTGGGCTAAAGAGGTTTAACATGCCTGGGATAGACAATATAATATTTTATGGGTTGTATCCAATAGTGGCCATCCGCCAGCAGAACAAAACCTGCTGGAGGAATGGATTTCCCCTGCAGCCCCCACCATGCCCTGGCAAATCAGCTCAGAAGGGTTGGAGGAACCTCTGGAGAAGATTTGGGCAGTGCACAGCGGCTGCAGGATGGAGGGGAATAAGCAGGAGTCCAGTTGCATGAGTGGATGTCTGTGTCCACAACACTGGATTTTTAGCCCTATGTTTTGTCCAGCAGTAGGCACCAAGACTCAAGGTAGATTTCCACATTGCTGGCATGCAGTTTGTTTTCATGGTGTATGAGAAACTATTTGCTGTGATGGGTTTTTAACTTTTTTTAACACTATTTTATCTGTGAATGTAGTTTTATCAGTTTCCTGTATTGGATTCCCCTGGAATGGGCCTACCAGCATTCACCTGGAAAATGGATGATGAAGAAAAGGGCGGGGTGGTGGAGGTATAAAAATAGGAAGGGAATTGGAAAGTTGCTGCAGGGCTGAGTTTGGCAACAGAACATTGTGTGGAAAGGAGGGAGGCCTGTGGCTTATGCTGGCTCAGCTTGTCTGAGCGTGGAAAGCTAAGCAGGGTCAGGCCTGGTTATAACTTGGATGGGAGACCCCTCCTCTAGTTTCCTGCATTGAGCAGGGGGTTGGACTTGATAGCCGTGTAGGCTCCTTCCAACTCTATGATCTATGAAATCTATGAAATGAATAGACGGGGGGTGGGGAGTGAAGGAACCTAAAGAAATGCAATATTATTTTTGTCATGCTGACAGAAAAAGAAGCACACAGCTATGGGCACAGGCAGCATTCCGGCGGCACTGTGTTTATGGTAGCAAGAAGCACCAACAATAGGGTAAATTTGCCATCTGAAGTCTGGCCAGATGTAAAGGGGAGACAGTGCTCTTGCATCTTTAATGATTGGGTAGAAGAAGAGAGAAGCCTGGCCAAGGCTGTTAGGCTGATAATAAATGCTGATGTGCAGGAAATGGCCATAGTGTGGCCACACCTATAAAAAAACCCATCCCTGATTACCCATTGGATCCTTTTAGGACAGTCTTCTCCAACCTTGGGTCCCCAGATGTTTTTGGCCTACAACTCCCAGCATGCCCCAGCCAGCATAGCTCTCAAGTTTGGAGATCACTGCTCTAGTCCCTTTCAGCAGATAGCTCAACACAGAACAGGCCAACTCTGCTTCCATCTCTTTGTGCACGATAGGCTCCTTGTCACCTTCCTCCAACTCCTACTCTTCTATCTTGGCAGAGCGCTAGGGGCGTTGGCAGAGCGCTAGGGGCAGGCCACGCCGAGTAAGGGGAACAAGGGATCGATGCTTAATATCTATCCCTTGTTCCGGGCCTGCCCAGAGCCAAGGGATAACTGGGGGATGTGTTGCTCCTCCCCCCACCCTGCGTTTGCTGTTGTGCAATGCCAGGTCCGTTACCCAAAAAACATCTCTCATCCATGACTTGATCATGGATGAGGGTGCGGACCTGGCATGTGTTACGGAAACCTGGCTGGATGAGGCTGCTGCTCCTACTCTGGCGGCCTTGTGTCCGGCCGGTTTCTCGTATGCCCAGCAGCCAAGGGTTGGGGGACGGGGAGGGGGAGTGGCTGTTATCTACCGGGAGTCCTTGGTCCTCACCAGACTCCCTCTCCGGGAGACCAAGTTTATTGAGTGCATGTACTGGAGGTTGGGTCCAAAGGGCAGCCTGGGGATTCTGCTCGTGTACCGTCCACCCCGCTGCACGACAGACTCCCTGGCCGAGGTGCTGGAGGTGGTCTCTGATGTGCGTGTGTTGTCCCCCAGGCTAGTGGTGCTGGGGGACTTCAACGTGCATTCGGGGGCTGCCCTCACGGGGGCACCTCGGGACTTTATGGAGACCATGGCTTCCTGGGAGCTGCACCCTGTATTAACTGGACCTACCCATGTAGCCAGTCATGCACTGGACTTGGTTTTTGTTTCCGGAGAGGGGGGAAATGATCTGGAGATCGGGGGTATCTCCACCACCCCCTTGTCATGGTCAGATCACTATCTGGTGGGGTTGGATTTCTCGGTGCCACAACCCCTCTGCAGGGGTGAGGGACCTATTAGAATGGTCCGCCCCAGGCGTCTTATGGATCCGGATGGATTCCTGAACGCGCTTGGGGAATTGGAGCACACAAACGGTAGCTCGGTCGAGACCCTGGTGAATGACTGGAATGCTGCAATCACCAGGGCATTAGACCGAGTTGCTCCGAAGCGCCTTCTTCGTCTAAACAGAGCTCGCGCGGCGCCATGGTTCACTCCGTCGCTGCGAGCTCTGAAACAAGAGGTGAGAAGGCTAGAGCGCCGATGGCGAAATTCCCGCTCCGAAGACGATCGAACACGGGTTAGAGCTGCATCTTCAGCCTACCGGGTGGCGGTGAAGGCAGCAAAAAAGAATTTCTATGCTGCCTCCATTGCGTCTGCAGAGTGCTGCCCCAGGAGGCTGTTCCAAGTGGTCCGGAGTCTGGTCGGTCCAGCCGCTCCGGACCCAATGGAACAGTCAAAAGCCTCCTGTGAGGCTTTAGCGAAGCACTTCGCAGATAAAATCGATCGGATTAGGAGTGGGATATCGTACGTCGTGGACACAGGGAGTGAGCGGGAGGAGGCCAATGGCAGACCGGTTTTGTGGGATCGGTTTCGGCTTCTTCCTTCTGATGAAGTGGACAAGGTGCTTTCATCTGTGAGGCCGACCACCTGCTTGCTTGACCCTTGCCCGTCCTGGCTCATCATGAGCTGCAGGGAGAGACTGGGTGAGGGGATCAAGGCAGTGGTGAATGCCTCCCTCGAGGAGGGAGTGATGCCATCAGCCCTCAAGGAGGCAGTAATAAGACCGCTTCTAAAGAAGCCCTCCTTGGATCCCCAGGATTCAAACAACTTTCGCCCAGTCTCCAATTTACCATTTCTGGGCAAGGTGATCGAGCGGGTGGTGGGTGCTCAGTTGAAGGCACACTTGGATGAAGCCGATTATTTGGATCCGTGCCAATCGGGCTTCAGGACTGGACATGGGACGGAGACGGCCTTGGTCGCCTTGGTGGATGATATGAGGAGGGCTTTGGATAGGGGCGAATGCTCCTTTCTAGTCCTCCTCGATCTCTCAGCAGCTTTTGATACCGTTGACCACGGTATCCTCCTGGACCGTCTGGAGGGCTTGGGCTTGGGAGGCACTGTATTGCAGTGGTTCCGGTCCTTCCTCTCTGGAAGGTATCAGGGGGTAGTTCTCGGGGAGGAGGCTTCGGACCCTCGGCTGCTCACTTGTGGAGTGCTTCAGGGTTCCATCCTCTCCCCGATGTTATTCAACATCTACCTCAAGCCGCTGGGAGCTATCATCAGGAGGTTTGGGGTGCAGTGTCATCAGTATGTGGATGACACGCAGCTCTACCTCTGTTTTAAGTCCTCACCGAGGTTGGCCGTTGAGACCCTGTCCAAGTGCCTGGAGTCAGTGGCTGGCTGGATGGGAAGGAACATGCTGAAACTGAACCCCGACAAGACCGAGGTACTTCTGGTGGGGGACAAGGGAAGGTTAGGGGATGTTGACCTCGTGCTGAATGGGGTACATCTACCCCTGAAGGACCAGGTCCGCAGCTTGGGGGTCATTCTAGACTCCCAGCTGTCCATGGAGGCTCAGGTGGCAGCTCTGAGCTGGGCGGCGCTGTATCAACTCCATCTGATACGGCAGCTGCGCCCCTACCTTCCTAATCACTTGCTCCCATCAGTGGTTCATGCCTTGGTCTCCTCTCGCCTAGACTACTGTAATGCGCTCTACGTGGGGTTACCCTTGAAGACGGTCCGGAAGCTTCAGCTGGTACAGAACGCGGCGGCTCGCCTGATTAAGGGCAGCCGCCGGCGTGATCACATCACGCCAGTGCTTAATGAGTTGCACTGGCTACCAGTTGCTTGCCGAGCCGAATTCAAGGTGTTGGTTTTGACCTTTAAAACCCTACACGGCTCCGGCCCAGCTTATCTCAAGGAGCGCCTCCAGCAACATCAAGTAGGCCGCTCAACAAGGTCTGCCACGGACGGCCTTCTCCTTATCCCATCAGCCAGAGCAGCCAGGCTGGTGGGGACTAGGAAGAGGGCCTTCTCTGTGGCGGCCCCCACATTATGGAACTCCCTCCCTAGTGACCTTCGCCATGCCCCCTCCGTGATGAGCTTCCGCCGTGCATTAAAAACATGGCTGTTCAGGCGGGAATATGGGTTGGGTTAGGTTTTTAAAAGAACTTTTTATATTGTTTTAATTATTATTATATTTTATTGTATTGTTTTATTGTATTTTAATTGTACATCGCCCAGGGTGGCCGGGTGACCGGCCAGATGGGCGATTAATAAATATAAGAAATAAATAAATAAATAAATATCTTCCCTCAATTACAACAGTAGCTACAGGACAGGACACACATTTCTATGGTGTCATACTCCAATTCTCAGGGTCCTCTGGCATCTTGCTGTTCCTGTTTGGCAGTATTAGTCCTTCACCTTTCAGAAGAACTATAGAATCCTTAAAGAACATTCATATCATATGACTAGACTTCTAGAAGGTTCAGTTCAGCACAGGCTCTTCAGGAGGAAACATCTCTCAGAGAGACTCCAAGACTGAGACAAGGCCTCAGCTCAGCCCAGCAGACTGCCAGACCTTACAGACTGAGTTTGGCTAAAGAGCACAAACATCCAGACACAATTAAGGCCAGGTTGTTTTTTATATATAATATTGATGTGAGTATGTTTGTGCATTTCCAGAGAGCTTTGTCAATAAGACACGAGATTCTTGTTACACTGCAGTGGTGTCTGTCTGTTTTGTTCCTCTAATAGGGGGAATCCCCCTGTCTCCTAACTCAGCGTGCCCCCTTATAGTAAAGTGCCTGGTTTCTTAAAGGTTCTCCACCAATTCCTGTTGGATTTATTCCCAAATGTTTTACCATGTAACATGAAAATTAGATCACTTTGTGTTAAAGCCAGACCTGATCTTCCTGTTGCACCAATTGCCCCCAAGCTCTTACAACAGATTGGCAGGTCAAGGGTAGCTCTGCAGCTATGCAGTTTTTGAGCTGCCATCTTGTGAAGAGTCTCTCTTCTGTGATGGCTTTAGAACCTATTATCCCTAGTATACCATACAGAACCTTCAACATATTTTGCAGGACAGCAACCATCTTGTGAAAGGATAAATTCTAGTCGCCACAATTATAATCAGATGAGAGGGTTCTCAGCCCCTCAGTTATACTTTTTGTGGGGAGGGAGTATCAGTCCTCAACTATAGTTTAGGGAGGGAAGATAATCTCTCCCATTGACAAGACCGAGGTACTTCTGGTGGGAGACAAGGGAAGGTTAGGGGATGTTGACCTGGTGCTGAATGGGGTACATCTACCCCTGAAGGACCAGGTCCGCAGCTTGGGAGTCATTCTAGACTCCCAGCTGTCCATGGAGGCTCAGGTGTCAGCTGTGAGCCGGGCGGCGCTGTATCAGCTCCATCTGATACGGCAGTTGCGCCCCTACCTTCCTAATCATCTGCTCCTATAAGTGGTTCAAGCCTTGGTCTCCTCTCGCCTAGACTACTGTAATACGCTCTACGTGGGGTTACCCTGGAAGACGGTTCGGAAGTTGCAGCTGGTACAGATTGCAGCAGCTCGCCTGGTTAAAGGCTGCCGCCGGCGTGATCACATCACTCCAGTGCTCAAAGAGTTGCACTGGCTACCAGTTGTTTGCCGAGCCGAATTCAAGGTGTTGGCGTTGACCTTTAAAACCCTGTACGGCTCTGGTCCAGTATATCTCAAGGAGCGCCTCCAGCAACATCAAGTAGGCAGCTCAACAAGATCTGCCACGGATGGCTTTCTCCCTGTCCCATCAGCCAGAGAAACCAGGCTGGTGGGGACTAGGAGGAGGGCCTTTTCTGTGGCAGCCCCCAATTTATGGAACTCTCTCCCCAGTGACCTCCCCCATGCCCCTTCCTTGATTAGCTTCCGCCGGGCATTAAAAACGTGGCTTTTCAGGCGGGAATATGGGGTGGGTTAGGATTTTAAAGTTTTGTACAGTTTTTAATTGTGTTTTATACTGTGTGTGCGTGTGTGTGTGTCCCCCCCTTGTATTTTATTGCATTGTACATCGCTCAGAGTGCGATTTTATTGCATTGTACATCGCTCAGATGTCTGGCCAGATGGGTGATTCATAAATATAACAAATAAATAAATAAATAAATAAATTGTTTGCGAGGCATCTTCATTTTCCCTTCTCTTATTTTCCCTTCCTTCCTTCTGTTGTCTCTCTTTCTCTTAATTTCTCTAATCATTCCCATTTACTCTTCCCTCTTTCATATTTTTATTTTTTGGCATGATAACAATTTTGGGAGGTGCTCACGCATTGGGGATGGGGGGGGGCTGCACTGGTTTCTTGTACAGTTAAAAAATAAATGTTTAGAATAAACCCTCGCCGGCAGTTGTAGTCCAAAATATCTGGAGGGCACCAGGTTGGGGATAGCTGATACAGACATTCCCTTATTTCTTCAGGCAAGTATAACAATACCTTGGGTCAACCCTTCATAAAGAAGAAAAGTTCTCTCGATTTATTTATGCTGCTGGAATGTGTGACATTTATCCTGAATGGAGCCTTTCAATGAAATGTATGGCCTTAATAAAGGCAACATGTGTTGCCAGTGTTATTTTTAAATATAGCTAGGTAATAATTGAGCCCTTAATCTATTTTCATGAGGCAGTAACAGTCTATAATTATATATTCAGTTGGAAACTGCATATAGATTTTTACATAAATTTAATAAATATCAATCACTAAAGTAAATACAGTACTTTTGGCATTCAATAAGGTTCTTGCACACAATTTTGCCAATGTTTTTTTTTTTTTCAAAATCCGTATGAACAATATAGAGAAAAGTCATATTTAATTGAAATACACTACCTAGCCCCAAACTAAAAAAACAAGTTTTGCAGTGCATGCTTTGCTTAAAGAATCTTTATGAAACTTTATTCTAATCTTTATTCTAATATGAGCTCATCAATTTACCCTGGATTTTTTTTTCTTTTCTGGCTCTTATTTAATTATAGTTGGGCATTCAGAGTGAAGTAAAACTGTAGTGTGTTTTTAAAAATAATAGTGTAAAGAGAAAGCCAGGGCAGGTACACACAGACCACCCAGACCCCCACCTTTCACCCACTTGCTCACAATAGAACACACATGCAATAGAACCCCCACGCCACTTCCCCTTCCTGGGCAGCCAAATGAGCTGTAAGACATTCCAAACAGGAGAGGGGCACCAAGATGCCTAGTGGCCACAAAGAAGTGGCAAGTACTCCTAAGCACCCTAAAGTACCCAGAGAAACAGGTACTCTGACCCATTTGACAGGTCAGGAGGGGAGGGGGGCGCAGGAGGGAGGAGGGAGCCAAGAAGAAGGGATAAAAGAAGGGGCTTGTGGTGGGAAAAGGTTGTTGGTCGTGGGCAGCAAGCTGCGCGGAGGTCTAGGGCTTCGGTCTGACCTCAGGATCCAGCCCCGGGCAGCTCCCGGTGAAACTAGCTGAATTCGCCTAGCCGCTGAGCTACGCAGCTGTCGAGGAATCAGGGTCATTCCAGGTAAACCTGTGTACTGTTGCTATGACTCGCTCTATACCCATGTCAATTGCAGGCGCGTGCTTTGCATGCTGCTTTTGTGTATGTTTTGATACACTCAATTAAACTCTGTTTACCTATAAACATTGCAGTGGCTCCCATTCATAAAACTGCTTCCTTCACTGTCCTAGCATTAAAATTGGCTGCAGCTTTTGCCTAAGTGCCGCGGACCGTGCGTAAAGGGCTAACCTTGCTCCGGTTAACCCCTGGGTACCCGGACCCGCGCAAAGGACCGGCTTTGGTCCTTTTTCACAAATAGTGCTCGACCTGACACATTTTGCAGCCTTCCTAGCTTTTGTTTCAGATTGTGGAGGAAAAGGAAAATAGGTTGTGAAAGAACACCATTTATTCAAGTAGCTTTGTGTCTGAACTGAAACATAACATGGCACTCCTCAGCTAGTTTACATATCACTTAGTATTAGCTATCTGATGGATGGAGGTGGATACATCGCTATAGTGTAAATACACATAGACACAAAAAGCCAGTGTGCTGCTTCCCTCGTGTATCCAGATACTAAATGCCTGCTGAATGTGTTTGAGCCACAGGTGTTCTATACAAGGTACAACCAGATTCATTATAAAGTTAAGTACAGTAATACCTTGGATTGCAAGTAACTTGGTTTGAGAGCGTTTTGCAAGACAAGCAAATTTTTAAATATTTATTTAATTTTTTTTTTACTTGATATACAAGTGACGTCTTGCAATACAAGTACTGTAGTATGGCTTAAATTAGTATGGCAGTAAATTAAAAATCTCTGTACACATTTTTTTTGGGGGGATTTCGTTTTGATATAAGAGTGTTTTGGATTACAAGCACGTTTCCGGAACGAATTATGCTCTCAATCCAAGGTATGACTGTATTATGGTTTCTTTACTAACACACCTTGCTGAAGCTCAGAAGCAAGATAAGACTATCCAGACCAATATAATGTATAGAACATGGCAACAGATTTTTCCACAATGTTCAGGGGAAAAATAGATGTTACAAATGCACGTGTTCCTTTTTTCATTTTTGGTATGTTAGATGGTAGGGTGTGAACATTTCATTAATAACAGGGCTTAGTTTAACAAATTTATTCTCACCACGGCCTGACAAGTATCAGACATTAGCACAACAATTTAATAATTGAATAACTGAGCAAGTTAAAACACAATTTAACTGAGTTCAGTTACGGTAAATTTCAACAAGGCTTCACCAGCAAAGCTGAAAATTGTATTTTCCTTTAACAATGGATCATTTTCTGGATGCAGGTTGAGATGGATAACATGGTCAATAAATTAGAACAGTTATATATTGATCTGGCGTTAAACACAATACTTTGGATACCTAAGAAAGACAGGGGGCAACAGCTAGAGGTAGTCGATATCACAACAGCTCCTACGGACATGAGACAAGGCTGAAAAGAGATTTAGCCCTGGTCTTTCCCTATTAGCATAATAAACAACAAGAGAAAATTACTATTTCAGGATGAGCTCTTGCTTTTCAGCCATGGGGAAGAAATTATGTAGATAAATTTAATAACAAATAGGCAAATATTGTCCAGACAGGATATAGGACAAAAGGAGCAGGATGGAGTCCACTATGGTCTCAATATTAACAAATACAGAGCTTTTTAATTAAGGAATTAGGTCCTACAAGAACACTTAGGAAAGTGACCACAGCAGAGCTGTTATTAATAATCCAAGAATTTGAGTATTACCAAAATTTTATACTTCAACCTGCAATTTCACCAAAAAGAAACATAACTTCAAGCTTCTATGGGAAAGAGATTTGGGGAAGTTGGTCACTGAAGAAAAATGGCTAAAGATAAATCAGCTTATAAAGTTGACCTCTTTAAGCCTCTCTGTAAAGGAAATACAGCATGACTAAACTGAATGTATTCCGTTAATAGGCTTAAATGCTGTACTGTACTTTCCAGGTGGATCTCTATCATATCATATGTGGTGGGTTTGTGAACATGCCCAGAATTGTTGGAAGAAAATTCTAGACATCATCTCACAGACTATGTGTGGGATCTAATTTGGGTTTAACCCCTTCAATAGTACTTTTTAATGTCATTGACTTAGATATTCCTCATATTAAAATTTTTTTACTAGCTACAAACTTAGTTGCCAAAATGATATGGTCCAGAATACTGGAAGGACACCCAGTCACCCTTGACTCATGAATGGCTGCTTAAATGTTTGGACATACAGAAATAGACAAATTAACAGAAATAATAAGTGACTATTTGTCCTGGCCCCTCAATGCACCTGGTATTTAATTTAACAAGCGACAACAATGTAATTGCAAATCACAGGTTGGATCCAGATTTAGGCGTGTACGTGAGACCAGGGCCTTTAACGTTTTTGTATTTGTGCATAATTTGGTTTAATAGCCAGGGATTTTAGCTGGTTTGATTTTCATAGATAGATAGATAGATAGATAGAAGTAGGTTTGCAAACATGAAGCCGCTAGATTAGAATAAGAATGAGCCTACTCTTTAAAGAGGCAGTTGGGTGCAATATTAAGGATATATATTTGTGGTAGATTTTTTAAAGTGATTATTATAAGTATAATACATCAATGAAAAGAGATACCTCTGTAGTTGTTTGTGTTATAGAAAACGGGTTTCTATATTCATTTTAAATATTTTAATTGTGGGTAATCATTGTGATATAATTTGTGGTTTGAGAAGCCATTGAAGAAGGAATTGTATTTCCAAAACGCATTAGGGGGAATAAATGTTTCAGGCAGTCTGAGAATTATTGATTTTGTATCAATGGCTAATAGCCTTGATCGCCATATAGTACCTCTAGGATCACGGGCAGAATGCCTCTGAAGACAAGTTGCTGAGGAACAACAGCAGAAAGGTACCTCCTCACCATGTCCTGCTTGTGGGCTTCCCAGGGGCATCTGGAAGGCTGAAAGTCTATGGTCACTGGTGCTGGTCATGCAGTGGGCCTCCCTCATGGTCAGTGGCACAGGTAGATAATTTTAGACTCTGGACTTAAAGGGGGGGGGGCTTTAGATGGCCATGTCGGTTTCCTTTAGTTGTAAAGCACACAACTTAGAATCATAGAAAAGTAGAGTTGGAAGGGGCCTACCAGGCCATCGAGTCCAACCCCCTGCTCAATGCAGGAATCCAGGTCAAAGCATCCCTGACAGATGGCTGTCCAGCCGCACCTTGAATGCCTCCAGAGTGGGAGAGCCCACCAACTCCCTAGGTAGTTGGTTCCATTGTCTTATTGCTCTGAGTCTGACAGTCAGGAAATTTTTCCTGATGTTTAGGTGGAATCTAGGTTCCTGTAACTTGAGCCCATTATTCCGTGTCCCGCAAACTGGGATGATAGAGAAGAGATCCTGGCCCTCCTCTGTGTGACATCCCTTCAAGTACTGAAGAGTGCGATCATATCTCCCCTCAGTCTCCTCTTCTGAAGGCTAAACATGCCCAGTTCTTTCAGTCTCTCCTCATAGGGCCTTGTCTCCAGTCCCTTTATCATCCTTGTTGCCCTCCTCTGAACCCTCTCCAGGGTTACCCCCTTATCTTACCCCCACCCTCACCCCAGCTGCCACTTGCCATTCTGCGCTTTACAACTGCTTCTATATTCCTGATACATTACAACAACAACACTGTTTGCCAACCCTGATAAATAAAATACTCTCAGGGTGTGACATTTTGTGTTTTAAAGTGGCTTAAATCATACCATATAGAGGCAGTTTTCACACATAGCAAGGAGTGGGGAGCATGGGAGACATATGCTGGGGTTATGCTCTTGTAGCATGGTTGCTTCCTTCTCTTGTTTTCCTGTGCAAGGTGTTCCTGTCTTTGCCTTCCCAGTTGTGGGAGTCAAGTGGGGTTTGGTGTTGCAAAGTTGTCTCTGTGTCATTGCCATGTCATCCCTGTGGCAAAGTGCTTCTCTTGTCTTCTCTTGTCTTGTCTGTCTTTCTTTTCCAAAGTGGCTTTCCCCATGGTTCCCGTCACCAGAGTTCTCCTTTGTGCACTCAAAGTCTGCATGACAGGCAGCCAGAGTGATATAGTTACGCACTAGGCACTCTGAGTCATAGTCTCCTGTCACAGGTTAATATATGGGTGTTAGTATACTGTGATGGAGTGCAGAGTTCCACCATATCCTCTACAGTGTTGCAGTAAACTAGGTAGAGCGGTGGTCAGAGGTGATTATTTTTTTAGTGGGTTTTCCTCCTCTGTTGAGTTGTATGGAGGTTGCCAGCTCTTATGCCAGCTCTGAGGTTGGCATAAATTTCCACTGCCATCAGTATGTTCAGAGTCTGAACTGGTATAGGATCCCTGCGCTTTCCATGTCTTCGTCCACATCTCTGCCTGGTTTTGGCCACTCTCTGTCAGTGTAGTGTTGCGCTGGCATACCTGAGCAGCTTCATCAATGTTATCTCCCATGGGGGCAGACTGTATCAACTGCCCCCTTGCAGAAGAACTCTATTTTCCACTCTACCTGCCACTATTTCCCACTCTACCTGTTATGTATGTGCCCCCCACCACCACCAGCCTGATGGAGATTGGACTTTGGAGAGGGTACGTAGTTATAACTCAGCAAAGACACTAGATTAGGTCCGAACTTTAAAAACATCTTATTCTGGGCAGACATTACATACAATCCGCTATATATGTGTGTGGGTGTGGGGAGCTCTATTCAGGATATTTTGGGTGGGTAAAAATCATATTTCTCATGGAAACAATTGCGAAGCTTATCAATGGTGCCACTGTTGCAGTGATATTTAAAACATGCACAGACTCTGACATATACACATAGTTCAGCCAAATCAACACAATACGAGGCAAAGAGAGGAGCAATATTAAACTGATAGAACATGAGGAAGGATATAGGGTCAGATCCAGACTCGGTTAGTCCCAGTGAGTTCCCACTGAAATCAATGTGAAAAATTAGTCATGTCTCACATAAATTCCACTGATTCCAATGGGGCCTAAGTGCAACCCATAATTCTGCTAACACCATTTACCGGTATTTGGGTATTTCCAGATGGAGGGTTGTTTTGAGTGTGAGGTACACTTTCAGTGTGTCTGATATCTACAACCCACTTTGGTTGCCTTTTTATTTGCATTGTTCCTATGCCTTTAATAGCTACAGTCAAATTAGAAATCCAGCCAATGAAGCTTTCCCTGATATGATGCGGTGAATGGGACATGGGATATGTGGAGGACTTCACCTGTTGACCCTCATGTTCACAATAAAAGTATTTTTCAGTTGCTGCCTAATTCTGTCATGGCAACAGCTTAATTATCACTGGAAGTGGATGGGAGGCAGCGAGGCTGGATACTGCCAAAGAGGAACGCCACATTCCCCAGTATCCAGCCACTAGAGCAGGTGTGGGCAACCTGGTGCCCTCCAGATGTTTTGGACTACAACTGCCACCCCTGATAATTGGTCATCATGGCTGGGGCTCATGGGAGTTAGAGTCCCAAACATCTAGAGGATACCAGGTTGCCTACTCCTGCACAAGAGCAACAGACCAGGACATAGGTAGCCCAATCCTATGGTGGCTAGCCAGCGTCTTGATGGCCATAAGATTATTCAGAGTCCCAGCTCCAACCCAGGTAACTCGCTCCAACATCAGAGCTGGAATGCCAAGCTCGGAGTGCCCTCCCACCCCTTGTAGCCGGTGCAGAGAGAACCGTGCTGTGCTGCTTCTCTGAGGTCACAAACGCGACCTCAGAGAAGGTGTTGAGTGGGTGTTCCAGGGGTGGGGAGGGGAGGAGACTGGTGCCGCCATAATACCAGGTATCCTGGCAGCGCCTCTGCCTCTTTCCCTCCTGCTCTGAAGTGCCACAGTTAGACAGCCAAAATCGGCTGTCAGCTGTTTTGCAGAGTGGGAGGAGTGGGAGGGGACATTCGCCTCTGTGCTCATCCCACCCTGCATAGGATGCCCAATGCCCATAATCCTCTGGGTTTGGAGGGTTACAGGCATCCCAATTGGATTGTGCCCGTAATTGTGTAGAGAGCCAGTGTGGTGTAATGATAAATGATTCGAGTATTGTTGTAAACTGCCCAAAGAGCTTCGGCTATTGGGCGGTATATAAATAACAACAACAACAATAATAATATTGGATTAGGCCTGGTGAGCCCGAGTTCAAATCCCCATTCAGCCATGACGTTCACTGGCTGACCTTGGGCCTAATCTGCCTCACTGGATTTTTAAAAAGAAAAAAAGGGGGGTGGGGAGAACACTATCCTGAATGCTATTTATTGTGGGAGGGGTGGAATATACATGTAACTAATGAACAGAAGTAGGAGTGTTGACAGATGCAGATGCGAAAAGGTGCATCTGTGGAATATATATTCTTCACACAACTACTAAAGCTACAGGAGCCCTGTCCTCTGTGACTTTGGGCCAGTCACTGACTCTCAGCCTAACCTACCTCACAAGGTTGTTGTGAGGATAAAATGGAGAGGAGGAGAAATATGTAAGCCGCCCTGGGTTCCTTGCAGGAAAAAAGGCGGGGTATAAATATAATAAATAAATAAATAAATAAATAAAATATGATAATCCTAGAATGAATGATATAACCTCAGGGCCAGAGGGTGAGATCTTGAGAGGGAAGTTCAAATACTAGTGAAGGACAGAAAGGTCAGCATTTTGATCCTTTCCACTCGGATAATAACCCCATCATGTGGACGATGTAGTTTTTATTCATCGCTTACATTTCAGTTTGGTTACACCAAACGGAGTGGAGCATATCAGAAGTGCACATTCATGGGGATGATTATTGGAGGTCTTTTCTTAAAAAATTAAATTAAAAAATAGGTTTGCCTTTCTGCAACGTACAGGAAACCACAAGGCCCCTCAAAACCAACCAATTTAAACTATAACAAGCATACAATCCTGTGAGGAAAGTTCTCCCTCACCGCAGCCCTCCTGAAATGAATGCTATGCTTGAATCTCGCTGCTCTTTTGTTGAACTGACTTTTGCATTGGGGTCCAATCCAGCGGAACCTTCTGCTGTGTCAGCCCCACTCAGACTGGAGCTGGCACCCAATTTTCCCCAAACAGCAGCAGCATGACCAAGGCGCACATCAAATACTGAAAAAGAAACATTTCTGTCTTCCTAGGAGGATCATGATAACAACCTTGAGGGCGATGGAGCCTTCAAGCAGAGGAAGTCTCTCAGTAGGAGCTCGTGTGTATATCCCTGTCAGGACGGACAGGAGGAGCAGCGAGCAGGGGGTCCTGGCCTTGGCCAGGAGGTGCAGGATGAGGAGCTAGATTAAGAGGGTAGTTTAGTGCTGTGAGGGAAATTTAGGAGGAGTCGGATTTCAGTGCTGGAGCCTGGTTGTAGGCTCGCAATGACTCATTGAGAGCCAGCTTGTGTGAGAGCCGCCTTTGTTCCACTTGGGCTGCACGCTGGTAGGGGAGAAAGCGGCGGCGGCAGCCTCTGCCTTGGACTCCCTAGATGCAGGCAGCTGCAAGTCTCTCCCCGAAGACCTGCTCTTCCAAAATGCCCCCTAGGTAAGAAGAATCCTGACCACCTTCTCCCCCTGATGTGCCTGAACTGAACTTTTTCATCTCACCTCTGCTCTCCTTCCTTTTGCTCTTTTTCTCCTTTTTCAAATCTTTCATCCAGCCATTCCCTGTGCTGGCCCTGGAATTTGCTCCTGCTACTTTTAGGGTCATCGCTCCCTGCTGTCCTACCAGCTCAGGTCATAGAAGGTAAGAACCTCCTAGTCTCTTTTTTCTTTTTTTTTTCCCTTGCCAATTTTGGGGAGAGGGGGTGAGGGACGAGAGGTTCATTCTGAATCCTAGCCCTTTCGACACGGGCACAAGCAGGAACTGTGCGTTCTGTGAAGTGTTTTTGGAGGACAACCTGTCAGAACGTGGCAGGAAGTTTCCGAGAAGTTACAGCTGTCATTCGTTCTGGCACTTGAAGGGTTACGGTGGAGCTGCTGCTGGCTGAAGGGGAGGACGAGTCATTTTCACTCTCCAGCCTGATGCCAGAAAAGCATTCAGGGCTGCTCTGCCTGGTTTGGGGTATGCAGAGCATTTCAAATGCATGCGGGACAGGATAAGGCAGCCTTCTCCAACCTGGAGCCCTCCAGATGTGCTGGATTACAAGCTGGACAGGGGATTATGGGAGTTGTAGTCCAACACATCTGGAGGGCTCCAGGTTGGAGAAGGCTGGGGTAAGACTTTGGTGTGTGTGTGTGTGTATGTGTCAGTTGTCTTTCAGGGGCACCATGTGGTGTGGATTTTTATTTTTTTTTAAAAAAAATACTTTTTAGTTTTTTTTAATTTACTTTAACTGGTGGGTCACACTGTCATCCAAATAAATGATAGATCAGCCTTCCCCAACCTGATGCCTCCAAATGTTTGGACTACAACTCCCAGCATTCCTGGCCCACTGGCCAAGCTGGCTGATGCTGATGGAAGAAACCTCTGGAGGGTACCAGATTGGGAAGGGTAGACTGACTGAGGCATGCTATCAAGCACAGTGCCAGGTGGTGGACCTTTCGTCACTTTTTAAATGTTGCTGTGTCCTACCTTTGTATCTCCTGGCCTTTCTTCAAGGAGCTCAGGGGAAGAATATTGGGGTGGGTGGGAAGGTTATTTCTCCTTATCCTCACAATAACCCTATGAGGTAGGCTAGGCAGAGCAAGTGACTGGCCCGGCATTACCTATTGCAAGTTTCACGGATGAGCAAGGATTTGAACCCAGATGTCTTCGGTCCCATTGAACACTCTATTCCAATCTTCCCCAGCCTGGTGCCCACCATATGTTTTGGACTTCAACTCCCATCAGCCCCAGCCAGCATGACCAATGGTCAGGAATGCTAGCAGGTATGATCTAAGGCATCTGGGGAGCACCAGATGGGGCAAGGCTGCTCTCTTCAGTCACTACATGACACTGGCTCTTTATGCTCCTTCTATAGTCCATCTGGAATAAGTCTCAAAGGAAGTCATTAATGTTCCCATTTCACAGACAGGGAACTAGATCTTAAGATAGTGACCTGCCCAAAACTAACTGCAGATTCAAGAGATGTACATTCAATATTTTATTCATTAGCCCTTTGACAAAAGTAATCAACTTGAGTTTTATTTATTTTATTATATTTATATCCTGCCTTTTTTCCTGCAAGGAACCCAAGGCGGCTTACATAACCCTCCTCTCCTTTTTATCCTCACAAAAACCCCGCAAGGTAGGTTAGGCTGAGAGGCAGTGACTGGCCCCAAGTCACCCACTGAGCTTCATGGCTGAGTGGGGACTAGAACTCAGATCTCCCAAGTCCTGGTCCAATATTCTAACCACTACACCACACTGGCTCTCACTCTGGCTGGATTTGTACTAACTAGCTCCAAAGCATCCAGGCTAGAGGTCAACGATTGTAACTGTGGCCCATCTGTGGGCTATGGCCCTCTTACGGAAGCAAGTGAGGTATAAGAACCCCTTTGCCTCCTCTAGTGTATCTCTTAGTGGAAGTGGCAGCTGTGACTCTCCTGTGGCAGAGCTGGAGAAAGTAGGCAAAACAAAAGCCATTTACCATCCATGTCAACCTGCTGAGGAGCTGCATAGTAGGGTCTGTAACGTCTGCCAAAGCTAGCCTAATCATGGGGCTAGTTGAAGAACCTACTTTATGTAACAAATCTGTTACAGTTGAGAAGCAGCAAAGTTTGAACACATTCTGCTTACATTACCTGCCTCTCAGGGTGGGCAAAAAGGAAGAACCATTTCCAAGATGGTGGCAGGCATTCGTGTAGTACCCAGATTTCCTAAAGTTATTGCTCTAGCGTGGGCAACCCGGTGCACTCCACCAGTGAGCATGGCCAATGGTTGGGGATTATGGGACTTGTAGTCCAAAACATCTGGTGGGCACCAGGTTGCCTACTCCTTCTCTAGAAGATGCTGTCTTGGACAATTAATTGGGAATGTGGTCAAAATGGACTCACATATATGGCAGTGTTTAAGAATCTACCGTATTTACATTATTTTAAAAATTTGGCAACAGCTATTGCATTCAAAAGATAGAATGGTCCTGCTCCTTCATCTGGCCTACCTCTATCCTGATACAGAATATCCTATATTTAATTCATCTCTGACAGATCTGGCCAACCATCCAGAGGTACCAGGAAGATAACTAAAAAAAAAAAAAAATCTTTTAAAGCAGCATTTTTCATAACTAGGTTTTCATCATGTTTAGCCTCAGTTTACCTTTCAGTACTTTAAATGTACAATCCTATGCATGTTTAGACAGAAAAAAAAAGTCCTATGATTCCCAGCGTGCCCCAGGCAGCATTGCTGTCTGGGGCATGCTGGGAGTTGTAGGACTTTCCCCCCTGTCTAAACATGCATAAAATTGCACTCTAAAACATTTAAACTCAGTTCTAGGATGAACAAGACTTCCTCCCTTTTATATCTCATCCTGTCCTAATTGAGGCCTGCAAGACAGGGCACACTTGTAGCTTATGCTGCGGAATCTAGACTACTTGTATCGGTAAATGCAAACATCCTTCTAGTATATCATTTCCCCAGTGCAGGGAGGAAATACACTGCATTTTATTGCCGTGCCATGGAAAGCAAAGTTTTTAAATAAGCATCACCCAAGAAACTTGGAGGATTACTATATAATTTTTGATAGCACCTTTGGGATAGTCCCTTCTGCTTTTGACAACTTTACAATGGCTGGGTTTGCATGTCACTTTAAACCCACAGAGGTTCTGAAACCTCTGTGGGTTTAAAGTTGCCCCAGGTCCTGTTGGGCACAGTGGGGGTCCAGAGGTGCCGTCTCTCCCCTCAGTCCTCCCCTCAGTATCCCAGGGGACACCGCGGGAGCACTGAGGGGAGACGAGTGGGGATGACAGCTGGTGAGAAGTGCCCAAGCGGCACTTTTTGCCAGCGGCCAGAAGCTTCTTGCCCTTTCTTGGTGCAGCCACTGCTCAGCTGAGCAACCCCTGCACTGAGAAAGCTTCTTCCCCCTGGCTGCCCCTCCACTTGCTTCCCCTCCCTGTCATCACCAGGGTCTGTTGGCCGCCCCCTTTCCAAGCGGGAAGAGCGCGTGCGGCAGACTGGATGGGAGGAGGGGGACTGGGAGGGGGGAAGAGGCGTAGCGGAGGGTGTGAAGGGGGCTTGGCATGCATGCACCAGACCCTCGTCACACCTGCCCCCACCGCCAGTGTGCCGCAGTGGTGGCCTAGTCTGCCACACGCCCTCTTCCCGCTTGGGATGGGGGCGGCTGGCAGACCCCGGCGGTGACAGAGGTGGCGGGCAGTGATGAGTGGGGTTCGGGGTGGAAGGGGAGGAGGTGCACCATGGCGGTGGATCCCGGGGGCTTCCCTGCAAGCTTCTACCTATGCAGGACATCGACAGGAGTGTGCGGGGAAGACAATGACAGCCGCGCCAAGTGCCGCTTGGGCATTTGGCCGGCTGTTTTTGGAAGAACCCCGTGGCCAAAGTGGCAGCCCTTCTCCTTCTCCTTCTCCTCCTTCTTCATCCTGTGGGTAGGTTATTGTTTTGTGTGTTGTCTGGGTTCGGACAACACATTAAACCTACTAAGGTTAGCGTAACTCTACCGCAAGCCACACCAGGTTGTCTTCTAAAGCACCCTGCAGGGGTCAGATGACACGCTAAACCTCAGTAGGGATTAACCTACTGAGGTTTAGTGTGTCGTGCGAACCCAGTCAATGTGTCCTTGGTTTTTGTGTGTGTTTCTTTTTATGGATTCCCTTTCCCTCTAGGCCAGGGCTCTCCAACCTTGGGTCCCCAGATGTTGCTGGCCTGCAGCTCCCAGCATACCCAGCCAGCATGGCTAATGGCAAGGGATTCTGGGAGCTATAGTCCAGCAACATCTGGGGACCCAAGGTTGGAGAGCGCTGCTCTAGAGAGTGAGCAACAAATTAACTCCAGACACTCATCTAAGCTATTTTCACACCTAGGGCCCTCTTTTACAGAAGACAGTCCTCTGTCTGAAGGGCTGCCAGGGGACCATCCTCTGGTTGAGGGGATCCTCTGTTTGAAGTGCTCTCCTGTCTAATTCTGGTTTAAAGAAAAAGAACCATAAGAACTGTTGTCCATCAACACTTAGCACCTGGACAGCAGACTGAACAGGCAGGCACGCAGGTCACCCGGGGACCGTCTTCCACAATATGGTGAGATGTACAGTATTTCTATTGAAATTTCTATTGAAATTTCTAAATTTGCATATATTTATATTAGCATATGCAAATCATTGTCCTCTTTTGTCCTAGTCAGTGGACCATTATCTGCTGTTTAGTCCCACTGTTTTTATTGATTCTTACTGCTTTTATATTAAAATACAATGAACTATTTTTGATTGCAAGCTGCCTCAAGGCTTGCAATGTTGTGAAAGGTGGGATCAAAATAAATAATCCACCAGATCCTCCCCTTCACTCTGTCCCTGAGCCTCCACATCCATCTCAGCTCCACCCTAATTCTAGGTTCGGCTCGTGACTTGCTACATTCTGCCTTCATTCCACCTGTTCAGCTTTACCCACCAGCCATGCTCAGGGGGGAGCATTATTCTTGAAACAAAAGTTGGTGACTCCAGCTCAAACTGTACCCATGCTTATGAAGGAGGCTCAAACTACATGCTACACTGAGTTCCACAGTTCTTTCCTCTGTGGGTTGGTCAACAGGGAAAAGGCTGCTGAACCCTTTCCCTTCCAGTTTTCCCCACTGCTCAAAGCCACCCTCTCCAAGCTGCTTTTTAACCATGTCTGTGTATTTGTAAGAGAGGTCCCTCTATTACTGATTCTATGGAAGCCATAGTGTGAGCCTTTTTGGCTGAGGAACAGGATAAAAATACTTAATGTCTCCTCTAAGTGAAAAAGCGGGGGGGGGCATTTTGAGCTGGAAATGCCAGACAGGGAAGAGCTGCCAGACAGGGAAGAGTTGAGCAGCTTCTCCACACGTTGTCCTTCCACTCAGACTCTGCCTGCCCTAGTCTGTGTTGGAATAAAAACAAACGAAGAAGGGGGAAAATCCACTCCTGTGGGGGAAAGAATAGTACAACTCCATTTAATGTGCAGTTGGGCCTTTGAGACTACACATTATGTTAATTGCATAGTGTGTAGCTGAGGCTTATCTTTATCCTTTTCTTTTACTTAAGGCTAAGTGCGTGTGACCCCAATTCACATCAGGACCAGTGCGTTGCAAGGGGAGGATCTACCCTCCCACACGGTTTGCTTTCCCCAATCCCCCCCCCCCCCCGCACAGGGACTGAAAAAAAAGAAAAAAATCCATTGGTGTCAGTGGCAGGGCAGGGAGAGGATTTCAAGGGAGGAAATAGGGGGTGGGACTAAAAGTTTTATCCTCCCCTCCCAGTGCACAGCATTCCCAATCTGAATTGGGGCCACACACACTTACCCTAGGGTTAAAAAAAAAGAGAGATAAGCCTGGTTACACACTATGCAATTAACCTAACGTGTAATTTGACCCTCATTCTTTCACATGCTCAGAAAAGCTCCAGTGCTAGGGCAACGAGGCAAGAAATTGCCAAGCCATTTGGCTCTCCATTCTCCTTAGTTTTGGCTTTGCTGCCATATTGCATGGGTGGGACTACCTGTGTTTGACAGCAGGCCACAAGTCAAATCAATCTTAAATCTCTCCTGAGATTGTTAGCAGCTGCAGGAAAGAGAAACCTGCCTTTTGGCAGCTGCCACTGGAGTGACTGGACATTCTGCCCAATATCCCCACAAAGCTGCCAGTGGCATTAAGGCACACCCTCTCCACCTCATAGATTCTTTGCTGTATTTGGGGCTAGTGGTTTATAGACCTCTGTATCAGCAGTGGTATACTGTTTGAAGAGGTTTGAACTTTCAGTAAGCATATGGGTGCACATTAACTTTGGGCAGCTAACTTAAAAGCACGTTCAGTTGCCATATTCATGAGTTAAAGAATAACAGAATCAAACCCTGACTAGGAAGGCATGCAGGAAAACCTACTAAAGCTGTGAATGCTGCTGCAATGATTTCAGAGGCAGTGTGTAAATTATGCTGTAAGTAGCACCAATAAGCTTTATTTATTGTATTTATTTGCACGCGCTCTAATGGAAAAACATCTCCAGGGTGGCTTACAAAATCACGTTAAAAACAACAGTAAAATTGACAGATTAAAAACACACACACCCTGGAATTAAGACAGCAGAATGTTTTTTGTTTGGTTTTTCTAGATTAAAACTGGAGGTACATTCACTCATATTCCCCGAGATCTGACTCTTCTCTTTGCCCAGTTGGTTAGGGTCCAGAGATAGGACTGCGTTTATCCCGGTACAACCTTACTCCCTTCTGCGTTGCTGCCAGAATATTTGGCATGGGGGAGTGGGTGGCAGTGAAATTGCTGCTGCATGGGATCTCACTGCTCTGATAGGCATGGAGTGTTGGATGCTTCTCCACATGGTGCCTTAACTTTTCAAGACACACTTCAGACCCTCTCATGGCACATAACTTGGGCATGACTGCTTGACATGCTCAGAGGTTCCAAGAAAGGATGCACTCACTACACTTTGTACCCCACATCCTCCATCTGTTTTCTGTGTGGCAAATTTAGAGTCCTGATGGCCACAGCATGGGGGGAAGAGTGAGGACAAGAGGATTGGGAGCTGAGCAGAAGGTGCATCAGCTGCAGGGCCTCAGAGTATTTCAAGGCATAGGTACTTTCCATTGGTGAAGGCCTTGCAATCCTAGCTGGGCAAAGAGACTAAGACAGGATGCGACAACTGTGTTTCATGCTCTCTTCCTCCACTGATCCCTTCTCTGCAGTCTGCTTACAGCAAAATCACAGTCCTGTTGGCCATTCAGTGGAGGATTTCTAGAGTCTACGCGGCATGCCACAAAACACCAGGGAGTTTTCAGATGTATCGGCTAGCAGATCCCAAGGGCCTCAGTGAATGAACATGCTGCATTTCCAGAGGAAGTCAGGGCTGGGTTGCGAATGCACGGAACTCTGCATTGCTCTGCAGCATTGCTGTAGAACAGCCTCCCTAGCCTGGTGCCCTCCAGATGATTTGGACTTCATTTCCCATCAGCCCCAGTTAGCATGGCCAATGGTCAGGTATGCTGGGAGTTCTAGTCCAAAACATCTGGAGGGCATCAGGTTTGGGGAGGCTGCTGCTGCTGTAGAAGATGCTCTTTTGTTTTTCAAAAGATGCTGTTTTGAAAAACGACAGCACTAAATGTCTGAATCTGGTCCTGCCCCCGAATATTCTACAGACTATTTTTAAAACAGCTGAGAATATAACTGTTTCTTTTTCTTTCTCCAACCAAAGCACAGAATTAGTCACTCTTGTATAAATTGTCTTTCACATAGTTCATTTTTTCCAGGTGACAAGCTTGCTAATTCTGTAGTTGTTGGAGTGGATTGGTGATGGGTTGGATGCTGCTCTATGGTTTCCTTGAGTCAGAAGTGGCAGGCCCAAGAGAACATGCCCTGTGAAGGGCAATCCGTTACCTTGTCAGCTACATCATAACAAAGAGGCTCTCTATGGCAACAGAATATCTCATTGCATGGTGCGTGTCACAGAGAAAGCAAACTGGTACAAAAGGGGAGCGCAAATATGGAGTGTGAAACAAACAAAACTATTTGCTGTGATGAGTGGGGTTAAGAGTACTTTATATGGGCCTAGACTG
Organism: Shinisaurus crocodilurus; assembly: GCA_021292165.1. Taxonomy (NCBI): domain Eukaryota; kingdom Metazoa; phylum Chordata; class Lepidosauria; order Squamata; family Shinisauridae; genus Shinisaurus; species Shinisaurus crocodilurus. The sequence goes on along the minus strand of CM037880.1, from coordinate 89,010,775 downwards.
GATTAGACGGAACCAGCCTTCCCCAACCTGGTGCCCTCCAGATGTGTTGGATTGCAACTCCCAGTATTCCCAGCCAGCATGGCCATCGGCCAAGGTGAAAACTATGGGCTGGTTGCTAATATCCCTTTCCTGGGCAAGGTACTCCAGTGAGTGGTCACTGATCAACTCTGAGCATTCTTGGATGAAACGGATCTAGATCCATTTCAATCCATTTTCAGGCCTAGTTTTGTAATGGAAACTGCCTGTGAGATGACCTGTGCTGGGAAAGGGACAGGGGACATGCAACCCTGTTGGTTCTCTTGGACCTCTCAGTTGCTCTCGATACCATTGACCATAGTATACTTCTGGATAGGCTGAGTTGGGATGTGGGGCCCCTGTATTGCAGTGGTTGTGCTCCTAACTGGATGGTTGATTCCAGAAGGTGGAGCTAGGGGATTATTACTATGGGGCTTGTCAGAGCTCTGTTTTTATCCAACATGCTCTTCTATATCTACATGAAATCACTGGGAGAGGTTATCTCAGGATGCGGACTGAGGTTTCACCAATATGCAGATGACACCCAGCTCTACCCCTCCTTTTCATCTAATACAGGTGTGGCAATTGATACTGGTTGTAGTGATTTGTCTGTCCACTTAAGCGTTGGAGGGGGCTGCACTCTAGATCAGGTTCTTAGTTTGGGGGGGCTCTTGGATCCATCATTGTCACCAGAGGCACAGGTAGTCTCAGTGGTTCACAACACCTTTTATCAGCTCAGGCTGATATACCAGTTACGACCCTACCTAGACTTAGATGAGGGGGTGCAGGGAATGCTTATCAGATTTGCAGATGACACAAAGTTGGGTGGAATAGCTAATACTCTGGAAGACAGAAACAAAATTCAAAACGATCTCGATAGGCTGGAGCGCTGGGCTGAAAACAACAGAATGAAATTTAATAGGGATAAATGCCAAGTGCTGCACCTAGGGAAAGGAAACCAAATGCAGAGTTACAGAACGGGGGACACTTGGCTCAACAATACTACAAGTGAGAAGGATCTTGGAATTGTGGTAAACTGAACAAACAAACTGAATATGAGCCAGCAATGCAATGTGGCTGCAAAGAAGGCAAATGCTATTTTGGGCTGCATTAATAGAAGTATAGCTTCCAAATCGCAGGAAGTGATAATTCCCCTTTACTCGGCACTGGTTAGGCCTCATCTTGAGTACTGCGTCCAGTTCTGGGCACCACACTTTAAGAAGGACGTAGACAAACTGGAGAGGGTTCAGAGGAGGGCAACAAGGATGATAAAGGGACTGGAAACAAGGCCCTATGAGGAGAGACTGAAAGAACTGGGCATGTTTAGCCTTCAGAAGAGGAGACTGAGGGGAGATATGATCGCGCTCTTCCAGTACTTGAAGGGTTGTCACAAAGAAGAGGGCCAGGATCTCTTCTCGATCATCCCAGTTTGCAGGACACGGAATAATGGGCTCAAGTTACAGGAACCTAGATTCCACCTAAACATCAGGAAAAATTTCCTGACTGTCAGAGCAATAAGACAATGGAATCAACTACCTAGGGAGGTGGTGGGCTCTCCCACTCTGGAGGCATTCAAGGTGCAGCTGGACAGCCATCTGTCAGGGATGCTTTGACCTGGATTCCTGCATTGAGCAGGGGGTTGGACTCGATGGCCTTGTAGGCCTCTTCCAACTCTACTTTTCTATGATTCTAGACAGAGATAGCCTTGCAACTGTTGTTCATGCTCTGATAACCTCCCGATTGGATTATTGCAATGTGTTATATGTGGGGCTGCCTTGAAAATGGTGTGGAAACTGCAGTTACTCCAAAACAGGGCAGCTAGACTGTTAACTAGAACTGGCTGAAAAAATAATTTTATGCCAGTACTTTGCCGTCTTTACTGGCTGCCAGTCCATTTCCAGGCCCAATTCAAACTGTTGGTTTTAACCCTTAAAGCCTTACAGCTTGGGGCCAGGTAACCTGAAGAAGCATCTCCTCCCATATTTATGGCCCAGACACTAAGATCACTGTCTGAGGCCCTCCTCCAGATGAAGGGGCCTTCTGCCAGCCAAATGGGGAGAAGTGGATGGCTACAAGAGATGGCTTTTCAGTGGTTGCGCCTCGTCTAATGCCTTCCCTAGAGAGGTTTGTTTGGCGTCTAGGTCATAGAATTTTTGGTACCCAGTGAAGACCTCTTTATTCTCACAGGCATTTTAAGAACTGTGGTGAGTGATTTTAGATCTTTGCACTTTTATTTTGCTGCTGGGTTTACTTTGCTTTTATGTGTTGCATTTTTAATCCTTTGCTGTTGGTTTTATGTTGGCTTTATTATGTGCTGGTTTTATCACTGTTTTATTGTTTGTAATTTATGTTCTTTATTTACCTGTACACTGACCAGAGAACTCCAGTTATTGGGCAGGCTAAAAGTGCAATAAATTCCTATCATGTTTCAGGGACTGCCTAAATGTGTGCAATGGACATGGACCTCAGTTACGTGAGGTAGCACATTTGATATAACACTCATGTTGTGTGTTTTGTCTTCTCATTGCCTTGCCCTCCAAGATGGGCTGGACATAACACACTGATTGGGACAGCAAGAGGAACAAGGAACACAGAGCACCATGTTGAACAGGCCTACTACTCAGCCCCACTGAAAGATTTGAAACGTTGGACTGTGTGAATATGAATGTATGGGGAGGACAATCTTTTTGTCCTTGATCACATAACGAATCCTCTCCTAAAAAGCAAAGAAACCCAAGCAGTTGGTGCATGCTAACCATATAGCCATAGCCTGCAACGCTTGAAAGTCTAATACACCTTCAGGGCTTATTACAAAGGAAGGTAAGCATACTTACAAGCATAAGTAACAAGTTGCATTACATATATTAGCTGGGATATTTGGGGCCTGTGCTCCTTTTTCTCTTCAAAGAGCTTAAATATTTCTCATCGACATGTGTTTTATTAGGAAGCCTATGCAGCAATTGCCTGCTGTAAATAAAAGTGCTCAGCAACAGTCAGACTAAATATCTGTGATTTTCTCCCCCTTGGATGTATGCGCACATGCAGCAGAGGTCAATAGGTTGTTGACTTAAAACTTTATGCTGCTGAGCCCTGAGCTCTATTGAAAGAATTCAGAATGGCAGTAGAGTCTCTGGGGACTTCCAAATGAGGCTCTTTTTTTTTTTTTTGTACCATTGCCTTGACTCACTTACGGAATTTCACAGGGGGCCTAGACAATGTTGTCTTGAATGTGTAACCCTCCTGTGTGTTTTTTTTTAAGGAGGAAAAGATGGAATAGCTGCTGCACAGTGCCTTTTGATTGGGAGTAGGGGGGCTAGGATCTTCTGTCTGGTAGCACCCTGTCTTAGAAACATGCTTCTACACTTCGGTCCTTCAAAACTATGTGCCCAGTTATTCTCCCACACAGAACACTCCTACTGTTAACCCAACTGCTGTTCCAGGCCAGCCCCCTCTAAGGGGAGGGGTTTTTTGTTTGTTTTTTACTGGAGTCTGGACAGTCAGTAACTCACTGGCTCTGTGCATTGATGCCTGTTGGTCACCTTGGTGGAATTCTGTGTGTAGGTGTCAAATTGATTGTGGGGTTGTTTGTGTTTTTTGTGTGCCAGTGCAGTGGGTGTAAATAAGAATGCACGAAAGCAAGTCACTCTCTGTATGAGGACAGGCATCCATAAATATGTGGAAGCAGATGTTGGAATAGTGGCCCAGTACCTACAATCCTCTTCCAAGAAAGGAAACAATGAGTACACTGATGTTTTGACTTTAAAAAGCACTGGATGAGTCCACTAATTCCATTGCTTTTCCATGCAGAATATTGTCCTCTTGCCCAGCAATCTATGCTTAAACAAGGGCTTTTATATCTTTACGGGGCATCTGCAGAGTGTTACCAGCTGTGCTGCCTGTTTGTCCTTGTACAGCCAATCCTGATTTTATAGCAGTTAAAATGCTTTCCCTCATCACAAGCTAATATTTTTTTTTGGGGGGGGGGATGGTTCAAAGGTAATCTGCAGCATTAACAGAGGGTATCTAATAACACCTCTGGAACAAATTTATTAAAGCAGACTTATTGCATGCTATTTTCAAAATTGATTAGATGTATATGCTGCAAGTTGTATAGCAACATTTGAATATGTCTACTATGTTACTCAGTTGGACAACAAATGGCTCTTGAACCTTCTTTAGGGGGAAAATTAAAAAAGGGAAGTGTGTGTATATAATATTGAAAAGGGCTCTCTCCACCTCAGCTGAACTATATTTGCCAGAAGGAGAAAAGTATAGTACAGATCATTTTAAGGACCTGTATTTTTCAATCTCCGTGCATTTGTTGGATGTACTAATTCAGGAGAAACAGTAGCCCTCTTCAGGTGTTATTAAATTCTAAGTGTGGAGGGCAGCTGGCTGGGCATGTGAGCTCCCCTGCCTCCTCCCTTAAGCTATTTAGCTTATCTTCGATTTTGCCCATGGCACCTTTAAGCAGGAAGGGAACAGACTGAGGGTGTGTGTGTGTGTGCTGTACCTGCTGCCTCTGACCAGGCCCCCTGGTAAGTAAGACCCATTGAAGACATTTGTACTTACTTCCGAGTAACTGTGCGTAGGATTGCACTGTTTGTTTTAACTTAATTCAAGTTAGTTAAATTCTGTAAGATTATTCCAGTTTAAGTGTTTCTTTAAATCTAAATTGTGTGAATAGAACACAAAAAGTGCTTTACACTGCGGCCTTTCCACAATAACAAACAACAACAAAGCTGTTCAGCCCCTCAAAGTTACTCCTTGTGCTTAAAAACCAGAGCTGTAGTGGTGTCGGAGCAAAACGCTGAAGGGGCTCAAAACCCCAATGTGTTTTTTTGTATTTTCCCCCACCCAAAAGCTCCCCCTCCTCTGCATCTTCTTCTTTTCTTCCCCTTCTCCAACTGCCCTGAAAATGAGGGACCAATCCTGACAATTTTAAAACAAAAAGAAAGAGATTGCCCTGCAAGCACTGATCCCCCCTCATGAAAAACACCAGATATCAACGATTAAAAGTCTGAGTAAGGTAAAAATTTTTTTACAAAAGCCACTAATAAAATATTATAAAATAATGTATAATATAATAATGTAATAATTATAATATATACGATTTTGTGTTTCCCCTCTAATAACTTTTGTACTTGACCATGCCCTTTGATTGCCTGGCCATACTCTTGGCCACGCTCTCATGTTGCCTGGCCATACCCTCTTGATGACACCTTCATGTTGCTTAACCAGACCTCTTACAAATTCTCATGTGTGTCTCTATTTCCATCTGTGAAATGTTGGAGGGTATGCCGGGCCCAATAAGCTTGGCTGTGCACCACATGAACTGAGAGTATACCTTAGAACCTGCCCCACAGTCAGTAATGCACTGGGGTTTTGTGGCAGGTGAGTTCATGTGGAAATGGTTCCCTGAAGGCAAAACACTTGAAAACCAGTGTAATCATTGAAGGAATGACTGCACCAGCATTCCTCTGATATAATTCTTCATGTTTTCCTTTTAGTTTTGCCATGTAACAATACAAGGTTTGCATGTAATGATAACTCAGAGTACAGCTTGAGTATGGGTTGTTGTTGAACTTGGGTTGTTGTTGAATTGTGGGTTGTCGTTACATGCAAACTCTGCACTATGGTTTAACTATGGATTGTTAACCATGAACCACCCAGAACGCATAACCCATCAACAACAAATGGGTTCTCCTTCCTGGGTTGTCATTATGTGTGAACCAGGGCCAGTGTCCCTGTATCTCTCCACATGTTTCTTGGTGATACACACTTCCTCCTTGTGGTTGGAACTCTACACAGCTGCAATTGTGATTTGATACTGAAGGGCAGTTTATCAGTATTTTAAATATTGATGACAACTTGGGCAGTACCCACTCCAGCAGTGCTGAGAACCGCATGGGAAAAGATTTCAACTGCTTCTGCAGAAGTATCATGTTTGATTTGAACCAGGTATTTGCTGCACAGAGCCTTAACAGGACTGAAGAGATTTTTGGCAGTTGCTGTGCTGTTCAGCAAGTGTTTGAGTGGGGCCATGTTTACTTTCATGTTAAAACAAATTGGGCTGTGGAGCATAAATCAAGACAGGTCATAGAATGAACAAATGATTCATGGTACATTCAGCTACAACTCTGTAAATGGGCTTCTCTATGTGAGGCAATGAACCCGGTATTTCATGGAGGCTTCTTCTCCCATTTTCTTTGTGGGAGACAGACAAAGTCATTTACACGTGGGTTTCCCCCCAGGGTTTTGCTTTCTCTGCCTTCCTATATGTTGTATTATACAATCACAAGGTGCTGCTGCAGTATAGCACAACTGCTGAATTACACGAGCCTTTATTCCAGTTTGCTGCACCTTTAAATTTTAATACCTCATTATCCTCACTCTAAAAAAAGCCGCGAAACTGGAAACAAAATGTGGGAGAGGCCCTGGAGGATGACGATGTTGTGTAAAGAACCCGCCAACTTCTGTGAGTGAAAGATCACAAGCGCACAATAAATACCTTGTGTAGAGAAGCCCAAAATCAACCAGGCAAAATATCTCATACGGACACTCTCTAAATGAGTTAAGTTTGCTGTATGGAGTATTGTTACAATGTTGGTTCAAGAAAATGAGTGGTAACTCCAGGACCGGTGCAGGGCAGTTTGGCGCCCCAGGCGAAAAAATATTTAGCGCCCCCCCAAAGCAGAAAAAAAAAAAACCTGCGCCGCCACCACCAACCTACCTTCCCCCCCGCCCTGGCTGCGGCAGCGGCGGCTGCTGCTGCTGCTGCTGCCTCCTCCTCCTCCTCCTGAAGCGACGCGACCCCCGCGCTGTTTTTTGCCGGGGGAAACCATGGCAACAGGGCTGTTTAAGCCCTTCTGCCCTGGTTCCTCCCGCCAAAACAACGCGGTCGGGGCTCCAGAAGCGACGTGACGAAGGTAGGTGACGGGGGGGTTGGGGGGGGTGGCAATGGCGGTGGGAGGCGCAGCGGCAGCGAGCGGGTGGGTGGGGGGAGGCGCAGCGGCGAGCGAGCGGGTGGGTGGGTGGGCGGGGGGAAGCGCAGCGGCGAGCGAGCGGGCAGGCGGAGGGAGGCGCGGCGGCGGCAGGCAGGAGGGTGGGGAGGCGGAGGCCTGGCGGGGGCGGCGCAGCGGCAGCGAAGAGGAGCGCAGCGTTTCCGCGCCCTCTTCAGCCGCGCGCCCTAGGCAACCGCCTAGTTGGCCTAGCGGTAGCGCCGGCCCTGGGTAACATCCATTTGGACTAGCTTCCCTAAGTGACGGTAGGGACGTGAGAGGATCTCGTTCAGGGGTGGAAGTCCAGCAAACTCTCTGGGCTCGACCCCCTGAACTCCATCCCACCTACCTGCTTCCCCGGCTCAACTTGCATTCTCCTGAGTCGAGCGAGCCGGGGAAGTGACTTCCGGGTTGCTGGTGGGTCACTTTTTATGTAGAAAATGCCATAAGAGATGCCAAAAACATCCACAATTTGTGCAAGTTACGCAAATTGCAGCTGCTTTTAACGTATCTTACGCCATTTTCTACATAAAAGTTTTCCCCTCTGGGAAGAAGGGATTCTGGGAAATGGGAGAGCATGTGTGTTTTCACTAATAGAAATGGAAATGATCAAAATAAAAGACATGGAGAAGCAGGGGGTTGGACTCGATGGCCTTGTAGGCCCCTTCCAACTGTATGATCTATGAAATCTCATGGTGGGAACTTTGGTTCACGAACACCACAATGTTCTCCTACCAATATGCCCATTCCAAATCAATTCTCATGTTCATCTCTTCCCAGACACACAGTTTTAAATGGTAAGAAATAAGGATTATTTAAAAGAAGGCAATCTGATGAGGGTGGGCAGACAAGCTGCTCCCCTGCCAAAGAAGTATAGATAAAACCAATGCAGAAGAAAACCCTGATGCTTAGATATACAGTACAATCCTTACATGATGGAAGTAAGTCTTATTGTGTCCAATGGGGCTTACTCCAGGGTAACTGTGTTTAGGATTGCAGACTAAACTAGACTAAGCAAATGTATTAACATTTCAGTCACTTATTTTTAATCACAGGATTTGGACTATTTGGTGCAAAATGTGCAATTTTGTGTGTACACACAGCCTATCCATAAGAAATAATCATAATCACCACCAGCAATCCATTGCACAGAAAAGGAAAACAGGCATGCATGTTAATGTAAAGCTCCTTGCAAAGCAAAGCGTTTTTGGGGTGAGGATGGGGATTTATGAGAAATGAAGAGATTGAACTTTTGAAGAAAGAGAATAAATAAAAATGGCCAAAAACCCGCAAGAGAGATTGGAAAGAAAGAAAATAGCCAAAACCTCCAGAAAGATTTTAAGAAGAAAAATAAAAAGCTAAAACCAAATCTCAAAAGAGATTTAAAAACAAATAAAACACCCCCCCAAGATTAAAAGAAAAATAAAATAGGGAAAAAAGGTGCGCCAAAAATATTCAAAACTTACATGCTGATTTCTGCTGGTGCCACTGGCTGCTGGCCATAGCAGCACTGGCCACACACACACACACACACACACACACACTTATTTTTTTTAAAAAACACTACACTCACTCACTCACTCACTCACTCAGAGGCTGGTCTGTGCTGCAAACTGCAATAAAAGAAAAGGAGAGGTCTATCTCCACTGCACTGCTGTCCAAATCAAATGTAAAAAAAAGGAGGAAGGAACACCATCCCTACCACCTGGTCAGAGGGTGGCTGTGGAAGGCTGAGTGGCATCGATGGCTGGGAAGGGCACTGTGGTGACTGGGAGAGCAGGGAGGGTGGAGTGGCCTGGAGGGAGGAGAAGGGAGGGCCATGAGTGTATGATGGATGAGTGTGGGTGTGTGCTTGTATGTATGTGAATGAATGTGTAGGGTACATGTGCATGATAAACAGTGCAGGGGGGTTGTTTGGGTGGTGATCTAGTTTGCCTTCTGTGAAGTGGACATTTTGTTGTGTTTTGTGGGGTCAAATATTTGGTTTGGTATCTGAGGCTCAGGGCCAATCTCTGCCTTGCATTCAGTCTCTTGGACAAGTGACTTGTCTTTTGTGACTAGCCAGGCCCCCCATGACAGTCATTTTGTGGTGATGGCAATGCCAATTTCTCAAATTTGCAAATGTGCCCTTGGCTCCCAAAAGCTTGGGGACTACTGATCTAAAGCCTATCCTGGAAGCTGATTGCACAGATCTTGGGTAGAAGACCTGGCCTTGCTTACAGAAACCCAACCTGAAGCAGATACTTAGCAGTAACAATGGACCATCCAGTAGAGATATAAATATAGAAGTACCCTCTTTAAAAACAACAGAAACAATAGAGACAGATCTGTTCTACTATCTACAGGAGCAATGTGATAATGGGACCTAGCAACATTCCATCAGGCATTCCATCAAGGGTTCATTCATGTGCACAACTTCTAATGTGATATATGACATCATGTGCCAGCAATGCCCTTCTGCCATTTACATTGGCCAAACTGGACTTTCTCTATGCAAGTGAATAAATGGACACAAATCAGATGTGTAAGTTTAGCATTGTCAGACTTGTGCTGGGTAGGTTTGGAAATGACTAGTTCATGACCGAAAATAACTGCCCCTATATCAGTGTTTATGTACACCATTCATCTTGCTTTACCAGTTCATCATCAGTTGGTGATGGACACAGCCACACTTGGGGTGCTTCCAGATGGAGGGGTCCTACTGCTAACAGTCAGAAGACATTGTGCAGTTGTTCCATATTTTCTTCTTCAGAGGATTTTCCACAGTAAGAAAAAAAGGCAAAATAAGCAGAGGAGGATTATGAGAGGGTGACTATGTTATCTGGACGGTCCTGGACCCCCTGTAAAATTCCGTGAATGAAGCAGAGGGATCACACATTAAAAGCTTAGTCTGGAAGCGCCTCTGCATGGTAATCTTTTGTATTGCTTGGCCTTATGGCCTCACTTTGTGTAAAAATAAAGGAACAAAAAAAAATATCTTTGTTCTCTTGGTACTAATGGTGTAAATATCTGCCTACTGAGGTTGCCACAAAGTGACCCTCAACAGTTTATGACACAGTGTATCCGTTAGTCTTTCAGTTGGGAAAAGTCAGTCAACCAGGGGAGATCTTTAGAAACATATACCATTCAAGGCAGAGTTCTCCTTGTCATGACTAGTTTGAATCTTACACAGACACACACACACACACACACACACACACACTGCATGTCCAGGAGTCAATTTCTACATTCTGTGTTTCAAAATACTCAGGATCTCTGAAAAGGGAGGCAGCTGTTTGTTAAGCTGGCAAGGAAAGAGAGTCCCAATGAAGTTGCTCATGCGTTCCCCCTCACCGACTACACATTTACTTGATATTGACATAAGGGCCTTCGTTACTCACACTTTTCTCAAATGACCTATCTTTTGCTCCACTCCAGAACAAAGCGTCTTGATAGTCTATCCTGTAAGGCATTCAGAGCAAATCCCATATAACATCATGAATCACACACTATGAAGACTCGTTACTTTGTCTGTATGAGAAAGGCAGTTATAAAAGCAGCGGAGGCTATAGATGAGTTGGATTTTGCATATTGTTTCTTTTTGTCCGAGGGTGAAATTTGGAAGGAGGGGAAACAATACTACCTGTATTGGAAGGATACTTCCAAATAGATCCCATGCGAGCATAATTGTTATGGTCTTGGAACAAGAAGCTTGAGACAAGGGAGAAGTAATTATCAGGTGAGTGCATTTGGTATGTGCTCCAGCTAATCAGTGGAAAAGGCAGGGATGGGGACTCGGACTCGAGGACTCGACTCGTGAGTCGGACTGAGTCCCCCCTCTGACTCGACTCGGACTCGAGTCCCAATATTTTTAATGGGACTTGAGACTCGACTCGGGACTCGAGACCAAGGACTCGTCAACATCCCTGGGCTGTTGACGAGTCTTCTGGCTGTGCCAGAAGGAGCGCGATCACCGGTGAAGAGCGCATGGAAGCGAGGCGCGCCGCTGCTCGGCCACTATGGACAGCTACCAGGAGCGCAGCCCCAACGATGTGTTGAGATTTATTTTGATTGATGTGTTGTTGTGGGGGGTTTGGGTTAGGGTCAGACATTTTGGGTTTGGCTGCCTCTGCCTGCCTGTTTGGGGTTCCCAGCCTCCTCTGCCTGCCTGATCTCTTCTTGACCTGTTCAACAGTTGAATTGTCCAAGACAAAGGCCTCTGCCTGCCTGCTTTGGGGTTCCCTGCCTCCTCTGCCTGCCTGGTTATTTTGGCGTTTGTCTGCCTGGTCAGTTCTTGCCAAAATCAGTTGCAGAGTTTTGAAATAAAAAGGCACACTTGTGCCTAGAATTTATTTAAGCCACACATCTGAAGTAGCTTTATTTTGTTGGGGGGAAACCCCATTGATTTTAATAGGGACTCGTGGAGTTAGTTTTGGGAGTGACTCAGGACTCGTGACTCGTGAGTCACCATTTTGGACCAAGGACTCGGACTCGGACTCAAGACTCGGGTCCAAAGACTCGTGACTTGACTCGTGACTCGAGACCAAGGACTCTTCAACATCCCTGGTAAAAGGACTAAGCCCACATGAACAATTTACTCCATCATCTTGAACTCTGCAGGTTTGCTCACACATGCTTATTTTCAATAAATTTAAGCCAAAGATATACTTTTACATTTGCCTTTAAGGGGGGACCCTTTAGCCTTTTGTGAATTGTCAGGTTTCTTGCACTTCTATGGAGTGTGAAGTTTAATTTAAACCCAGGGTCAAGTCTGTGCAAGCTCAATAAATATCAATCACAGCCTAGAGGAGGGCTCTCCAACCTTGGGTCCCCAGATGTTGCTGGCCTACAGCTCCCAGTATACCCAGCCAGCATGGCTAATGGCAAGGGATTCTGGGAGCTGTCGTCCAACAACATCTGGGGACCCAAGGTTGGAGAGCCCTGGCCTAGAGACACTACCATTGTATATAACTATCTGTGCTACATTCACATGAAAGCTGGGGAATAGCAAGATGTTGCTCCTAAAGTGTAGGATAAATTCTACTGAGTATTCATTTGGGATATAAGCATTACTCTACTAGTCAGCAACCCCCTGGACAAAATAACACAAGGCATGCTTGGTTCTTCTTTCTGCTTAACAGGTATAGAGAAGCCCTATTCAGGTTTTATAAAATTCTACTCACGGAGGGGAGCCAGGATGTGCACTGTGGCCGCACCCAGCTTCCCTGTGTTGGTGGGGAAGGTCTTCAACAGAAATGTAATCATAGTCAGCTGAATGTAGTTACAGAGTTCCGTGTGATCAGGAGCCCTGATATGGTAGGGTTCCCAATCATGTGGAACTCTGTAACTGCATCCAGCTGAACATGGTGACATTTCCACTGCAGACCCTCCCTGTCAACATGGGGAGATTGCAGGTGGAGAGAGAGCAGGTCTCAAGCATGTGTCTCACTTCCCTCCAGAAGTAGAATTTTTGAATGCCTCGATAAGGCTAGAGCAGGGCTCTCCGACCTTGGGTCCCCAGATGTTGCTGGACTACAGCTCCCAGAATCCCTTGCCATTAGCCATGCTGGCTGGGTATGCTGGGAGCTGTAGGCCAGCAACATCTGGGGACCCAAGGTTGGAGAGCCCTGGGCTAGAGGCTCCTTATATTCCAGTAGACATGTTCCCCTAAGGGTGCGATCCTATGCGTGTTTAGACAGAAAAAAGTCCTACAATCCCCAGCATTCCCCAGCCAGCATTCCCCATGCTGGCTGAGAATGCTGGGGATTGTAGGACTTTTTTCTGTCTAAACATGCATAGGATCGCACTCTAAATCATTCACATTTGTTAGTTTTAATTTTTCCGATTAGCTACAAGAGAAGCAAGGTAAGGAGTAACATCATTAGGTCAAAACAGCCAAGGGTCTTTGGGCACCTTAAAGCCTTGTGGCATAAGCTTTTGTAGACTACAGTCCACTTCATCAGATGCATAAAGTATTTCTTGAGTTATCAGCATATATACCCATGGTTGGAGGTGGTGGTGGTGGTGGTGGGTTGTAAACAGTGAGGTCAGAGGGAACTGAATGCAGAAAGTCTGGCTTCAGGCTTGGTTATGGGACAGAGACTGTTTTGGTCGCCTTGGTGGACAGGTAGATAATCTATGCCAGGAACTAGACAGGGGAGTGTTTCCCTGTTCGTTCTAGTGGACCTTTTGACAGCCTTCGATACCTTTGGGCATGGCATCTTTCTGAGATGTCTGAAATGGGACAGGGAAGCACTGTTCTACAATGGCTCTGGTCCTTCTTGGGTGGGTGATTTCAGAAGGTGGCACTGGGGGACTTCTATTCGACACTGTAGCAATTAGCCTGTGGTATCCTTGAGGGGTCCATCTTGTCCCCCACCCTATTTAACATGTTTTTAATTGTGTTTTTAGTTGATTTGTTTTAAGTTATGTTTTAGTTAAGATTTTGTTTTTCATCTGTATTTTATTATTGTTAGCCACCTTAAGTGCCCTTTTTAGAAAGGCAGGATATAAATGTAATAAATAAATAGTGCAGATGGTGATAATTACCTTATTAACAGTGGCTGTTCACAAAAGCAGTTGTTGAGTGATAACACAAACATGCTTGCAATGGTGAGCTGAACATATGTAGTGTGATTAAAAACAACAGCAAAACACCATTGTCACTTTTCAAGCCACGGGAGATAGAGCTGAACCTCTTGATGAACTGGAATGCATGTGTTTTGTACTGAAATCTGTCCTTGAAGTTCCCTTTGTTCAAGAATGCCAGTGGCAGAATGTCCTAGAAGGTTGAAATTTCCCCACACTAGGTTTTGAACATGGCCATTTCTGGTGGCAGATTTGTGTCCATTTATTTTGCATAGTGAATGGCCTGTTTGTCCTATGTAGAATGCAGCAGGGCATTGCTTACAAACGATGGCACACATCACAGTGGAAGATGAGCTCGTGTATGAACCCTTGATGTTGTGGTTGACATTATAAGGTCAGGTAATAATGTTGCCAGAGTAGATATGGGGACAGAGCTGCCATCTGGGTTTGTTATAGGGTCGGGTCCTTGTGTTTGTATCCTTGTTATGCGGTCTCTCTACCCCCCCCCCCCCGCTTGCCCCTCTCCAGGATGATGATGATGATGATGATGATGATGATGATGATGATGATGATTTATTCAATTTATATCCCGCCTATATACTATTACTCTAGGCGGCATACAAAATAACAATCAATTAAACAAATAAATATGCAGTAAAACCATCTGTTAAACATAAAACCAGCATAAAATTCCATTAAAATTCCATAAAAACAATAAAATTCCATAGAAATATGAGAGAATATTATAAAAGGAAGGCCTGCTGAAATAACAAAGTCTTCAGTGCCTGCTTAAAGACATTCAAAGAAGTCAGCAGGCGTATTTCAAGTGGCAGGCCATTCCACAATTGAGGGGCAGCAAAAGAGAAGGACCTCTGATGAATAGCTGCCAGTCTCACATTAGGCAGTTGCCGCAGATGGCCCTCCGAAGACCTTAAGTGGCGGGATGGAAGATAGGGGAGGAGGCGCTCCCTAAGGTACCTTGGGCCTAGACCATGTAGGGCTTTAAAGGTAAGAACCAGCACTTTATACTTTGCCTGGAAGCAAATTGGCAGCCAGTGTAAAGATCTTAAGACTGGTGTTATATGGTCTCCATGGGGTGTCCTGGACACCAACCTGGCCACCATATTTTGTACTAGTTGAAGCTTTTGAACCAAGTATAGAGGCAGCCCCAAGTAAAGCGCATTATAGAAATCAAGCCTAGAGGTTACCAGTGCATGCACCTAGAGGTGTTCACGAACCTGGGGGGGGGGTGTCCCGGCTCTCTGCCGCCTTGACTCTCCGTGGCGGTGCCCCCCCCGATCTTCTGAGCAGCGCGGAGCAGTTCTCCGCACTGCTCGAGCCCGCTGCGCTGGTCCCGTTGCGTCACTTCCAGCTGGCTGGAAGTGACGCGACGGGACCCTGCGCCGGCCTGCTGGATCCCCACACTGCGTATTTTGCAGAGAGACCAGGACAACAGGGCTTAAACAGCCCTGTTGCCCTGGTTAAACAGCCTTGTTGCCCTGGTTTCTCTGCAAAATACGCAGCACGGGGGTCCAGCGTGCCAACGCAGGGTCCCGTCGTCTCACTTCCGGCCAGCTGAAAGTGATGTGATGGGACCAGCGTGGCTGCCGCGGCAGGCTCGAGGCCGCACACCGAGGGAGCCCCGGACCCGGTAAGGCCCCGCGAGCCTCTGGCAGGCGTGAGTGGGGCCGATTTCGGCCTGCTACGCCCGCCACGAGGCGAGCGGGTACATCCCTACGTGCACCACCGTTACTAAGTCCACGTATTCCAGGAATTGGCGTAGCTGGTGAATCAGCCGAAACTGATAACAGGCACCTCTCACCGTTGCCTCCACCTGAGATGCCAGGAGTAGGGTCGGGTCAAGAAGTACCCCCAAGCTACGAACCTGTTCCTTCAAGGGGAATGCTACCCCATCTAGAACTGGTTGACAAACCTCAATTCTTGAATTAGGACCCTTCACAACAAGCACCTCAGTCTTACCTGGATTCAACTTCAGTTTGTTCTCCCTCATCCAGCCCATTACCGACCTCAGGCAGTCATTCAGAGGAGTCATACCTTTCTTGGAAAATGAAGTTAGGGAGAAGTAGATTTGGGTGTTATCAGCATACTGGGTGTTATACTGGGTGTTATCAGCATACTGATGATCTCTCCCAGCAGTTTCATATAAATGTTAAACAGTATCGGGGACAGAATGGAGCCCCGAGGGACTCCCAGTAACTCCTTTTTTGAGGAGTATTTATCCCCGAGCATCACTATCTGAAGCCATCCCAAAAGGAAGGAGCGGAACCACTGCAAAGCAGTGCCCCCAACTCCCAACTCCCTCAGGCGGAATAATAAGATACCATGGTCGATGGTATCAAATGCTGCTGAGAGGTCGAAAAGAATCAGTAGGGATGCACTCCCCCTATCGATTCCCAGGCAAAGATCATCCACCAAGGCAACCATGGCAGTCTCAACTCTGTATCCCACTCTGAAGCTAGTTTGAAATGGGTCCAGATAATCGGTTTCATCCAAGGCAGCTTGGAGTTGAATGGCCATTGCCTTCTCAATTACCTTGCCCAAGAATGGTAGATTACTCACTGGCCTATAATTATTAAAATCCAGGGGATCAAAGGAGGGCTTTTTCAAAAATGGTCTAATAATAGCTTCTTTCAAGCATGTAGGGAGAATGTCCTCTTTTAGAGAGGCATTAATAATATTCAACAAAAGTTGTTTTACTGTCTCCCCTCCCTGGGCTATAAGCCAGGATGGGCAAGGATCAAGAGGGCAAGTAGTCTTATTCACCAAACCAAGATTGGATCATTTTAACCAATGGTAGGCAGGCTTGTAGCTCATCCATTGGAAAGATGTGACCCTATATATATATATATATATATATTATAAAGTCTTGGCAGGGGGAATCCAAAATCCTCAGTTAGTCAATACCTTTATTAGGACCAACCACAATGCCCCAAAAGATTGTGCAAGCTTTTGAGTTCTCCAGAATTCTTCACCAGACTAGGTGGTATACTGTATAAGATATAGGATGGCCACAGTTAAGCAAATCCACAGTTAGGAAGGTTTTTTTTTTACCTAACTGTGGACTTTGGATATCCCCTTCTGGATTTTGGATTTTTAATGCATAGACCGGCACAGCTATCTTTGTTTTTAATTTTATTTTTCTGTCTTATGTGTCTCTCACGCTGATGTACCCCTTCCAAGAATCTCAGAGTAGCTTTCAGGCATTTTGCTGCCTAAGGTGAAGGACAAGCTGGTACCCGCTCCCATTCCATGTACAAAAGCCAACTGGACTGGCAGTTAAATCTGTCTACACATTGAAATATGGGACAGCATCCTCCTCCACTGTACCTGAAGGCAGCAGGGTAACTTAGGAGGCTCAAAGCAGGCTACACGGCACAGAGGTCTCTCCTCCAACACTTGCGGCCACCTCCGAGCCTCTGCCGCCCATAGTGACTGCTTCACTCTGCCTAATTATAGTAGGGCTGGCCCTAGAGGCTCGGATGTGATTCCCATGTGGTTTTCCATCCAAGCAGCTCCCACGGCCAAATCTACTTAGCTTTAGCAGTAGGTCTGTGCCTCCGTGCTACTCTCTTGGAAAAAGAAGAGATCTGCCTGGGGTCCTCCTGACTGCCCAGCCCCCCTGTGACAGGCAGACAGTTGAACAAGTCACTGCCAAAGGCTTCCTCACCCACCCCCACAAAACTACTTAGTACGTTGCAATCAGATTTTTTTGGGCACTTTTAATATTTACTTTTTATTATAAAATTTCAGCAGAACAAAACCATAAAGGGGGGGGGATGTAACTACATAGATTTGAAGATATCCGTTTCAATGCATGCATATGAAATGTGTGTAATACTTTTGCACTCCTCTCACTCTCCAAAGCACTTAGACAGCCAGTTTGGGCTGTCTAACTGCAGTGCTTCAGAGTGGGAGGGAAGGAGGTTGAGGTGCTGCCAGGATATATTGTATCTTGGCAGCGCTGGTCTCCTACCCTCCCCACCCCCAGAATGCCCCCAAAAGCCTTCATCCAACGTCACTCTTACAACCTTGGAGGAGCAGCCGGCACAGTTCTTTCCGTGCCAGCTATGTGTGTGCGGGATCTGAGTGTGGATCTCCAGCTACGAGGTCAGAGCGCTTTTTCGACCTCGTAGCTGGGAATCTGAAAAATCCTGTGGCTGTCTAGACACTGTCTAGTGGCCATAGGAATGCTCTATGAGTTTAGGTGTGTGTATTGGTTCAAAAAGTGTGAAATTAGTTAGGTTTGCATTGAAATGCGAACTGAGCAAAGTTCTTCGTCATCCCTATTCTCCCACTAGAAAAATCTTGATAAGACCACAGAGGATGCTGTTTCAAGTGCAGATACATGGTTTACTTGAATATTAAAGTGGGCATTTAGGAAACTCACCAGTTCTTTTTCTAAATGGATAATTCAGTATTAGGAAATGTAACAAAGATCCAGAATCTTTGGTAAGAAGGCTCCTTTTTGCTGGACTTGTTTAGACTCCAGTCCAGTCCAAAGTGTATGAGAGAAGGACCTCCTAAAGCAACACGTCAGAAGAAAGATAATACATCCTGTTGTATTTTGGCAAAGGCACCCTAAAGAAGCCAGGAGGTGGTTGTTTATAAATATATACCAAGGGCCTGTATTACTATCCCAGCCTGAAGAGCTATTGACCCTAAAAGGCTGTTACCTACTCAGCAGGAACCTTCCGCTTATAGGGTGAAGAACTCTCCAATTTTAGATACTTCACAAACTGGTCTGTTCATTGCGTTAAAGGGAAAATAATACCCATAAAATCTCCAGTCTAAGAGTTAAGAGTGCCCCATTTCTAGGAACAACCACAGTTCCTGTAAGAAGTGCAATCAACCTGTGTGTGCGGATAAAAACGACTTATTCATCTTCCGCCTGAGATTCAAGAAGTTATTGCACCCTTCTTCCAAGGCATTCTGTGTGGGGAACATGGTTCTCCCCCCATTTTAGACTTACAACAGCCCTGTGAGGTAGGGTAGGCTGAGAGATAATGACAGGTTCAAAGTCATTCAGTAAGTGTCACAGCTGAACAGGGATGGAATATAAAAATGCAGAACTGGTTCCAGGTTTTGGGGGGCCCTTGGGCGAGACACATTTAATGGCTCCCCTCCCTTAGCGAGTCTAGCTCTTCACTGCCATTTCACCAGCTGCTCCTCTTCCTTTTCCTCATTGCTATCAGCAGTTTGCTTGCCAGGCAGAGAGCCAGTGAACAAGTGGACAGTGGCATCTGCTGTTCCTCCTCCTCACCTCTACTGTTGTTTGGGCCAGAGCAAGGGACAGTTGCAATTGTAAAAAGGAGGAGCGGTTCCAGGGGTATTTGACATTGGGGCCCCTGCTGGGGTGTGGGCCCTTGATAAGTGCCTGACCATGCCGACCCTTGACCCCAGCCCTGTAAAGATCAAAGTAACAGCGTTCTTCTGGGAGACAACTGTCCCATATCTGGATCAAAGTTCCTAGTATCAAACTCCTGTTGAACTCCTATCATATCAGCCAGGAAGATCAGCTTTTTGGATTCTAATCACAGTATTATCACACACACCCCAAAAACAGGGCTGGGGTAATTCCCCTCATCTACATTTTAGACATCTCACTTCCCAAATAGTAGGAAGTTCTGGTACAGCTCTATAGGATCTATTTCCTTGTGAAAAGAGAGAGATGTAGACCTGTGCTGTTTTTGTAATATCTTTTGTATTTTATATACAGATGTGGTAGCACCTGTATAGTTAAAGCATCTAGTGCAGGGTTCTCCAACCTTGGGTCCCCAGATGTTGCCATTAGCCATGCTGGCTGGGTATGCTGGGAGTTGTAGGCCAGCAACATCTGGGGACCCAAGGTTGGAGAGCCCTGATCTAGTGTTTTTTTAAATGTTCTATCAGTTAAACTCCCCAATATTCTATTGCTTATAATATACAAGTAAAGCTGTGAGAAAGAGGGAATAAGCAAGTGCACAGAGAGGCATTACTTGTCTTAAAGCAATTATAATTAATTAATTAATTGTATATCCCACCTTTCCATCAAAAAGGGCACATTAAAAATGTGACACACACCCCTCCACCACCACATGCAGCTCAAAGTGGTATAGTTCAGCAAAACCTTACTCCACACTTACCAATTGCTTCTGCTGATTTATATAAACTGCCCCGTGGTTTGAATGGACTGGAATGTGTACATGCAAGGAGGTATCTTCTTTTGCAGGTCTTTGGGCGCCACAACATCGTCTAGCCCAGTGTTCTCCAATCTTGGGTCCCCAGATGTTTTTGGCCTACAACTCCCAGCATGCCCTAGCCAGCGTAGCTGGCTGGGGCATGCTGGGGGTTGTAGGCCAAAAACATCTGGTGGGGGCCAAGGTTGGAGAACACTGGGCTAGCCTCAAGGCTCCTAGGGGGTGATCTTACCAGTCATCCACCTGCTCTGTTGTGCAGAGAGGGCCTTGAGCAGCCATGCTTGTTTCAGGACAATGAATATGCCGGAGCATTGACTTTTTTGAATAAAGACAAAGTTCTGTTTGGCTGGAAACACAATATTCCTTCCCCTGAAAAAATTAAAGTGATTTGAGGGAGAGCATGACATATATCTGAGATGGGAACCTCTGGCCTGCAGGCCTAGTGTGCTAACAGGAGGTCCTCAGCCAGCCTGCCAGCTTCTTTCCCCTATCTCTGATCGGAGTATAAGATATTTCCCTGTTCCTCTGCCCACACTGCATTAAGACTGGTGCCAATGGAGGCTTGTAAAAGACCTAATTGCAGTGAGAGGGGCATTTTCACGGATAGGAAGCTGGGGAGGGAAGGGCTAGCCTTCCCCGTCCCAGCACTGTGACACACCCCCTTGAAAAATCTCCCCTTTCACCCTGCAATCAGGCTTTTTAAAAGCCCCCATTGGTGCCAATGGAGGCATTGTAAAAGCCCCAGTTACATTTCATGAGGGCATTGCAGGGGTGTGTGTGCTGGGGAGGAAGAGCTATCCCTCACCTCTCCAGCACCTCCCAGAAATCACCCCTCCCCTGCTGAAATTGGGATTTTACCAGTGGAGGCTTTTAAAAAGCTTAATTGTTGTGGGGAAGGGACAACGTATGAGTGTGTGTGTGTGTGGGGGGGCAATCCCGAGTCCCGAGTCATTCCCAAAGCTGACTCCACGAGTCCCTATTAAAATCAATGGGGTTTTCCCCCAACAAAATAAGGCTACTTCAGATGTGTGGCTTAAATAAATTCTAGGCACAAGTGTGCCTTTTTATTTCAAAACTCTGCCACTGATTTTGGCAAGAACAGACCAGGCAGACAAACCCAAAATAACCAGGCAGGCAGAGGAGGCAGGGAACCCCAAAGCAGGCAGGCAGAGGCATTTGTCTTGGACAATTCAAACTGTGGAACTGCTTAAGAAGAGACCAGGCAGGCAGAGGAGGCTGGGAACCCCAAACAGGCAGGCAGGCGGTGCCCTTTGTCTTGGACAATTCAACTGTTGAACTGGTCAAGAAGAGACCAGGCAGGCAGAGGAGGCTGGGAACCCCAAACAGGCAGGCAGAGACAGCCAAACCCAAAATGTCTGACCCTAACCCTAACCCCCCACAACAACGCATCAATCAAAATAAATCTCAACACATCGTTGGGGCTGCGCTCCTGGTAGCTGTCCATAGTGGCCGAGCAGCAGCGCGCCTCGCTTCCATGCGCTCTTCACCGGTGATCGCGCTCCTTCTGGCACAGCCAGAAGACTCGTCAACAGCCCAGGGATGTTGACGAGTCCTTGGTCTCGAGTCCCGAGTCGAGTCTCGAGTCCCATTAAAAATATTGGGACTCGAGTCAGAGGGGGGACTCAGTCCGACTCATGAGTCCGAGTCCCCATCCCTGAAGGGCACATATGCCCACAGTGGGATGGCCCCTCCCACTGCGGGCATGTGGCCCACAACATGCTTGCCCAGAACCAATTTGGCCCTTGGGCCAAAAAAGGTTCCCCACCCCTGATGTATACATTCATCCCACTTTTGCTTCTGGTAAACAGATTTTGTAGGCTTTTGTATTGTTTGAAAAAGCTACAAAATCTCTTTGATTAGAGGCAATAGTGGCACAAAAGGTGTGCACACAGTGGGAAATTATGCCTTTTTCAAACCATTTTCAACTCTCTTAAAAAGCACTATTCATTTCTATCCCTAGCCTCAGTAAAACCTTGTCATGAGGCACAGAGCCCTGGGAATTCTGTACAACGCAGAAAAAATCTGAACCTAACTGCTAAGGAACAAATATGTTGTGGGGTGTGTGTGCACTGCTGAACTTGGAAGTTGTCCTTCTAAATGCTTCCCCCCTCTGAGGACTCGTTTTCCCTTTGGCGTATGAACATTTCCCAAGAAATATGGAACTAATTTCACTCCAGAGCTTTCCAACCTAGCCATGCTTTCTGTGTCATAATACTGAGCTGAGAGAAAAAACTCTCAAGAAGAGGCTTTTCTTCTGAAATTTTCAGCACACAGTTTAAATCTAATTAGGGCAAGCAATTCCATTGCATCAACTTTCCTCACTGTATCACAGTCTCTGTGCTCACAGCTGGAAGCTATAATTTCAAAAACACACAGATACAGAAAAAAGAAGGGTTTTTTTTGTGTTTCTCTAAAAGGAGGACTTTGGGAACTTTTAGTGAAGTTCAAAGTCGGCTTGGGGCTTCTGCCTTTTAGCTTTCTTGCTTCATAAATATAGTGTAAAAAAAAAGTTGGCTTTCACTTTATTTTTGCTGCATAAGAGATTGCTATGGGGGGGGGGGTAACTATCTTGACTGAAAACCTAACCTGGACATTTCCAGCCCTGCATTTTTTGCAGCAACCCTACTAGCCGCTGCCCCACCCCGGAACCCCCACCCACTTCAGGGGACTGGTGGGCCAGTCTTCAAATACTCTCATCTGCACAAACCCAGGAAGAAGAAATAAGTGTCTCACTTTTGCTCCGCCTTCTGGTGCAACAACCATGCAGACTAATTTCAAAGGTGATGGACTTCTTATGGACTTGCTTCCATATTTCAGAGTAGGCTTAAAGCTAGCAACATTTTAACAAATAATTAAAATTGACATTTTAATTATCTTCTAAATTCTGAAATGTGGTTCTCCACTACCACCGTGGCGGCAGACGGAGAAGTCCCAAAGTGTATAGAGAAATATTTATCCCACTTCTCAGTCCAAATAGTCCTTTTTACAATACCTAAAACATTTTTTAAAAACCCACAATAAAATAGTGACAAGGGAGCTTACGCCAGAGCTGGCTGAAACCACTCATTGTAAGGCAGGGGTGTCAAACTCCTTTCAGCCCAAGGGCCAAATTCGGCTCTGCGTAGGAACGCTGGAGGAATCCACAATGGACTCAAATGAGTTCCAGTTTCAATGGATGCAACCCGCAGACTCCACAGCAGACCGGCTTTTCCTGAGTCGCATGGATTCCGCGGACTTGTGGACCGGTTTTTTTTACTTTCTGTAATTTTACACAAATTTAGTTGTAGAAAAATATGAAAAATTTAAACAACACCGACTGAAAATGCTAATTTCCTCCCATAGACAAAAGTGTGAAAATGCACAATGGGGGGGATCTGCGCATTTTTGAATGTGCAAATGTGCACAAATGCATACGAATGCACTTGTGCAAAATCCAATTTCATCAATGAGTGGATGACAGAACGAAAGGTGCCTGGAAATCGGCAGAATGCAGGTGGAACAGATTTAACGAAGTCTGTATATCCCTAGCTCTGAGGGGCTGCATTCCAGTGGTAGGTGGGCCCAAAGGCAAAAGTGGTGGGCCAAAGACAGAAGCGATAGGGCCAAAATACCAAAAAATGCCAGCATATTTTGGCATAAAGCTCTTACTGCCAGCAACTAAGCCCCAGGATAGGCATTTCAACCTTTTAGAATGGGGGGGGGGGAATGCAAAAACTGAAACCATCAAATGACCAGTGGTTGGAGGAAAAAGGTGGGGGCAGGGAAAGGGGCATGGCCTTCTAGGGAAACCCAGAGGGTCATATGAGGACCCCAGGTTTGCCAGAGGTTCAACACCTTGTAGAGGAAAAAAAGGCTCAAATCAAGGCACAGACCTGGCAAAAACTTCCAAGGTCAGCAGGGCTCAGAACAAGGCCTCAAATTATGAAAAGCATGTGTGGGCAGGCTCCTATGGAAGAAGGCAGTCCTTCAAATAACCTGGCCGCAAATCATTTAGGGCAGTGTTCTCCAACCTTTGGTCCCCAGATGTTTTTGGCCTACAACTCCCAGCATGGGAGTTGTAGGTCAAAAACATCTGGGGGTCCCAAGGTTGGAGAACACTGATTTAGGGCTTTATATGTACAGACCAGGCTTTGAATTGAGCCCAGAAACCTATAAGCTGGGGTGGGATGTTGAATCTTTTTCAGCCCAAGGGCCAAATTCAACTTTAAAGAAGCTCTTGTGGGCCACATTCCAGCGATGGGTGGGGCAAAAGGGAGAGAGTCCCAAATACCAGCATATTCTAGCTCAAAACTCTTTCTGCCGGTAATTAAAGCATAGGAGTGGCATTTCAGCCTTTTAGAATGGGGGAAAAACCACGCAAAAGCCAGGAAACCACCACATGACTGGCACTTGAGGGAAAGGGTGTGTGGCCACCTGAGGAACCCTGGAGGGCTGGATTTGGCCCACGGTCCCGAGGTTCAACACCCCTGCTATAAGCCATGATGATACCCTACACAACTAGTGACCCACCACACCCATGGCAGCCTACCAGCCATGTATGGTGGTTTGGGAAACTTCCTATTTTTGCTGCCTATATTGGACTGGTGAGCTAGTTTGGCTCTGTGGTTTGCAAGCTGGGCGGGCCTGTCATAAACTGGAATACGGACTGTTGTGTGTGGGAAGAAGGGTGCAGGTGTTGCAAAAATATGCTCAGAGTCCTTTCCCAGAGGGCCAATACTTAAGGAAAGGGAAGCAGCACACCAGAAATGAGTTTAAGTTTTATTTTTGCGCAAAAAGGCTCAGCTCTGTGGCTCGCGCCAGGATCAGAAGCTGAACAAAGGGAAAAGGGGACATGCAGGGCTTTTTATGCCCTCACACTCATTGGTTCATTCATTCTCAGCAAATCAGATGCGTTCGCTTAAACATGCTAACCAATCAGAGACATTTCTTTGAACATGGTAACATATCAGTCTTCAATTTCATAGAAGGCCATCTATCTCTTCCTCCCTTGGCTAGGTTGATGCTTCCCATGACCCCTAGGGCACCCGAGATATCAGGCGTCCCATGAATCTGCTACTCTTGGCACCCCTTATCAATGAAAGAAACTCCCCTTTCATTAGTACATCTGGAGTTGGCACCTGAGAATACACATCAGGGATGAGATATCGGCCAAGGAGAAGATATGACAGCGCCAGGCATACAATTAAACAAAGAAGCGACACAACTCTTCAAGGTTCCCTGGCTAAAATAGCAAAGGCAGATGGGCAATGTCAGTTAGTTAGGCCAGGAGGGGGGAGAGCAGAGAGATTAGTCCATCTAACAATGTGTACTATATACAGCCTTGTTGATTGCATGTGTATAATGGAACTTTATTCTTAATATTGTTAATACACTATGTCTACTTTTCTAACACAGGGATGAAACTTCTTCTGGAACATGCTCCTAGTCCAGCCTTCCCCAACTTGGTGCCCTCCAGATGTGTTGGACTGCATCTCCCATAATTCTCAGCCAGCTTGTCCATTGGCCCTACTGGCTGGGAATTATGGGATTTGTAGTCCAACACATCTGGAGGGCACCTGGTTGGGGAAGAATGTCCTAGTCTAGGGGTCTCCAACCTTGGGTCCCCAGATGTTGCTGGACTACAGCTCCCGGAATCCCTTGCCATTAGCCATGCTGGCTGGGTATACTGGGAGCTGTAGGCCAGCAACATCTGGGGACCCAAGGTTGGAGAGCCCTGTCCTAGTCCACTGCAGTTCCTTGAGGAAATTAAGGAAATGTTGGTGAAGGGTTATTAAAATTGTATAGGTTTTAATAGCAGGCTAAAATTATGATGGGAGATAATTTAATTTATTTTATTTGTTTAACCTCATAGAAGAGATGGTGGACTGAAGATAGAGCACAATCCTCTGGGAGCTGCACAAGAGCCCCATTTCAGTGGGGCTTGCACAGGAGAAACTCCCAGCGGATCACAGCAGATCCACCTAGGCAGGGAAAATCTATCTGATTGTGAAAGGACTCAGCTGCTTTGCAATGTGGGTGTAAGAATTCTTCTGGACAGACGTTGAAGGAGGAAACTTCATCTTATTCTGAAGACATATTCCCTCCCAGGGAACATGATTCAATGCTGAAACTCTTTTCCAAAGATGGAGGGGGGAAAGATTCCTTCTTGCTTGGAGCCGAGCCATTTAAAAAATAAATAAATCCCAACATGGTGTAAATTCTCAGCTTCTGTGAGAAGGTCAGGTTGGGTAATCACAATGGCCTCTTTTGTCCATTGAAGATAACCTGCCCACTTTCTTCAACCAGCTGGCCGGCTGCCTGCCATCTTTTAGCCTTGTGGGAAAGTCCTCGGAGGTTTCACACAGTTGACACTGTGTGCCAGACAGGAAGTGCTCCATCAAACTTAGCTATGTCATCACCTCCATGCGAGCAATATGCCTACCACACAGCTCTCTTTCTCCCCTCACCCACCCACCTTGGCTGTGTGTCTAACTGCATGCTCAACAAGGCCACAGGAACATATGAACGAAGGGGAAAGCTTCCTTTCCAAACATCCCTTGCCCCCTAGTCATAGAGGACTCCCTATCTTCCTCCTGAGGCTGCCAATTCACACATGGTATTTGGCAGAACTGCAGAAGGGCATGGCGTGAAACCTCATGGCTGAGCATGTTCCATAATCCCTCCCTTTCAAATTCCATACAAGAGAATCCAAACTTGCTGCTGTGAGTCCATCATGCACATTATACAGTTTGCATAACACTGGAGTCGCCCCCCCCCACCCCGGTTTATTTGAGCGTTTATATACCACACATCACTGTTGTCACTCCCAAGGCCACATACAGAGAAAAAACAATAACAATCAAATAAGACATTCCAAAAACACATAAGTAGCACAGCAGTAAATACACAGAGTAGATCCCACCATACTAAAAGGTAGGTGCTGCAGCAAGGGGAAAGTTTTCAATTCTATACCTACTCAATGGGCCATCCCCAGCCAGCAATTTGCCTACAGATTAGAGCAGGGCTCTCCAACCTTGGGTCCCCAGATGTCGCTGGCCTACAGCTCCCAGCATACCCAGCCAGCATGGCTAATGGCAAGGAATTCTGGGAGCTGTAGTCCAGCAACATCTGGGGACCCAAGGTTGGAGGGCCCTGGATTAGAGTCATACTTATTCCTGTATGACCTCTATAAGTCATACTTATAGAGCAGACCCATTGATTTAAGTTAGTCTTGATAACGTAAGTCCCATTGATTTTAATGAGCCTACTTTAAGCATGACTAAATCTGGATCTAGTCTGAATCTGTAGGCAAAGGCAAGGGGGTTGGATCCAGATTTAGTCATACTTATAGAGCAGACCCATTGATTTAAGTTAGTCTTGATAACGTAAGTCCCATTGATTTTAATGAGCCTACTTTAAGCATGACTAAATCTGGATCCAACCCAAGGTCTTTGCCTTTTTAATGCCCCACCACCACCCTGATTCTGGATTCTAAAAAAAAAAAAAAAATAGCTTGAGAAGAAAAAAGGGACTGTAATATTTTGTCTGTATCCTCAAGCAATGTTCCAAAACCTTCTAAGAGACAGTGGTGGCTGTATGTTAAGCTTATTTTAGAAACAGATGTAGTTTTTATTCTTTGCAAATTGTTCCAGAAATTAACTAGCCCAGAGTGACTCACAGCACAATCCTATACACCAGGGGTGAAGAACCTCTTTCAGCCCAAGGCCGGAATTTAATTTTGGAGAAGCTCTTTGGGGCCACATTCAGTGGTAGGATAGAGGCAAAGGGGGCAGGACCAAAGGCAAAAGCAGTGGAGCCAAAAATACAAAAATGAACCAGCATATTGTGGCTTAAAGCTCTTACTGCCAGCAACTAAGCTTTAGGAGAGGCATTTCAACCTTTTTGAATGGGGGAAAAACTGCATAACACCCAAGAAACCAATGGGAAGGAAGATTATATGCAGAAGCTTATTACTAACTTGCTCAACTGCAAGGCTGTTCACTACGTGGTCTGTTAGGACCTGGAAGGCTCTTTAGGTTTAAAAGTAACCCAGACTAGTTGTAACAAAAAGGGTTTTATTGTACTCACAAAACATCTGGTAGTCTTGCATGCTGCCTAGTTCATGCAGGTACAGATTACAGCACAGGTACAGTCAGCATGCCTGGAAGAGACCCAGCCATACATGTCTTTCCAAAAGGAGGGTCAGGGAAGAAGAGAGAGATCTCACCTCCAAGGTAAGGTTCACCAGATGTGGGAGGAAGTGGGTGTGGTTAGTCAGCCATGCAGGCAGGTCAGTCCCTGGTGCTCATTAACCCATTCCTCCCTCAGTGACTCTACACTGTGCATTCAATGTTACCCAAATATCTAACAGAAACCACCAAATGATCGGTGATTGGGGGAAAGGGGAAGGGTGTGTGGTCATCTGGGAACCCCTGGAGGGCCGTTTTGGCACCCCAGGAAGGCCTGATTTGACCCTCGGGCCTGAAGTTCCTCACCCCTGCTATAGGTTTAATGGGGCTTATGCCCAGGTAAGCGAGTACAGGATTGTAGCCTTAGTCCTGGTAATGGCAGAGCAAAATCCTATACTCCCATTATGGCAGGATCAGAGATAGTCAACCACTAAGTAGGAGGAATTACCACTGTATCCAGTGTGTGCTCAGCCTGGGAGGGGAAGGCAGGGAAGGGGGAAGGGGAAACACTCAACCAGAAAATACTACAACAGGGTAAAAAATGGCAGACGTGCCCCCAGCGACCCTGGAAACACTGCCGTAGCCCACCAATCAGGGACTGTGCCAGTGACAACACCAACCCTCCATGCCACCCATACACAGAGGGAGCCAGTGAACTCACAACATCACCACACCCTCACACATGCAAGAAGGCACCATGCTATGCCCCCTCCGCCAGCCCCAGTGGCACAGCCAGCAATGACCCTGTTACAGGTGGGATGGCTGTTTTCAGGGCCTTCTCTTAGAAGGGATGCACGTGTTACAGTCACCATGTATATGTGAGCCCCCCTTCACTTGTTTTGGAATCCTGTGGAAGGAAACAGAGGCCCAGTGGGCTGGGGCGGACCTGGATTCTAGCTGTGCCCCCCAGTCTCCTTCTGCACCATTAGCTGTCCTGGATTCCCAGCATTTATTTGTTTGTTTTAAATGAAAAGTAGTGCTGGTTGGGAAGGACAACACTCTCCCTTTGCAAGCAAATCTTGGAGATTATCTCCATGCCAGACCAGTGTAAGCTGTGAACTGGGTTTGAGCCTAGGACGAGTTTGCTTACACCAAGCATCATGTACAGCAGCCTCGCTGAACCCGAGGCCCTTCAGATGTGTTGAACTCCCAGAATCCTCCAGCCAGGTTGTGGAAGGCTGCTGTACAATCTGGTGGTTGAGTTCCTTTAGTCATCTGAAGAGCTATTCAGATGGTCCTACTCTAAGCACACCAGCTGCACACCACACAGGTTTTTGAAGACCAAAAGTGGCAACTCTGAACCATATGGAAATGAGCTGGGCTGTCTAGAAAAGTGCACTGTAATGTTCATTTCACAGTTTCAAAGCTCTTCTCCTTCAGTTTCCAAATTGATCAGGTAAAAACGTCCAATCGACACTCTTCTCCCAGCCTGCCCTCAAACAGTCATGTTTCTAACAAACTGAAAGTCCAGCTGTTCACATATTTAGCACTCTTCCGTGCAAAAGCTGTAAAGATTTTACAACTTAAAGCAGGGTTAAAAGTTTGGCGTAGTTCAAAAGAGATACCACATCCTCTCCTGGTGTCAGTGTATGAATAATGTCTTGGTAAACACATAGTATTGCTGTGACTAGAAGTCATATCCAGGCGAATATGGTTAAGACTGTGCATAGGCCACAATTCCACAGCAGCATAGAAAAAGCAGAGAATTCATCTTCCTGATAATCTCCTCTTTCATTCTGAAAGACCACATTTCTAGTAGTCTTTATGGGTGGGATGGGCTTGAAAATATGTGAGCAATGCCTGCTGAATCTCAGCAACAAAAGGAGCGGCTGGATAAGGTTGCCAGTAAGGGCCGGTGGGTGAATGGAACTGCAGTGCCCCAGGCAGCTCCTAGCCACTCCCCAAGACTTGCAGAAGCAGAATAAATTATGCAATCTAGTAAATAATTACAGAATAAATTATGCAAAATAAGGGGGCAATCACACAGCCGTGCTTAATTTGCATGATCCACAGAGAGGGAAGAATCCAGCTTTCCTTGACTCAGAATTAGTATTAGCTTGGCACTGCATTTTGATGCATTTTATTTTAACGCAAAGTATTCACAGCCCTGGAGATAAGCAGGACCTTGTGATTCTGCAACAAGGAAGCACAGAGTCAGGGCCGGTCCAAGCCATTTTGCTGCCTGAGGCAAATCAGCAAATGGCCTCCTGTTCCCAAGTAAAGGTGCATAGCACTCAAGGCTGGGCAAGTTATTTTGGTATTTGAGGCAGAAATTTCCACGAGCACCTCTTCCCCTCCCTGGGAGTAAAAATACAGTAATAATAATTTAAATAACTAATAGTTCGTTGCCCCTTCATGAAACCCCACATCAGAGTGGCCGCCTCACTCTGCTTAATAGGATCGGCCCTGGTCAGAGATCATGATCAAAATACACAACATAAATAAAAAGCGCCATGCAGGGATGGCCTCTGCAGGCTTTTGAATTGCAGTTCGGGCTGCCATCATTGAATGGTGACTAGTAAGCAGGACCAATGTCAAGGGTAGACATGGTTGGGCACCTGCCACGGGCCCACACCCCAGCAGGGGCCCACTGGAAAGTGCCTCCTATAGTTGCTCCTCCTCTTCACCATGGCAACCTGCTTGTTCACCTGCCTCCCACTCTGGCCCAGATAATGGGGGTGGTCAGAAGGAGGAGCAGGAGATGCCATTATCTACTTGCTCACTGGCTCTCTGCCTGTCAAAGCAAGCAAGCAAGCAAGCGGTAGCAATGATGAGAAAGAGGGTGAGGAGCAATATGTAGACTCACCAAGGGAGGGGGTGCCGATGGAGGGTCTCTTGCCCAAGGGCCCTCAAAAGCCTGGAGCCGGTACTGGTTGTGAGGTTCTGAGATTTTGCTGTTTGCTCCACTCATGCCCCCAATGTCCATCAGATTCTGCCCTGAGGAACCAGATATATCCATCCTGTACCCTGAGGCACAAGAATAGCCTTTCACTTGCCAGGTGCCATCCTGTACTAGTACGCCCTTACCTGTTCCACCCTCTGAGTTTCCAGGTTCTGCCCCTGGATCTCATGGTCTGAGTCTTACAAAACCTGGCAGGCATGTCCCGTGCTTCATCTCTCCTCCCGCATCTATCTATTCTATGGTTTTCATCGTTAATTTGTGGACGTCGTGTGGCTTATGGACTGCATGTGGCCCTCCTTACCAGTTTTGTGGGCCCTGCTGAACTTGCTGATGCTGCATTTGCTGAGCAGCAGTGGCAGCAACTCCTTCTCCCCCACTCCCCGGTGATGTTTCAACAAAACAAGGCATGCGGGGAGAATGTGCCTTGTTTAGAAGCTGAACTGTGCTGCCAGAAGCTTCCCAGGGGCGCGATTCTGCTTCTAAGCAAGGTGTGTGTTCCCCGTTCACCCTGTTTCCATGCAAAATCATCGGGTGTTTTGCTGCCGCCACAGCGAATTCAACTGCGGCAGTTTCAGTGGTGGAAGAGGGAATGTAGCTCCCATTTCCAAGGAGGAAATTGGCCCTCCAACCCCTGGAAGTCGCCAACCCTTGCTGTAAGGCTTTGCGATAGAATTCTGTTTTATGATTGTTGCGAGCCACTTTGGGGGCTTTGGTTAAAAAGTAGGATACAAATGTATAAATAAATAAAACGTCCCATTTACCAGCTTGACTGCTAATGCTAAGATTCCTTATTGGCTACTTAAAGCCAACCACCATGTTCCTAGTGTTTGAGCAGCAGGATATGGAAAAGGACAATGGGATTTGCCCTGGAATGGGAGGCTAAAACACTAAGCAGAAGGGCAGACAAGGACCATAGAAAAAATTACATCTCGCTCTCATATTGGGAGAGTTGGCACATCTGATTTATGTGTGTCGCAAGCAGGAGAGGAATTTGTAGGACTCCCTCCCCCTGTGCTCCCCTCCCCGGCAACCAATGAAATTGAGAATGCAATAAGAAAACAAAATGAGTTACCGGTATGCTCTTAGATTTAGTGCCAATAAAAGCAATGGTATATCATAGAATACAAGCATGCAACAACGAAAAAGACGTGGCATGTGCTTGCTTGGAGCCAAGATACCATGCAGGAGGCTTTCCAGCGCTGCCTTGTCCCTGCTAGCTTCTCCCAGCCCAGTTCTGGAGGGAACTATCTGGTAACTTAGGCCTCAGGGTGCTTCCAGATGAAGCTTTTATCAGGCAATCGCCCTGCCTCATTCAGGAAATGAATCAGGACGTCATCTTCCATTTGTAGCCCTCCCTCCCCTGTTTCCCCACTGCTTCTTCTGGCATTTATCCTACAAGAAAAAAATCCATTGGGGGGGGGGACAAAAAAGGAATAGCCGCCCTGCAAATAGTGGTGTTAGGAGTCCTCTGTCTAGAACAGTGTTCTCCAACCTTGGGTCCCCAGATGTTTTTGGCTTACAACTCCCAGCATGCCCCAGCCAGCATAGGGGCTGAGAATCTCCTCTGATTATAATTGTGGCGACTAGAATTTATCCTTTCACAAGATGGTTGCTGTCCTGCAAAATATGTTGAAGGTTCTGTATGGTATACTAGGGATAATAGGTTCTAAAGCCATCACAGAAGAGAGACTCTTCACAAGATGGCAGCTCAAAAACTGCATAGCTGCAGAGCTACCCTTGACCTGCCAATCTGTTGTAAGAGCTTGGGGGCAATTGGTGCAACAGGAAGATCAGGTCTGGCTTTAACACAAAGTGATCTAATTTTCATGTTACATGGTAAAACATTTGGGAATAAATCCAACAGGAATTGGTGGAGAACCTTTAAGAAACCAGGCACTTTACTATAAGGGGGCACGCTGAGTTAGGAGACAGGGGGATTCCCCCTATTAGAGGAACAAAACAGACAGACACCACTGCAGTGTAACAAGAATCTCGTGTCTTATTGACAAAGCTCTCTGGAAATGCACAAACATACTCACATCAATATTATATATATAAAAAACAACCTGGCCTTAATTGTGTCTGGATGTTTGTGCTCTTTAGCCAAACTCAGTCTGTAAGGTCTGGCAGTCTGCTGGGCTGAGCTGAGGCCTTGTCTCAGTCTTGGAGTCTCTCTGAGAGATGTTTCCTCCTGAAGAGCCTGTGCTGAACTGAACCTTCTAGAAGTCTAGTCATATGATATGAATGTTCTTTAAGGATTCTATAGTTCTTCTGAAAGGTGAAGGACTAATACTGCCAAACAGGAACAGCAAGATGCCAGAGGACCCTGAGAATTGGAGTATGACACCATAGAAATGTGTGTCCTGTCCTGTAGCTACTGTTGTAATTGAGGGAAGATAGAAGAGTAGGAGTTGGAGGAAGGTGACAAGGAGCCTATCGTGCACAAAGAGATGGAAGCAGAGTTGGCCTGTTCTGTGTTGAGCTATCTGCTGAAAGGGACTAGAGCAGTGATCTCCAAACTTGAGAGCTATGCTGGCTGGGGCATGCTGGGAGTTGTAGGCCAAAAACATCTCGGGACCCAAGGTTGGAGAACACTGGTCTAGAAGCACCCAGTGTTGTCTTCAGTTTGTAACCATCACATATTTTCTCGCTGCTTCTTCTTCTTCTTTTTTGTTCCTTCTTTAAGGAGGAAAAGACAGAATAGGTGCTGGTAGCCCTCTGTCTGGGAGCACCCTCAGACTTTCATTTCAGTTTTGTGGCACTCACACACATCTTGTAATTTTAGGGTAGAGGCATTGAACCGCATTCATCCTGAAGTCCTAATTCAGTTTTGGAGAAGCTCTTGTGGGCCACCTTCCAGGGGTGGGTGGGGCCATAGAAAAAGGGGCAGGGCCAAACTATGTACACACAAAATACCCAAATATCAGTATATTTTGGCTTAAAGCTATTACTCCCAGTTACTAAGCCTCAGGAGAGGCATTTCAACCTTTTAGAAGGCGAGGCACATGCCAAAGCTGGGAAACCACCAAATAATCAGTGGGAAAAGGGGGTGGGGCCAGGGGAAGGGGGTATAACCATCTGGGAAACCTGGAAGGCCAGATTGGGACCCCGGGTGGGCCGGATTTGGCCCACGGGCCTGTGGTTCAACACCTGTTTTAAGGGAATCTTGAACACAACAAGGACAAAAGACAAAAGACAATTAAACTGTTTATTAAAAGGCAACTGGGGGAATGAAATGTAATGCTTTGTAGCACCTATAATGGGTGTGTGCATAGCTAAGCAGCAATACACTTTTTGCAGAAGATTTGTGGGGAGGGAATGAGGGGCTAGAGACAGTCCTTCCATTTCCCCACCAAACAGCTGATCAGCAGCTTAGAAAGCAGCAGACCAGAAGAGAAGGGGGTGATAAAATGATTATGCTGAATGTGTGTAACCACAAAGATTATACTGAATGTGTGCTATGATATATTTGCCTGGCCCGACAGGTGTCCTCCCCTGCACAGCCGATCTTCTACAGAATCTGCAATGGAAGGTGTAATTGTTTTCTTCCCTCTTACTTAGTTTCTTCTCTCATTCCTTCCTCTTTTCTCCTCTCTTTTTGCCCTCACCCCTTATGTACCTTTTGATCCATCATGAGAAATTAAAAACAAAGGGCAGAAAAGAGATGTGTTGCTTTCTAGAGCCTTGGGGGCTGTGAGGCACAATGGGATTTTCCTTAGGGGTGAGTTCGTTTTAAGTCATTTCTGTATGTGGGCCTGTCTATCTAGGCCAGCCTTCCCCAACCTGATGGGGCCCCCTCCAAATATGTTGGATTACAACTCCCGTCATCCTCAGCCAGGATTAAGGGAGCTGTAGTCTAACACATCCGGAGGGCACCAGGTTGGGAAAGGCAGATCTAGACTAAAGGGGATGTATTCAAGAAAAGGTTTGGACAAGTTTTGATCCCAGGATATAATATAATACTTTTACCCCAGAGTGGTTTGTGCCTGTCCACGTGATATGCTTGAGGTAGGCTGCAGTAACCCTCTCCCTCCATAGCTTTAGGGAAGGGCCGTAGTTCAGTGGTGGAGCACAGGCTTTGCATGTAGTCAGTCCCAGGTTCGATCCCCGGCATCTCCAGGTAGGGCTGGGAAAACTCCTACCAGAAACCCAGGAGAGCTGCTGTCAGTCAGTGTCAACAATACTGGTCTAGTTGGACCAAGGGTCTGACTCAGTATAAGGCAGCTTCCTATGTTCCTGTATTTCTAGAGATAGAGCAATTTTGCAAACAGACATAGTTGTGCAGATAAGGCTTCCCCAAGGAAAACCCTGCATGAATAACTTCCTTTCCAAGGGTGTTTCCTGATGGACAGCTGGCTCCTACTGCTAATAAATCATTGCTCTTCTGCTGTAAGCTACAAGCAAAATTGCAAACAACTTTCCACGCTATCTGGAGATATTGAGCTTTTTCTGTGTGCAGAATTCACTGTGTGTCCATCCACACCAGTAGCCTTAATGCTTCTCTTCTGTCTTTTTTTAGTGGGCACGGTTTTGTCATGAACAGAGACTTATTGAGCAGCCAAACCTATTACAGCTCAGCACACATTCACCATACCCTTTGCCAGGGCTGGCCCTACCATAAGGCAGATTGAGGCAGTTGCCTCAGGTGGCAAATGCTTGGTGGTGGCCATTCCCCTCTGTTGGAGGACATAGCTATGTGTTCCAGGCAGCCTGGCCTGCGCCCCGCTGAGCTAACCTGCTGTCCTCAGTTGAGGTAGAAGATGCTGTCCCATCACCTGTGTTGAATTAAGATTCAGCTGCCAGTCTGGTCAGCTTCTGTAGGTGGAATGGAGGGGGTGTTGTCTGGTTCTTCTCCTTGAGCAGCAAAATGGCTTGGGCTGGCCCATTAAAAAAACCACACCATTAAATGAAAGGGTGTTGTAGCACTGGAATGCGATTCTTCCCCCTCACACCACCCAGTTGACTCCAACTTCTTCCCTTCCTCCCCAACCTCCTGCTTCTCTTGCTGCACCCACCGGTCTGGCTCTTGTGGCAGGTAGAAGGGAGATCTTTCCCCTCCTTCACACTACAGACCCAAGTGCCTGGCGCTGCTCCTACAAGAGCAAACCAGATGCCAGGGAACATCTTTTTCTGATGGCTGTCATGAGCACAAAGAAAATGACATTTCCCAGAGCCCTGATGCCTGGCTTGCTGTTCTAACAGTGTCAGGCACTTGAGTGGGGAGTGGATGGGTGAAGAGACCTTCTTCTCTCCTGTCATCAGAGTTGGAGGAGCAGCAGCAGCAGCAGCAGCAGCAAGATGCATGGGGGCTGGAGAGGGATTGGGCCATATTACACCACAATTGGAAGTTCAAAGGGGCCCAATTTTACTTGAATTGGCTTGCAATAAGCTGATTTTTTAAAATAGCAGCTTATTCCAAGCTAGTTCCGGGCAAATGGCAGCGTCTGTTTACCCATCACTAGTTGTAAGTACTGTTGGGCTGGAAGTGCCTACCCACCTTTGTTGTTTGTGACATAGCGCCCTTCTGCAGAGGCACTGTGGGGCAAAAACAGTTATTTAAATAGAAGCAAAAAAGGAAAATCTATTTTGCTGTCCCCAACCCATGAAAGGTGTGAGAATTTCACCAATGGGTCTACTGTAAGTATAACTAAGAGCACAATACCATGCATGTTTAGACAGAAAAAGGTCCTGCAATTCCCAGCATGCCCCAGCCAGCATGGCTGGCTGGAGCATGCTGTGAGTTGCAGGACTTTTTTCTGTCTAAACATGCATGGTATTGTGCCCTCAGTCTGGATCCAACCCATGGACTTTCACCCTCCATACATACTTTCCACTCTTCAGCCAGTTTTGTTGCCAACCCTCAATGTCAAGTATTTCAGAGCTCTGTTGTTATTTTTAGTTGATTCATGGCAATTCCACCTTCCGCCTTAGCCAGCAGATAAGACACGACACCTTTCTGTGGGAGTGTCTCTAATGTCAGTGGGATCTGGTCATTTCTGGAACAAACTCTATAGGAAAGACAAATAGGTGACCAAATTTGCTGACCATACCAAATTGTTCAGGGTGGTTAAAATAAACAGGGATTGCAAAGAGCTTTGAAAGGAACCCTCCAAACTGGGAGAATGGACATTAACATGGCAAATGCAGTTCAATGTAAGTGTAAAGTGACACATTGGGGTAAAAAAATTTCTAACTTCATATATATGGGGTCTGAAGTGGTGAACTTGGAGTTGAGGTGGACAGCTCAATGAAAATGTTGACCCAGTCACTGGGGAGCATGAGTGGGAAGGTGCGATTGCACTCATGTGCTGCTGGTGGGCTTCTCAAAGGCATCTATCTGGTTGGCCACTGTGGAACTCAAATTTTCCCCATCTCTTAGGATCAAACTAGACAAGACACCATTCATGCAATTAACAATCATTTTTAAAAAGTAACTAGCAGGCAGAGGGATCCAGATTAGGGCCCTGGCAGGGGGAGATGGGGCTTTAACCACACACGGCGGTTCTGATCCAAATTGGAGGTCTGGGAGGTGACTGGGAGTTGCCAGTGGCCCTCAGGCTTTGCAGTGAAGAACACTGTCTTAGTGCAACATGACTGAGGCACATCCTTGGTGTCCACAACTGGGAGGCAGTACCAAGCATCAGGGATGTTGAAGAGTCCTTGGTCTCGAGTCACGAGTCAAGTCACGAGTCTTTGGACCCGAGTCTTGAGTCCGAGTCCCTTGGTCCAAAATGGTGACTCACGAGTCACGAGTCCTGAGTCACTCCCAAAACTGACTCCACGAGTCCCTATTAAAATCAATGGGGTTTCCCCCCAACAAAATAAAGCTACTTCAGATGTGTGGCTTAAATAAATTCTAGGCACAAGTGTGCCTTTTTATTTCAAAACTCTGCAACTGATTTTGGCAAGAACTGACCAGGCAGACAAACGCCAAAATAACCAGGCAGGCAGAGGAGGCAGGGAACCCCAAAGCAGGCAGGCAGAGGCCTTTGTCTTGGACAATTCAACTGTTGAACAGGTCAAGAAGAGATCAGGCAGGCAGAGGAGGCTGGGAACCCCAAACAGGCAGGCAGAGGCAGCCAAACCCAAAATGTCTGACCCTAACCCAAACCCCCCACAACAACACATCAATCAAAATAAATCTCAACACATCGTTGGGGCTGCGCTCCTGGTAGCTGTCCATAGTGGCCGAGCAGCGGCGCGCCTCGCTTCCATGCGCTCTTCACCGGTGATCGCGCTCCTTCTGGCACAGCCAGAAGACTCGTCAACAGCCCAGGGATGTTGACGAGTCCTTGGTCTCGAGTCCCGAGTCGAGTCTCAAGTCCCATTAAAAATATTGGGACTCGAGTCCGAGTCGAGTCAGAGGGGGGACTCAGTCCGACTCACGAGTCGAGTCCTCGAGTCCGAGTCCCCATCCCTGCCAAGCATTGCCCTAGAGATGCCCCTTCTGCCTCACTAGGTTTGATCCCAGGGACTGACCGCTGTTCACTGGGGCTGGTCGCATGACATGACAGCCTACCATGGGTTTATTTAACCCATGGTGGAGCTGTGGCGTGTGCGCGGTATGTGCAGTCACGATTTTGGATATGCAAGCCTTGCTTGGGGTTGTTGTGTCATGCAAACCTAGCGAGCATGGGTTAAATAACCCTCACATTACTCATGGTCTGGTATAGGTTGTTTAACCCTTGCATAACCCATGCTCGCCTGGTTCACACGACACGACAACCCCCGAGTGGGAGTTGGATATGCAACATGGCACATGTGAGCACCACAGCTCATTGTGGGTCAAATTGGGTTAAACCCACAACGAGCTGCATGGCGTGTTGTCCAAACCCAGTCGCTAGTGGAGTTGGTTACGTTTTGCCAACTCTCCAACTTGTCCTGCGGTGTGTTGTGTTTATTTGGATTCTTGAGGCGAATGCATTCTTGTGATTGCATTCCCATAATTTAAAAAAATATATCTTTTTTTTTTTTTTTAAGATAGCAACTGTCTGGGGCTCTGATCGGGATTAGAACTTCAGCACCAGGGAAGTGGGAGTCCCAAGGAACAGGGGGGTAGGCTTAGCTCCCACCATAAGGGTGTCCTCCTCAAGTGTACCCATTTACTTTCTCCCCTATAGGTGAATGGCGGCACACTTTCTTATGGGGATAAATAAAGTTCTGCACTTGGGGGCAGTTTGGAGTAGGAGCAAAGTACACCTTCCATCCCTGATGAGTGGCAGCCCACTTCCTTCCTACCTGCTTGGGCCTCCCTATCTCCAACTTCCTGAAATATACAGGGTTCCCTCCACACCTAGTTACCCATCATATTGATGGGCATTTACTAGTAAGACAGAATATTAATATATTGGTGATGACAGTGGAATCTTCTGTCATGTATGAGCCCTGGTAACAATGTATGTCTAGTGTTTAGAACTGATATAATGAGGTCCAGTGCTTTTTTTCTGGAGAAAAAGGTACCGGAACTCTTGGATTACATTTCCTCGGGAGTAGATGGCGATTAAATTGTAATGCAATTAATAGAAGAAAAGGTGCTGGAACTCAGTTCCTGTGAGTTCCACCAGAAAAAAAGCCCTGGTGAGGTCTATGTTTATACACAACGACTCCAGACAAAAAGACGTCTGTAAGATATCGTTAGATATTCTGATTATTACTGTAATGTAGGACTAGACAGATGAGTCTGCAAGAAGGGGCTTCCACTCAGGCAGTAACTCTTTACACAAAGATTCTTTGTGTGTCTACTTAACAAATAACCTTTTAGGAGGCTGATTTGCTGGCTTCTTTTGCAGGCTCTCAAGGCTTTTGTTGAGAAAACTTTCAGGAAACCTTTTGTTAGCTTAACACTATAACAGTGTTATGTGGCATTATTTTCAAGTGCGATTCCTAAGAGCTAATGGCTGGTCCAAAAAGAAATGAGCCTTTGCTTCCTTGAATTATTTAGATTGCACCAGTCAAGAGAGGGCCCTTGCTGCATTTCCTTTCAAAGCAGGGATGGTGTTTGCCACTGTATATCAATGGATGATGTGGATTGTCAACCCTCTTTGGAAGAGAACCACAGCAATGTGTTTCATGGTATTTCTATTGTCATCATGCTGGAGCTCCTTTTTTCAATGGCACTAAGATCCAATTTCGATTTGGAGCAGAGACCATGCTAAAAAAAATATCGCAGGCTTATGGCTGGAGGTCCACATGACTGTGGGCATAGAATCATAGAATAGTAGAGTTGAAAGGGGCCTATAAGGCCATTGAGTCCAACCCCCTGCTCAGTGCATTCCCTTGACTCTGGTTCTAGTTCTCCCTGGTATTGGTTCATGTGTTTAGACTGCCAACCAGGCAACCTCAGTTACTTCTAACCCAAATCTCCCTATTGCTTCTTGTCCTGATTAGATTAGACAATTTACCCAGTTTCTGACCTTGGTTTCCTTTTGATTTTGCCTTGGTATTTGCCTTGGCTCACCATCCATCTCCAGTTTGTTTGTTGTTAGACTATAACTCATCCCTGATGTTGGCCATGTTGCATAGGGCTGAAGGAGGTTGGGGTTCAACGACATATCAAGGGCCATCTAGTTCCCACTCCTGACTTATTTATTTAAAGCACTTCCAGTTAGCATTACAAAAATGAGATGCAGCAAGCCTTGGTCTTGTGTGCTCATTCCTCCTCCTCCAGCAGAGCTATGAGTTTGGAAGCTCTTGCTTCCATTTTAGATTAACAACAGCTTGCCATGTTGCCTGTAACCAGACACACTGTGGTCAGTTGATAGAAACCAAGTGAAATCCATAGTTTATGAAGCTGGTTTGTTTCAACTAACTATATGTGGAGGAAGGGGGGCTGGCTGACTCGCCACAACCCACCCTTTCCTACCCAAAGGCTCAAGACCCCCAGAGATCTCAAGGTGCCAGACTCAGCTATATGCAATCCTACTTGAATTTCTGTTTAGGGACTTGCCTTTGTCTATACCTTGGATTTAGAGCTGAAGCCATAGAGCAACCACAAACACCATGTGGGGTAAAAACCAAGAAGGTTTATTTAGGTAGCATTTTACAACAAAAGGTGGGCAATGAGGTAAGGACACAAAAATAGAGAGACGCTTTGGTACAAAGACAGTAGAGCTACAAAATAACAAAAGCTGGTTCTTTATATCTCTCAGGCACACACTAGTTACCTGGGGGCCGGTTCCCTTCAGGGTTGGTTTCAGCACAGCCCTGCCACCCGAGGAGACTACCACACCTACCCTAAGGTCCGAGATGAGTAGCCCTCCTCTTGGGCTTGCCTTTGCCACAGCCCTCATTCAGCTAATTTCACCAGGAGCTACCTGGGGCCGGATCCTGAGGCCAGCCCGAAGGCTTGGGCCTCTACGTAGCTTGCCGCCATAATCCACAGCAAGGACACTACGACGACTAAAGGCAAAAGACAAAAGCCACACCTTGGCAATATACCTTTCCCCCCTCCCCTCCTCCTTTCTGTAGCTCTGCTGCCTCTAGCCAATTAGGATGAACTTCACCTGGCCAGGCAGGGAGGAGGGGTGATTCATTACTTACCGGGCTTGAACCACATTTGCATATGAAAGGCCTAGCAGACATTGAGGCGCCCGCCCGGCAGGGGCCATCAAGAGGAACCATGCACACCCCACACCCCCAGCCTCCAGCCGGTTCACACATGAGGTGTGTGTGTGTGTGTGTGCAGGCGTGTGAGTATGTGTGTAAGAACCCTCAAAGGCTCTTTTCTCTACACTATAGTTAAGAGTAACCACAGTTTAGGATACAGTACAGTACAGTCAGTTTATTACGGTCATAGAGCAGCAGGCACAGTTTACGGTTCAGACAACATGCTTAACTGTGGTTAATATAAAATGGAAATGGAGGCTTCCTGTGTCTTCTTTGTGGCCATGCTGGAGGAGGAGAGGGGAGGGGAGAATGGAGTGTGTGGGCCTAAAGCTCGCTGAGGCTCCTGCTTGTTCTTGTTTGGATGCAGCCAATATGAGAGCTTGTTATCCACTTTGACAATTAATTTCTCATAACCCCATTGACAGTCCATTGTAGATGTTAAGCAAATATTCTAAATTTGCCAAAATTTCCAATTTTGCCATTTACTAATTTCTACAGTGTCTAATGTGAAATTACAACTAGAATTTTTCAGTGTGAGCATTTTACCTAACAAATGTGAAATGGAAATGCTTTTTAGTCTTGTTGGCATCTCTTGATTTGTTTTCATTTTGGCAGGCATCAAATATATGAAACGTCATAAGCTGTCAAAGAGTGTCAAATACTAATTACCATTATGTCAGCCATCAAATGCTGTCAAATATCAGGGTGGTGGTGGGGGGATGATACCGCCACTGAATGGCATGACTGATTGAGCTGAGAGCTCCTCACACTGATGTGCTAAAAAGGGTGGAATTGGCATTTAAACCTATCACAGAGCACAACAAGGATAAGCATCACAAAAGGGTATACAGCAGGGAATGCAGCAGCATTGCAAACACAATCTTAAATCGTACTTTGGAGTGAGAGGGACAACTGCCAATTCAGGGCAAGGGTGAATCCAACATGGCCTCCAAGCTGTCAAAGCTGTCAAAGGAATCAGAGGCTGAGGAACCAGTGGTGCCAGCAGAGGAGGCACTGTGCCCAAGCACCATGCGGAATCTGAAACACCTGAGGCCGAGATGCTGGAGACCCCAGAACCCGAGACCTCTGAACCTGAGACCCTTCAGCCTGGACCTACGGCACTGGCCTGCTAGCTCCAGTACTGGACCAGCACACCCATCTCCAAGAGCTCCACAATTGCTGAAACTAGTGCACTGACACCGGCAACGCGCCCGGCATGAGCTCTCGGAGACAGAGGAGAGCTAGGCTCTGGGACAGAGGTCTGTCCCTTTAAGGCTTCCGCTTTGTGGGAAAGAGTGGAGCCCAAGAAGGGGCTTCCGGGCTGAAGCATAAAAGGCTTCCATCTAGTCTCAGACCTTGTTGGAGCAAGTTGCGCACAAGGAGCTCTCCTAGGTGCTGCCCAGAGCCTTGTGGGTTCCTGCCTCAGACCAGAACACGATGAGGGGCGGGGGGCAGAGGAGAATTGTCTGACTTCTCTGGCACATCTTATGAAGCCCTGGAGATAAGCATCCCACAGCGAAAATGCATAAAAAATGTGTCTATTAGTTAAATATAGAGATGAGGCTTAGGCTGAAGGGCCTTGAGAACTGTAGCCAATATTTGAATTTAGGAACCTGTGGTATACCAGAGTAAGACGAGGGGAAAACATGGTATCATTCTTGGTGGATTGGTTTTCCAAACTGAGTGCAAACCTGAAAATCGATGCCTCTGTCTTTGAAGGGGCTCACAGAACGCTAGTGCCCCAATCGAGGGAGTAGGCAAAGCCAAGAGGTCTAATAATATGCTTGGCACACTTTTCTACCAAGGAGACCATTTTGCAAAGCTTGATGAACTCTCCAGAACATCACATATGGGGAGGACCTAGTTATGCTGCTACGGGATCTTTGTCCTGCAACAGTGCCAGCATGGTTTCTGCCAGGGTCACAAGGAAGTCTGCAGCTCAGCCTCCATGTCTCCCGGTGGAGAAAGACGCTGGCATTGTCTTCAGTTTACAAAGTTAGTGGGCCTTTCCCGCCTTCCGGGGAGGCCTTCACCACTAGCTGCCCTGTCCCCACAAGGGGAATCCTTTGCTCTTTGGGTGATGGGGTTGCGGGCATGTGAACAGGATCAAGCCAGGCACACCATGTCACAAGAACTTGAGCAGGGTGCTCACCTAACACAGACTGCTTGGAGCCCAGATGGAAATCCCGCTGAACCTCTTGACTGAGCTGCCTGCTCCTAGCCTTGACAAACCCATGCAAGCACTGAACACGATCTCTCACTTGACATTTACAGGCTTGCTTTTTCAATGGTCAGTGCCACTGTATAGTATGCCATACTTGGATTTGAATGGACTTGGCTGTTTTCCTGTCAAAGCCACCTCTACAAACCCCCTATTATTGTCTCTCTATATGTGTGTGTGTGTGTGTGTGTGTGTGTGTGTGGAGGGGGGCAGACAAAATAAGAGCCAGACACAAGAATAATTAAAATGTAGGTTACTGACTTCGTCATCGTCTTTTTTCTTTCTTTTTTAACAAGCGTACACTGAGAAAAAACTCCTTTTTACAAGCCCATAATCCAGATGACTTCACATAGTAATTCCATTGACTGAAGAACGCAAATTCCTATGGAGGTTTTAACACTACAATGGAATACTCTGTTACTGCATGTCCTCATCCACATGTGTAGTGTAATGTTCATGCGCACAGGAGGAACATGTTTTTCTCTGTGTGTCATTAACCGACAGTCACAGAGTTTGATCCAGACTTAGCCATACTTAGAGTAGAC
This sequence comes from Shinisaurus crocodilurus, assembly GCA_021292165.1. Classification (NCBI taxonomy): domain Eukaryota; kingdom Metazoa; phylum Chordata; class Lepidosauria; order Squamata; family Shinisauridae; genus Shinisaurus; species Shinisaurus crocodilurus. The sequence continues at coordinate 88,966,533 of CM037880.1, read as the reverse complement.
CCACTGAAATCAATGGGACTTAAACGTAAGTGCTTGCTTTTGATTGATGTGTACCAACTTCAGAAGATTTTGTAAATTACAAATTTAAATTTTGTAAATTTAAAGGGGCTTTGGTGGCCCAAGAAGTCAGCAGTTATGTATAGGTTGGTATATGTAGATCATAAGAAATAGAAGAACTTTGCCATTATCTTTTTGTCAAGATGAATCACCTTGGGGGAACCACTAACAAAACTGCTGCTTGCTGACGCATTCAACAACTGTAATTTCTGTTGAAAAATCATAACAGGTATATACGGTAAGTCATAGAGCTGCTGTGTTTGCAGTGGCTGCGCAAAGTCTGAGATAAGAAGTGTTTGCCATCAAACAAATGTAGCAAACTGTCAAGGTGACAATGAAATTGTAGAGGCGTAATGCCTCCTTGTTTAAAATCTTGACATCCTTTAAGTTGAGGAATAGATGATTGACAGTATTTGTATGTTCCCTGAGTAATTAGCTGGCAATTGGAGACAGATTACAGTCATGTAGCAAGTGCCTGGAAACAAAATCTTCAGCTGGGCAGAGCAATCCTATTGTTAGCTGCAGCGAGCTCTCCTCTGAAGCATCCAAAGACCTGCCGAGACCTCAAGCCAGCAGGGTGGGAGGAGCAGTGCTTCATCTGCTTTCTTCCCTCCCTGACTGTTTTTTGTTTTGTTTTGACAAATTCCCTCCCATTGAAACCAATGGGCAGAATTAATCTATGCCAGCTCCAAGGCTGGTATAGATCAGGAGCTGGTTCAGGGTACGTCTGGGGTCCATGAGAGCTGTGCATCCTGTCAATCCACAACCTTCCCTGGCATGTCCACTGGCATACTTCCCCCCACCTTCCCCCCAATACCTGAGCTCCACTGTTGAAGAGATAAGAGCTGTGGAGATTTCTTCAGCAGCAGTGTCAACTCCAGGTTTCTGAGGGCCCCTGGGCAAGACACCCTCAATAGGCCCCCCACCCTAAGCGAGTCTACCTTCTCACCACGATGGCCACTTTCTCATCGCTGCTATCGCTTGCTTGCCTGGCAGGCAGAGAAGCAGTGAGCAAGTAGGCAGTGGCATCTCCTGCTCCTCTTTCTCACCACCACTGCTGTCTAGGCCAGAGCGAGAAGCAGGTGAACAAGCAGGTTGCAATGGTGAACAGGAAGAGCAATTTCAGTGGGCCCCTGCTAAGGTGTGAGCCCTTAATGAAAGCCTAACTATGTCCATCCTTGACACAGCCCCTGGTGCTAAGAAAAACATGTATATAAAGGGTGTTGAACCTCTTTCAGCCCAAGGGCCAAATTCAGTTTTGGAGAAGCTCTTGGGGGCTGCATTCCAGTGGGGGGTGGGGCCAAAGGGACAGGGCCAAAATACCAGCCTATAGCTTAAAGCTCTTAGTGCCAGTAACGAAGCCTTAGGAGAGGCATTTCACAGGCATGAAAGCCAGGAAATCACCAAACATTGGGCGGTTGGGGGAAAGGGGGTGGGGCCAGGGTGTATGGCCCTCAGAGCAACCCTGGAGGGCCTGAAGTTCAGCACATTATTTACTCCTTCATAGTGCTCCAGCGTTTGGATTGCACTTCATGCCAGGACCGGTGTAAGGCAGTTTGGTGCCCTAGGCAAGATCAGATATTTGGTGCCCCCCCTTCCCACTTGAGAGCGCTGTATTTTTTTTCTCAAGGCGTTTCTGGTGCCCCTTTTAGCCCTGTGCCCTAGGCAGCTGCCTAGTTGGCCTAATGGTAGCACCGGCCCTGCTTCATACCCACACACGCTGGGCTCTTAGAGCACTAACAGGGTATCCCTAGAGATGTATGACTGCTGTACCAGCGGTAGCTCTGAAAAGTCTGACCAAAGTGACTGATTGAGGCTGCATTCCTATATCTGGGAGTAAGTCCCATAGAACTCAATGGGGTTTACTTCTGAATAGGCAAGTACAGGATTGCACTGTAAATGCATTGATATGAGACATTTGCATCCTTGTTGTCATTCTTCTCCCCCCCTTTTTTGTATTTAATTACACTGTTCTCCTGCTTTTTTTATACTGTGCTCACATCATTTCTTTCTTACCTGTGCTGCCCCCCCCGCCCCCTGCTTGTTTGCAGTTAATGGAAGATATCTGTGCAGTGCTCTTGCTGAATCTTTGGCTTGTGCTGGAGGCCAGCCTAAGCAATGTTCTTGTTGGGCTTAAGCGTACTCTCCTTTCCCAGCTGTGAGCTGGGGCAGACATCTGCTGGGAATGACGTGGGTGGAGAGCTGTGTGAGTGGATCTCCTCTTACAAGTCCCCTGTGAGGAGTAGTTTAAAAGCCACTGAATTAGCTAGGCCAGGCATTGAATACATAGCATCACACTTTGAATTTTATACCACATGCCACAAATTAGGTATTATATATTAACGCCAGTTTTGTTATTTCATAATATTTTAAATAAGCGTATTATAGCTAAAGTCAGCAAGGAAAATTGCTGGCAAAATTTTCCAACTCGCCAAGAAAATCTTATATGGCGTTTCCCCACATCTGACGGGCTATGCCTGTGGAAAGCCCATATATAAACAACTTGATTTTTCAGCAGATGTTATCCAGTTGGGTTGCATTATCATTGCTAGCATTTTGTCTTTTACCGTGCTATGTTGGTGCTATGGCTGTTGTCATGGTGACAATTGCAGTCTCTTCCTGTTGCGCTGCTAGGACTCCATTCTGGCGTTGTTGTTGCTGAATTTCCCACCATGGATTCTGCCACAAGAAAACAAAACAGATCGCTTCTATAAGATACCTCTTGCTGCCAGTAGGAGGGTTGGAATATGACATTTGTAAGGGACAAATTCTGTATTACACGGAGAGGCATGTAACTCTAGTTTGATGTCCCCCTTTTATGTTTGAAAAGCGGCTTTAGGATGGGAAGAATGTTTCTCCCTCCCCAGATTCCTCCCTCTTGGCTTTTTCAGGTATTTGCAACCCTAGGGGCGGGCGGGAGTGGGGAACCATGTGGAGGGGCAATTTGGAGTGGAGAAATAGCAGGGGGAGGGTTATGGACTCCTGCTTCTTCCCTCTCCCTCACCTCTTTCAAGGGGTTTTTCAGAGAAAAATCCCCCAATTCTCTCTGGTGGTGTATTGATCCAGGTACTTATACAAGAATCAGCATATTTTCATTTAAAGCTCTCACTGCCGGTAACTAAGACCGAGCAGAGGCATTTCCTTTTAGAACGACACACACACGCGCGCGCGCGCGCAAAAGTTGGGAAACTACCAAACAATCGATTGGTACTTGGGGGAGGGAGGGGTGTGGCTATCTGGGAAATCCCAGAGGACCAGATTGGGACCCTGCTGGAGATTCCACCCCCCTGCTTGAAACAGAGGACAGGTGTGCTTTGGACCAAAGCTGCAATTGGGTCCACCACCTTCATTCACCTGGAGAATGAATATAAGCATGACAAGAAGCATCCTGGTGGTCTCTGCCCCTCCCTCAGCCTTTTTTTAAAAAAACATCCAAGGACGCAGATTCCACAAACTTTCTAGGCAACTTGTTTAATCGTTGAATCACTTTTTATGGTGAGTAGCTTCCCCCTTTCTGTAATTTGACCTCATGTCTCTTCCCTCCCTTCCCCACTGTGATCTTTTTAACAGTGAAAAATGCCTCCTAAATGTTCCAGCCTCAAACTAGGCCACATCTCTACCCAATTCTTGCAGCCTTTCCTCATATGGCTTGCTCTCTGTACTCATCAGGGTGCATTGCAGTACAGTTCACTTTGTCACTGGGTGGCGGGGGTGCGGGTGGGGATGGACGCTTTGTATAAATATCAGCTCAGATTCTGGAAACATTTTATGTTGGCTGTGAGCCAATGCACATCCGTTCCAATCCGGCACTGTGTTCTTGAACTGGGAGCCTGTTAAGCTGTGTCAGATAAGCCCTATTCTGCTGTTCAACTTACTGTGCATGCAAATATGCAAGCCAGGAGTGGGGTTGCGCCATGTAGCACCACCCCCAATGTTGTGTGCGTCACATGACCTCTCTTGCTCATGTTTGTGTATAGAGCTGTACATTTGGAGGCCCCCCTCCCTGCAGATGTTTGCACTCTACGCACGGACACTGGCAGGAGGGGTCACGTCACACATGCAATATCAGGGGCACGGCTATGTACCGTGGCCCTGATCCCAGCTTGTGTGTCCGCATACACAGTAAGCTGAAAGCCGGAATGGGGCTAAAGCATAATGTGTGATGTGGACAGCATCAGAAGATCCCTGCTGGATCAGACCAAATGGCTGGCTAGCCCAGCATTCTGTTTCCTACAGTGGCCAGCCAGATGCCTTGGGAAGTCCACAAGCAGGACATGTAGGGTGGCCACTCAGGCATCAGCAAAAAAAAAAAAAAAAAAAAGAGCACAGAAGAGGGTACCAATTTGCATCACATTTGTATATGCAAATATAGTCATATAGATGCAAATTTAGAAACAATAACTATTATTTTAATAGAAATATAAGACATCTCACCATAGTGGTGAGTCTGAGAGGTCAGGTGACCTGCGTGTCTGCCCAGTCTGCTGTCCAGGTGGTAACTGTTGCTGGTCAACCAACCTCAAGGCCCCTTGTGCTCCCTCTCTTCTTATGGTTCTTTGACTTTAAACCAGGCTTGGACTGGACAGCCCATCAAATAGAGGACACCTTCAAACAGAAGACTATCCTCTGCCAGCTCTCCAAAATAGAGGACAGTCCCCTGCAAAGTAGGACACCTGGCCACCTTCAATGAGGATGAGGGCAACAGCCCTCTCCCGCTGTTGTTCCCCAGCAACTGGTACGTGCAGGCATGCTGCCTCTGATCTTGGAGTTCTATATAGCTTTTATAACTCGGTTAACTTGCTTTCCCCTTCCCCGGGGATGACATCACCACCTGCTGGATTCCTCAGGGTCCTGTTGACTGTGGCTCACACTCAGGATACTCTGTGAAATAGAGTCAGTGTGGCAGCTGCCCTTTTCAGGGGCTGCTTGGAGTGCTTCTTCATAGAATTGTAGATGTCAGGGAGAAGAGCTGTAGTCTAACTTTTCCCCTGTTGTGTTAGTTTTCTGTGTGCAGGGATTCTGCCCCCCGCTTAGGGAAGAATGCAAAGACACAGTTCCCAACCTGCAGTCCAGGGACAGTTTTACTGCATGATGAACTGTTTGTCTAGCAGGGCTTGCCCAAGACATTTTGCTGTCTGAGGCAGAGCAACAAATGCCACACCCTAAGTCAAGGTACCCATGGCCAGCTGCAGCAGAAAATCCCACAAAATTTGTGGTCCCTGCTGGTAGAAATACAATAATAACAAATGCAATAAATGACATTATTTTTGCCCTTTCATGAGACCCCAAATTAGTTACCTGAGGCAGCTGCCTCATCCTGCCTAATGGTAGGTCCAACTCTGTCTAGGCCTAACTTTCACTGAGGTGGTAAACGTGTGACTAGGCTGTACCACCTCAGAGTGCGGATGGCAGCTCACATAGTTTAATGCTACTTTTTTTAAAAAAAAAAATCCTTGCACATAGAAAACTAGCCCATCAGAGACATGCTTCTGTTCTTCAGCTGGGAGAAAAGTGCCTGAAGCAATGGAGCACAGGGAGGTAAGGTATGGGAGGGAGCAAGGTCTCCCTCATCTGCATGCTCCTTCTAATGCAAAAATTAGCCCTCCACCTCTGGCTTCATATGTGAACAAGGTAGTCACATCATGAACAGCAAATGTGGTTGTCCTCATCACATCTAGTTTGTCTCTAAATGTAGTAGAAACTCTTGTTGTTAACCTCCTACACACACAGTGTGAAATCCAGCCAATGTGATTCTTTGGAAAAGTGACAAGTTGCCCGCCAATCAGTGTTTTAAAAATATTTAGTAAATCAGCTCATCTAAAGAGTTGTTCAGCTACCAAAACAGTTGATGGCATAAACCACAGATAGGGAACCTCCAGCCTGTGGGCTGAATTTGGCCTGCCAGGCCTCCCCAACTTGCCCATGAAGGCCTCAGGTGATGCCCTGCAGGGCTGGCCCTACCATTAGGCACAGTGAGGCAGCTGCCTCAGGTGGCAGTTTCTGGGAGGGTGGGGAGAGGTGGCAAGGTGTTGGAGGACAGAGCTGTATATGTACCGCAGAACCTGCCCTGCAGCCTTCTAAGCTACCCTGCTGCCCTCAGGTGCAGTAGGGGCAGCCAGGGTGGAAGATTCAACTGCCAGCAGGGGCGGCATTAGGCACCTAAAAGATCTGGGGCTCAGGCCCATACGACCAAAAAAGAAGAAGGAGGAGAAACAAATTTGCATATGCTAATTTACATATGGAAATATATGTGCATAATTAGAAATAATTACTATAATTTAAATTTTATAGAAGGCAAGTTAATTAACCTTTTGCTTGCTTTCAGGACAGAACTGTGCAGTTTCCCAAATTGTACTTGTTTAAAACTTACCCTCCAGGCACCCACACTTTTCCTTGTTCTTTCAGGCCCAAATCCAGATGGGGAGGATGGAGTGCCTGGCACCAACAAAGAGCTGTCTGGGACCATACACATTTACAGATTAATTGCAAACTGAACCTGGCACACTGGCAAGGGAGAATGTGGGAATGTATTGTAGACTATAATAACCCATGCTCTTAGGCTGCAAAAACTTAGACAATTACTAGGGAGTAACCCCCATTAAACATAGTAAGACTGACTTCTGAGTAAATCCTCACTTGCACTTCCTCCCCATCACCAACAAACACAATAGCACCGGACAGAGACCTCAGGACTAGAGGATGTTGCTTTGCTGCTCCTGGTCCCTGGACCAGGTGAGCAGGCAGAGAGAACTGCTGCCAAAGGCAGCTCCTCATTTTATTTCAGATACTTTATTTGTTAGTTTCTGGGATTCTAGAATCCTTTTCATTCATTTTTCATCTTCAGTTTTGAAATGCACTGAGTGTACGTGTCTGTCAAAAAGATGAGATATCAGTGGTAACCTAGAGAGTGCAAGGAATTAAGTTGAGGGAGCGCAGAAGATGGGAAATGAGACGTGACATGTTAAATAGATGTTCTGCAGCAATATTGCTTATACTGCCTTAGCATACAATCCTGTGCATGCTTACTCAGAAGAAAGTCCCACTTTGTTCAGTGAGGCTTATTCCAAAGCAAGTGTGTGCAGGACTGCAACCTAAGTCTTTCTATGCCACATTTAGTGTGCAACCCTATACATGTCTACTCAGAAATAAGACCCATTGAGTTCAATGGGACTTACTCTCAATAAGTGGGTATAGGATTGCATCTTTAGAATGGTTTGTACAAATGCCATGACAAGTCACTTCTGCTCTTGGGACAGGCTGGATTGGGGAGCCTCCCAAGCAAAGCTGGGAGTGTGGGAGGAGATGGATCGTGGTGTGTGTGTGTGTGTGTGTGTGTGTGTAAAATATACAATCTGTCTTCACTTATGAGTGTCATTTATAGGATGTTGATTTGATTCCACAAGGGGTGCCATGCCTTACAGTTCAGTTGTAACATTCTTGGCTTGTTAAACCATGCTTTAGGAAGCCATGAATGAGTGTCGCCGTAGGATAGCAGTGTGTTCTCTTTTACAGAGGACAGTCCTCTATTAGAAGAGCTGCCAGAGCACTGTTCTCAATTTTGAAGGCATCCTCTATTAGAGGGCTCTCCAACCTTGGGTCCCCAGATTTTGCTGGACTATAGCTCCCAGAATCCCTTGCCATTAGCCATGCTGTATTTGAAGGGCTGTCCATCTATGTCCGGTATAAAGATAAAGAACCATCAGAAGGAAGAGCTGGGCCTTGAAGTTGCCCATCAACAGCACCTGAACAGAAAACCGAACAGGCAGGCACACAGGTCCCCTGGTGACAGTCATCCACACTATGGTGAAATGGACTGTATTTCCATTTAAATTGTAATAATTCTTTCTCAATTTGCATCTATACATATAAATTAGCATATGCAATTTTTATGCAAATTGGCATCCTCTTTTATCCTTTTTTTTGGTGATGCTTTTCCTCATTTTGGTGATTCATCAGTGGCCACCCTAAGTGCCGGGCCCACATGCTTCCCCCTTCCCTTCCTTTGTGTGCTGGTTTCAGAGCACCAATCCCGCTTAGCTTAAATTACAGTCCCCTATTTCATCTGAAATGGGGAACTGTGGTTTAATATCAGTTTACTAACTAGGATCTTAAACTATGATTTAAATATTGTTTACAATCCTGGTTAGTGAACCAACATTAAACCACTGTAGTTTAAGCCAACCAGGACCAGCATGCCAAAGCTGGTGCACAAAAGGAGGGGGCGAGGGAGGCCTGACGCTCACTCATAGCTTGCTGAACTATGGTTTAGCAAGTTGGGAAAGTTAAGTCCTAAACAGGACACTTTTTAGAGTCAATATATTTGGTGAATTCATAGGATTTTACTGTATGTTCCTTAGACACTTATATACTCCCACAAGACTCTTATCATTGACATGATTTTTTAAAATCAAATAAAGAGTTACAAATATATACTTGCAATGTGAGGGTTTGTTTTCCTGTCCTAGACATCACTGGAGGAAAGATAAAAGCCCCATTTTAAATTAGTCAACTCATAACGACTAACTTGCCCGTTACTTTCAACAGGTCTACAGCTTTCTCTGGATTGGAGCCATAAACAGTTTTCTTGTCAAACTCAGCAGGGTTGGCTCTTTGTGGCTTATCTTACAGTAGAGGTCTGGAGAATCTCATTCACAGTTGTGGGGCAGTTTAAAAAAAATGGTAAGTTCTCCAGATCACAAACTGACAACCCAAGTGAGTGCTGGGGTTCAGGGAATTGTTAGGGTGTGTGAATAATAGCTGCATTGGTGTGTGTGTGGGGGGCATGTGTGTGGGCATGCGGGTGGGCGGGGGCAGCAAAGAGGATTGAGAGGATGGCCTGAGTGCAATCAGGGAACACTGGTGATAGGCATAACCTCCACTCAAAGGAGCCATTTCAGGTTTCAGTAGAGGACGCAAAGAGATTTGAGGAGGATGGGGCAAGAGTCACAGCACAGTTCAAAGGCTTGGTCTGTATTATGTTAAAAAGCTGTATATATGAGGCATAAAAAGTAACCATAACAAATGCAACCAATATGCACAGGCTTGTCCATTTACTTCTGAGTAGACAGGCTTGGTATTTGGGATGCTGTTTGAAAGTACTGCTGAGTGATTCAAGCCTGCTTACTTCTGAGTAGACATGCAGAGGCTTGTCCTGCTTACTTCTGAGTAGGCTTAAAATGGGTAAGAATTGCATTTTGTGCCCGCCCACTCTGTATTTTGCCACACCCACTTTGCCTTTGGAGTGCCACCGATGAAATGCAGCCCCCCACCTGAATGGAATTAGGACCTTGGTCTGAAAAAGTTTTCCCACCCTTGCATTAGCCCACACTGTACACAGTAGGATTTACTCCTGAGTAAATATGTATGGGATTGTACTGTTATAGCACTTAGTATGTAGAACCAGAGAGTTAACCAATCTGAAACATGGAGGACAGGATGACCCACAGCCCCTGTTTTAATCTGTTAGCATTTTGTAGTTTATGCATTGCTCTTGCCTTTTTGGACATCGCTTTAGTCTTCTGGATTGTTTTTATCTGGATTTTAAGGTCTTCTTGACTTTTAGGTCATGTGTAGATTATTTGGATTTAGATTTTTAAAATAGTTTTCTTATGTACACCATCCTGGGATTTTTTACTGGGGAGTTTGGAAGAAAATAATATCTATAATAAATAAATAATAAATATTCTGTTAAACTGTTGACTGTGATAGAAAACCTTATTTACTTCCATAAGCACTTGTGCATATATATATATATACACATACACACACACACACACACACATATGTATATATATATATTGTTTTAACACTGCAGTCACAAGATTCAGCTTTGGCTAACAGAGATGTTCCTATAACTTAATTAGCTGGTGCTCTCCTGCTGTTGGCACTGGCTGTACTGCTGGGAATTGCTCATTCAACAGACAAGAGACAGCACATGATGCACAGCTGTGGGCTGTCCAGCTGCATCCATCAGCTAAGTGCAGGCAGCGGTGGTGGGGTGTGGGACGGAGTATATAATTCAGTCCATTTGGAGGATAGGAGGATCCTTGAAGGAGTCAAAGCGGAAGAGCAAAATATATGTTCAGTGGAAATGATGAAAAAGAAATATCTATACCAACTGGAAGATAAATTCATGATGTGGATAAGCTGGGTGGTGTGTGGTGGTGATGGGGGGACGCAAGTACACAGCTGACTGAAGAGACTTAGATTTCATAATAGAGTTGGAAGGGGCCTACAAGGCCATCGAGTCCAACCCCCTGCTCAATGCAGGAAACTAGAGGAGGGGTCTCCCATCCAAGTAATAACCAGGCCTGACCCTGCTTAGCTTTCCACGCTGGCTCAAGCTGAGCCAGCATAAGCCTTCATGGAGGCTCCATTGCAGACAGAGCCCAATAAGAGCAGAGTTTCCTTTGAACCGGAAATACACTGACTTTATGAGCCAAACCATCCACTTTTCCTACTGCAACCCTTGTCCCTTGTATATTTTATTTTTATCCCACCCTTCCTCCATGGGTCACAGGGTATGCACATGGGCTCCACTGGAATGGGTCATAGCAGCCAGGATTAATCATTGCCCAGTCCACATTGGCCTCAGCCTCCCAGAATCCCATGCAAAAGGAACTGGGGGAAAGGTCTTGGAGGAGGAAATCGTGTTTACCTAGAGCAGCTTGATGGCATCTCACAGTGAGCGCTGTCTCCTGGAATCAGCCTCGCCTGGTTTTGCCCTGCCTCTGAAAATCTTTTGCTTAATCTAGCTGCCATGACCTCAGGGCTGGCCCTACCATTAGGCAGAGTGGAGCAGCTGCCTCAGGTGGCAAATGCTGAGGGATGGCAGGGTATTGGAGGATGGAGTTGTGTGTGCCATGTGGCCTGCCCTGCACCTCCTAAGCTAGCCTGCTGCCCTCAGATACAGTGGGGGATGCTGTTCCACTGTCATTACTGAAGTTAGATTTACCTGCCATTGTGGTCAGCTCCTGTGTATAGAATTGGGGGCGGTAAAATGTCTTGGGCTAGCCCTGCATGACCTGAATGTTCACTGTCAGTCTTGTTGGGTTGCCTTGGAGATTCCTGATGTACTTGATTCTGTCTTGCCTCTACAATGGGACTGTTTTAACCCCTGGACCTTGTTGTAAAACATGCTCTTTGGTTATACAAAACTAACCCTGCGCACTCTAGTTTTTAGTATAGCCTGGCACTTGACTTGATTGTGGACTATAAGGTCCTGATGGATGCTCTTTTATATTGGGGTGCTGGCAGTGTTGGGTTCAGGTTTGGAGGAGACTTGCACAAGACAAGACACTCTCCCCCAGAAAGTGGGGGCCCCTCCCCCAGTAAGTCTACCTTCTTACCAGTACTGTCGCTAGCTGCTGCTAATCCGCCTCCTCATTGCTACTGCCTGCTTGCTTGCCAGGTAGAGTACCAATGAGCAAATAGCCAGTGGCATCTACTGCTCTTTCCTTGCAGTGCCATCAGTGCCTGGGCCAGAGCGAGGGGTGGTGGTGAATAAGTGGGTTGCAATGGTGAAGAGGAGCAGCAGGTCAAGGGTGCTGTCCTCTGTAGGCCCACTGCTGGGGTGTGGAACCTTGGCAGGTGCCCAACCATGCCGCCCTGGGTACTAGACTGGTGTTGCTTTCAGGCTAGCTCTGCCTGCAGGCATTTCTATATCTGTTCATCCTGCAAGTTTTTTTTTTAACAACAACAACAGAATTTAAAAACACTACAAGTTTCTTACTCTGTCCTGACAAGGAAGCTCACTCTATAAAGCTGCCCATAGAAACCTGCTACTGCTCAGGGAAGTGAGGTGCACAAGGGAGACCTGGACATCTTGTAACTCACTGATCCTGCATAGTAGCTCTCTTCCTGTTTTTGCTGCTTACCGGGGACTCCAAAATTGGGAGGCTGGTCAAGCCCCTGGTAGCCATACATGACTGATGGGCTGTGTTTGGCTTGGTGAATCACAACTTGTGCAGGCCTGTACTGAAGTCTGCCTTCCTTGCAGACTGTGCTCTCATTCCAGCTAGCCCCTGAAAGTTATGGCATTGTCAATCAATTGTCTGCACCCACACTCATAATAGGAGAAGAGAACAAAACTGACAGAAGCTGGAAACCACAGCCCCATAACTGGCTTTTGTTATGGCCTGTGCCTGAAAAAATCTGGGTAAGCTAACCCACCATTGCATCCTAGGGTGTCCTATTAGCTGTGAGTAGGAAAATCCCTGGATGATAAGGTGGTGATTCAGAGCTCCTACACCTGGCAGAGGAGCAGGAAGCCAAGCACATGAGTCATCCAACATCGATGCCTGCATGTTTGAGCTCAATGACCATATACACACATAAGGTAACTCGTTACATTAAGTGCAAGAGTGTGTAATAAACAGGTGAGCAGAGAACATAAAAGTCTCCAATTCAAATCGTACTGTATCCATGACTTAGCCACATCCTCAGCCACTAATTCTGCAATATGGGGATAGATATACTGTTGCACCAGTGCTTGAATTACGAGGGGAAAGGTAGGGGACCCTTAGTGAAATCCACAATCCCCCCGTTCTTAGTCCCCCCACCCAGTTTTAGCCAAATGATCTAAAGCAGTAGTTAACTCTACTCTACTTTACTCAACTCTACTTTTCTAGATTCTATGATTAACGGGACTATCACAGAAGGTAGGGGAGGCCAGGCTGCCTTTGCCCCCCCTGTAATTCAAGCACTGTGTTGCATGCACCCCACTTTCCTGAGCGGTGAGAGTTTCAGCTGCAGTGCTCTTGGGTTAAGTTTCTTTTGGATCAGAGCAAAGACGGGGACTCGGACTCCAGGACTCGACTCGTGAGTCGGACTGAGTCCCCCCTGTGACTCGAGTCAGACTCGAGTCCCAATATTTTTAATGGGACTCGAGACTCGACTTGGGACTCAAGACCAAAATCATGTTCCTCAAATGCAACATGGATAGGTTTTAGGAAGTACAGCAAGTTTATTTTTTAAAATCATTTCCCTAAAATGCAGCCTTTCAGACATTTTGGGTTTGGCTGCCTCTGCCTGCCTGTTTGGGGTTCCCAGCCTCCTCTGCCTGCCTGGTCTCTTCTTAACCAGTTCCACAGTTTGAATTGTCCAAGACAAAGGCCTCTGCCTGCCTGCTTTGGGGTTCCCTGCCTCCTCTGCCTGCCTGGTTATTTTGGGTTTGTCTGCCTGGTCTGTTCTTGCCAAAATCAGTGGCAGAGTTTTGAAATAAAAAGGCACATTTGTGCCTAGAGTTTATTTAAGCCACACATCTGAAATAGCCTTATTTTGTTAGGAAAACCCCCCATTGATTTTAATAGGGACTCGTGGAGTCAGCTTTGGGAGTGACTTGTGACTCGTGAGTCACCATTTTGGACCAAGGACTCGGACTCGAGACTCGGGTCCAAAGACTCGTGACTTGACTCGTGACTCGAGACCAAGGACTCTTCAACATCCCTGGATCAGAGCACTCTGGAGAGACATAGAATCATAGAAAAGTAGAGTTGGAATGGGCCTACCAGGCCATTGAGTCCAACCCCCTGCTCAATGCAGGAATCCAGATCAAAGCATCCCCGACAGATGGATGTCCAGCCGCACCTTGAATGCCTCCAGAGTGGGAGAGCCCACCACCTCCCTAGGTAGTTGGTTCCATTGTCTTATTGCTCTGACAGTCAGGAAATTTTTCCTGATGTTTAGGTGGAATCTAGGTTTCTGTAACTTGAGCCCATTATTCCGTGTCCTGCAAACTGGGATGATTGAGAAGAGATCCTGGCCCTCCTCTGTGTGACAACCCTTTAAGTACTGGAAGAGTGCGATCATATCTCCCCTCAGTCTCGTCTTCTGAAGGCTAAACATGCCCAGTTCTTTCAGTCTCTCCTCATAGGGCCTTGTTTCCAGTCCCTTTATCATCCTTGTTGCCCTCCTCTGAACCCTCTCCAGTTTGTCTACATCCTTCTTAAAGTGTGGTGCCCAGAACTGGATGCAGTACTCAAAATGAGGCCTAACCAGTGCTGAGTAGAGGGGAATTATCACTTCACGCGATTTGGAAGCTATACTTCTATTAATGCAGCCCAAAATAGCATTTGCCTTCTTTGCAGCCACATCGCATTGCTGGCTCATATTCAGTTTGTGATCTACCACAATTCCAAGATCCTTCTCACTTGTAGTATTGTTGAGCCAAGTGTCCCCTATTCTGTAACTCTGCATTTGGTTTCCTTTCCCTAGGTGCAGCACTTGGCATTTATCCCTATTAAATTTCATTCTGTTGTTTTCAGCCCAGCGCTCCAGCCTATCGAGATCTCTTTGAATTTTGTTTCTGTCTTCCAGAGTATTAGCTGTTCCACCCAACTTTGTGTTGTCTGCAAATTTGATAAGCATTCCCTGCACCACCTCCTGATCCAAGTCATTAATAAAAATGTTGAAGAGCACTGGGCCCAGGACCGAGCCCTGTAGTACCCTGCTCATTACCTCTCCCCAGCTTGAGAAGGAACCATTGATAAGCACTCTTTGAGTCCGATTCTGTAGCCAATTGTGGATCCACCTGATAGTTGTTCCATCTAGCCCACTTTTAGCTAGCTTGCTAATCAGGATATCATGAGGCACTTTGTCGAAAGCTTTGCTGAAGTCCAGATATATGATGTCCACAAGGGAGGTTACCCGATCAAAAAATGAGATCAGATTAGTCTGGCAGGATTTGTTCTTGACAAATCCATGCTGGCTTCTACTAATCACTGCATTGTTTTCAAGGTGCTTGCAGACTGACATGGCATAGTTAGCCACATGAAAAGATGTCAAAATTAGCTGCAGTCATACAGATAACTTTCCAGTTCTATTTGATCAATCCACTTTTCTGTTTACTTTCAGGGTGCTTCCTGGCAGAGAGCTCCTAACACTAAGAATCAAAAAACACTGTGTACCTATTCTGTCTTTGCTTAACAGATTTTTTTCTGTTAAGGAAAAAGATGGGAGAAGTGGGGGGGGGGGGAAATACAGGAGGGCTACACATTGAAAATGATATTGTGTGGACACCCACCCCCCAACACATTTTGTGACTGAGGCAGTGTGACTGCTAATAAAAAGCTTCATCTGGAAACACACTCAGATCAGAAAGAGTGAGGTTTGTTCAACTTCAAGGTAACTTGCTGTGTAAACTATTTTTTTGTCCAGCAGAGGGCAGAATGAGATTTATAGTGGCCCTGACTGAGCTACCTATGTTAGAAAGTACTGTAGATGTACAAGGAAAGGTTGACCCTGGGGTCCAAACGATAATCGCACCCCACAATCTGCTACTGGTTTGTTTAAAACGAGGGTTTTGCACTACTGAGATATAGGTTCCTTTAGTCATATCCATCTCCTTGGGCTCAAAATTATATATAAAAAAGCTTCTTTGTCTCTGCCATGTTGCATTTAGCAGTGCTTTCAAATCTCAGATATTCGACTAACCTGTTGCTGATTTTGGGATCTCTGCTCCACTGAGAAATGTAGGAACTGCATGGATTGGTGGCAAACTCCAGAAAAATCTGGAGTAGCTTAAGTAGCTGCAGCAAGAGCAAGTGCTATTCGACATCACACACAGGAACTTATATGTAGAGCAACAAGTCCTTGGGCCTATATTATGACATCACAAAGCATCTTAAGATAACTGCAGTTACTGTGGGATTTTGTTAAGACATTAGTTGTGCAGGAACAGCAGAGGGTTAAAAGAAGATGTCTTGCTGCATGTATGCTGGTGGAAATCTCAACATGGTAGTTAATGATTTTCTCTCTCATTCATTATGTTGCAGTTCCAAATCCAGAATAAGAAATGTGACTCTCATGTCATTCAGTACTGCCATATAAAAACCTCCTCTACTGAGCCACCAAAAGGATGGTGAAGGGTGCTAGAAGAGGGCTCCCTCTCACTGTTCAACCCATCCTGCCAGCTACTAATGTAAGCAACAAACTGGCCTGGGTCAACTCAAGAGAGAAGTCCTCTAGCAGTTACAGCTCAGCTCAGATGCTTCATAAGGCTATACAGGGTCAGAACAACATGGCTGCTCCCAGGCCGCTCCCCATCTGGATGCACGCTGGGGCATGCTGGGAGTTGTAGGCCAAAAACATCTGGGGACCCAAGGTTGGAGAACACTGTACTAGACTGTAATTCCCATTGAATGAAAAGCAACTTACAATTGAGTAAGAAAATATGGGGTGGGAGGGTGGCTCCGAGGACGGTGTCCCTATTTACATGTGTGTAATGATGGAGGGTATTGAATAACGTTCTGGACGTGCTTATCCACAGGCTGTTCCATGTGGGTTAAAGCTGTAGTTGCCATTTCTCTGAAAGGAAACATTTGCATATGTTAATTGTTTGAAATACATACATATTTGAAATGTTCATTGCCTAGTTCTGAGGCAGAGTTAAAAGACAAACTTGTGTGGGTGTTCAAGAAAAGGTCAAGCTAATTTTAAAAACAGCCAGGTAGTAACTGTCTGTAGTTTAAAATGCTGATTGTAAATCAGCCATTTGCAGTCATTGTGGGAGCCCTTCTGCTAATGCCTTATGCTGAGGCACTCTTTATTTATTTATTTATTTATTGTAAGTAGCCAACTGCCCCCCCCAAGAAGGCCTAGCTTTTGGGGGGGGGCAGCTAGTTGCCTAAAAAGCAGAGATCAAGGCTCTTTTTATTTTTTAATTAGCTGTACACCTTAGGTCAATCTTCCCAAACCTGGTGCCCTCCAGATGTTTTGGACTATAACTCCCAGCATTCCTGACCATTGGCCATGCTGGTTGGGGCTGATGGGAACTGAAGTCCAAAACATCTGGAGGGCATCCAGATAGGGAAGGCTGCCTTAGATGAATAGTTGTTTCTGCCCCCCCCCCCTGCCCCATACTACTGGGCTCTGCCCCCTGGCTTCAGATCTCCCTTGGGGTTCTGGCTCCAGACCCTGCCCAGATACCAACATTTTTGGTTTAGCAACTGGGAAGCCTAGCACATTCTCTCTGTTATGATGGCATATGTTTTAGGCCTAAGCCTTGGCATTCAAAACAGGTTCCAGGTAGGCCTGGAGCCAGACATTTTGTGCTGATGATAGCAGAGTACAGTGTAGTGCAGTGAACAGGGGTAGGGCGGACCCAGTAGACACAAGGGCAAGGTGAGGAGAGGGTGCAGGCTGCGATAAAGCAGAAGACCGTAGTCCACGCCAAAGGAATGTCCAAACAATACTACTTAGCATCTATATAGCACTTTGCATGCTTCATATATATTATCTCAGTAATCCTAACACCACTTTAAAGTAGACCATTATTATTATTATTATTATTATTACTACTACTACTACTACTACTACTACTACTACTACTATTATTATTATTATTATTATTATTATTATTATTATTATTATTATTATCCCCATCTTGCAGATGGGGGTTGAGGATGAAAAGTAGTTGTTTGCCTAAAGCAGGGGCACAAGACCTCTAGGCTGGGGTCCCAATCTGGGTTCCCCAGAGGGCCACACTCCCTTGGCTGAAAGAGGTTCATCACCTCTGGGCTAAGGCTAAGGCAGGGGTGGGCAACTTGTGGCCCTCCAGATGTTTTGGTCTCCCATCAGCCCTAGCCGGCATAGCCAGAGGTGAGGGATGGTGGAAGTTGTAGGCAAAACATCTGGAGGGCCACAAGTTGCCCACCCCTGGCCTAAGGCTATCTACAGAGTTATGCCAGAGGTGAGACCGTGGAACAGTAGCTCTCAGTTGCTTTGCCTAAGTCCTGACAACTCTGGCTAAGAGCTTGGCTTTTATGATCTTAAGCCAGTGTTCCTAATTTCCTCCAAAGTGTTTTGCACAGTTTACTAGAGGTCATTGGTGGGATACCCAAAAAGCTCTGGAAATCAGCCCACTCACTATTTGGAATCCTTCTGGACATTTGGCATGGAATTACTTCAGCAGAATATGGGAAAGCTTCACTTTTTCAAAATTAGGTCACATCTGCAGAAAGCAATCTGGAGGAATACTCAAAGCACAACTATGAAGTCAATGTGTATGGATGCTTTTTGACTGTGGAAGAGGATTTTGGCAGCCAGGGGAGTAATTTTGGGAAAGGGATTTGAAATATCCCTTCTGTTTATATTCCCTGGCCATGTTCTTTCACAGCTCCCATTCATTTTAAGGAGCTGATACTGGATAACATCCTGTGGCCTGGATTATGCCCTTGAAATGAGCCATTCTTCAGGAAAACCATCCACCTTGTCCATTAGACATTCTGCAGCTCTCTTGGAGACTGAAACTAAAATCACTGCTCACTCTATTAGCCCTTAATGCAACTGTGCTTTCGCCTGCACCCCATCTTTGTTGACTGGGGGTGCTTCCGGACAAGGTTTTATTGTACTATCACCCTGCCTCACCTGTGTTCACGTCTGATTTTAAGAGCAAGATGGACATGCAGATGAGGAGCGTGGAGCCATCTCAGGGGCCTCTCACCTCTCCCCAAGCGCCTTTGATGCAGCCAGGCTCACTTTTGATATCACTTTTCCTGGCTAAGGGAAAAGTGAGGTTGGGGAATAGACTGGGGGAAGGTAAGCCATGAGTGCTTGCTTGCCCCATTTGCTCTTTCAAGGGTCCCAGTTTCCTATTTTCCACATATTGGGGCAGATCCAAATTTGTGGATCTGCCCCAATATGTAGAACACCTGGAACTTCTGCTGTGGTCTGTCCCTCTTGTGCTGCATAGATTTCTGAAGTTTGTAGGGCTTATGCTTATGTTATGTGTGTGTTCTTTGGGAGAGTTTTGGTCAGCAACTGTAAAAGGAATTGGAGGCATTTATAACTATGAAATATTATAATAGGGAAGAAATATGAACACATGGCAGGGATCAAAGCAGAATGATTAGAAACATATCTCCCCCATCTCTTACCACTGCTATGATGGTATTCAGGAATATAAAAACAAACAACATAAAATGACCTCTGATAAGTACTTGTGTGTTCATCTTGCCTCTTTAGCTCTCCTGAGTTTAATGAAATATAATTTCTTATGTGTACCTATAAAGCACTGAACTTACTACAGGGAGATTTAACGTAACAACAGTTTCTTCATTCTTTGGAGCTGCTTAGGAGGCAAAGATTTGGGGAGGGGGGGAGTAGAGGAGGCTGGGCCTCTCTACTGTGATTGGCACACATAAGGAACTCCTCCTAAGCTGGCTGGCTGGCATACCCTTCATTTCCATGAGAAAAGAAATTGGTAACTAACAGGCTTTGGAAGAGCCTCCTTTGCAGGAGGATGTAAAGTTGTCAGAACCACTGAAAACTGTAAGTTGGTTTCTCGAGAAGTGCAGCCCCCCCACCCCTGTACCTTTCATTCAAAGACTGGCACCCGAGATCAAGCTGGAACTTGCTTAAAACAGCCAGAAGGATGAAGTGACTTCTCTTTACTCTGGCCAGCTGTAGATGTCCGGGCTAGAAATCAGTCAGTGGGGGAGAGGAACTTTGACCCCTTTGGCTGTTGGCCGTGGAAAAAAGAAGATGCTCCCTAAAGTTGCATGGCTAATTTTCCTAATGCAATCCAGCCTGGTTGAAGGACGGTGGTGGTGGCAACGCCTGTGGGGATCCCTGGGAACAACCGTTTCACCTTTACCGACTGCAGTCAATGCTGTGACCTCAAGTGTGTCAAAGGAAGACTCAACTGGTGGCTTTTCACCGAGGGAGACTGGGCTTCACTCCGTTGTTTCTGCAGGATGGAACCTTTCTGGCTTGACTTCTTCCAGTGTCACTGGAATCCCTAGCAAATCTACCTTAACCAATGGAGAAACAGGCATGCTCTTCCCCAGGAAGGCACCTATGGAATTAGAGCTGGAATTTAAAACAGCAAAGAAACTCAAACTGTGGAAGCAAAAGAAAGCAGGTAATGTTCGCTATAAAATAAGAGATCCCGACATCAGAGTTAACTTGGTATTTTGGTTCATGCTATTTTCATGTGGATGGTAGAGAGAGACCAAGCCAGATCAGTCATGGAGTGGGTGGGTGTTCATGGATATATCACTCTCTCTCCTTCTCAGTGGCTCTTTTATAAGATGGGCTTAATAAGTTGCATCTCTGTTTTACAGAGTTATTCTGTAAATTAATGTTGCTGCCTGCCTTGAGCCTGCAGGATATGATGGGCTGTATTGCTAACTATAGGTCAGGGGCGTTGAACCTCTTTCAGCCCGAGGGCCGAATTCCATTTTGGAGAGGCTCTTGGCGGCTGCATTCCAGTGGTGGGCGGGGCTGAAGGCAAAGGTGATGGGACAAAGTCTGAGGGGCGGGGCCAAATTAAAAAATACCAGCACATTGTAGCTTTAAGCTCTGACTGCCAGTAATCAAGCCTTAGGAAAGACATTTCAACCTTGTAGAATGGGTTGCTGGGGGGCGGGCGGGCGTGGAAAAGCCAGGGAACTCCCAAATGTTCAGTGGTTGGGGAGGGGAGGTGGGACCAGGGGAAGTGGGCAGTGCTGTTTAGGGAACCTTGGAGGGCTGGATTAGGACCTCAGGCAGGTTGGATCTGGCCCATGGGCTTGAGGTTCAATACTCCTGCTACAGGATTACTAAATGCCCCTTCTGTTGTTACCACAATAGTATGGGTGCCACTCCTGGGGGAACCATGATTGATTTCCCAACTTTGGGGTGTTCTTTTCTTTTATTATTTATTAAATGCAGCCACAGGAATCATAGGGTAATAACCTGCTCCTTCCTGAATAACCACAATACAGGCAGTCCCCATGTTACGAATGAGTTCTGTTTCTAAGAATGTCCTTAAGTTGAATTTGTATGTAAATCGGAACACCATAGCGTTCGGGGGGGGGGAATGTATATGTCTTGTTAATTGTTGTAAACCGCCCAGAGAGCTTCAGCTATTGGGCGGTATAAAAATGAAATAAATAAATAAATAAATAAATAAATTGCGTAGTATACTATGCTATGTACGCTACGTAAACGACGTAGTGCTGGGGGGGACCCGGAAGTCCGTTCTTAAGTATGAGTCGTCTGTAAGTCGGATGTACTTAACTTGCCTGTACATCTGAAACAGATAGGGTGGCCACT
Source organism: Shinisaurus crocodilurus (assembly GCA_021292165.1). NCBI lineage: Eukaryota > Metazoa > Chordata > Lepidosauria > Squamata > Shinisauridae > Shinisaurus > Shinisaurus crocodilurus. The sequence goes on along the minus strand of CM037880.1, from coordinate 88,945,440 downwards.
TATGAACCACCAAAAAAAGAGGGAATGCATCACACACACCCCAAAAAAAGAGTACAAAAGAGGACATCAGTTTGCATAACATTTTCATATGCTTATATAAGTATAGATGCAAATTTAGAAAGAATTATTATAATTTAAATAGAAATACAGCATATCTCACCCTAGTGTGAAAGAATGTGATGCGGTGACCTGTGTGCCTTGCTCCGTCTGCTGCAGCGTCAAGGCGCAGCTCTTTCTTCTGATGGTTCTTTATCTTTATACTGGACTTGGATGGGACAGCTGTTCAAATAGAGGATGCCTTCAAAATAGAGGACTATCCTTTGTAAAAGAGGACTCTTGGCCAACCTAGAAATAGGAACAACCTAGAGATTTTATTGTTTTATTATTATTTTATTATATAAGTATTACGCCAGTGTGGTGTAGTGGTGAGAGTGTTGGACTGGGACTCGGGAGATCTGGGTTCTAGTTTCCGCTTGGCCCTGAAACTCACTGGGTGACTTTGGGCCAGTCACTGACTCTCAGCCTAACCTACCTCACAGGGTTGTTGTGAGGATAAAATGGAGAGGAGGAGGATTATGTAAGCCGTCTTGGGTTCCTTGCAGGAAAAAAGGCAGGGTACAAATATAATAAATAAATAAATAAATAAAATAAATTAAATAAACAGTCACACTGATGAAAATAATCCACATTATTTAACTATGAGCCAGTTCATAGATGGATATTCCTTATTTGATAACTGTGCATGCAGTGATGTGGGGTGGAACATTTTCCAATATGGAATTGTTTTCAGTGCTTTATTTTTCCATGGAAAAAATTCCATTCTACTCATTAGTAAGGATGAATAGATGCCAATTGCAAATACAAAATTAGGCAAACTTGGCAGTTTCAAACTTATAATTAACATTTTTAGGTGATTATCCCCAGTAGCAGGTCTGTGAGAGAATACATATATGTCTCAGAGTAAAATGGAACTAATAAGTCGTGAACTAATAGTAGCAAAACTGAAGCTGCTCCAACAACCGTAGTGTAAGAGAGTTGAACTCTGTTGAAACAGATGAGTGGTCGTCAGCATATCATGCACAGTTCTTTGGGCTGCTAAAATTAATTAGTGTGTCAGCAGTTTTCAGTACCTTTAGGGCACAATCCTATCACGAATGCCCATAATCCTGTGAACATGGAGGCTTATAGGCATCTTATGCAGAGTGGGAAGAGCGGTGGAGGCAATCTTCGCCTCCCCGTCCTCCTGCCCTGCATTTTCCACTTGACTGGCGTTTTTGCCCATCTAGCTGGAGCATCTCAGAGGGGGAGAGAAGGAGGCTGGAGCAGCTGGACGATACCTTGTATCCTGGCCTTTCCAGTCTCCTCCCCGCCCCTCAAAACACCCCCTTTTACCCATCTTTGAAGTCACTTCTCCAACCTCAAAGAGCAGCTGACACGGTTCTTTCTGTGCAGCTGTGAGGGGGCGGGGGCGGGGGGCAGAGCTCCGATTCAGAGCTCCCAGTGCCGTCTGTGACCTCGGAACTGGGAATCTGAAATATCCTATGGCCCCTCAGATGCTGTCTAGGGGCCATAGGATTGCTCCTTTAGGGCACAATCCAATGAGGCTGCCTGTAACCCTCTGAACTCGGAGGATTATGGGCATCCTATGCAGGATGGGAGGAGCATGGAGGCGAAGGTCACCTCTGCACTCCTCCCGCCCTGCAAAGCAGCTAGACGGCTGGTTTCGACTGTCTAGCTGCAGCGCTTCAGAGTGGGAAGGAAGGAGGCTGAGGTGCTGCTAGAATACTTCGTATCTTGGCGGTGCTGGTCTCCTCCCCTCCCCGCCCCCCAGAACGTCCTCCCCTGAACCCCTTCTCTGAGGTTGCCGTTATGACCTCAGAGAAGCAGCCGGCCCGGTTCTCTCCTGGCTGGCTGCAAGGGGGTGTGATGATGAGGGCACTCCAAACGTGGAGTCCCAGCTCTGACATCAGAGCTGTTTTCCAACATTGCAGTTGGGACTCCGAAAAATCCTGTGGCCCTCTAGATGCTGTCTAGGGGCCTTAGAATCACTCTGTTGTTTATTTATTTTTAAATGTAAGCAATGAAAGGGAAGTGCATGTTATTGTCTTTAGCTTTTTACATTCCAATAAAAATGTCTATATAATATAATATTCAAATCACAGTAAGTGTGCTTTAATTTTTTTCTCAAATAACCTTTTTTAGGTGCTCTGCTGAGAATGGCAGCACTTGTTTGGCCACTGTAGGGCACTTTGCTAGTGTGGGGCCCCAGCAAATATTTGACCTTGCCACCCACCTCAGCTGGTCCTAAGTATAGAAAAGAACTTCTCACATGTTAGTTGGTTGACCTTTCTACATTTGTGGATCTTGAAACATTTCAGACTTCTAAAATGTTAATTTGATACTGCTGTATTCTAGACTGTTACTTATTTTATATTTAAGATTATTGTTATTTTACAGGTTATTTTTTAGGTTGTAGCATTGCATATGTAAGTGGTTTTGAATCCCTTGCGTAGAAAAGTTTCACAACTACAAATTAGGAGAAACATAAAAGCTCCCGCCCTGTGACACTCCAAGATTCATCATCATAGTTTCATAGATTATAGAGTTGGAAGGAGCCTACAAGGCTATCGAGTCCAACCCCCTGCTCAATGCAGGAAACTAGAGGAGGGGGTCTCCCATCCAAGTAATAACCAGGCCTGACCCTGCTTAGCTTTCCACGCTTAGACAAGCTGAGCCAGCGTAAGCCACAGGTCTTGAACTACAACTCCCACCATTCCCAGCTGGCACAGCCATTGGCCAATGGGAGGAGCTATAGTTCAGCTTACCTGGAGGGCACTGGATTGGGAAAGTCTGGCTTATACCATCCCTCTTATACTGGATGACATATCTGATATAAGAGAAGGGCATCCCACTGTCACAGATTGCTGAAAGCCAAATGTTATTCCTAAACATTGTAGGAGGACTTTTATTAATGAATTTTTTGTCATAATATACGTGTCAGGGATGGTGCACATGATGATCTTACTTTGCTGTGGCTCATGCCAATTCCAAAGGTGCCATCTAAGTCAAGATCTAACTAATTCACCCTGAGCAGAACTGGACATTCTGATTGCCACAGCAGACCACTGAGATGGGTGCTGAGTGCTGGTGTGCAGCTTCTACTTGCGATGAACAAATCAGAAGACCTGTTTAGGCTGATTCACAAATTATATTTTTAAGTACACACCACCACCAAGAAGACCCAATATTATATGAATAGTACCTATATTGAATTCAGTTTTGTAGAAGCTCTCAGGGGCTGCATTCCAGCGGTGGGTGGGGCTGAAGGCAAAAGGGGTGGGGCGAAAGGGCAGGGCCAAAATATCAGCATACTTTAGCTTGAAACTCTGACTGCCAATAACTAAGCCTTAGGAAGGGCATTTCAACCTTTTAGAATGTGCAAAAATCCACACAAACCCCTGGAAACCACCAAACAATCGGAAGGTGGGCGAGAGGGGAAAGGGGAGCACCCATCTGGAGAACCCCAGGGGGCCGAATTGGGACATCAGGGGGCTGGATTTGGCCCGTGGGCTTGGGGTTCAACCCCCCTGTACCGAGATACAAATAAGACCCTCAGCGTGTGCATTTTTATCTTTGTGTTATGGCTGTACAGGCAGTCCCCGAGTTACAAACGTCCGACTCACGGACAACTCGTACTTACAAGCGGACTGCTGAGCCTCTGGCAAGCTCAGCAGTCCCCGACTCTATGTCGTTTACGTAGAGTATAGTGTAGTATACGTAAAAACGGCCGCAATTTGCGTACATGCCGTTTTTAATGTATACTACGCTATACTCTACGCAAAGGGTGTATCTTACGCCGTTTTCTACGTAAATGATGTAGAGCCGGGGAACTGTATGCACCTGTTCTGACTTATGTACAAATTCTACTTAAAGACAGACTTACGAACGGATCTCATTTGTAACCAGGGGACTACCTGTATATCTTAGAAGAATATCAGTATTATCCATATCATACTGGGTCTTATCGGTGGTGTTGATTATTGCAGGAAGACCTTCAGCGTGTGTATTTTTATCTTTATGTATACACCTACAAATGTAAGTGTGAACACAACAAGCATGTGTTCCAGGCATGTGCATCGTACTGTACAGGTGTGAGATTGGCTGTAGCATCCTGTTCCATGTACACTCAATGGCAAGTCTTTCTAGCACGTACAAAAGCTGTGGCCACATTGTACCAGGCTGCAGTTATAGAATCACATGCAGGCAAAACATGGGGAAAGAGTTGCAAGTGAGAAAAAGAAAGGAGAGTGCTCTGTGCACTTTAGCTTTTGAATTTGCCAGTCTGTGACTAAAGGCATACAGTAATACCTTGGATTGCAAGTAACTTGGTTTGAGAGCGTTTTGCAAGACAAGCAAATTTTTAAATATTTATTTATTTATTTTTTACTTGATATACAAGCGACGTCTTGCAATACAAGTACTGTAGTACGACTTAAATTAAAAATCTCTGTACAAATTTTTTTGGGGGGATTTCGTTTTGATATCAGAGTGTTTTGGATTACAAGCACGTTTCCGGAACGAATTATGCTCTCAATCCAAGGCATGACTGTATTAGCAGATGAGAAGGCACAAGGACTTCTGATCTCAGAAGATGTGCAGCTCCTTTGTGAGATTCAGTGCCAGCGTGTTCTGTGGCATCTAGTACTTGACAGTTTGCTTGAAAGCAGCTCCTGAAGGCCTTTCTATTTAAAGTCCTAAGTATCATGATTGTTTTTTTTTCTTTTGTACTGCATCAGATACCTTGAGAGAAAGAGGCTTTCATGAGGAAACAGAAAGCACAAACAGTGGCCAGAATGTACTGTGGTACATATAATACTGTAGCTGCAAGCCCTCTTGGCCCCTTCTTCTTTTCAAGTTTCTCAGGGAATTTACACTCAAGAAGGGACAGTAGGAAAGGAAGTAATTAATCCACCTCTGCTAGTCACTCTTTGCCTCTGAAACTCCCCAACCCCCGCTGCTTTTATCCCCACCAGTATTCTGGAGTTATGTTTATCTCACAATAGCAGGGATGTTGAACCTCAGGCCCATGGGCCAAATCTGGCCTGCCCAGGGTTCCAATCTGTTCCTCCGGAGTTCCTCATTTGGCCACACACTTCTCCCAGCCAGTCATCGTTTGGTGGTCTCCTGGGTTTTGTGCAGTTTCCCCTAAAAGGCTGAAATGCCTCTCCTACGGCTTAGTTACCGGCAGTAAGAACTTTAAACTAGCCTATGCTGGCATTTGGGGGGGGGGGGTCCTTTGCCTTTGGCCGCACCCACCATTGGAATGCAGCCCCCGAGAGGTTCTCCAAGATTGAACCTGGCCTTCGGTCTGAAAGAGGTTCAACACCCTTGCACAAGAGAGACATCTCTAGAACAAACTGTGAGATAAAAGCAGCAGGGGAGTGGGTGAGTTTTAGTGGGAAAGTGACTAGCAGGGGAAGTAGTAAGGATGTCCCTTGTCTTTTCTTATTATGCACCACCTTGTCTTATTCTCAAAAATGACTGAATATCAGGGAAATATTTCTTCTGTGGGCCCCTCTTCACAAATGGTTGGGACATGTATTCCAGGGAGACAGAGCCAAACTACACATTACTCTAAATGGGTATTCACCTTCATGTGTGCGTGTGTTTTAAAATAGCAACTGGGATGAGGACTGCACCATGGGTGGGGGGATTTAACCATACACCCCACACTTGTGGTCCTGACACACACAGGCTGGACGTGCAATTTGCCCTGAGAGGACAGTTGTTTCAGGACTGAGGCATGATGGAAAAGGGTGAGCCCCTCTCCACCCATGCCACATCTGGATTGGGGGAGCCATACAGCTGTAGTTTTTAAAAGCGTGTGCGCGCGCGCACAGACACACACACACGCACGCACACACACTTAACTTCGCCTTAACTTTGTTGTTAAAAAAAAACCCAGTGTGACTTGAGGCACCTTACAGATTAATAGACTTATCGTGGCGTAAACATTCATGGACTATCGTCTATCAGATGCATGAATTGTTATTCTTAGTTGGCAGATGTTTTATATACAGACAGAAATGGATACAGAGTTGGGGAAATGTAAGTAGTGGGACCAAAAGGCCATGAAATATAAGGGGCAGCAGAGGGTTTGTGATGTTGCTATGCAAATTTCAAGAATATGCAGGATAAAAACAGTGACCATTTCCAACCATTTTTACAATCTTCCTAGCTTTGATATGAGAATTTAACAAATGTAGCAGGAGAAAAATCCCTCACTCCAGTAAAGTGTAAATGAAAAGTAAATGGTTAATAAATTCCAGCTCAGCAATTTCCTGCTGAGTGGAGTATGAAGACCGACCCAAACCACAATGCACTTTCCATTCCCCATCTATATCTTCAGCCAGACACTGGGTATTGTATGAAGGCAGGGCCGGCCTTCCATTGCATCACCTGGGCTGGCCCTCCATTGAGGTGCGGTGAATCCCCTGTTTCAGGCGGCAGATCTGGAAGGGCGTGCTCTGCCATCACACTGTGCCTCACTCTAGGGTGGGCAGGTGCTCCAGAGAGCCCTGCTGTCTGCTCTCTTGCTGTGGCATGAAAGGAGCTGGCGCAGCTCTCCAAGGTGGCCACTGCCATCCAGACCTCTTGGAGTAACACATAGGGCGGGTGGCCACTTCAGAGAGCTGCGCTGATGCTGCGCTGTGGCAAATGTGGAATAATGTCTTGCTCTGAAGGGTCCTCAGAGTAAGGCATTGGCCCACCTGGCATTCTGGAGTGCTGGGCCAGCTGTGCTCCTGATGAGGAGGGAATACCTTCAAACAGAGGACTGTCTTAAATAAAACTGCCCACATGGCTAGCCTATTTGAAGGTCAGGTATATGCAGTATTTCCCCACCCCATCCCAACTTCTCCCTCACATGTGCACACATCCCAACAACTGTCCTCGTTCCTGGAAATCAGGTATCTACAGTTTGAGAACTCCTGAATTTAGCTGCTGCTGAGACTGCTAGAAGAAAGAGCGATTTTCCAGTGCCCAGTCCAACTGGCACATGAATTAATTTACCCCTCCTGGCTCCTCCTCCTCCTTTGGGAATGCTCTTCCAGGAGGAAAATCCCGCCGGCCTTTAAGTTCAGGGCAGGCTCACACATGACTGTCCACGGATGACTGCAAGGTGACGTGGTGCCTTGCATGTGTCTCAGTGAGCTGTCACGGATCTAACATCACAGGCAGGAACCTTCACATTGCCTCAGCCGCAGCACTTTTCATTGCGCAGGGTGTTTGCACATTGTGTGTGTGTGAGAGAGCGAGGGAGGGAGGGTGTTCACACCATCATGTATTGACTATTTATTAGGGGAATTCCAGAACCTTCAAGCAATCTCAGAATATGAAAGAGCTCTGGTTTTGTCTTCCCCTCCCCTCCACCGCAGTCTATACTTCTATTTTTCTTGCTTCGTCTCAAATTATTTAGACAGGCTAGATCACATGTTCCAAAGGATTAATATAAAGCCCTTCTATAATGGAGAGGATTAGGCTGTACTTTCCTGTACTGTGGTCTCTGTAATTTAAACAAAAGGAAACCTTATGATGGTTACGCTGCCAGCCATGCATTCAAACACGATATCAACTGCTTTAGGCTAGCCACGCACACACAGCCGTCCCCACCATGGCACTTCTGTTTTGGGTCTACTCTTTGAGCCATTTCAGATCTTCCCTGAATCTCCCTGCCACCCTTATTTTGTACTTGATTCCCCAATGTCAAATAGTGTTTAGAATGCAAGATGCAATTTTGAATAGGATTGTGTTCTAAGTGTACTACCCTCTGTCAATAACTAGACTTATTTATTTATTTTATTATATTTATACCCCACTTTTTTTCCTGCAAGGAACCCAAGGCAGCTTACTCATTAAAAAAAAAAAAAAAAAAAAGACCGCCTGAGGGAATTTGGAGCCAGCAATTATATAACCAGCTTTTGCTCCCCGTCCCCAAATTTGGTCATTAATTTTCCAAATACAGACGGAGAAAGAGAGAGAGAAGATGGCATCAAATTTAAGAGCCAGTGTGGCATAGTGGAGAGAGTGCTGGACTGGGACTCGCTGACTCTCAGCCTAGCCTACCTCACAGGGTTGTTGTGAGGATGAAATGGAGAGGAGGAGGAGGATTATGTACGGTAAGCTGCCTTGGGTTCCTTGCAGGAAAAAAAGTGGGGTATAAATATAATAAAATAAATAAATAAGTCTAGTTATTGACAGAGGGTAGTACACTTAGAACACAATCCTATTCATGTCTACTCAGAAGTAAGTACCATTGAGTTCAATGGGACTTATTCCCAGGAAAGTGGGCATGACTGTGCCGTTTACATATTTCCCCCTTTTATTTTACAGGCAAAAATATGGGTGGAATCCATTGGTTGCTTGGAGATTCTCTTCATGGTTCTTCACAATTACAAACTGTATTTGGTCTCTTTCCATACTCTGAGGATATTGCGGAGTCGAGGGTGTGTCTAAGGAATGAAGGCAACAGATCTGCAATATGAGGGAATAGGACAGTAATTTCCAAACTGTGTGCCAGGACACCAATGTGCCACAAGAAATAAAAATAAAATTATTATGAACTACTGTGAGACCCCCCCTCCCCAGAACCCGCTTGCAGAGGAGGCTTCCCACTGCACCTCTGCACGAGTCGATGGTTTGATCTTGCCTCTTCCAATAAGCTTCTACTGGGTGCAGATAGTTTTGCTGTGTCTGCGTAAAGCAGCCTTCCCCAACCTGGTGCCCTCCAGACATTTTGGATTTCAACTCCCATCAGCCCCAGCTGGTAGGGGCATCAGGAATGCTGGGAGTTGTAGTCCAAAATATCTGGAGGGCACCAGGTTGGGGAAGGCTGGCATAAAGCATGATTGGAGCATTCAACCATTCCCAGTACGGAGACATTCTGGAATTATCCACTCTCAGAGCGGGCCACCCATTCATCTCTGTATGAATGGCACTACAGCATTATGTAGTGGTGAGAGTGTTGGACTGGGACTCGGGAGATCCGGGTTCTAGTCCTCGCTCAGCCATGAAACTCACTGGGTGACTTTGGGCCAGTCACTGACTCTCAGCCTAGCCTACCTCACAGGGTTGTTGTGAGGATAAAATGGAGAGGATGAGGAGGATTGTGTAAGCCGCCTTGGGTTCCTTGCAGGAAAAAAGGCAGGGTATAAATATAATAAATAAATAAATAAATGAAAATGGTGGAGAATACAGTGCTTGATGGCGCCAATTGATTCCACTTCCAGCTGATTGCTGGAGAGCAATGCCTCAGCAGGACCTTGGTGTAGAAAGAGACCCCAGTGGGTTTGTGGCTGAGATGAAATTTGTACCAGGGACATCTCGGCCCACAACCCCATTATGCGTAGCCATTATGCTACAGCTACAATAACTCTCATACATAATATGTTTAAATGAGTTATATAGGGAACTTATATAATCTTGTTAACATTGGACAGGAAGAAGCTGTAGTCCTAGAATGCCAAGTAACAATAGGCCACACAGGAAATGCCAGTTGAACTGTGCCTGCCTTCTTTTTTTTTTTTTTTTTCCTTTTTATATATTTTATTAAATTTTAAAACAATACAAAGAAAATAACATACACACATAACTAATATTGTGCTCCCATCACCATGGGACCAAACAATCCAATAACTCTATAATTGTTCATTATTCCAAAAATACAATATATCTTGACAGGGTAAACTCCCTTTCCCCCTTTTAAACACATATTCCAAAAATAAACCCCAAATATCCTTAAAATTATTTTTCTTTAATTGACCCCTTTTGCATTTAATATTACAAGTCAACATATCATTCAAAGCCATATCCCATACTTCCTTATACCATTCAGTAATAGTGAAAACTTGCTGGATTTTCCATTTCCTTGCTATCATTAGTCTACCTGCCGTTAACAAATTTATGATTAATTCTTTAACATTTTGTGAACCGATCACCTTTTCCGTTATTGTTAGCAAAGCTAGTTTAGGGCATACCTCTAAATCAACTCCAACAATTTCTGATATTTCCTCAAAAATCATTTTCCAAAAATCCATTACATTTTTACAACTCCACCACATATGAGCATATGTACCCAATTCCTGACATCCTCGCCAACACATTGGAGAACATTTATTATCTACTCTATTTAATCTCACTGGGGTCAAATACCATCTCCAAATTAGCTTATAAAAATTCTCTTTAATTCTTATAGACATATTTTTCAATATTCGCCTATCCCAAATCTTATTCCACTCATCCTTTGATATTTCCTCTTCAAACTCTGTATCCCAAACTATTTTAAGATTTTCTGCTTGCTCTTCTGATTTCTGCAACATTTTATATAATAGAGACCAAATGTAAGATAAACCTTTTTGCAGATGATATCTTGTTAACATTAGAACGGCCTATAGAAAATTGGGATTGGATAGAGAAACATTTAGATGAATTTAGAGAAGTAACAGGGTTAAAAGTTAATTGGGATAAATCGGAGATAATGACATTTAATTATAGTAAACTGGAGGAAAGGGGATTTAAACAAAGGGGAGTGGATATAAAGATAAAAAATATAATTAAATATTTAGGTATTGATATATTAAAAGATTTGGATAAAATAGGGGAATGTAATTTTAAAAAACTAAAAGATGAAGTTAAAAATCAAATAGAGGATTATAAAAAATTGGGATTATCGTGGTTTGGTAGGATAGCTTTGATTAAAATGAAGATTTTACCGAAGTTTAATTTTTTATTTAGAATGATACCATATAAGATATCAGAGAAAGAAATTAAAGAGTGGCAAGTAATGTTAAATAGCTATTGTAATGGGGGGAAAAAATCAAGGATTACTAAGAATAGATGGTATAAAGCTCAAAAAATAGGGGGACTTGGTCTCCCTAATTTAAAATGGTATTATATAGCTAATCAACTTAGATATATCATGGATATTATTGTTAGAAAAGATTTTATGTGGTGGGAAATAGAAGTATTTGAATTGGGTAATAGGGTGGATAAATTCTTATTTACAAAACAAGGACATATTATGACAAAAAGATTAGAAAATCCCTTTTTAAAAAATATGTTAGAAATTTGGGGTAGAAATAAGGAAATATTTTTACCAGGTATATCCCCGCTTACTCCAGTGGTGGTTATGGAAGATTTTCCCGAGAATGTTAGACATTTAGAACGAATTTTTAGAGAGAAAAAGGTGATAACTTTAATGGATTGGCTGGAAAAAATGGAGACAAGACAGCAAATAATTGATAGGGTTGGGGCAGGAAGAATTTCTTGGTTAAATTTAATTCAATTAGTACAATGGGGTAAGAAATGGAAGAGGAGACATGAGCATGAAAGGGATTTCACTGCATTTGAGCAGGTGGTTATGTCTAGAGAACTTGTAGAAGGAAATGCATCAGCTAGGGGTCTTACAAAGATGTGCCTGCCTTCTTACATGACAATACTTGATTTTACATTTCTAATGTGCCTAGGAGGAGAGGGCAGAGAGCTCAAGCCAGGAGCATTTTTGCGAGAGGGAAAGGAAGCTCTAACTGCACCACTAACACACTCCTCAGCCCCCCAAAGCCTTAATTGTGCCCCCCCATGAGTGCTCTGATACCCTCCCTCCCCGATTCCTTCCCCCAGCAATCCTGATGCCTCCCTCCCCCCAGTGTTCCTCATACAGATCACGTTCCTCCCACTGCTGCTACCTGTATCAGGATTGCTGGTGTGTGTGTGTGTATGTGCAACCCCTGACTCAGCACTGCATGTGGCCCTCAGACCTAAAAGGTGGTGCAGCCTTGCTATAGGGCAGGGGTGGGCAGAAGATAGAACTCCAGAGATGTTTGGAACTTCAGCTCCCAGAAGCCCTTGCCAGCATGGCCAATAGTCAGGAATTCTGAACTGAAGTCCAAAATATCTGGAAATCTACTTTCTGCCCACCCCTGCTATAGGGCATGGCCAACTGGGAATAGTTCTTAAACAATTCTGATGGCATTGTAGCCACACCTCAAAATTATTTCTTGCACAGAAGTACTTGAACTATTCTACCTGTGAAAATTTTGAAAACATTTATCTTTCCCTTTCAATCAACACAAAGCATTTTCTCTTTCATCGCATCAAAACAAATTATTCTGCCCTTGTTATTTTAAAAACCCACGTCTAAATTGAACAATATGCTCAGAAAGCTTCTCTTTCTTCTATTCAGATGATTTTTTTAAAAAAATTGACCCTATTTGAGTTTCTGCTTTAATTTTCAAATGCTCCTGCTTAACAATGCACTTGCTTTTTGTACCTGAGTCTGAAATTGGAAGAAAGGACTGAATTATTACAAAGGCTGCCAGTCAAAGAATAAAGTAGCAGCAGGCAGCATAGGTGGTAGCACTTGATTTATGTTGCTGATCTGAACACACCTACCAGTACTTGGGTGCTAAGTACACTTGTAACCAGAATGGTAGTTTACTTTTCTATGCTCTTGTTTTTGATCAGGTTCACTTTCTTCCTCCTGTATAGTCTAGAGCAGAGGTAGTCCATGCTGGCTATGGCTTATGGGAGTTGTAATCCAAAGCATTTGGAAGGCACCCAGTTGCTGGCCCAAGTCTCAATAACTTCATTTGTGAACACACATGGCTCTCAGATTGTTTTCATGCTAGTCTGGCCTACAGGTAGCAAGAACCAGTCTCTTGGGTGGGTGGGTGTCCATACAGCCCCCTTCCACGTGTTACAAGAATGTATGAAGGAAATCATGGAGCCTCATGGACTAGCCCCACTGCTGATATGCCTGGTAGCTCTGCCCCCACCCCGGAACAGGTTAGAAGGGGCTCTTCATGGTACTGATGTATGCATGTAGAGCTCCTCCAGGTGAGGAGTGACCCTGGCCCAATCAGCCCCCCCTTTTACACGGAGGAGCTCTGCGTGTGTACATTGCTATGTGTGTACAGTCCCTTCAGCCTTGCAGCCCCTGCACATCTTCAACATGTGTGGGAGGGCATGTGCACTTCCTATCATTACGCACTCTAGTGAGCAAACTTGACCAGAAACTCTTGCTGGGGTCAGGCGCAGGACCGGTGCAGGGCAGTTTGGCGCCCTAGGCTAAATTATATTTAGCGCCCCCCCTCTCGTGCCGGGGGGGGGCTCCGGAAAGCAGCCCTGCTCTGCAACCTCCCGCCGCCACCGCCGCCACCGGACCCCCCCCCGCACGCTGCCACTGCCGCCCCCCACCTACCTTCCCACGCCTCCTCCGAAAAGGGACCCCCGCGCTCTGTTTTTGGCCGGGGGAAACCAGAGCAACAGGGCTGTTTAAGCCCTGTTGCCCTGGTTCCTCCTGCCAAAACAGAGCGCGGGCGGGGCTCCAGAAACAGCGCAGAGAAGGTAGGTGTCGGGGGGAGGGAGGCGGCGCGTAGGCGAAGCGAAGCGAGGCGAGGCGGGGGGAGGCGGCGCGGGGGGGGGAGGCGGCGCGGAGGCGAGGCAAGGTGTGGGGGAGGCGCCCAGGCTCGGCCCCACCACTACTCCGGGCGCAATCCCCCGCACTGACCTGGCTTTCTCGGTGAGGCGGGCAGGCGGGCAGAGCAGGAGCGCGCCGGCAGCGAAGAGGAGCGCAGCGTTTCTGCGCCCTCTTCCGCTACGCGCCCTAGGCAACAGCCTAGTTGGCCTAGCGGTAGCGCCGGCCCTGGGTCAGGGAGTATCACTGGTGCAAGCCGACTTCCTTGGCTGGTGTATCTGATCTCCCGGTAGTTGCCTCCTTTGGCCAGAGTGGGTTCCCAGCCAGAATCCCCACATGACATCCCACACAGCACCATTTCAAGACCTGCTGCAAGCTCAAGGCCCAATGACTCCTACTCATTTTAAGGTTAAGCAGAAACATGGCATGACAACATGGTCGAGGATGCCCTTCATGAACAGTTCTGGGCCCCAAAGAGCCAAACTTTTCTCCACGAAGAGAGGAGCATAGAAATAGTGTTGAATGGTCACTGACTCTGTAGAGTCCTCCATGTGCAAAGTGCCATGCAACCCAATCCTATGCATGTTTACTTGGAAGTAAGTCCCACTTAGTTTCTTAGGAATTACTTTCAAGAAGGTGTGCATAGGCTGACAGTCATCACGCAAAGTCTTCTCAGGAGTAAGTCCCATGGAGTCATTGGGACTGATTCTCAGGAAAGTGTCTATAGCATGGGTGGGCAACTTGCAGCCCACAGGCCGCATATGCCCCCTGTCACTGCTGCACCCGCACCCCTGAATTATTATTATTTCTTTAACAAACAAAATGCCACTATGATGAAGTGGTTTGCTGCCAAATTTCAGTGGCAAGCCAGCAATTCAGTTAAAAATATATTTTTAAAATTCTCCTAGAGTGCCCCATGGGGGGCGGGCGGGGGACAGTTCAGGGTGTACACATTGCTACAACCGCATTCATTGGCTAAAAGCTGGAAAGTGGGAGCAGGCTAGTTTCTCACAAAACGAATGGGCAAAATAGTGGCTGCATATTTTGCCTCGTAAAATATGGCAAAATATTGCCATATTCTAGATTCTAGAAGGGCTTCTAGAAGGGCTGGAGACTTGCATTTTCTTTACAGGAAAGCTAGGACTCTGTCTCTGGGGATTGTGACATATCCTGGGGACAAATACCCCCTTTCCTTCCCTGTGAATGCCTATGGAAACATGACAGCCTAAGATCCAGGTCCTAGGGAGGTAGTGAAAACCAAGGCAGAAGCACCAGAAACTAACTGCAGGTAGTCTAAGGCTGAAAGTTATGTAACTGGTTTAAGCAGTAATATGTATGACTCTATATTTTTTTTAAAAACAACAACCGCAAGTGTCTATTGCCTTTCAGCTATGAGTGATTTTGCTCTCATTAGCCTGAAGATAGTGGGGCAAGTTTACTTCTCTTCCAGAACAATTGGGTAGGATACAGCCTGCTTCCTCTTATTTCCACTGTGGTGGGGGAGGCGGGGGGAGAAGGCAGAATTTTAAAGTAATGCTAACAAAAATGCACATGTACAAGACAAGTCATACTTCTGAATGTGGGGAGGGCTTAGGCAGGTTTTCCGTCTTTTGATTTTTTTTTTTAAAAAATCTGCCCCCCAGTTGATGAGAGGAAAATCTTGGCAGAAGCTACCAGGCATATCAGCAGTGGGGCTAGTCCATGAGGCTCCATGATTGCTACCTGTAGGCCAGACTGGCATGAAAACAATCTGAGAGCCCTGTGTGTTCACAAATGAAGCTATTGAGACTTGGGCCAGGCAACTGGGGGCCTTCCAAATGCTTTGGATTACAACTCCCATAAGCCATAGCCAGCATGGACTACCTCTGCTCTAGACTATACAGGAGGAAGAAGGTGAACCTGATCAAAAACAAGAGCATGGAAAGGTAAACTACCATTCTGGTTACTGCCTGCTTCCTTTTATTTCCACTAATAAAAGGGGCTAGAGACTTAAAAAAAAAAAAAAAAAAAAATCAGGGAAAGAGCCTGAAACATCTCTGAGGGGTCACAACCTCTACCCGCCCCCCTCACCTCAGCTATGATTCTGTTTTGGAGTATCTGGGCTTCTCTACATGAGGGTTTTTACCCGCCATTTTACTGAGGCTTGTTTCTGGATTCTTTGCGGGATTACCATCGGCTCCTTTACAAATGCTTTACCCCCAGGGTTTTTCTTTCTTTGCCTTCCTATATGTTTCATTACACAAGCACAAGGTGGCGCTGTGGTGTAGAGCAATTGCAGAAATACAAGTTTGTTTACCACAATTTAGCACAATTGCCAGATAATAGCTCACATTCCTCACTCTAAACAGAAGCACGGAAATGCTTGGAAAGGCCCTGAAGGCCTTGGAGGATGACGAAGTCATGTCATCATCAGGCGATCACTCGTGACCGAGTAAGATTGTCTTCCGGGATAAAAGGAGGAAATTCTAAAGAAGATTGTGTAGACTCTAGCGATGGGTCCATAAGTGACTGTGGAGGCCAATTCTAGATCCACATTGCTTCCCACAGTGAGGACACAGGTTACCAGATAGAAGATGGTCCTGTAAAGGATTCATTTGACGTGCTTTTCGCTTAGCACGTTTCTCCCTTTCACCTTGCACTCGGGCTTCTTCAAAGTCCATGGAACCTTTGTGAAAGGCCAACCTCCAGTTAGATCGTTCATGGGCCAGAGCTTCCCAGTTTTCGATGTTTATATTGCATTTTTTTAGATTAGCCTTATGAACATCTTTAAACCTCTTATATTGACCACCGATATTCCGCTTTCCATCCTTGAGTTGGGAGTAAAGTAACTGCTTTGGGAGACGGCAGTCAGGCATTCGAACAACATGACCGGTCCACTGAAGTTGGCGTTGAAGGATCATTTTTTCAATGCTAGTAGTCTTTGCTTCTTCCAGTACACTGACATTTGTTCGTCTATCTTCCCAAGTAATTCGCAGGATTTTCCGGAGGCAACGTTGATGAAACCTTTCAAGGAGGTGGAAGTGACGTTTATAGATAGTCCATGTTTCGCAGGCATACAATAAAGTTGGTAATACAATGGCTTCATAAACCAGTGTTTTGGTCTTCTTACAAATATCCCGATCCTCGAACACTCTATGTTTCATTCGAGAAAATGCGGCACTTGCGGAGCTCAAACGATGCTGGATTTCACTGTCGATGTTAGCTGTAACAGAAAGATAGCTGCCAAGATAGAGAAAATGATCGACATTTTCCAGTATTGTCCCGCCAAGCTGGATAGATGGCATCACCAAAGGGTTAGCTTGCACTTGCTGATGAAGCACTTTGGTTTTTTTGATGTTAAGTGAGAGACCAAGTTTTTCGTATGCACCCGCAAACTACCATGAGTGAAAAATCACGAGCACACAATAAATGCCTCATGTAGAGAAGCCCCCTGACTCTAGTCTAGGGCATTTTCCAAGTAATTGTACTTAGACTTGAAGCATGAACTCTAGATAAGTCTTAGAATAAATACTTTGTGGTTTCTGTCTTGTTTTACAGAAAGAGGATCGAAGGGGCATCTTGACCTCACGGAACTAATAGGAGTCCCACTTCCACCTTCTGTCTCTTTTATCACTGGCTATGGAGGGTTTCCAGCATACAGTTTTGGGCCTGAGGCTAACATTGGCCGTCTGACAAGGACTCTGATCCCTCAGCCATTCTACAGAGATTTCGCCATCACTGTTACTGTCAAGCCGAACAGCGACCATGGAGGTGTATTGTTTGCCATCACTGATGGCTTTCAAAAGACAATTTACTTGGGAATCAGACTATCACCTGTAGATGATAACACCCAGAGAATAATCATGTACTACACTGAGCCACGTTCTCATATATCCCGAGAGGCTGCTTCGTTTAAAGTCCCGGTGATGACCAACAAATGGAATCGCTTTACGATGGCCATAGACGGCAGTGACATTGTACTGTTCATGGACTGTGAAGAATATCACAGGGTCCAATTTCAGAGATCAGCTCAGGCCTTGTCATTTGAATCTGGCTCAGGCATATTCATTGGGAATGCTGGAGCGACAGGACTGGAAAGATTCACTGTAAGTATGACATATCACAGATCTGTGGGTTGCTTTGCACCTACTCCATCACAGCGGTTCAGAATGAAATCGGTGGGATCCTTGGCCCTTAAAGGGCACAAAAGAGTAGCAGAACAGATACATGAACCCAGGGAGCAAATAAAGGGCACCGGGCTGTGGTGGGGGAGGCGGGGGGAGAAGGCAGAATTTTAAAGTAATGCGAACAAAAATGCACATGTACAAGACAAGTCATACTTCTGAATGTGGGGAGGGCTTAGGCAGGTTTTCCGTCTTTTGATTTTTTAAAAAAAACCTGCCCCCCCAGTTGATGAGAGGAAAATCTTGGCAGAATCTGGTGGCTCTTGGATGGGATATCAATAATAAAACACTATAAAATCTAAAGTACAATTTAAAAACAGGAACATTGAAAAAAGGAAAAAAGCATAACCCCACCCAGCCAAAAGTTGTTAGCAAAAATTGCAACAGAAAGAAACCAGCTCCAACTGCCATGATCCTTTGAACCAGCCTTCCCCAACCTGGGGCCCTCCAGATGTTTTGGACTACAACTCCCATCACCTCTGACCATTGGCCATGCTGGCTGGGAATGATGGCAGTTGTAGTCTAACACATCTGTAGGGCACCAGGTTGGGGAAGGCTGCTTTAAACAAAAAGTTAAAACCACTTTCTGAAAATGCCGTGTTATAACTGGATGCAGGAAAGTTAGCAAAGAGGTAGCCAGATGTGCTTTGAGAGGCAAAACTTGAGTCCACAAGAGGTGCTTCCAGATGAGACTTTTATCATGATGCAGGTGCTCGTCTGCCTGATTACTGGGGCTCCAGAAAATGACATCTTCAACTTGTGTAACCCTCCTGTGTTTTCTCACCGCTTTTCCTGTCTTTTTTCTTGTCACCAAAAGGTCAGTTAAGGAAGAAAAGACAGAATAGCTGCACAATGTCTTTTGACTGGTAGTGCCAGGAGCCCTCTGTCTGGAAGCACCGAAAGAGGTGTAGAGCTAATGGGTGTTGTAATTATCTTTTCAAGGCCCAGCCACCCCAAAATACTTTGTGTTACAACAGGGATAGCTCAGTCACAGCAAAATATTGTTGCTGGGAAAATCCATCCCACCCCTGCCAGCTACTGTGAAGATTGCAGCTAAACTCAGAGGGAACAGGGAAGTCTGAGGGGAGGGGGAGATGACATCATCCCTGCTAATTGGAAAGTCCCAGCACTTTGACCCTGCGATCCGTGGCTCCACTACACCACTGCTTAGCAGATGATGGAGGAGCCAAGCAAATCACCATGAGCAAAGTATGGCAGAGCCTGGTGGGTCAATAACAAGCCTTTTTTTATTGGGCAGGCTTTGACATTTACTGGCTTTTTAAGACCCTGATATATGTTCTTTCAGACCACAGTTGTCATGTTCAGGTTTGCTACCAATCCCAGGGGCAGTAGCTGAACTCCGTCAGTGCTTTCCACTCAGGATAGTTTTTATTTTAAAGCCAGTGTGGAAGTAGTAGGGCAAAGAGTAGCGTGAATTGGATGATCACCTATTGTGGAAGGAAAACACCCACACGTACCCATGGGAAATGGAAACCCCCAGTAACCTCTAATGTATGCCACTAAAATGAAATGCATCTAAACTCTTTACATGTGGTTCCTAAGCATGATCAGCTTTATAAAATCATCTTCCTGCTGAGTCTTGTTTGGAGATGACAATCTCCTTGATTCCAGCGGAAATGGGGAACTTGGCCAAATGGAAAAGCTGGAGCCAAATGAAAACAAAGGACTCAAGTTTTGTTTTCTCTTATTGAATTAAATGGTCATTTCAATGGTGGTGGAAGAATTTTAGTGTCACGACTCTGAAAAGATGGGTCAAGACCCAGTGGCATATCACAGGAGCTTTGTGGGCAATCTGGCAGCAGTGTTGGGAAGGGGCTAAGGAGTTCCCTAGGAGGTCAAATAGCTAAGATCAATAATGATGCTGGGAACAAAATCCTGTTTGCTGAATCCATTTTTGTAAAAAGTTTTGGAATAGGGTACAGTAAGACACAGCATTTTCTTTTCTTGAGAAAATGAGAACTTCATTTTCCTAAACCCTTTTTGCCCTCAGTACATCTTTTGCCTCTGTCAGCTAAGCAGATGCCCTTGCATGGTAGAATAAAATATAGGTCAGTGGTCATTTTTATCTTGTCTGTGAATTTTTGAAACCTTAATTTTAGTTTGTGTGATGTTTTAGCCAGGGCCTCTGCTGAAGCCATTGGCGGACACAAGGTGATCACTGGTTTAGATGATTTTACAAGGGGGTTAGACAAATGCATCCTATCAACAGGTATTAGCTATGATAGCTAAATAGAACTTCCATGTTCAGAGGCAGTATTTCTCTGAATATTTATTCATTATTTATTTAAAATACTCTTCTAACACTTAATATATTAAAACCCATAAGTGGTTCACATTAACCTTAGCGGCTCACCATACCAATTGTAGGAGAAAAACAAAAGAGAGGTCTGTTGCTTTCATGCCTTGCTTGTATATTTCCCAGCAGCATCTGGCTGGTCATTATCTTTTTAAACAGGATGCTGGATTGTCAGAAATGGGCAACATGAGGCCCTCCAGATGTTTTGGCCTACAACTGCCAGCATCCCTCACCACTTGCTATGCTGGCTAGGGCTGACGGGAGTTGTAGGCCAGAACATCTGGAGGTCCGCCAATTGCCCACCCCTGGACTAGATGCATCTTTGCTCTGATCCAGCAAGTCTCTTCCACAAAACACTTCCCTGCATTTTGAAATCTAGAGTCTTAGGGAGAAGGGTTCAGCCCTGATCTATTTTATTTCATTTTAATGTGCAGGAGAGCATTCAACACGCTAGCTCCAACTTGCAGTGCTGGCCCTACCACTAGGCAGAGTGAAGCAGTCGCCTCAGGTGGCAGATGCTGGGAGATACTGCAAGGTGTTGGAGGAGAGACCTGTGTGTCATGAGGCCTGCTCTGTGCCCCCTGAGTTAGCCTGCTGTCTTCAGGTGCAGTGGAGGACACTCTTCAATGCTGACGAGAGATTTCTCTGCCAGTCCAGACAGATTTTGTACATGGAATGGGAGGGGGTGCCATCTTGTCCTTTGCCTCAGGCAGCAAAATGCCTTGGGCCGGCCCTGCCCACTTGCTGTCTTGGTGGACAGTCCGGAGCCCTTTTCACAAGTTATCCCTCTTTCTGCTCAATCCTTAGATATCTGAAAATGGCTATAGTTCCTTATCCCTTTCCTGCATCTCCTACTGTCCTTTATTACTGTTATTTCATCTACATAGTTTAGATCCTTTTCAGAAAAAAACAGCATGTGCAGTCAGAAGTGCTCTACACATGTTATTTGTGGGATTCTTTCTAAAGAAGCTCATTTTGACTCACTCTTCTCGATCCATACAGGGCTCCATCCAGCAGCTAACAATCAAACCTGACCCAAGGACTATTGAGGACCAGTGCGAGGATGACGATCCATACGTGAGTACTCCCACGTAGACATATTTGGTGATTATGACAAGGATCTTGATGCAACGCAAAGCAGGAGCCCTTGCCGCTTGCTCAATGTTCTTTAGAACTCCTTCAGTTGCATCCGCTCCTTCAGTTGGAGATCACAAACCTTGAATCCCACCCCCAGCAGTGGGTGGAAAAGCAGCTGAGGAAGAAGCCAACTTAGATTGCAAAGACAGCCTGTGGGGAAATTGTAAGCACCCCCTCCCTGGCACCATTGCTGCAGTGAAATTCACAGCCCGCCCCCCTGCCGCATTTCAATAATAAAAAACAAACAAACAAACAGATAAACAGTGGTGCATTGGTGCATTTTTGAAGCACAGGCACACATCATGACAGTCCATGTCGCCCCCTCCCCCAAGAGTCCAAAAATCAAGGCAGCCTTGCTGATCCATATTAAAACACCAGTTCAAGCAGTTTTCATCTCCACCAGGAGCAGGTCTTTGGTAAAGCGAATGCGTGCGTCTTAATTGGCCATTCAAGACCAGGCCACAACAAAATACTTCACATTACAACAGGGAACAATATACCATTGCTGGGGAAATCCATCCCTCACCCCACCCACCCCAGCTACTGTGAAGATTGCAGCTAAGCTCAGAGGGAACAGGGAAGCCTGACCTGGGGTGGCAGATGATGTCAGCATCCCAGCTAATCAAAAAGTCCTTGTGCTTCAATCCTGTGAACCCTGGCTCCATTGCACCACTGCAAATACAACTTGATAGGGATAACTGAAACCTGGTGGGATGACTCCCATGGCTGGAATACAGCAATTGAAGGATATAACTTGTTCAAAAGGAACAGAAGCAACAGAAAGGGAGGTGGAGTTGCGCTGTATGTTAAAGATACGTATCTCTGCACAGAGATACAGGAAATGGAGCTTGGCAGCCCCATTGAGAGCATCTGGGTTAAAATAAATGGGGCAAAGAATAAAACGAACATGGCAGTTGGACTCTACTACCAACTGCACAGAGATACAGGAAATGGAGCTTGGCAGCCCCATTGAGAGCATCTGGGTTAAAATAAATGGGGCAAAGAATAAAACGAACATGGCAGTTGGACTCTACTACCAACCACCCAATCAAGGAGAAGACGAGGATGAAACTTTTGAAAAGCAAATTGCCATTGTTTCAAGGAGGCATGATGTGGTAGTAATGGGGGACTTCAATTTCCCTGATATCTGTTGGGAGACTTATTCAGCCAAACATGGCCCCTCCAAGAAATTCCTGAGTTGTGTTGCTGATAACTTCCTCCTACAGAAAGTGGAGGAAGGAACTAGAGGATCGGCTATCCTTGACCTGATAGCCGACGACTTAGTGGATAAAGTGGCAGTTTCGGGAACTCTGGGGGAAAGTGACCATGTTATACTTGAGTTCTTGATTCTAAAGGAAGCAAAAGCTGAGTGTAGCCAAACGTGTACCCTGGATTTTAGGAACGCCAATTTTATCAAACTCAGAACAATGATAAGTAAGGTCCCATGGCAAGCGACTCTAATGAGAAAAGGAGCCCAGGATGGGTGGGAGTTTTTAAAAAAGGAAATTTTAAAGGCACAATTGCAAACAATTCCCACAAGGGAAAAAAGCAGAGGGCAACAGAAGAAGCCAATGTGGCTTCACAATAAACTCAGTGGAAGTGGAAGGAAGGACAGGCTACAAGGGAAGAGTACAGGCAGGTAGCAGAGAACTGCAGGAATAGTGTCAGGAAGGCTAAAGCTGAGAATGAGCTGAGGCTAGCCAGGGATGCTAAAAACAGCAAGAAAGCTTTCTTCAGATACATGCACAGTAAAAGACAGAGGAAAGAAATGGTGGTTCAACTACGCAGTGAGGATGACAAATTGATAACAGAAGACAAAGAAAAGGCAGAAGTGTTCAATTCCTACTTTGGCTCGGTCTTCTCCCAAAAGAGGGTCTATGACCCCCCGGGCAAACCTGAAGTGCAGACTGAAGGGGCAGGATTGCAGCTTGAGATTGATAGGCAAATGGTCAAGGAGCACCTGATTACTCTGAACGAGTTTAAATCTCCAGGGCCTGACGAGCTGCATCCTAGAGTAATAAAGGAACTGGCAGAAGAACTCTCAGAACCACTGTCTATTATATTTGAGAAATCATGGAGGACAGGTGAAGTGCCAGATGAAGTGGAGGAGGGCAAATGTTCCCATCTTCAAAAAGGGCAAGAAGGAGGAACCTGGGAATTATAGGCCAGTCAGTCTGACATCGATACCTGGGAAATTTTTGGAGCAGATTATAAAAAAGTCAGTCTGCAAGCACCTTGAAAACAATACAGTGATTACTAGAAGCCAGCATGGATTTGTCAAGAACAAATCCTGCCAGACTAATCTGATCTCATTTTTTGATCGGGTGACCTCCCTTGTGGACTGTGGGAATGCTGTGGACATTATATATCTGGACTTCAGCAAAGCTTTCGACAAAGTGCCTCATGATATCCTGATTAGCAAGCTAGCTAAAAAGTGGGCTAGATGGAACAACTGGGGAGAGGTAACGAGTGGGGTACCACAGGGCTCGGTCCTGGGCCCAGTGCTCTTCAACATTTTTATTAATGACTTGGATGAGGAGGTGCAGGGAATGCTTATCAAATTTGCAGATGACACAAAGTTGGGTGGAACAGCTAATACTCTGGAAGACAGAAACAAA
This sequence comes from Shinisaurus crocodilurus, assembly GCA_021292165.1. Taxonomy (NCBI): domain Eukaryota; kingdom Metazoa; phylum Chordata; class Lepidosauria; order Squamata; family Shinisauridae; genus Shinisaurus; species Shinisaurus crocodilurus. The sequence continues at coordinate 88,921,734 of CM037880.1, read as the reverse complement.
ATTCAAAGAGATCTCGATAGGCTGGAGCGCTGGGCTGAAAACAACAGAATGAAATTTAATAGGGATAAATGCCAAGTGCTGCACCTAGGGAAAGGAAACCAAATGCAGAGTTACAGAATAGGGGACACTTGGCTCAACAATACTACAAGTGAGAAGGATCTTGGAATTGTGGTAGATCACAAACTGAATATGAGCCAGCAATGCGATGTAGCTGCAAAGAAGACAAATGCTATTTTGGGCTGCATTAATAGAAGTATAGCTTCCAAATCGTGTGAAGTGATAATTCCCCTTTACTCAGCACTGGTTAGGCCTCATCTTGAGTACTGCGTCCAGTTCTGGGCACCAAACTTTAAGAAGGGACTGGAAACAAGGCCCTATGAGGAGAGACTGAAAGAACTGGGCATGTTTAGCCTTCAGAAGAGGAGACTGAGGGGAGATATGATCGCACTCTTCCAGTACTTGAAGGGATGTCACACAGAGGAGGGCCAGGATCTCTTCTCGATCATCCCACTTTGCAGGACACGGAATAATGGGCTCAAGTTACAGGAACCCAGATTCCACCTAAACATCAGGAAAATTTTCCTGACTGTCAGAGCAATAAGACAATGGAACCAACTACCTAGGGAGGTGGTGGGCTCTCCCACTCTGGAGGCATTCAAGGTGCAGCTGGACAGCCATCTGTCAGGGATGCTTTGACCTGGATTCCTGTATTGAGCAGGGGGTTGGACTCGATGGCCTTGTAGGCCCCTTCCAACTCTACTTTTCTATGATTCTATGATTCTATAAATAGACATTGGCAGATTGATCATGCATCTCCAGTGTCGCATTCCTTTTGGCTCTTGCTGGTTCTACACTCTGCATGACTATTTGTCGTGCACAGGAAATCATCATCAGATGAGGAACAAAAGTGGTGCTGGTTTTGCACCTTAGCCCTGAGGGAACAGAACTTTATATGAAGTTGGGAGAGAGAATTGTGAAATTAAGAGGGACTGCTGCGGTGGAGGGTTCCAACCCAATTAGGCCATGTATGGCAAGGTGTGGGTTAAGATCTGATCCATGTCACAGTCAGACTTTTGGTCACCTAGAGCATTGCCCTCATGACTCCTCCCTCTCACTTCCTGTGCTGTAAGAAAGAGTTCTTGGGGAAACAAGTACCATGTGGCATGGGAACTGAGGGTTATAAAAAGCCGCACAAAGAAGACACTGTGATGCTAACAATATACCCATCTATCAGAAAGAAATGAAGGTTCACATGGGAACTGGGATGGAGAGGAGGTTCATATAGTACAAGTTGTCCCAATGGGCGGTGCAGTGTCTATCAGTGTGCTCTGCACCCAGAGGTATTTTGTGCATGATTAGTGCCATAGCCCCGAGGAGACATTTTTGGCTGAGGTCCACAGGCCTTAACACAAGAGGCTGGAAGGTGCATCAAATACCTTTGTTTTGATGGGGAGTGCCTTTTTAGCACTAAAACAGATGACACCATCAATAGAGTGCAGAAGATGAAGATGGTGGCCCATAGGATGAGACTGGTGGTGGGCACAGCAGCCCTTTTCTCATTCTTGCTCCTAGAACAGAGTGATGGTCTTTGGGAACTGAGTGGGAAGAGTGGGGCCATGCCTTTTGAGCATGCGCAGTAGGGTGGAGGCGGGCTCCCACCAAAAGCTTCCTCAGCTCTAAAATGTTCCTGGATGAAGCTCTGCACAGGCGCAGATTGCAGAACCCATATATGTGAATGCGCAGATGACCACTCAGAGAACTACACTTGCAGGTAGTTCCTGTCCTTCTGATATATGGGAATTGTATGCACCGCCAGTGTTCCCCCCACCATGTAGACTGCACCACAAGTGTATAGTCTAGGGCTTTCTGTATCTGTTATGTAATCAGCCAAGTAATCAATGTGGGGAACATATATGTGTTTATGTAGTTTGTTCAGCTTTGATACACTGAACATACATGCCCAGTAGCCATTAAATTACATGACCTAAATTCTTAATTGTGGTCTGGTTCTCACAGACATCAGGAGAGAGCAGTGGTGATGACAGCATTCAGGAACAGGAAGGTGTCCCAGAAACACAGGAAGTCATTCGGCCCACATTAGCTCCAGTAAGTGCCTTACTCAGCTTTATCTTGTGGCTTCCTTCTAATGAGCAAAATGATGGCTACTAGGTTTTGCAGTTGTATGCATCCATTGAGGCTAACAAATTTCATGCACTTAGTGAGCAAAGGCAAGCAACTGCTATGCTTATGTCTACATCAGGGGTGGGCAACATGTGGCCCGCAGGCTGCATGTGGCCCCTGCAGCCCCCGTGTGCAGCTCCTCCATCCCCTGAAATTCAGGGAGACCAAAAAAAATCTACAACTTTTTTTTTTGGTGAACAAAATGGTGTCTGGAGCTGCTATGGAGTGCCATAAGGGTCAAATTAGGTTGTTTGCAAGCTAATTTTGACCCTTTTGGTGCTCTTTCTGGGTGCCATTTTGTTTTAACTTTATTTGTTTTATTTCCAGCCCCCCTGTTTTCAGCACCTGCAGGTGTATGCATGTGCGTGTGTAGTCCACGGGGGAGTCCAGCAAGGTGAAAATCGCCCTCAAACCTCCAGGAGTTGCCCACCCCTGGTCTACATTATGAATTTACTTTTAATTCAAACCTTTCTTTATTTTGTAAAGCTACTTCATGGTCTGATAAGGGTTGGTTTGCATTTCCAGAAAGTCCTTTCTCTGTATCTACAACAAACCTAAGAACACAAGAGCTCTGCTAGATCAGCCCAGAGACCTGACCTGTCCAGCATCCTGTTTCCCACAATCAGATGCCTATGTGTAGCCCATGCAGGAAATGAGGACAAGCAATGGCAGCCTTCTCCCACTGTTGTTCTCTAGGAACTGGTATGCAGAGGCATGCTGCCCCTGATTCTAGTGGTACTATATAGGCATCATGACTACTAGCCGTGGTAGACTTATTCCCTATGAACCTAATACCATTTTTAAAGTTATCTAAATCTTTAGGAAGCAAATACCTCACTAGTAAGCACATTCCTCACTAGTATTTTGGAATTGTCAGGATGCTTCCATGTTAACTGCTTTGCAGATGATTGGCACTCAGCCACCTGCCACCCCGACGCCCTGGTGGGTGAATTTCTCATTCCAATCGCTGTGTAGATTACACGTGGGCAACCCCTGGCCCACGGGCCATACATGCAGCCTCTGGAGGCTGCCCACGCAGCCTTCTGTGAGCGGCACACTTCCCCCCACAGGGTCTCTTCACCAGCACTGTAGGCTCCCAATAGCCTTCCAAATACTGGTTTGGTGGGCTCCCAACAGCCCGATAGTGCTGGGGAAGAAGGCACAGCTGTTTGGTGGGCTTTTGGGAGCCCACTGGTGCTGTGGAAAAGAGAACGTGAGGAGGGTTACCCCCCTGCGCCCTCATGCTCACCATAATTGCAGCAGTGGCAGCTGATTGGCATGGCGGGGAGGTGTAAACCGCCCTCAGCCTGCAGGGGGAGATATGTTTAAGCCCCCCCCTCCATGCCCACTGTGATGGGGTGCGGGGGCAGTGTGTTGCTACTACTGTTGATACTTGGAGTCATCCAAGAGGTTCTAGTCAGGCGGTCTGTCACACTTCTACAGAGCAGCAGTTTCACTTGTGCCTATCCATGGTATTTTTATGGGCAACTTATATTTCAGCTGGAGTAGCTGAGTTGTGGGAGCCACTAGGGAAACTGGATGGGAACACCATCTTATTCTGTCTCCTGCTCCTTCCTCTTCTCTCTGCCTTACCCTGCCTTGGGTTCAGTTTATAATGTGTAATACAGAGGTCCTGTGTTATCCCATGAGGAGCTGTTCGGAGAATCCTCCACGTTCTATACTTGGAATGGCCCCCAGGCCAGAGCTCAGTCCCCCAAGCGACTTCATCTTGTCTTTATCTTGTCTTTATCTTGTCTTTATCTTGTCTTTATCTTTATCTTGTCTTTATCTTTATCTTGTCTATGCTGCCATGAAACTCAGCCATGAAACTCACTGGGTGACTTTGGGCCAGTCACTGACTCTCAGCCTAACCTACCTCACAGGGTTGTTGTGAGGATGAAATGGAGAGGAGGAGGATTATGTAAGCCGCCTTGGGTTCCTTGCAGGAAAAAAGGCGGGGTATAAATATAATAAATAAATAAAAATAAATTGGAGTGACATCTGAAAGCATACAGTAAATTATGTTGGATGATCATTTTCTCTCTCCACAATCTACAACTGCTATACTCTCTCCCAAATTTATTGGGATGGAACTGAGCAGAACATGTGGACTCCTAGCTCCCCTCCAAAGTATGCCAAGTTTCACTAGTCTTATCAAACTCTTTTTGATTCCCTCAAAATTCATCAAGATTTTTTCACCTGAGCAGGAAACTCCAAAATGGCCTCAAAAGGGTGTGTTAGGCAAAATTCAGCTGTAGGATAGGCTATAAATTTATATAAAGACATGCATTTGGTATGCTGTGTTTTTTCCTAACCAAATAAAATGTTTGATTCCATACACAGGCCTTTATGATTTTCCATATATCTACTACATAACAAATTTATTATAGTTACCGGTATTTAAAGGAGCTGGCGGGGGCAAGTACTAATATTATAAGTTCTGTAAGGTACATTCTCGCCTTTATTTCAGTTTTGTGTAAGGATTGTCGTTTTGTACATTGATTGCACTAGAGCAGCCTTCCCCAACCTGGTGCCCTCCAGGTGCTTTGAACTTCAGTTCCCATGAGCCCCAGTCAGCATGGCCAATGGCCAGGAATGCTGGGAGTTCTAGTCCAAAATATCTATAGAACACCAGGGCCAGATCCACACCTAAGGTTTATTACAGGACTGTAGTGCTGCCGTGACTTGCGGGGCACACGATGCACACACTTTTCAGTGCCGGTCATGGTAGTCCTGCATAATCATTCTTGGTTTCTCCCGGAATTTCCCAGACTAGGTTTATCTCAATTTTTCCAGTTATTGCAGTTCACTGTTGCAGTACGCGGCCAGTGTGTGCTGAACTTGTGCTGCAGTTGCCCGTCTAAGGTGTGGACACCAAAGTGCCGTCACTGGAGTTAGCCAATAGTTTTTGAGGGGCGGAGGGAATGCGGCAGGCCGTGTGTCTGGTGGGGGAGAGAGGTGTCTTCCATTTGTTGTTCTGTGGCGGTTTGCCCTCTTCCCTGGAAGCGTCTTAATTTTATTTTTGGGGGGGTTTGTAAATGTTGCTGTGCACCTCTGCAGCTCTGAGCAGGCCGCTTCAGGGAAATCGCGTGTCGGTGGTTTTTTTTTTAAAAAACACAAATTTGCTGCTGTGCACTTGTGCACCTCCGCATAAGCGGCGGACCAGAAACCCCTGCTTCTGAAATGGCCGTGTCCCCTGTGTATGACAGGCAGTACCCCCAGGATAACCGCCATGGAGTTTGAGTGGGGACAGGAGCGGGAGACTATTTTCCTCTTTTATAAACAGCCGCGTTCACCTCCGTTGCCCGAAGAGCAGGGAGCTGTAAATTAGCCAAAAGGCATGTCTGCTCAGAAGTAAATCACATTCTCTCCAATGCCCTTACTCCCAAGTGTACCTCACTAATTTAACAGGAGCCTTGTGCTCGGGAAACTCAAAACGGGAGCAACAATTCTTTTTCCTTTCTCTTTTTAAAGATCGCTCCTGCGCTCATTTGCACCTGCGCAGAGAAAACAAAGCAAAATAATAATTAAAAAGAAACTGTTCAAGGCAATGCCCAGTTCTGCCACTATGGAGTTAGGTGTGGGGTGGCAAGCCGGGATGACTGCAGTACATTTAATGAAAGTGTGCCCTGTGAGGAGTGACTGCGGAACGTGAATATAGCAGTACTGTTCTGCTAACTTGACGGTATTCAGTGTAATGTGGATCCCCCCCAGGTTGGGGAAGGCTGGATTAGAGAATTTATCCCAAACTGAATCTTGGTCTCCCTTAACATACCTCACAGTTCAGTGACCTCTTAGCAGAGCCAGACCAAAATTCAAGGAATGAAGCTGAGAGGGAGGTGATTTCATGGTTTAGGGACAAGTACTATCCTATATAGCTTGTTTCCATTCTACACTCACTGCTTTGACAACTGTTTTCTGCTCTTTAGTCTGCCTCCAGACAAAGAGCAGCCTGTGAAGCCCTACTTAGGGCTACAGTAAAGCTCTTTGTGTGAGATAATCACCCGATGTTTTACATTGTGTAGATTTTTGAGCCAAACAACCATAAGCCAGAAATCCTTGTAAAGCAATCCATTTTTCCTAAAGCTGTAAGAATTTAATGGGAAAGTACTTTCTCGGGCAGGATATATAGCTTCATGGTTTTGTGTTTTTTTAAAAAAACCCAAATACTATATTAAAGTAGAGCCCATGGACTTAAAAGTTTATGTTGGGGAGAGAACTCCAGTGCATCACGTCTCCCAAGATCCATGTTGCCTCTAACAGAAGTTAAAACATTGGTCTTGCCAGCTGTCAGGTGTCTAAATGCCAACAAGTCCAAAGATTTATGTATATGCTGGCTGGGGAGAATGACCATGAGATTTCAGGGTATCTTTTCTTGCCAAATTCCAAATTGGACGCACAGCCAAGCTCAAGATAGTATAGGATAACCACCACAGCCACTGACAGATGCTTTTGGAAAGCTGATGTTCACACGGGACTGTTACAAATTGTGAAGCAAACTGCCCAAAGCGTCTCATTCTGCTTGGTGGGGGAGAAGTGAATGAAGGAGTGTACTTTTTACCAACCCAGCTGCCAGCCGGATCAAACTACTTATCAGTGCCAAGGTTGCCTAGGCCACTTGGCAAAATGCTCCTACAAGAAACAAACATCATTGCAGACCACAGTCGGAAATATGTTTCACTCAGACTTTGATATGTAGGTAAAGCTATGCCCGTTTTCAGCTCAGTGCCCCTTGGGAAATAAAGATATCTGGTTTTTCAGGCAAGGGAGCTATCCCTCCAAAAGGAATGAATTCATTGCCATAAAACCTCAGATGAGAAGGAACTCCGAGGAACACATCAGAGGAGAAGGTTGTACTGGGGCAGTTGAGAGACCAACTGGATATCTCTCAGGCGCTGGCTCAGCTGGACATGTTGCATGACAGCAAGAAAGTTGAAGCAATTAAACAGGGCAGAAGAAGAGAAAGCATAACTGACGAGGGAGGAGTGGAATGCAGGATTGTCAGGCAGGGCCAGCTCTGGGATTTTGGGGGTCCTTTGGTGAGACACATCAGTGGGACACATGAACTGGGCAGGGATGCAGGTAGCTGACAAGGCATGCAAACCAATGGAGTGCTTCAATGTATTGCCATTCTGATCCGATGCTTGCCCAGTCTTCAGGGCTGTCATCAAGGGTTGACATGGTTGGGCATCTGCTGAGGGCCCACTGATAGGAGCCTCCAGACCTGTTCCTCTTCACTATTGCAACCGGCTTAGTGCATCTGTCTCTTGCTCTTGCTCAGTGGTGGTGTGAAGGAGGAGCAGGAGATGCCAGTGCCTATTTGTTCATTGGCTCTGCCTGGTAAGCAAGTAGGTGGTAGCAATTAAGAGGAGGAGCAGCAGCAGCAGGCAACAATGCTTCTGAGAAGGTAGACTCACTGATCTGGTTTGCACATAACGACAACCCACAGTGTGGGTTGTTGGATCGTCGGTTGTCGTTACATGTGAACTTGGGACTATGGGTTAACTATGGGTTGTTAACCACAAACAACCCATGAAGAGAACCCATTGTTTGTTGTTCGATTGTGAACTGAGGGTTGTTTAAACCATGGGTTGCTGTTATGTGTGAACTCAGAATCATTGGTTGTTCATGGGTTGGCTACAGAGGCAGAGGGCAAAAGGAGTAAAAAAACAACAACACCACAGCTTCTTTACATGCCAGTACTGCAGTGCCCCCAAAGCATTTGGGATACAGTGGGGAGCGGTCAAAGCAGCAAGAAAACAAACAAACCAGGGACTGAGAAAACAAACCATGGTTTGTTCAGTTGTCTGCCAGACAACTCTGGGTAGGGCAACAAACTATGGTTTAAATAAACCATGGGTTAGTGTTACATGTGAACAGGAGAGGGGGCCATTGGTAGTGACCCAGTTTGAATATAACACTAATCCAGTTTCCTGCACTGAGCAGGGGGTTGGACTCAATAGCCTTGTAGGCTCCTTCCAACTCTAATCTATGAAATCTATGAAATCCATGGTTAACTCATGGTTTGTTGCCCTGTCCAGGGTTTGTCTGGCAGATGATTAGCCTAACTCTGGTTTGTTTTCTCAATCCCTGGGTAGTTGTATTTCCCTCCTCCTTCACCCGCTCCCTCCCTGTATCCCAAATGCCTTTGCAGAATTGCAGTACTGTCTGGGTTTGCATATCATGACAGCCCAGAATTCAACAACCCATGGGTTAAATAAACCATGGGTTAGCATTATGTGCGAACCAGGTCAGTGTCTTGTCCAAGGGCCCTCCAAAACCTTGAGCTGGCACTGCCAGTCCTTTTTCTCACTGTCCCTGTTCCTAGGTCCCAGGAAGGTGGGAGCAGCGCCAAAGAGACTCATACTCTGTGTTGCACAAAGCTCTGCAATAAATCACCCTGCCCTTGTTTCCAGACATTATTAACTTTGTTGTACTAGGCTCCAAGAAGAGGATGATTCTTGTACGACTTCTGTCTTCTTGGGAGAGTAAATGTGGCACTGGCAGAGCTAGCTCAGTGGCCCCTCCATGGGCATGTGCCCTACCTAACCAATCTCTGGCACCATCCTTGTTGTCAGGAGAGAAGCTTGACAACACTCATGGCCAGGATGGGCCTTTTGCTATTATGTATATGCTGGGGATAGGATGTCAAAAGGATGTACGCCCACCGTTTCACACACATATGAATATTTACTTCAATAATTATCTTCTCCTTCCCCTGGAATATTAGATTAGATTAAATTTGACTTGATATGCTGCCTGTTCACAAAGCAGCGTAGCTCACAATTTACAAAGTAAACAAATAACAGTAACAGCAATACATATAAAATAATTAACATTTCAAAGCATAATATCAACGGTATCTTTGGTGCTAGATATATTTTATAGGTAGCCTTTGTATTATTCTTCATTAACTACTGCCTTCTTTCAGGAAAAAAAAGTTTTTTCTGTCTTTAGCATCTGCACAGATGGCAGAGAAAGGAGTGACTATGAAGTCTCTCCTACTCTTGGGAACATTCTCTAGGACCAACATATTCAAGAATTCTTCTTTACTATAAAATATGTTATCTTTTGGAATCTATGATTATTACTTAAAACCTGGGTGCAAACATGGGATGGGGGCTACAGATGTCGGAGAAATCTGCAATGGATTCAAATGTTTGGATTTCCAGGAATCCAACCAGCAGATTCTGCCATGGACCGGCTTTTTCTGAGTCATGCAGATTCTGCGGACTCGCGGACCGGGTTTTCACTTCTGTGGGGGATTTGCACTAATTCAGAAATTTGCAAGCGCACTATTTATTTTATTTATTTATTATATTTATCCCCCGCCTTTTTTTCCTGCAAGGAACCCAAGGCGGCTTACATAATCCTCCTCTCCATTTTATCCTCACAACAACCCTGTGAGGTAGGTTAGGCTAAGAGTCAGTGACTGGCTCTCACACTGGCTCTCACTAATTTCTGCATTAGTGTGAAATTCTGGTTAAAAAAATCCGATTGCATCAATGAACGGATTTATTTTATTTATTATATTTATACCCCACCTTTTTTCCTGCAAGGAACCCAAGGTGGCTTACATAATCCTCCTCCTCTCTGTTTTATCCTCACAACAACCCTGTGAGGTAGGTTAGGCTGAGAGTCAGTGACTGGCCCAAAGTCACCCAGTGAGTTTCATGGCCAAATAGGGACTAGAATCCAGATCTCCCGAATCCCAGTCCAACACTCTCACCACTACGCCACACGGATGACAGAACAAAAGACAATCCGCAAAACACAGAGGGAACGGATGTAATAAAATCCAGACATCCCTAATGGGGGCAGATCCCAAGAACACAGTAATAGGAGACAGGAGGACCCCAAAGATCCTAGCCAGTCTAACAGAGGCAGTAGGTTTGTGGGCACATGAGTCCCTGAAGGGCAAAATAAAATTCTGGATCTCATCTCATATACTCAGAAACGCTCAGTATCTGTAGCCTTCCAGCTTGGTGGTAATTTGTCCAGCTCCACATTTCTTTCTCGTATTTATCCCAGAGCTCTCTCTCTCTCTCTCTCTCTCTGTGTGTATCACTTCTAGCTTTTATCACTGTCCACAGTTAACAGTTCTTCTCAAGTAATAAGTAGTTGCAGTTCCTTTAGATTTAATCTCTGTAACGTTGTCAAAATATATTAAAATCAGCAGCTGAAAGTTGAATCAGCATGTTCCCTAAAGCTATGCACGTTTATGTGGAAATTGGAATGACATTCCCTTGAAATCAATGGTGGCTTGTGCTGTACTAATATATGTTCACTTACTGAATGCAGACACGTTTTGGATATTGTGGTGCTGTCTTCCTTTTTTAAGCAGTTGCTGAAACTGAAATCAAGGCCTGAATGTTTTTTGAGATTTCTTTTTATCACAGCAGGAAATGCCAAGTTGAACTGGGAAGATTCCATGAATCAGGGTGCCAAATGTTATTTCAGGTGATCCACCAGCTAGTGCAGTTTTAAGGAAATTTTATTTTGAGGGCTATATTCCCCAAAATGATTGAAAGACATATTTCCACTGAAAGAGAGTTGAAGATGGTGTGATAGCGCCATCGTTGCCCATGGCATGCACACTCATTTCCAGGGGAGGCTGATGACTCCTATGTCAATGGGGCTTCTTATCCATTGCAGCTTTTATTCTAAGCTTTATAGGAGCTATCTGCGGCGCTCTATGGTGGTGAACCTGTCTTGGGGATGGAGTACTGAGTACAACACCATGGATAGCTCCTGTAAAGCTCAGAATAAAAGCTGCAATGGATGAGGAGCTCCATTGACATAGGAGCCACCAGCCTCATTTCTTCTGTGCTGCTATCATCTCTGACCAAAGGGGTTTTACAGGTTTTTGAAACAGATCAAAAACCTGCAAAGCCTTTTTGATCAGACAAAAATAGAGGGACAGGAAAAGCAAGCAGTGCTAGTTTTACTATGCCTCCTTCAACTCTCTGAAAAAGCTGTTGTCTATCTTCAGTCATAGAGTACATAAAATGGCAGAGTTGATTGGCCAAGCAGATGTTTGAAATGCTATGGCTTTTCAGATTTGTCTTGTATCTAAATTTGTTCTAAATTTTTCAAATAGCTAGAGGGCCAGTTACATATAGACCCAGCTATGCTGGCTGGGGGCTTCTGGGAGTTGTAGTCCAACACATCTCGAAGGCACCAGGTTGAAGAAGTCTGATGTACACTGTATGGGATAAGCGTTGGCACATGTTTAATGTGAACTAAGGCTTTTATTCACATACAAGTTAGGCCCTGTCCAAGTGATATATCTGCTTTAGTGTGTTTGTGTGTGGTGGGCTGATCATGTAAGTAGGGCCTACTTGCATACAAGCCACACTAAGCTTACTGAAGCAGGAGGCTTGTGCTTGAGTCCAAGGTTGGCTCCCTTTCCTTGCTGCATGTTGGGTGTACACATGAAGGTCAGGTGTGAAGTGACCCTTTCAAATAGATTAAGACTTTCATATGTTCTTTAGGAAAGCAATTTGTATAAAAATGAATGGGAAGAGTGCTGATGGGGGGAAAGAAATGAGTGGGAGGATTCACATAATTAAATTGGAAAGAGAAAGGCAAGTGATAAACTAACTGAAACAGAAATGGGTTAGGTGCCTAAAATATTGCATGGTAGCAGGGCCAGTTCTAGGGGGAGGCAAAGTGGGTGGTTGCCTAGGGCACCAAATAGTCTTGAGGGAAGCGGCAGCAATAGTGGCCCGGGCAAGGCTTGGCACACAGTAAAGGAAAACGCCTCACTAGCCGGTCCAGGCTATAGCATTGTGCCATTTTATGTAAATCACAATCAGCTAGTTCACCTTGGGTGTGTGTGTGTGCAGCCAATGAGGGCATTGGAACAGTTGAAGGCCCCATGAACCAATTTCTTGCTGTTGAAGAACGAATAGTGATAGCGTTGGGGGGGGGGGTGTCGCCAAAATTGTACCTTGCCTGGCGCATCAAAATACCTTCAGGTGGCCCTGCATGGTAGCAGTGGCTGGGCTTATTGATGCCTGACTGCTAGAAGCAACAGTTAACTCACTTCAAAGAATTAGGCAATATTAATAACAAATGGCACAGTTGATTTATTTGGGAGGGCCTTGGATCCGAACATATACTGCTGTTGAATGTCAAACACTGAATCAGAACAAAGCACGTTGGCTTATACTCTACCTCTCATAACTAAGTCTTTTCTATGGGATAATGTCCAGATAATGTTTGCTTTACATTCTTGCCTAGCAATTGCTTGGGAATGTATCTGAAGAAACAACGGCTGGACCAGTAGGAGCACCACCAACTACGTCTCCCCATTCCGAAGAAATGGATTTCTCAGGACAACATCTCTTGGAAGAAACGTTGGGCCCAACAAAACCTGAAGAACAAGGCACTGTATATTTTAATCTCTTTGCTTGTATGTTGCTCTGAGCAGAGCCTTTTCACTGCTTGGCAATAGCCAGCACATCTTTGATAAGAACAGAATTAATAATTCTACTCCAAGGTATGCTTCTTGGCCCAATGGACATGCCCTGGTACCAAATATGTTAGTTGACACATAACTGCACATATTTAGTGGGGATTTGATTTGATCATATTTCTGATAGTACTGCATTGGCTTTATCTAACAATGAAAATAGGTGGAATCAAAAGACTCTCCCCATGGCCTGACTCACTGAACACTGGCCAGTATGTATAGCCCCATTACAATTAATACAACCATACTAGTTGGAGGCCAAGAGACTGAGATGTGAACCAGGCAGGAAGTCACTGGTTCAAATCTCACCTGCCATGATCACACTATGTAGCCTCAAGAAAGCCACTCTCTAAGCCTCAGTTTACCCCATCTGCAGTATGGGGACAATTATTGATCTATCAGTCTTATAGAGCTGTTACTAACAGGAGCTGAATAAAATGTATATGAAATGCTCTGAACACTAAAGTGCTATATAATAATAATAATAATAATAATATTAATAATAATAATTATTTACATTTATTAATTGCCCATCTGGCCAGCAACCGTATTATTGCTACAAGTGTGGTGTAATGATAATACCTCATACTTATATATGAACATAAGAAGAGCCATAAGAATATAAGTCTACAAGCAGTGCAATAGCACCTTCCCATTAGTGTACCCAGGCAGCAACTAATATACAGAGGCATTGAGCTTTTCTACATAAGGTTGTTAATCTGCTGTATCTACTTTCGGTTTCATTGCAGCATTGAGATCCAAGCTCTACACAAAGAGCTTTTCCTTTCCCACTTTTCTGTGACATAACCCCTGGGTGGCGCTGTGGTATAGCAGAATAGCGCAGTTATACAAGTGGGGAAATGCATTTTATTTTGCTTTTACAAATAATACTGCCTTTTCCTTACCCTAAAACAACCGAGTGAAAGTGCTCTTAAAAAACAGAAGCAAAACTGAAGGGTCACGACGACGTCATCTAATGCACCAATAAACAACTGTGAGTGAGGAATGATGAATGCATAATAAAAGCCTCAAGTAGAAAAGCTCATGCTGCCTCTGATACTGGAGGTCATATATAGCCATCATTACTAGTAGCCATTGATAGCCTTCTCCTCCATGAATTTATCTAATCCTCTTCTAAAGCCATCCAAGTTGGTGGCCATCTGTACATCTTGCGGTAGTGAATTCCATAGTTTAACAATGTGGAGTGTGAAGAAGTACTTCCTTTAGAGTGCTTAAAGCAGCATATACATTATTCCAGTAGTCCTTAATAACAGCCTTATAAAACAGGTCAGTCAATAATCCCATATTGCGGGTAGGGTGCGTGTGATAAGGCTAAGAGAGACTTCCTAATTTGTAGCTTAGTAACCACTACACTACACCGTTGCTGTGAAATTAGCTATCTCTTGGTCACTAGGGATGTATGCGGAGCTTGACTGGGGGGTGGAAGTCCGGTGAACTTGCTGGGCTCGACTCCCTGAGCTCCACTCGACCTACCTTTTCCCCGGCTTGACTCACGTTCTCAAGAGCCAAGCTAGAAAAAGCGACTGCCAGGTTCCGGCGCTACATTGTTTACGTAAAAAATGGTGTAAGATACATTAAAAACGGCCTAATTTGTGCAAATTTTGGCCTAATTTGCCCAAAATTCAGCTGCTTTTAATGTATTTTATGCTATTTTCTATGTAAACGATGTAGAGCCGGGGACCCGGAAGTTTGACAAGCGCCTCAGCTGTTGCTCGTGCTTGACTTGGCTCTCACGGCGGGAGCGCTTGGCAAACGCACCGCGAGTTGAGTGCCAGGCATGTTGCCCATCCCCATTGGTCACTACTCGTAGGGGGACTGAGGATAATGCTTAAGCCCAGGTACACCTCTTTGGTTTCCCAAACTCATCATGTGCTAACATTGACATTTAAAGCCCTAAATGGTTTGGGGCCAGGTTATCTGAAGGAACGCCTCGTCCCATACGTGCCTACCTGAACCCTGAGATCCTCTTCGGAGGTCCTTCTCAGAGAGCCCCCTCCAAAAGAGGCTAGGAGGGTGGCTACTAGGGGAAGGGCCTTCTCAGTTGTGGCACCCCATCTCTGGAATCAACTCCCCAAGGAGGTGCACCTGGCACCTACTCTTTATTCCTTCAGGCGCCAGGTGAAGACCTTTTTATTTACCCAATATTTTAATGGTTAAATTTTTATTCCCATTTTTATTATCACTGCTGTACCTCCGGTCTGATTCATCTGGCTGCTTTGTTTTGTTGTTTTGTATTATTTTATATTTGTATTTCTATTTTAATGATATTTTTGGTTTTAAGATTGTTTTTATCCTGTTTTTCTGTAAACCGCCCAGGGAGGCCTTTGGGCTGATGGGCGGTAAATAAATATATTAAATAAATAAATCAATGTAACAGAAACAAGAGGTGAAAACATAGAATGATTTAAAACACCAGTTCCATGAAATCTCACTATTATAGGCATCTCTGTAATTTATTCTGTGTTATTGTGATCTCCCATTCTCTTCTGTTTTGTAAAATAATCTTCCAAAGTTTTATAATTATTTTAATTGAACACTGCCTTTTCTCCTTTTTAACAGTTGTTCTCAGTTTAGGGAGATTTGACTTTCTTTTTTAGTATTTCCACTTCCTGTCTCTTTTTCTGTATTTCTTTCTTCTTATGGAACAAATTAACGTCTTATTACCTATCTCCTTATGTGTTGTCTTGCTTCTTAACAAATGTGATTTTATTATGTAGCCTTGCATATTTTTATGTAGTTTTCAATTTCTTCCTTCATTAGGTGTAACCACTACAGAAATCAGTCAACAGGAAAGTGAATCTACCACTATATCTCAGGAAATATTAAAAACAGAACCTGAGCCTCATGATGGTGTACTGCAAGGTGCAAGCATAGAAAAAGTAAGAATATGGTTTGATGTATGAGTCAGGCTGAAATTCTGTACCCATTTACCTGGGAGTAAGCTGCATTGAACTCAGTGGCTTTTACTTCTGAGTAGACGTGCATAGGATTTCTCTGAAAGTGCTACAGTTGTGCTTAGAATCTTTACCAAGATGGGACGGAACAGGGGATTAGTTGTCTTTTCCATAGAACATGACCTATCAAGGCTGGTTAACACTAACAAATTACCCCACACAGTTGTGTATGTAGGTACATAACTGAGAATATAGAGAAGTTAGCATGAACTAGGTTGTGCACTTAGTCTCAGGGAGAAAGAATACCAATTTCCTCTCCCTTTCATAACTTTATAGATGGTAACTCTAATTTTTTGTTGTGCTTAAAAATGTGAACAATGAAGGTCTTCACTGCCCAATTCTAACCATGTTTATTCAGAAATACAACTCCCTTTGATTCTAATGGAGTTTAGTTCCAAATAGATAAGCTTAGGATGACCGCCCTAATTATATATTTTCTACCTTAAGGGCCAAAAAGGTCAAAAGGGGGAGGAAGGACCACCAGGACCACCAGGAAAAGCTGGGATGGAAGAAGCACATCCTGGAACTGTAGGACCACCTGGTCTTCCTGGGAATCCTGGGCTGGATGGAAAAGCTGTGAGTACTGCAAGCTCACTAATTAGGGCTGTGCTGAGTATTCTCTGATTTTGATATTTGCTTGAGGAGTAGCATAATTAGACACAGCCAAGCTATCAAAAAAGTATTTTGTTGTACATTTGCATTGTTTTAGTGTTATTTGACACCCTTTTCTTCACCTTGCTACTGCTACTTAACACTTCCTTTCCTTTTCCATCTTTGCCCTCACTTTCATTTCCCCACAATGTTATTGAATCCAATTGGCTGTGGCAACCCATGTGGTATTGTTTAGATGTCTCCATGATGTCACCAAAGCAGACATAATGGTTGTGATGTTCTTGAGCAAATCATGTGAGTTGCCATAGCCAATGAGATTAAATGGCAGTGAGGGCAAACAAGAAGTGAAATGGTGCTAAGAACAGTATCAAATCAATAAGAATGTTTTCACAAGTGCCAAAAATCTCCAGAACTGGGAGATCATTGGTTTTTTTAACACTAATGAAAATGAATATAAAATGAGGTAAATAGTTTCAACTGAGCTCTACTGAACATGGGCAGAGTGATCCTTTGGCCCCTAGACAGCATCTAGGGGGGGCATAGGATTCTTCAGATTCTCAGATCCGAGGTCGGAGATAACGCTCCAACCCTGGAACTGGGGATCCGCAGTTGGATCTCCCTCTCCCCACTTGCAGCCGGTGCTGGAAGAACCACACCAGCTGCATCTCTGAGGTCATAAGAGCGACCTTGGAGAAGGGGTAAAGGAGGCATTTCAGGGGCAGGGAGGAGACGGGGGCCACCAGGATATGAGGTATCCTGTTGCCACTCCAGCCTCCTTCCCTCCCCATCCAAAGCACCACAGCTAGACAGGAGAAATTGGCCATTTAGCTGAATTGGAGTGCAGGAGGAGCGGGGAGGCGGAGACTGCCTCCACCGCTTCCCACTCCCTGCACAGGATGCTTGTAAACCTTCAAGTTCAGAGGCCTGCAGGCATCCCAAGTGGATTGCGCACTAAGGGCAGGGGTGGAGAACCTCCTTCAGCCCAAGGGCAAAATTCAATTTTGGAGAAGCTCTTGGGGCCCATTTCAGTGGTGGGTGGGGCCAAAAGCAAAGGAAGTAGGCTGAAGGCAAAAGGGGTGGGCCAAAGATACACTGAATACCAGCATATTGTAACTTAAAGCTCTTGCTGTCAATAACTGAGCCTTAGGGAGAAGCATTTCAAGCTTTTAGAATGGGGGAAAGTGTACAAAAGCAGAAAAAGCACCAAAGGATTGGTGGTAAAGGGAAAGGGGCGTGACCACTTAGGGAACCCCAAAGGGCCAGATTGGGGCCTTAGGAAGGCTGGATTCAGCCCCGCTGCCTGAATTTTCCTACTGCACTAAGGCATTCTGACTTCCATTTATTAGCTGTGGCTGAATTCTGGATTCTTCCTTCATGGGAAAGGTGGGTGCTGAGATGTAAATTGAAGGAAGCAATAGGACTGTTCTCGTGATGCAGTGGATAAGGAGCTTACTTCTGGTAGACATGTAAAAGATCACACTGTTAAAGCACAGCACGAGCAAGCAAAAGGGGGAGCTGAACCCTTTCCTTGAAACCACTTTTTAAAAAGATGTCTTCCTTCCACCAGCAGTCCCACTGGGACAAAAACGTCTAGAATAAGAGATTTTGAGGGAAGAAGAGGTTTTAAGGAGAGAAGTGTGGATGCTGGGGGAGAGTCCAGCTCTTTCTCCATCTGCCGATACAGCAGTGCATAGCCCCGCCTCCTTGCTTTGTCGGGATCAAGGAGCAGGGCCTGCCAACTTCACATGTGGTTTGCTCTCAGAAAAGGGTCAAATCAGCAACAAATGTCAGCGGGTAATTTCAGAGAACCGATGGATGTCATTATCATGACGACAGATAATAAAATAGTATCCTGGAATGTGGTTGTGGACACAGTTCAGTAAAAGCTGAGGCAATATAGCACTGGTGAAATAACAGATATACAAAGCAGATGAATTTGCAACATTAATGAAAAGCACATCAGTTTGGGAGGAATCTCTTCCAAGTTAGCAGTTGTATTTCAAAATGTGCTAGCTTTACTGCAGAAAGGTGGGTTTTTTGTTGTTCTTGTTTTTAACATCCTGCCAGAATGTTTCTTCCTGTGGTAGGATGACTAACCTTCTGGCCATCCTCCATCTTCCTGTGCCTCAATCCCATCCGCCTCCCTGCTACAAACCTCCAAGCTCTGTTCCCCCCCCACCCGACTTTCAAGCAGTCAGTGGTGGAGAGCTGTTGGAAAACATGTCCCAATTCTGTTATGACAGAGCAGTAATAACAACCACCAGAAGAAAGGAGAGAAATGTAGGATAGGAAGGGCCAGATTAAGGCCAGCTGATGCCCTAAACACAGCCCAATAATGGTGCCCCCTCGGCCCTTCCATTGCTTAGCTGGCAAGACATTAAGAGTAAGACTCAATAAGTGCTGAAGGTGAAATAAGACATTAAAAACCCGATTTTCTTCAAGGCCATCCCACACGCCAGAACACACAACTATATTAAATATAAACTGTTTTTTATTATATTTATTTAACACTATATAGCAGCAAGCAATATAAGCCAATTACTTATAACTAAGGCAACAGAAAAAATATATACATTTTCATTACTGTTTTATGCATTTTTAAATAAAGCTGTTATAAGGGAAAAATGCAAATGCAAAAATTTGTGGTACTCTGATACTCTGTGGTGCCCCCCTTCCCTTGGTGCCCTAAGCACATGCTTATATTGCTTAATGGTTAATCCAGGGCTGAGAATCGGGAATTGTCAAATGATTCAGTTAATTTAATAAATTTTGTGATTGTGGTCTGCCAGCATTTGCAGGGATATTATATATGAATGCAATTCATCCCAAATTGCTGTATGCATCAAGTATTTCAATAACGGTGACCGTGAAAAGATAAATGTCACTGAAAAGAAGTTTGTGTGCTAGATATGCATGGCCTGTGTTTATTTCTAGACAAAATCTCCAAATCCTGCTTTTCCATCCCTCCTTTTAAACCAGGAAGAGCTTCATAGACTCAAGGAGATCCCACATACAGATAAACATAATACCGCTCGGTTTGCACATTATACTCTGTGTGCCGCAAAGGGGTGAGGATGTGCACAAGCTGGCTCCCTCCCATGCTGGATTAAGTGAAGCATCATTTGAGCAGGGCTTCAGTTATCATTAGCAAGATGAAAACCAATGGAAATCTTAGAGACATTGATGCTCTTATTCAGCCAAATGTACAAGATGGTGAAAAGTCTCAGATAACCAACAGAAGAGGCACAAACAAGACACTGAAGGTGTTTGGACATGTTCTACAGCAGGGCTCTCCAACCTTGGGTCCCCAGATGTTGCTGGCCTATAGCTCCCAGCATACCCAGCCAGCATGGCTAATGGCAAGGGATTCTGAGAGCTGTAGTCCAGCAACATCTGGGGACCCAAGGTTGGAGAGCCCTGTTCTACAGTGTGGCAATAGTCCAGCAAAGCAACAGATATGATGAAATGCCAATGAACTGGAAGGGAGCAAAGGAGTACCCGCCAAAGAAAAGATCTGGTCAGAAGTATTTAAAAAAGAAAAGAAAGACAGACAGACTTTAAGAGCAAACATTTCCATAGCATTGTAAAATGGGATCATGAAGTAGATATAAATATTGGATGGCACAATAAGAAATTATTGGATGTAACAGAGACCATCGATGATTTACTGTGGTGGGAGAAGATGTAAATAGCCAAAGCAGATAGATTATTTAATGAAACTAGAAGATGTGTTATCTTGTATAAGTTAAATCATTTTACTTCTTCAGAGCTTAAACTGTACCCCTTTGGGGGCTTCTCATATAGGCAAATAAACTGGGGTCTAGAGGTATGCCCATGGGAGATTTTCCTAGAGTTTTCCATGCAACAATTTCCTCTTCAATAGCCCTTCAACCTGCTATAAAATAACACAGATTGCCTTCTCTCACACAGCAAACACCAGGTTTCTCTTGAGTATGTTTAGCAAATATAAAATCAAAGCAGCACTTTAGACCCGTATTCCTGGCATGTGTAAGCAGGAGGGGAAAGTAGCTACAAAAATGTACCCTGCGGTGTGTCAGTATCTAAGTCTTAAATCGAATGTCATGTAAGTGGACTTCCCTTTGCTTTCCTACAGCCCCCAACGTGCCTTCCAAATCTGCTTGGGGGGGAAGTGTTCCCCAACCCTCCAGAACAGATTTGGGGGGTACATGGGGGAGCTGCAGGGGGAAAAGGAAACTGTTCAGCTGGTAGATGGTCAGGGTTTGAGACACCCCAAAGCTGCTATTTGGACTAGGTTGCTAATTTGTCCTGAGGAAGCCTCAGTGGCTGGTGGGCCAGCAGATTTGTTTCAGGCAGCCCAGGCTTACATTTTCAGTCTCAACATGAAGAGCACACACAAAAATTTAAAATATTAAACAATGCATAACACTGTTGTGATACGCCATATCTGGTTTATAATTCTGTCACAGCATAACATGCTGGCTAATGTTGATTGATTTTATTCCAGTTTTCATATGGGCTACTTGCCTTTGTAAATTTTGGTTTTTTGTTTCAGGGCACTCCTGGCAAAGACGGGTCACCAGTAAGTATCTTTCTTCAGTATAACACTATCAGAATGCTCAGCATTATGGTGTGGGTGGGTGCGTTTGGAATCGGATCAGAGCAAGGTCCTGGAATATGGGCTACCTAACACTGGCATTTGTATGTGCTGAAGTCAAGATAAGGCGGCATCAGTGGATGTGAGTCTGTAGAACAGGAGGTCCTCTGAAAGTCTATGGTTTGGCAGTGTTTAAAGTCTCAGTTCAACCCAATTTTTGACATTATGAGTCTTGATGTCAACATATATTGAAGCATTTACAAAACCCATTCGGCATGCCCAAATGCACAGAAAAGGTCATTGACCTGCAGGGTTTTGTCATGACTTCCCCCTAAAAGCCACATTTTCTGCGCAACTCATTGTATTTCCCAGCATTGTATTCCTAGGCGTAGCTTTTATAGCAGAGGTGGGGAACTTGTTGTTATTGTTGCCTTGAGGGCCCCATTGGCACCCCAGACACATATCAAGGGCCGCATGCCAACACTCCTACATGCACACAGTCCCGTTTCATACACGCACGCACAACATTCATACAACCCATTCATTCATACACACACACATACACACACATGCACGCACGCACACACACACCATTCAAACAATGCAGAGAGAGTGATCTAGTAGAGGAAGAGACCGGGTCTTGTCCTCCACAGCTAAATTGCTCCCTTTTCCTCTCTGTGCACTTTTCTCTGTACATGGTGAAAATGGCAGCCCCTTTCTCCATGCATAGAGAAAGTAGTTATCTAGCCAGAGAGGAAGACACCCATTCCTTTCCTCCATCACCAGATCAGAGTGCCTTGTTCTGATGGACAGTGCTCTAGGGATGGACCTCCACACCCTGGATTGGGAGGCCTTGTGGGCCTAATCCAGACTGTTGGCTGGAGGTTCCTCATCCCTGCTTTATAGGGTGTACTGGTTACTTATTAGGAACTAGTTTTCTTCAGCTATTCTTGACTTAGATAATGTAGTCTTTAACTATTGGAATAACATTAATACACCTTCTCTTTTAGGGTAAACCAGGAGCTCAAGGCTCACCAGGTTTAAAAGGAGAACCTGGTTCTAAAGGAGAAAAGGTAAGTAATGTTTTGATATAAAAGAAATAATTGTGTCAACTGCCATTAAAACGATGGTCATGCCAATTGATACATTCTGAGAACTAAGGTGGCTTCACAAATGACAGAATTTCTATCTACAAGGCACTCCCATGCTCCTTGCTTGTAGGGAGTGACAATCCTACATATGTGTGAAGTGCTGAGTGAGAACACACATTCCGGGAAGCCTCGTTTGACATGGTGATGATGTGAACAGACTAGAAAATGTTTGTAGTGACATGACAAAAGCAGAATTCAGTGGGTGGCAATGGGCTCATATGTCTAGGTTGAATTTCGCACAAGCAATATTTTCCCCATGCACAGAGATGGGCATGTGATCAAGCCCTCAGTGTGGAGAATCTGGGGATACAGGGAAGCTAATAAGTTGTGAGGAGCATTAATTTTTTCCTTCCCCTCTCAAGCCAAAACATAGCATAAAACAGTGACTGGCGATTTCTGTCTTATGTTGTAGGGTACTACATGTATGTATGCCCTGTTCCATTTGGGGGTGCAATCACTCCATCCCTTCATTTTACCTTGTCCTTATCACTAGTCATTTCTCAGGACTGGAGACAACAAGCTTTATGGGCTTCTTGCTATAGCTAATTGCTCATTCCACCAACCTCAGTTGTCCCCACTAACCATGCTCTTCCATATTTTGCTTGAAACAAAACCATGAGAGATTTTAATAATAAAATATATGTATGGATTTATATGCATGTGTGTGCATGCACACACATAATCATTATCTCTCTCAACACACATTATAATAGATCTTCATTCCTACCTCAGATTTTGGGATACGATTAAAGTACAGCAAAATTGTCAATTATTTCATTTAGTATATTTTTACCATGAAATGAGGGATGCCATTTTGATCCCCGCCCCCCCGTGCCTCAGGCACTACATTGTGTTGGTCCATCTCTCCAGGTTTTCATTATCTCATTTTGTATTGTAAATGCAGTAGCAAGACTATTGACCAGAGCCAATTGTTTGGAGCCTGTGACTCCACTTTTATACCAACTGCACTGACTGCTGGTTCATTTCTTGACACAATTCAAAGTGCTGGTCATGGCTTTGAAAGCCCAACGGCCTGGCATCAGGATACCTAATGGATTGTCTTTTCCAATAGAATCTCACCCATCCACTAAGGGAATCAAAAGAGGACCTTCTGCATCTCTCATCACCATCAGTACTATGGTTTATGGAACTCCTCCTCCAAGAGATGGAACTTCCTCTTCCAGGAGATTTGTCTAGCCACCTCCTTCTTGGCCTTCCACTGTCACCTGAAGACATTTTTATTTCTACAGGCCTTTGATCTGATCCTCTGAGTGATTTTCTTTTCCCTCTGACAGCGTAGTATCCCCCCCCCCCGCTTCATCTATCTCTCTATCTATGGAAATTTATTATTTTTATATTATTATTATTATTATTATTATTATTATTATTATTATTATCATCATCATCATCATCATCATCATCATCATCATCATCTTGCCTCCCCCCCCCCCCAATACTGGGACTCAAGGCGGCTTTACAACATTAAAACTTGTACAATTAAAACATATAAATAGAAATATACAAAAGTTAAAAATATAATTAAACCATCTATAATATTAAAATTATATATAAAATATCACAATTAAAACAACAGTAACAATATAAACAGTATTAATCCATCACATTCTCACAGGTCCAGACTATTCCCAAAGCCAAAGGCCTGCTGGAACAAAAAAGTTTTTGCCTGCCTCTGAAAACATAAAAAGGAGGGTGCCGTTCTAGCCTCCCTGGGAAGGGAATTCCAGAGTGTTTGAGCCACCGAGAAGGCCCTCTGCCACGTTCTTGCTAGGCATGCCTGAGATGGTGGCGACACTAACAGAAGGGCCTCCCCTGAGGATCTCAGGGTACGGGCAGGTTCATAAGGGAGAATACGGTCTTTCAGATAATCTGGACTCAAGCTGTTAGGGCTTTTATAGGTCATAACCAGCACTTTGAAATGTGCCCGGAAACAGACTAGGAGCCAGTGAAGCTGTTGTAACAAAGGAGTTGTATGCTCCCTGTAACTAGCCTGTCAGCAATCTGGCAGCAGCTTTTTGAACCAGTTGAAGTTTCTAAACACTCTTCAGAGGCAGTCCCACGTAGAGCACATTACAGTAATACCTTGGATTGCAAGCATAATTCGTTCCGGAACCGTGCTTGTAATCCAAAACACTCTTATATCAAAGCAAGTCTCTGGCGGGCGCAAGCGGTTACATCCCTACTTGTATTACAAGATGTTGCTTGTTTATCAAGTCAAAATTTATATAAAAATTTTGCTTGTCTTGCAAAACGCTGTCAGACCAAGTCTAGGATTACTAAAACAAGATGGTATAAAGCGCAAAAAGCAGGGGGGTTGGGTCTTCCAAATTTAAAATGGTATTATATAGCTAATCCTTTAAGACATACAGTGGATATTATAGCACGACCTAAAGAAATAATGTGGTTGGAGTTAGAAACATCTGAATTATGAAATACTTTGGAGAATATACTTTTTCTTAAAAAGAATAACAAAATGATAAAAAATATAGACAACCCTTTTTAAAGAAGTTTGTTAGAGATTTGGAGTACTACGAGGAATATATTTATACCAGGGATTTCTCCTTTAACTCGGGTGGTGGCTCTAAATGACTTTCCCGAAAATTTAAGAGTGGATTTGGAAGGTATATTAAGAGAAGCAGGGGTTATTAGATTATCGGATTGGGTGGAAAAGATGGGGACTAGAGACCAAATAATGGGAATTGTTGGGAGAGGAAGAGTGTCATGGTTAAATTTATTACAGTTAGAACAGTGGTTGAAGAAGTGGAAAAGGAAAACCGAGGATGAGAGAGATTTAACTAATTTTGAAAAGATTGTTATGTCTAGAGATGGTTTAGAAGGGAACACATCTACAAGAGGTATAACAAGGGATTTATACAGATTGATTCAAAAAGCAGAAGAACAAGATAACCATCTAAAGACAGTATGGGATAATGAATTTGAAGAGGTGACCTCAAAGGTGGGCTGGAACAATATATGGGATAGACGATGTCAACTAGGATAAAGGAGAATTTCCATAAAATAATATGGAGATGGTACCTAACTCCAGTAAGATTAAATAGAATAGATAACAATTGCTCCACACTTTGCTAGAGAGGATGTCAGGAAATAGGTACATACGCTCATATGTGGTGGAGTTGTAAAAATGTTCTGGAATTTTGGCGAGAGGTTTTTACAGAAATATCAGAAATTATTGATATTAATCTAGAGGTCTGTCCTAAACTTGTTTTGTTATCAATAACTGATAAAGTCACTTGTGCCCAAAATATGAAGGAACTAATTGTAAACTTGTTAACTGCGGCTAGGTTAATGATAGTTAATTATAGTTAATGTCCCAGGTTTGAGTGTGTGTCAACTGGGGCCTGATCTTTATGCCCCAGCTCCCAGTGTATATATATAATACATATACAGAATATAATACAGTATTATAAACAAATACAATATTTATGCAAAAAACAAACCCAAAGTATCAATATTATCTAACATTCCCACAAAATATCATTCAGAATAGCTAGCTGAGATGTTACCACACAGGTAAAAAAACAACAACAACAACACAATTATACAGTGACTGTAGTGTCTTAATTTTGTTGCTGTCTTTGGTTGCTCATTGTTGTGTTTTTAGATAATGTTTTAACTGTTCTTAATTTTATGTTAGCCGCATTGAGCACTTTGTCTTTTGAGTGGAAAGTTGGATTTAAAAATATCCGCAAACAAACAAACAATATTATACTTGTGGAGCAGAAACCTCTCCACAAACAGTATACGTGACAGGGGGGAGGAGGAAGGTGGAGAGAGAATGAGACATGGGGGATAAAATGGTTGAGTGGGAGACAGACAAAAAAGCGGGAGAAAGAGATAGGCAAGAAGGTACAGGGAGAGAAAGGGATGGGCAAAGGGAGGCAAGAGAGACAGAGATGGCTGAGAGGGAAAGAGTTAATAAATGAGAAGGGAGAGGGGAAAGGGAAAGAGATTAAGATATGGGAGAGAAAGTGTGTGTGTATGTGTGTGTGGTGGGGTGGGGTGGGGTGGGGGAGACAGACAGATGGGCAAGAGAGAAAGAGAGAGATGAAAAGGTAGCCAGTGAGAAAGAGATGGGCAATTAATAATGTTCCCACAGCTCTATTCCAAAAAGAGTTTAGTCACGATAGAAGACTGGGGCTGGCTCAGTCATTATTCCAGAGGACGCACAAAAGAATGCTCATCATAAAAAGCATAATCTGAGTCTAAAGCAGGGGGAACACCAGCAAACTGTAAATGAGCCAAGAATTGGTTTGGACCCAGAAGAAATAAATCTTTTAAACTCATTCCTAGCCTTACCTTTTCAATCTCAGGAGGAAATAATCGATAGGCTCTCATTACTACGAGATGTTCTCATCCATGCCAGGGCTACAGATGAGAATGCAGGACATTGAGACAACTGGCAGTCGGGAAAGATTACAAATTCAAAATAGAGAGGTAGCCAGGTGCCTAAGTAAAGACGATAATACATGTGGAGAGAGCCATTCTCCCCCTAAAGAATACATTTTCTGTGCTCCGGTGGGGGCCCAAATGACCAGCGTGGAATGGCTGCAAAGTAGATACCTACATTCTGATGAATTAGGACAAAATGCTCCTCTGCTGATATCTCAAGTTGCCTCACCCAAGGTTGAATCTATAATCATAGAATCATAGAAAAGTAGAGTTGGAAGGGGCCTACCAGGCCATCGAGTCCAACCCCCTGCTCAATGCAGGAATCTAGGTCAAAGCATCTCTGACAGGTGTCTGTCCAGCTGCACCTTGAATGCCTCCAGAGTGGGAGAGCCCATGACCTCCCTAGGTAGTTGATT
Organism: Shinisaurus crocodilurus; assembly: GCA_021292165.1. Classification (NCBI taxonomy): domain Eukaryota; kingdom Metazoa; phylum Chordata; class Lepidosauria; order Squamata; family Shinisauridae; genus Shinisaurus; species Shinisaurus crocodilurus. Next base: position 88,894,918 of record CM037880.1, on the reverse strand, counting down.
CCATTGTCTTATTGCTCTGACAGTCAGGAAATTTTTCCTGATGTTTAGCTGGAATCTAGGTTCCTGTAACTTGAGCCCATTATTCCGTGTCCTGCAAACTGGGATGATCAAGAAGAGATCTTTGCCCTCCTCTGTGTGACATCCCTTCAAATACTGGAAGAGTGCGATCATATCTCCCCTCAGTCTCCTCTTCTGAAGGCTAAACATGCCCAGTTCTTTCAGTCTCTCCTCATAGGGCCTTGTTTCCAGTCCCTTTATCATCCTTGTTGCCCTCCTCTGAACCCTCTCCAGTTTGTCTATGTCCTTCTTAAAGTGAGGTGCCCAGAACTGGACGCAGTACTCAAGATGAGGCCTAACCAGTGCCGAGTAAAGGGGAATTAGCACTTCCCGCGATTTGGAAGCTATACTTCTATTAATACAGCCCAAAATTGCATTTGCCTTCTTTGCAGCCACATCGCATTGCTGGCTCATATTCAGTTTGTGATCTACCACAATTCCAAGATCCTTCTCACTTGTAGTATTGTTGAGCCAAGTGTCCCCCATTCTGTAACTCTGCATTTGGTTTCCTCTCCCTAGGTGCAGCACTTGGCATTTATCCCTATTAAATTTCATTCTGTTGTTTTCGGCCCAGCGCTCCAGCCTATCGAGGTCACTTTGAATTTTGTTTCTGTCTTCCAGAGTATTAGCTGTTCCACCCAACTTTGTGTCATCTGCAAATTTGATAAGCATTCCCTGCACCACCTCCTGATCCAAGTCATTAATAAAAATGTTGAAGAGCACCGGGCCCAGGACCGAGCCCTGTGGTACCCCGCTCGTTACCTCTCCCCAGTTTGAGAAGGAACCATTGATAAGCATCCCCTTGAAAGAAACTGACTGTGTCTTTTTTGATAAGTCTGGAGAGCTAAATCAAATTATCGAACTGAATATTGTCTGTCTCTTGCCGCCATAGACAAACTGAGTATTTCAACTGAAAGTTGCCAGCTAGGCTTTCTGCTCTTCCCTAGGCTTTCCAGTGGCATAAGGTGCACCACAGTTTTCCTGCTCTCAGTCTATTATGACTGACGGGTGCTTTTTTAGTTTATCCTAGAAGAATTCTTACACTTTAAAAAAAAAAACAAAAAAACAGGCACTGAATGCTGTAGTCGCTGCACTGCCAGTCTACCCAAGTGCTGTGACACTAAATATATTTATTAATTCATTTTCTGTGCAGCTTTGCCGAGCAGTTCCTATAGCGACGTGTTGGATAAGTGCTTTCCATGTCATTTGCTTCCTATCACCATATTCATTTCTACGACATTCGGATTTCGTTTCCTCAGAGATAGTCAGTCAGTTTGCTATACTGTACTCTTCCCGCAGTTTTTTATTTCATGGCACAAAATATTCTTCTAGAGAAAGATTAAAGCATCAGCTCTTTTGATTTGGTTCTATTCTGTTTCTATAACTTCCCAAACATCAGAAGTGGGGAAAATGTCTTTTCTGTGCCTCTCTTGGATGATTTTGGCTGGAGACAGACTATAGTTTTTTCATAAAGTTGATGGTGGTATAATTGGAGATGCAAAGGCTTGGGGGAATACACACACACACACACACACACACACACACACACCTGGAAAATTCAGAATGATGTTTTCTTTCTCCAAATTTTCCCAAAATCGCTGGGGGCAAAAAACAAACAAACGACTAGGCCTTTACATCTGTAGGTATAATAGAGTAATTGTATCTTGTGGTGTACGCACCTATTTTCTCCACTGTGGTTGAAGAGCCTACAGAACCTGTTTGACCAGAGAAAACAGTGGGCCAAAAATGAACGTGTACACCAAGGCAATGGAGCCTCTATAATACCATGACAGGATAAGGGGGGGGGGAGGGAGGAAGGAGGAGTGTCTGGAGGTGAATGCTACAGAATGGGGTGGGAGGCCTGGAGGTTTGATTGGGAGAGGGCTCAATATGAAGCTGTGGGGAACAAATGTGGAGGGCTTGGAGTGAGTTGTAGATCCCTACATTGGTTGGAAGTGCAAAGGATAGGATCTAGGTAGGAGATAATGGAGTTGGGATATGGGATGGGAGATCAGATTTGGTGCATGGTGTGAGATCCCTGATCACTGTCATAGTCTTTCCAGTTTTATACCTGATCCCTATAGCTTGCCCTTAACAGCAGTTTGATTTGCAGCAACAAGCAGGGAGACAATGTGTAGCTCCATGCCATAGAAAGCTTCTCTGGCTTAGATGGCTGGGTCTTCCAGCTTCAGGGGTAAGGTACCTCCAAGGACCAGATGCTTGGTGGCAACATTGGGGGATGGCTTTTGCCTTCATGCCCTGCATGTGGGCTTCCCAGAAGCATTGAACTTGCCACTGTGTGAAACAGGATGGTGGACTACCTGTCTGATCTAGCAGAGCTCTTTATATGTTCTTTCGCTCTTCTTATACCAACTTTATCTCTTTGAAATGCTGCTGTATGTCTCAATTAAGTCAGGTTTCTGTTCATCAAAACAAGTGTAGGATCATACTTTGGCAAGTGCTCCCCTCTCCCTTGTTTATCATCTGCTTTCCATCAACAACTGTCCATGTCAGGGTGGGCAACTAGTGGCTTTCCAGATGTTTTGGCGTACAACTCGCATGATCCCTCACCTCTAGCTATGCTGGCTAGGGCTAAAGAGAGCTGTAGGCCAAAATATCTGGAGGGCCACAAGTTAACCACCCCTGGCCTACGTGGTGCTCCATTTGCCTATTTTCCAAAGGGTTACATCAAGCTTACATCATCATTATGGTGACTTCATAGAAACTCCATCACAATGGGAAGCAGAACTCAGATCCCCAGCAAGCCAGATCGTTCATCCAAGGCTTAGTGACCTTCTTAATCTCGCAAGATCTTCAGGTTCTTGGCAGAACATCTTTACTTGGCTAGGAAAGGTGCTGAAGCTCTTCAGACTACCTGCACCCCACATTATCAGATGACTATTAGAAGAATCATGAAGCAAGTAGCTTCTTTGTTACCTTAGATCAATTTAATATTTAGTGTATGTCAGCTGCTCCCAACCTCCAGACGTTTTAGACTACAATTCCCAGCATTCCTGACCATTGGCTATACTAACTGGGGCTGATGAGAGCTGAAGTCCAAAACATCTGGAGGGCACCAGGTTTGGGAAGACTGGTGTATAATGCCAGAACATACTCAATATAACACCCTTTAACAGCATAGAAGTCAGTAACTAAATTACATTCTGAATTACTGTATGTTTTTCCTGGAAGTACCTTTGGTGATTTCACAACTGGGTGTCCCTGGGGTGGTAAGGAATAAGACCCATCAATTTTGGGGACTATAAAACATCACGTTGGGTTATTTATTTATTTATTTATTTATTTAAAACACTTTAATACTACCCTCCATCATATCAGATTTCAGGGCAATGTACAGCATAAAACAAATATAAGAAACACAAAACAAGAAAACAGCAGATGAAACTTGCTCAGTTCAATCAGTAAAATTGATCAAAATGTCTGGGTAAATAGAAATGTTTTCCCCTGGCACCATGTTGGCACCAGGCAAACATCTTCCAGGGGCATTCCATAACCAGGGCACCACTGCAGAGAAAGCCCCCGTCTTTGTAGAAGATCCTTCATACCTCTAATGGAAGAGGTGCATAGCAGTTGGCTCTCCTGAATTTGACAAAAGAGCCGAAAGAACAGGCAGGTTGACGTGGATGTAGGTGCACCTTTGCGTGTTTGGATCTCCAGCCTCAAGTTCTTCACCAAAGACTCCTGAGCAAACATGGCAATCATGGGATAAGATGAGAGGTTCTCTTATGGATCAGTAATTGGTTAAAGAGCAGAAAGCAGAGTGTATGAATAAACAGATAGTTCTTGCAATGGAGGGATGTAAATAGTGGGGTTCCCCAAGGACCTCTATTGGGACTGGTGTTTTTCAATTTGTCCATAAATGATCTGGAGTTAGGAGTAGGGGAGAGGTGGCCAACTTTGTTGATTACACCAAATTATTTAGGTTGGTTAACTGCCCCCAGCTCATCTACCCAGGTCAGTAATGCACACCAGGTTGGTGTACATTAAGCAAATAATCTTGTAAATTTAACATTCTAATCCTCACATTTTCATCATATTTACTCTTGTTCTAGGGAGATACTGGTGTTGGATTGCCAGGCCCCCCTGGACTTCCAGGGCCTCCTGGACCACCTGCTTCATCAAGGGGATTTGTGAGTTTCAGTGCCTGTTATGTAGAACAGCTCCTCTATTTGCTCTATTTCAATCTTCTATTGAAGCTTTGCAACAAACAGCATGTGTGTCTGGGAGAAGCAGATGAGGGAAAGAATGTGTGTGTGAGAGAGAGACGTGAGAATATGTGGGCAGGGAGGAGGAGATTAAAAGGTGGGCGAGAGAGTCAGAAATGGGCATAAGAGGAAGACATGATGGGCAAGAACTTGAACAGAGATCTGGGTAAGAGATCGACACAGGTAAGAAGGTGCTACATGAGAGAGAGCCAGAGAAAGAAAGATTCTCCCATAGTTCTGTGATTGAGTAGCTAGGTGGCAGATGCTCAGCGAAGGGATTGTGTGCATTGGCATATATGAGCCAAAACATATGAGCTGCAGACCTCGAGTGGTTAGTGTGTTTATGGGTGTGTGTGTGTGTGTATGTATATACAGTATATATAAAGTTGTGTGGAGGAAGAGCCATGGCCAAGTCAGGCAGACAGAAAACTTAGATCAAAGTCAACAAGATGGTGGCAGCTTCGTTTATTGATTCACTTGTCTGCCCCATTCACATGTTAAACAGTGTGTGGGAGGGGGCTCTGGTTTCTTTTTAAGTCAAAGGAGGCATGCCGGTGAGAGGAGCTGAACCATCCCCCTGCCCCACTTTATGCCCGCCACACTCTCTCCGGGTTGAGCCCAGGTTAGGAAAAAAGTGCCTGGGATGACAGAAGATGGGGAGGATTCACCTCCCCTCACCTGTGTGTCCTTTTCTATGTTAAAATAAAACACACACTCCTCTGTTTTCTATGTGAATGGGGATTTCACATGAATAACAAATGGCTTCCTCCCATCATATTTAGTTTGACCTCTAGCTCCATTCTTACTCTCTGGACTCTGGGGCATCTCTGTCTCTCTGTGGAGAAAAGTTCCTGGAGGTGAAACAAGCCAGGGAATGGGTGGGCAGGCGGGCAGGCATGTCCATTGGTCCATAGACAGATAAGCAAAGGCAGTCTGATAGCAGCTTGGCCTTCATATGTTGCACATTCTGAGGTCTTGGGGTGGGGTTGGGTTAGTTTCACCTTCCACTAACCAGGTTTTTAAATTAATGTTATTTGTTTCAGAGAAGAGTGGAAATGGAAAGCTCTGGATCTGGTGACTTTGACAGAGACATAGAACTTCCCCGAGTAAGTTGGTGCAGATGGTTGTTGCTAACTCCTAACAGCTTTTCAAATTATAATGTGCATTTGGAGATGTGAGAGACTAAGACTGTATGGTGCTATTCTGAAACACTATAGGGCCAGTAGGTATCTTCAGAAGTAAGGCTGCAATCCTGTACCCACTTATCTGGGAGTTGGTGGGACATACTTCTGAGTATACATGTAGGATTCCACTGTATGTTCCTTAATAATCTGGGCATCGTCCTATAGCCCAGCCTATCAAAGAGTTTTGTGGTCTGAATTCTTATCTAGTCTTACCAACTTTTGAGGGGCCCTATGCCTTTAGTAAATTTAAAGAAGGGGTCAATTGAAAGAAGTCACTTCTTCACCCTCCAGTTGGTAGTGCTGGGAAAGACCCTGGATTTGAAATTCACGGGAGCCAACTGCCAGTCATTATAGATTATGTTTCATGGATTTGAAACTCATAGATGTTCCTGAAAATTAGCAGCTTATGAGTTGTGTGTAAAGAAATTAGATTTATATGAAAATGGCATTGACTTCCCTCACAATAAACAGCTCACTTTCATCACCAGAATGAACAAGCATCACCTGGAATTTCCCTCAGGTGTCTCCCCTTGCCCCTGAATTCTAGAATAATTGTGCCTCTTCTCTCTCAGAAGACCTCTGTGACCTGAGAAGACTATCAGGCTATGCCCTGGTGTGGCCATCTTAAGATCTATGTCTGTTTTGCCTACAAGTCAAACTTTTGCAGCAGGTTGAACAAACTCTTGAGCTGGAGGAGTGAGTGGGGTGGACATATCTATATTCCACAAACTTTACGCCTCTTTGGTAACCTAAGGTAGCTTTCCCTGATTTTTACCTATTAATAGCAAATTTGTTTGACTCAATGCACAAAAGCCACAGGAATTTTCCTTGGTGTGAACCAGTTTTTGAGCTGTTTCACCCTAGACAGAATTGTCAGAGTTGACTCAAGGAAAAGCCTGGGGTTAGTACTTTTGAATTTTATAACCAGTATTTAGGCATGAAATATTCCATTCTTTCTGGTAGATTTTTATTATGCTTTAATTCCCTCCCTCCCTGTTGTAGTGGAACACTCTGTTTTAGGTTTTTCACATCTTTAATACTTCAGAAAGTCAAAATGTCAGAATAAAGGCAACTCTGCCGAAAGGGAAGGCATGTCACCCTCTCTCTGTATCAGCAGTGCAGTGCTATCCATTTTAACATCTGCACTGGTTTAGATTAGAATTGCTCACTTAAGGTTTTAGCAGCTGAGCAGACTCTGTCCCTGACCCGGTGTCTCCATTGGTGAGGCTGACTGATATGACAGATGAACCAATTTGTTCAAGTGTCAGATCCAGATCAGTTTGTGGGGATTTGCTCAGTTGTACAAAGACCTGAGTCTGAAAATTCTTTGGGGATTCTGTCTCTTGAAAGCTTGATCACATGCATTGGGCCTGGATGAACAGCATCCTATGTATTTTTTATTATTATTTATAGCACTTTTTAAATATACTCAAGGTGTTTTGTATGCTATCCTAGGAACCCCCTAAAGGATAGTGGCCACTTATGCATCACCAGAACGGAGGACAAAAAAGGCATATAATTTACACATGCTAATTTATATGGATAGATGCAAATTAAGAAATGATTAGTATAATTTATACAGAAATGCAATATATCTCACCATCATGGGGAAAACTATGACCAGGTAATGACCTGGTGCCTGCTGCTCAGTCTGCTATCCCGTTGTTGATGGACAACTTCAAGGCCCAGCTCTTCCTTATGGTTCTTATCTTTAATGTGGATTTGAATTGGACCACCCTTCAGATAGGGGATACTTTCAAATAGAGGACTGTTCTCTGACAGTCCTTAAAATAGAGGACTGTCCTCTGTAAAGTAGGTCACCTGGCCAACCTATGGCGGTATTATTGTCCCATATTGTGGAGTGTGTGCACATGTGAGTTTGAGGCTGAGAGATAGTGGCTTCTCGAGACCATCCAGTGAGCCCATTGCTGGGGTGACCATTGTGAAATTGTGTAATGGTATCTCTGATTTCTGTAGGGCGCACCGGGGGCCCCAGGTCCTCCAGGTTCACCTGGTGCTCCAGGAACGCCAGCACCAGATTCAAATGCGGGGGGGCCTGGGTTGCCAGGAGAAAATGGGAAAGATGGAGCGGCTGGGAATCCGGGCCCTCGTGTAAGTATTCATTCATGTGCTATTTAGCAATGCAACCCAAGATCTAGTACAGACTAGCAGCACAGTGGAACGTAATCCCCCCTTTCTTTACTTGCCAGGAGGAATGCCCTGGTGTGGCAATGGCAGTGCAAGCTGCTCTGCACCCCCAGCTAACTTGAGTTTCTCCATACTCATAGGCACGATTCGGAGACATTTGGAGAGTGATCTCTGTTAACACCAGACTGGCCAGGAAAGTTGGAAGTGAACTGAGATATGCTAACTTGCCGTGGGGCAGTCTCTCTGTAATGGGAGGCTATGTTACCTTCAGGCAGATGGCTTCTCGCCCAGCTGGAGTGCACTGTCTGCAACGCACCTTCCTTTTAGTCTCGAGTGGGAAGGATGCATTGAGGGTTGCAGGTCCTGGGTGCAGGCTTGGTGGAGCTCCCAACTGCCTACTTCTCCCCAGCACTACCTGGGGCTGGGGCACATGCCACCTGGGTTCTGTCGCTTGGCTTCCTTTCTTGGGCAAATCATATGGTTGGTTACTAGTACTAAACATCTTGCTACTAGTACTTGCTGTCAGCCCAGGCTCCTATGGGTCAAAGAAGACCTTTAACAGGGGTGGACAGCTTGTGGCTCTCTACATGTTTTGGCCTATAACCCCCATGATCCGTCACCATTGGCTATGCTGGCTAGGGCTGATGGGACTTGTAGGCCAAAGCATCTCGAGGGCCACAAGTTGCCCATCCCTGGTCAATAGGATGTCATACAAACAGGCAGGAGGGAAGCAGAATTTGAGGCACTGTATTAGCACAATGTTTGGTTCGTAGGATTGGGCTGCTTCATCACAAAAAAGAAACATGACCTTTGGTGTTTTTATTTTGAAAATGACTGCTATGAAGCATTGCTGGCTTTTATATAGGCAGATCATAGTGTTGCCTTCCAAACTGCCTTTCTCTCCTGCAGGCAAATTGTCTGTAAAATCAGAAGTTAATATAAGTAAAATCCGTGAGTCCTGGAGTACAGTTGGCCAATTTGTGTGGGATGATGTCTTGCCTTATGCGGGAATGCTCTTCAAATGCTCCTCCTGTGCTAAACAATGTGCTTGGATTTACTTCCAATTTATTTCTAATTTATTTCAATGGTACTTCTACTGAAGTGCGCTTAAGGGCCACAGGTTAAAGGGTCTATTTCCTAGGTGGCATTTCCCCACATTTGTAGTTAATATTCTCTGCATTCCTCTGCTGAAATGCTATTTTAATATTCTGTAGAATTGCCCGAGGAAGAAATTAGTGGTTCCAATGTGGTCATAAGCTTCTTCTTTTTTAAAAAAAATTCCATGTTAATTTAGCTAATAAGCTGATGCTATTGAGGCTGACACAAAAGGCTGTGCTTTCCCACCATGCTGCTAATTAACGTGTTTGAGAAATTAAGTCTTTGGCATGCAGAAAGGAAACTGCAGTTGTGTGTAAATGAAGCCTCTCTGACTCCTCCTCCATCGCAAAGCCTAAAAAGGCAGCTGCAGGAGGGGGGAGTGATTAACACTTCCTCCTCTCAATGCCTTCTCCCCCATGAAACTTCCCTTGAGGCCTGCATACACACACACACACACACACACACATATAAAATATTGGAAATCTGTCCCCCTCCTTTCCCATAAAACAGCATCCAAGGCAGCTTACAAAAATTAAAACAAGCAATTCAAAGACAATACATAAAACCATGTAAAAACATAGACCACAGTTCCAAATCAGTAAAACAATAACAGTAGGATTAAAAGCACGGGTGAACGGGGCGGACTTTTCCTGCAGCCTAAAGGATAGTAATGATGGCACCAGGCACATTTGCGTGAAAAGCTGCAGCAAAGGCCCTCTCTCTGGTAACCACCCACCTAATGCAGAACGCAGATGTATATGGAGGGGAAGGCCTCCTTTGAAGATCTTAATTGATGGACAGGCTCACCTGGGAGAAGATATACTGCCCCCAGACTGTTTTACCCCACCAGTGTTCCATACCCATGACCCTTACAAACATCGGTCTGTAACACTAGCAAGGGTAAAAGCAGCTGGGTCCAGGAGTTTCTGGGAGAAAGTTATTGGTTTGGGGGGGCAGTTAAGCACCCCCTGCCCTCCTGAGGGCACTATGCAGTCTAGAAGAGTCTGGTCAGGTTGTGCTAGACTTGGCTGCTGTGTAACGTGGTTTGCCCCCAAATTTTATTTCACTAAGGTGTGTCATGAGTAGGAATGTATGAGAATTTCATTTCAGTTCATTTTGACCAGAATTTACCCAATTTGCACCTCCCAGATCCGAACACGGACTCAAGCACTATCTGCAGTCAAAGTCTGTACATTGCTGAGCATGCAATGTGATTCGTGGTCCCCCAAAAGATATGCATCCGACAATATGTGTACACTTGAAAAAAGCACATGAAAAAATGCCTACTTTGGAAAAAATACACACAAGTGCTCTTTCATCAATGGGAGAAAAATATGTACGTTCGGAAAATGTCAATAATTGATGGTACATCTGGAAAATGCATGCAAAAATGTGCACACATTTTTGTGTGAAGAGAAAAAAACGAAGATCGCAATTTGATATGGACATGCGTTAGAACGAGCTTCGAGACGGAATTCACAGTGCCCTGATGAGTTCTAGTTTTGCTGATTCGCGCATCCCTACTTATGAGTCATACTGACCTCCACACAGACCTTGCTGACGAACCCTGCTGAGGCATAAATTTGAGAAGTAATTCTAAAAGCAGATTTGCCAACACAGCCTCTGCTATGTCCTAAACTTTGATGACTGGGCTGTCTTGTTTATAGGAAGTATGTCTGAGAACACTTGGGTAAAAACCGCTTTTTGAAACTGTCAATTTGCAGATTTGATGTCTGATTGCAAAGTTTGTGCCTGGAGTTTGACCGGCGGTGTGAGTGCTAAGCCCTTACAAATTTAGTCTTCTGATAAATGAAGTTACCTCACATGAACTGAAGGCCCTTCATATTGATACGGGCATGTACCCCACTTTAGAGTGGCGAGAAGTTTCAGAACTTCAGCACCCACCCAGGGTCCAGTTTCTGTGGAAAGCGTTCCCAGGACACTTTCTGGTATTTCCATGATATAAGGTTTATTTACAGAAGTTTTGTTTTCATTGGCAAATACCCCAGTTTTAATGTGAACATACTAAAAAAAAAAGAGGAAGTAAATGACATTCTTTCTTTGTCACAGGAAGTGGCTCAAATGGCAGCTCCCAAGAATGTTATTTCTGAAAATTCATATGGAATTGCTGCATCCTTGTTGCACATCATCTCTATGTTTCAAGGACGTACCTTGTTTAAGGAGGTTATCAGATGTAGTGTTATACACATAAAATTTCTTCAAGTAATGTAAACCCCCATCATCATCATCTATTTGTATGCCGCTTTCCTACAAAAATTGTGCCCAAAGTGGCTCACAACATAATAAATAACAGTAGATATAATTTACAAAACATCAAAGAACACTAAATATAATATTAAAAAATAATTTACAAAATATCAAAAAAACACTAAATATACAATAGAAACAAACAATACAATAGAAATAATTACAGATAACCATAAACAATTCAATAATAATTATACTAAGGTCACACAAAAAAAGAGCAAAAGCAAGAGCAGCTTTTATAGCTGGAGTCAGTCAGGCCCCACCCTCCCTGGCCAGGTGCAATGAGCCAGGGAAGCAGGGACCAGGTCTTGCAGGACTCACAGCTAGATGGTCTCTAAGCACCTTCAGGTGCTTTCTATAAGTGTAGAGGGAGCCGGGGATGTGCATTTTGACCCTGCTGCCTCTACTTGTGACCTCTCTGTGTTGATGGGGAAGGTTTGCAAGGGGAGTGTAAGTGCATTCAGCTAAACATGCTTACACTGCTTCACGAGATGGGGAACCCTGATAAGGAGGTTGGGAGTGGAGGGGGCAGAGCCAGCACGTGCATTACCAGCTTCCTTCACACGTACACCCAGCACCAGCAATGCGTTTCCAAGTGACTCTAAGGTCTGAGCTAGATATTATGGCAGCAAACTGCATCCTGGAGCATGAGTTGTGCCAAACAGCTGTAAAGTAGTATGTAAAGTGTCGGGGGGGGGGGGCATTTTAAATGGAGAAATGGCAAGTGGGAGTTGGCTGACAAATCCTTCCCCCTCCCAGTAGTTGTTCTTTTTAGTGCCCTCCCCTGCTGCTTTCCCCCTAGCTAGGCTCCAGGACTAGAATAAGCCCAACTTGGGAGGCATGACCTGGGGGGGGGGAAGTGGTGAGTGGGGGATAGATTCAACACCCCCCCTCCTGTCTGCCACTTCTTTGCTCGAAATTCCATCCACCACTGCTTTACAGCTGTCTGCCATGACTTGTGTTCTGAGATATGGGCTTACAGCTGTAATAGCTAGTTCTGTCCTGAATGCATTCATGTAATTATCAAGAAGTTGTTACTCATCTAGAATTTTCAGTCCTTTACCAGCTAATGAAGAGATGATCAAGATCATATTCGATTACATGGGACTTAGTCTTTAAAAAGAATGGATACTGCTACATGTTAAAACTAGCTTCTTGTGAGCAATTTGTAATGACACACCCATAACTGCTGTCATTTTCAGGGTCCCCCCGGTCGTCCTGGACAAAATGGGTCGATTGGCTTTGCGGGAACAAAAGGTGAAAAAGTAAGTTACAAACTCAAGAATTCATTTTAGAGATACTTACAAAATTATTCCTATCTGAATTTCTCCCCAGATTTTGGGGTTTCAAATTCCCTGATCTTGTTTCCAGAGCCATCTCAATGCATTAGCACTCCACCATTCTTTGCTTTTGATTTCCAGACTTCATTTAGACTGCCATGAGTTTGCAGGTTGCCACAGTTTTTAGTTAGCATCTTTTCCCCCCTGACAGGATATTGATGGCATCAGCACATATGGTTTGGATGTTGTTTTTATTCTGTAATTGTTATGTTTTTATTGTAGTTTAATGTGTTTAATTTTTTAAATCTATTTAAAACATCTATTCCCCCCCATACTACCGCCCCCATCCAAATTCCTCCCACCCCCCAGAGCTGCCTTTTGAACAAACAACAAACAAACAACAAACAAACGATGTTGACAGCTCCAGTCTAGCTTGGCCCATCACCCCCAAAATAAAATAAATTAATTAATTTAATATTAATAGGGGCTATTAGGGGAGATAGAGAAGTATTCATCTAAGTATATAGTCCTCATGCAAGGCACATGCAACCAGATCAGCAGTAAGAAGACATAGCCATTCTGTCTCTGACAATCTTCCATGGGCTGTATATTTAATGAGTGATTAAATTATAGATTGAGTTCTCCGTACATACATAACACTGAATTTCCTCCAAGTATAAATAGTGCACCGTGGCTATTTATAGTACTTTGGATATGGGTATCCAAAGTACCCATATGAGTACTTTGGATACATTATTTAAAGATGTAAATGTGAATGTTTGTGCTTAACTTTTTTTTCTGAAGCGCATTATAAAGTTTTGTTTGCAAGCCATGACATTGTGTGTGTTAATTATATATAATCTATATAAGATCTATTTAGTACTTGCCCATCCCATAGGCAAAGCATAGGAATTAGCTCTTAAAGAGTGGAATACGAACTCCTTTTTCACTGAAGGCAAACACTGACTTACTTTCTGTTCTTAATGTGAGATGAAGGAGTTACTGCAGGGTTGATAAGGCTTATAGCACAAGATGTTCTTCGCTTCCTATCAGCTCCTCCTTATTCAGCATAATAAATGGGATCAATCTCAAGGTCTTGTTACCTCCAGTATTATAAGGGCATGTAGAGGGCCTGTCCTGAGAGCAGGGATGTTGAAGAGTCCTTGGTCTCGAGTCACGAGTCGAGTCACGAGTCTTTGGACCCGAGTCTCGAGTCCGAGTCCTTGGTCCAAAATGGTGACTCACGAGTCACAAGTCACGAGTCCCTCCCAAAACTGACTCCACGAGTCCCTATTAAAATCAGTGGGGTTTTTTCCCAACAAAATAAGGCTACTTCAGATGTGTGGCTTAAATAAATTCTAGACACAAGTGTGCCTTTTTATTTCAAAACTCTGCAACTGATTTTGGCAAGAACAGACCAGGCAGACAAACCCAAAATAACCAGACAGGCAGAGGAGGCAGGGAACCCCAAAGCAGGCAGGCAGAGGCCTTTGTCTTGGACAATTCAAACTGTGGAACTGGTCAAGAAGAGACCAGGCAGGGTTTTGGTCTATGACCGTAAATAAATAATCTAATCTAATCTAAGAGACCAGGCAGGCAGAGGAGGCAGGGGACCCCAAACAGGCAGGCAGGCAGGCAGGCAGTGCCCTTTGTCTTGGACAATTCAACTGTTGAACTTGATCTTCGCCGGCGATCACGCTCCTCTCCACTCCTTCTGGCACAGCCCAGGGATGTTGACGAATCCTTGGTCTCGAGTCCCGAGTCGAGTCTTGAGTCCCATTAAAAATATTGGGACTCGAATCAGACTCGAGTCAGAGGGGGGACTCAGTCCGACTCACAAGTCGAGTCCTCGAGTCCGAGTCCCCATCCCTGCCTAAGAGTGCTTGTAAATTGCTCCCCAACTACACTTTGGTGGTCTCAGAATTTCCTTGATGAGGGAATGTAGAGAGAGACAGCAGAATTATTCACTCTCAGAAGAGGCTGTCTGCTGGGGCTCTGCATGAGCCATTCTTCTTGGCATGCCTTTGTACAATCAATTATTCCTATTCTGCGAATGGGGAACGCTGTCTAGGGCTACAGACAAAGCTAATATTTTCAGAGCATTTTCTCTGCCTACTGCCATTTTGACTGAGGCCTCCATTCTGCAGCAACGGCTGCATAAAAGTAATTAAGAAAAGAGCAGCCTTGCATTGGGGGAGAAAACCATGCTGCAGGATGAAGTCTGTCAGCTCCTTTTAGAAAGGTTTTTAAATCTAGGAAATGTTAGTGTTTTTATATACAATTAAAATACATCTTTAAAAAAAAAATTAAATTCCCAGAAGTTGCTGTGCCTCAATTCCATTTCCTTGCATATGCATAGCTGAGTTCACTACCTTTAAAGCCTTCTCAGTATATAGCTGTTGTGTTTTATCTTGCAGGGTGACCAAGGTATTCAGGGGTCAGTTGGACCAAAGGTAATGGGACAGAGCACATTTAATAATTTGTTAGATTTCATTGGTAAACTCTGGCTCCACTGGAATTAACAGAGCCAACATTTTGCTTACAAAAGTGGCTGTGGTTTAAAACTTACAGTAATACCTTGGATTGCAAGTAACCTGGTTTGAGAGCGTTTTCCAAGACAAGCAAATTTTAAAATATTGATTAAATTTTTTTTGACTTGATATACAAGCAACGTCTTGCAATACAAGTACTGTAGTACGGCTTAAATTAAAAAATCTCTGTACAAATTTTTTGGGGGAATTTCGTTTTGATATAAGAGTGTTTTGGATTACAAGCACGTTTCCGGAACGAATTATGCTCTCAATCCAAGGCATGACTGTATTCAGAGCTTCTTTCCATTGCACCATTATTTTACACTTTTCTTGGTAATTTAATGTGACTTTAATGCATACAGCTCCAATTATTCATACTCATCCCACAGTTGATTAATGAGTATCTCAGGTTCATTGGAGCTAGCAAACGTAATACAGGGCCCAACCAACAAATTTTCCAGCTAAAATAGAATGCAGAAAATGGCTGCTACTTAGCATAACCTAAACTGAGTAGTTATGGTCAAATATAGAGTTACAAGGTTTAGCAATGGTACGGGGGGACTACTGTATGTTGTAAGCCAAGGGTGCAGAACCTCAGGTCCAAGGGGCAATTCCGGCCTTCCAGGGTTTCTCCAGATGGCTACACTGCTTCCCCTGGCTCCACCACCTTTCCCCCAACCACCGATCATTTGGTGGTTTCCCAGTTTTTATGCAGTTTCCCCCCATTCTAAAAGGTTGAAATGCCTCTCCTATGGCTTAGTTACTGGCAGTAAGATCTTTAAGCTAACGTATGCTGACATTTTTGGCCCCACCCCTTTTGCCTTTGGCCCCGCTCACCACTGGAATGTGACTCCTGAGAGCGTCTCCAAAATGGAATTTGGTCCTCATGCTGAAAGAGGTTCTGGACCCCTGCTATATGCTTTTGGTTTCAATTTTTTGTTTTTATGATTGTGTTCTCAGAATAGTGAACAGGCCTGTGGCTTACGCTGGCTCAGCTTGTCTGAGCGTGGAAAACTAAGCAGGGTCAAGCCTGGTTGCTACTTGGCTGGGAGACCCCTCCTCTAATTTTCTGCATTGAGCAGGGGGTTGGACTCGATTGCCTTGTCGGCTCCTTCCAACTCTATGATCTATGAAATCTATTAATGTTGTCAGTTGAGGTTGAGGCAGTGCTTAATTATTCCTCCTCCTTCTCCTCTTCCTTAAGAGAGGATGAGGTTTAAGCTAGGGTTTCAGTTTTCATGGGAACCATGCCATCTATCCAGGAAGGAAGCTCAGTCCCTTAATGCTAAGTGTGTGGTACAGGCTTCCATTGCTCAGTGGTGAGGCAAAGGCCTTCTGTAGATGTTCAGAAGTACTTTTCTTTATTATGAACATTAATTTCACATCTATTTTTTTGAAGATGGGACTGGGCAAAAGATGGGAGGCAATGGTGTCAAGTGAGTATGGCTAAAGCAGTGTTCTTCAACCTTGGGTCCCCAAATGTTTTTGGCCTACAACTCCCAGCATGCCCCAGCCAGCTATGCTGGCTGGGGCGTGTTGGGAGTTGTAGGCCAAAAACATCTGGGGACCCAAGGTTGGAGAACACTGGGCTAAAGGATGCACAGTGGGACTCTGGGACTAAGAGCTACAAGTATCGGCAAGAGATTCCCCCCCCCCCACTTATAGTATGCCTTCCACTTAACACTACAGATGCACACCATATAATGTAAAATAATCTGTTCTTTTCTCTCAGGGAGACCCTGGAGATATTGGATTACCAGGCCCTAAAGGGCAGGCAGGAGCTGATGGGGAGCCTGGGAAACCAGGGCCACCGGGACCCCCAGGACCACCTGGCCCAGGCTACGGATTTGGATTTGAGGTATAATGTTTAAGAGGGGCTAACTGGCCTACATGTTCAGAGGGAATATACCAATTGTGTTTATGTTTCTTAGTGCAATTCCACTTTAGACATATGATGATAAAGAAATTGTGGAATGCTTTGAGTCAATCATGTTTCTACTGAAACATGATAACCTTTTTTGGTTTTATTCTATTTGTCCTTCCAGCTAATCCAGTCACAGTTCGGTATAGGTCATATTATTTGCCATAATGACAGAATGGAGATATTCTTGACTATTCCATGACCTTAACTGTCAGAGTTGCTCTGTTATAAATCAGAGGCAGTGAGCACTTTGTTTCCAAGGGTAAATTTTTTTTTTTTAAATTAACATGCACATGATGTGTAGAGTTATGTTAGTTCTACACTGACAACTGTTGATGTGCATTAAGTGTGAGTTTGTACCATAGATGCCAACTCCACACACACACACCCCTTGCCAATGTATTCAGTTCAAAAGATTGGTTCAGCTATTGAACTTCCGAGATGTTGTTGTGCCACAGCCTGGTTGGCTAGTGCACATACAATTAAAATTGAATAAATAAATGGCTTGTGAGATGTTGGCCAGGAAAAGTGTATTGGTTCTCCTCTGCAGTGAATAGAGTAACATGTTTGCAGGAACTGTGGATGAATGGTTGCCCACATTTTCATGGGAAACCATGCATTTCAAATTGCTGGAAGAAATGGAGAAAGAACTATAGAGCAAGCTACAATATCAAATGGAGCAGAGTTTGCAAGTATTTAGTGGCAAGGTCAACCTAGGCCTCTCTTAGAGTTCATGCAGACATATGTATGTACAAACAGGAGTTGAGGATGGGATTCTGCTGCAGGGCAAGTTTGGCTTCCTCCTGCCTTCACTAGTGATGAGAGAGCTTCCCATGGGCTTGTCTCATAAATAATTCTTTCCTCAAGTTTTCTCAGCTTTTTATTATTAGCATTTTGGAGTGGGAGGGGAATCTTTCTCAGTTTTTTCTGGGAGCTCAGAAAACGCATACCCAGGGCAACCCTTGCTGCTATTCCCCCCCCCCACCCCTTGCATGGGAGGAAAGACAAAGAAAAAATCAGGACTGGGTTCAAAGGCAAGATCAGGTGTCATTTGAGGAGTGCAAACAAACAACGATGCAGTGGATTCCATAATCCCACCACCAATAGAAACTGAATCCAACCTCCTGTTCCAGCTGACTCACACCTCAGTGCTATCCAACCAAATGCCTTGTGAGGGAGAACACGAGATAGAGGGAGAGGGAAGAAGGAAGGAAGGAAGGAAGGGAGGTGACGACAACGTTAGGCATCTGCTCCTTCTCCAGCTGGACTGTTTTTTTGTTTCTTTCTTCAAGTGTATGGTTTTCAAAGTATCCGTTGCATTTTATAAATGTTGTGAGATGCTTTGAGGATGCCAGTCAAAAAGCAGGATATAAATCTACTAAATACCGGTAATAAAAATAAAAATTTAAGAACTTCTCTGAAATTTAGGTTTGGCTCATATGGTATTAACCGCCAGCCAACTTTCATTGCGGTGGCCAGGTTGATAAAAGGGACCAAGAAGTCTGAGCATATAACACCGATTCTGGCTCAATTGCACTGGCTGCCTTGACACTGGCAGCACCTTTACAAGGTGCTGGTTTTGACCTATAAAGCCTTACACGATTCAGGACCACAATACCTGGTGGAGCACCTCTCCCAGCATGAACCTACCCACATACAATACAGTCAACATCTGACACCCTCCCTTGAGTGCCTCCTCCGAGGGTGGAAAGGGGGAAGCCTTTTCAGTGGTAGCCCCCCAACTGTGGAATGATCGCCCCACTGAGGTCCACCTGCCGCCAACATTATCATCTATTCTGTGCCAGGTTAAGGCTGTCCTCTACTCCCAGGCATTTGACGGAATATGATGGAATGTTAATGTCAGTTGTTTTATCAGGTCCTAGTATCTTGTACTTGTTTTTAGCTGTTTTAAATTGTTTTTAAATTTTGTATGCTAACGGTTTTTAAATTATTGGTAATTTTTGTGGACTGCCCAGAGAGATTTGGCTATTGGGCAGTATAGAAATGAAACAAACAAACAAATAAATAAATAAAATATGCCATGTTGGAAGATGAGCAGGTGAATGAACGCTTGATGCTGCAGTTGAGTAGCCACCTGCCTGAGTAGACATGACTAGATATGGGGACAGATATGGCACCTGGGTTTGTTGCAGAGTCTGGCCCTTGTGTTCAAATCTCTGTTGTGTGGCCTGTTGTTTCTGCTGAGCAGCTGGTTTAGATTAGGGGGCTCTCTGTAAGCAAGGACAGGCCTACCACCCAAGGCCTGGTAGAGGGAAATATCATTGTTCAGAATGGCATTGATACACTGGAGTGGTTTTAGCTGGGAGCAGTCAGTAACAAGTTGTTTTCTGTCACTCTTTCTTCTGGATCTGTCCTGTAGTGAATTTTTCCTGCACCTTAAGGATTTCCATCAAGCAGACTACAATTCCCTCCCAGTGAAGTGAAAACGCAGATCAACAAAGCCAGACTAGTACCCAGGAATTATCTTCTGCAGAATACACTCAGAAGAGAAGGTGACCACTTGCTGGCCTGTCACCTACAGCTCCCAGATAAAAAGCTCATACTCGAGTTATATTGCTGGGACCTAAGTAGGGTGACCCCAAAGTTCAGTTTTTTGAACTTTTGATTGAAATTTTTTTGGGAGGGCGGATTTCAGGGGCCCCACAGCTGGTGGTAGTTTGGGGGCTGGTTGGTTTTTTTTTAGGTTTTGGAAAGACCTTACCAGTAGTGCTGTGCAGCAGATTCTTTCATTTTAAACTGACACCGGCACCAGAGCTTCCGTTGCCAGCCACTGGCTGCCATTATGCCCCACCCCCATGCCCCTTGAATTATGCTAAGTTGGGATGGGAAAATGGTGGCTGCCATTTCCCCCAGAATGTTTCTGGAGTGGTGTTATGTCATCGAAGGGATGGGGGAGAAATTTGTTCATTTCTCATTGTTACGCGAACCTACCTAACCCTGCCTGTTTGAACCAGTAGGCAAACTGAAACTCAGTTATCCTTTGAAATTTGCAGTTTTCCAAATTTTACAGTGGAGTTCGCCAATCAAAAATGCAATATATTTGGGAAACTAACATTAAAAAATGCATCATGTTAGGAAAATCACTTGCAAAAATGTGTATATCAGGCAAAAATGCATGCAAAAATGCATGTATTAGGAGAAATGTGCACAAAAATGCTTATGAATTTTCATGCAAACTTAAAAAAATAATTCTCAAACTTCAGGATGAACCAAACTTAAGACTGGAGAAATTCTCAAAGTTTGAGACAAACTGAAGACTGGAAAAATGAGAATTGAGAGAAACCGAAATTGACAGACTTGTCCATCCCTAGGAATTTCTGGGGAGGAAAATGGCTGGTGGTTGCCAAGAGAATATCCAGCAGTGCTATAGGGAGTGGTAGAAACACATTATAAAGTTAAAAGGGGTGGGGAAGAGAATAAGCCTGTGTGTACCACCAATGGTAATGCTCCCCCCAAAAAACCTTTCAAAATTTTCATCCCCTGAAAAGTTAAGAATGCCCCCTAAACTGACTACCTGTGAAAGGGATGGTGAATTGGGGAAGAGACATTTCATCTCAGCCCTAGACTTAAACCAAAGATTACATACATTTGCATGGGACAAAATCTTTATGGTGTTCTTTGGATTTGGTTTTGGGTTGTTGTTGTTTTTAGACTACCGGTAAATCAACTTTGATTTGGTGGAGGGGATATGAGCAGATAGGTGGCAGGGCAGGAGGGGGTACATAGCCCTTTCCGTACCTGTTGCTTCTGTGCTCTCCTTGCTCCTTCATTCTATTCCTGGGTGGAACTGTCTTCTAAATACATCTTGCTTTTAATTTTAGAACTATGGATTTAAAAAATAATAATGTTTGTGTTGTTGGAAACCGCAATATACCAGATTTCATACATTTATGCTGATGGAAAAGAAGTGTAATATAACTTCTGTTTCATTGGTTGTTCCTACAATTAACAGTATTGTGCATATGTAACCAAACTTCTGCAAGCTACTACCAGTACCTGAATTTAAGATGGTGTGCTAGTCTGAGATACCAATAAGTAATTTGGGCTAGAAATTGTGTGAAAGAGGCACGTTGCATAGCAGGCTGCCTTTTAGTGCTGAACAGCATCTGTTATTATCAGTTATGTGTCAAAAATTGAAGCATCAAGGGGGAGGAAATGAATCTTGTTTTTGCTGGAGCTCCCACTTGCCAAAAGAACAGTTTGTTTGTTGCAGGAGGCAGTCGTGGATAATGCAAGTGACAGACTGTTTATATAAAATTGGTGTTGGGGCTGGGCTTCTCTCCTGAGACAGGGAAAAAAAATATCATTTGGAGAGTCATTACAGCACAGTGGGGGAAGGAGAGCGGGGAAGGATGAAAAAGTACAAGCTGTGCCCATAAGCCTGCAAAGTGAGCAAACATTTCAGCATTTCAAAATGCATAATTGTTTTCAGCAGGGCATTGCGTTTGGTGTTTTCACATCAAACACTTTAAAGAAAAACAAAGCAAAGCTTCAGTCATTCCTTTTTGTATTAAAAGGTACCGGTAATTGCTTGCATTTATTTCTGGGGAATAGCTAAGTCTTGATTCACACATTAGCAGGGCTCTCCAACCTTGGGTCCCCAGATGTTGCTGGACTACAGCTCCCAGAATCCCTTGCCATTAGCCATGCTGGCTGGGTATGCTGGGAGCTGTAGGCCAGCAACATCTGGGGACCCAAGGCTGGAGAGCCCTGCAGTGGCATGTGAGCACATTATGTTGCACAGACAGCCCCGTGACATTCTGAAAATGAATGTATGTCTGGGCCATGTAGCAAGATTTAGGTGTGTGCAACCGGCGGAAGTGGATGTTCCTGCCCCCTCCTCCCAACGGCAGCCCTTCCAGCCCCCTGAAAATGCTACACAGAAGGCGAGGGGACCCTGCTGAATGGGGGTGAGACATGGTGTGAGGGGAGAGGGAGCACCTTTCGTGAGCAGAGCCCTTCTGCCAATGGAAGGCAGATCCTGGATCTGACCCATGAAATTTGTGTAGGAAGGGATCTCTCACCTGCCTAAAGCTGCAGGCCTATACATGCTTGAAGGCAGGGCTGTTTCTTTGCGGGGGGGGGGGGGGACAACAGGGACAGGGTGGCTGCCTTGGGCACCAAATTCTTGGGGTGCCAAAACATCACCTGAAGGTGGCTGCGGTGCTCCAGCTTCTCCCCGTGCTGACTGCCCAGCCATCCGTGCTGCCCAGAGCCTGCATGCCCGCCCAATCTCTTGCTCTGAGAACTCTCTCAGAGCAAGAGATCAATCAGGTGGGTGGGTTCTCTGGAGAGCTGGCCAGGCCCAAATGCCATACTTGGAGGGGTCCTGTTGGGACTTGAATAAGATGCTAGGAGAGGATATATTGTGGAATATTATCCTTCCTATCTCACGTTAATGAGATTAGCAGAGTAGGTCCCTTCTCAGTTTAAAGGGAAGCTTAGATTAGGCTAGTGTTAGCCTGTTAGCATTTAGTAATCCAGGATGCTTTAAGGCAGACTGGATTTTCCTGGTTTTGCCCCTTTTTCTCTCTCCCGCAAAACAATAATCACAGACACAGTCTTGTAAAACTTAAAAAGGTAACATTTACTCACTCAGACTAGCAGTTTCATGCAGGCAGACTTAAAACAGTTACTGAGCAGTAAAAAGGATCTTACATCTGGCTTTACATGGGGTCTGAGCTCAGGACCCAGACCAGCAGCTGTTTTTACATTGCTACCATGTTGGAAGAGAGTTACAAAAGATCTGTACCCAGACAGGAAGAGAAAAGAAGCATTGAGCCACGCCCACTTCCTGTCAGGTCACACGAGGAAAGTTACCTCACAGAGTCCTGTGTTTTGACTGCAGTTTAAAATATCCCACACTTCCTTAAGGTGATCTCCAGAGCCACCTCACCCAGAATGCCTCACTTTAAGGAAGGACCCCATGAAGCACAGTATAGAGGGGGAGAGTAAAGAAGAGGAGGAGGATAATGGTGGCCGCTGGAGAAGAAGAGGTTGGAGCATGGGTGGAAGGGTGGTGGTGGTGACTAGGGGTCGGGGGAGCAAAGAGAAGGGGAAGTGGGGGGCAGCATATCCACTGGGGATGCCAAAATACCACCTTGCCTAGCGCACCAAAATACTTAGAGACAGGCCTGCTTGGAGCGAGTCCTGTTGAGTATAGTGCAACTTAGTTCTGACTAAACATGTATAGGAAGCATTACATGTCTGCTTCTGAGCAATGTGGATAGAGCTATTAGGAGAATGGGAGGGAATCTGTCATGTTAATACTTGCTAGAAATACCTTGAGGATGAATGGCAACTACCTCAGGGTAGAGCTAATTTATCCTGAGCTAAAGTGGGCATGTCCTGTGGTTGCAGTTCTCAGACTGCTACCTCTTAGGCTTCAAACAGATGTCAACAACTCTAGGACCTCTGGTTTCAGGGTTGCATTCTGGTTGTTATATGTGGAAGGTGAAAACATAATCTAATGTAAAATGCCTGCTTCTAGGGATGGGTACCTCTGTCAAGATCGATTTCACCTGAGTTCTAATTTTTTCACTGTTAAGTTCATTCCATCTCATTTCTGCATTGGATTGCAATATTATTATTTTTTTGGTCTGAATGAACATTTGTTCGGATGTTTGCATGTTTTGGGGAAAATATGCATTTTTGTACGCATTTTAAAAAATGTTTGCATTTTTGTGCACACTTTTGCAAGCCTATGCATTTTAAGTGAAAATTTTAAGTGATTTCCCAATGAATATAGTATTTTTGTGCACATTTTTTCAAATATATGCATTTTTTAAAAAATGTACACATTTTTGTGCACTCTTGGGGGGCAAACTGCATCACAAAGTTCAGAAATGTATGGATTTTAATGCAAACTAAATTCTGGTTCGTGTTTAGGTTTGGGAAGTGCAAATTTGGTACGTTCTCATTAAAATGAGAACCCAACAAATTTCTCACCCATCCCTATAAATGCCACTTATCTGTATTTGGGTTTTTGAAAAAACATTAACCCACTTCTGAGAGACTTCTCCCAAGTGGGTGACTCAGCTCATGCTCCTTTCTGATAGTCTTATGAATAATCTTTCCACGCATTCAGCAGTCGGGCAGGAATTCTTTGTGAAGTGAAAGATTATTCCATCAAATTCCTGAAATAATTTAGAGACAGTAGTGCAATATTAAGCACTATATAAATAATAAATAAATAAATAACCACGTGTACAATGAGCCACTAGGGGAGTTTCTGCTTTGTTTGTTTCTAGTTTGCCCCTCCTGGGTTTCTGTAGAGTCATGTTGGCTCCATCCAGAACATGGTAGTTTAGCTTGCTAAGGCTCTTCTGAATAAAGCCTTCTTGTTTTACTAAGAGAGCAATCCCATGGTCCCAGGAGAGCATCCCAGGGACCGTAAGAATGTAGATACTGCTGCTACCTCAGAAGGGGGACTGTGGTATCCAGTCCCTCCCTCTGCCCCCTTGCAGCCATCATGGAAAGACCTGCTTCCTGATGTCACAAATGCAGCCTTGGAGGGAAGAAAAAGGTGAGCCGACAGGGGAAAGGAGAGGCCAAGATATGAGGAATCCTGTGGCCTCTTCCAGGCCCACCCACCAGCACACCCTTCCTCGACAGGAGATGCCAGGGATCAAACCTCGAGCCTTCTGCATGCAGAGCATGTGCTCTACCACTGAGCTACGGCCCAATGTATATTCATATATGCTCAGTAATCGTATCACACCACTCTATGCTCATTACATGTTCTGTTAACTTGGGGATGTGTAATCATAAGAGTGTATTGAGAAAGAAAATTCCCTGCTTGTCTTGAAGGTACCTCTCTGGGCAAGTGTGGGTGCCCTTCTGTATACCTGGCAGAAGCTGACAGCTTAAAATGTAAGAAGTGGAGGCAGGTGGGTTTTCCTTTTGTCCCTGTTCTCATTAGCAGAGGAAAAAGGTAATGTACCCAATCCCATGTTCTGAAGAAACATCTTTTGGGCACTGTGCAAATTATCTCTTCCTTTTCCATGGCAGCTTTTGGTGTTCAGGGAACTCTGGTCTCTTCCTTTCATCACCGTTTTTCTACATCAAAAGTTCATATCATTTGGTTTCTTCTGTATTTAACAGCGTGAGGACAGAAGGTTTCAAAGGAATGTTTGAAAGTGTGCTTTAAATGTCTAATAATAACTCACATTAGAAAGTCTTAGCCCTACAATAAAGATGCAGGTAAGATAACTCTGTAACCTTTCTATTTATTAGGATATGGAAGGCTCAGGGATCATTGGTTTGTCAAGTGAACCTGGAATCCGAGGATCTAGGGGACCAAGTGTAAGTAAAGTTGATATCAGCAGTTTCTTGCATCCTATAATATGAACTCTTCTAAATCCCTTTAATAATAATCTCTGGGTATCTGGGCTATTTTAATTTGTCAGCCATTTTCATTTCCCCGTAATAATGATTCTTCTACTGTCTAGATTTTATCATTTGTTTCTTATACTATCTAAATGTTTTTTTATCATGCAGCCACAGCTACATTCTGTCTTATAGTACCAGGAGAAAACCATTGTGCAGTTTTGGGGCCTCTGTGAGTGCAAGAGAAAACAGTCACTGGGAAAGCAGGGTGGGGTTAGAGGAAATGAAATGATTAGGTAAATGTTCTGAATCAGAATTAGCAATGATATCATTCTCCTCAAACATGCAGTTATAGTTTTTTCCCATGCACACCCATTCAAATGAATCAACCCACTATTTTCAAGTAATAGGGCTGAAAAGAAGGTTGTATGTTTTGAGGAGAATTTGATTAAAACTTGCTGTTATGGCAAGAACTTTCTTGTAGCTGTTGGTACTACAGTCTGCTATACTTCCTTCAGTTGGAATGGCAATTATCCAATAAAGTATTCTTAATCCAAGATTTAGATTATGGGGACATCCAGATGAGGCTTGTATTGTGTAATCACCTTTATTGTGAATCACAGAATTTTATGATGGGTCCAGACAATGTTGTCTTTCATTTGTAGTATTCCTGTGTTTGCCCACCGCTGCTTCCATCTTTTTTTCTTACCAGAGAAAATCCATTAAGGAGGGAACGACAGAATAGCTGTACAATGTTGTAGTGTTGGAAGTGCAAGCAACCATCCATCCAGAAGCACCCTATGTTGCCCAATTCCCCCATTCCAAGTTGCTTTGGGATGAAAAGGAGGGCTGAGCTTCCTTTCACTTTGAAGTTGACCAATGAAAAAGGAATTTAGGCTTAGAGACAATGCACCAAAGGGACAGAGATAGCTCACCATAGACCTCTACACTATAGGTGCATTCTTCCCAGGGGTATTTCTCATATAACAGTTTATTCTTTGGTTCCAATACATGCATATTGCATTAATTATGGAAGGCATATGTGCATATTTAAGCAACAATGTTTCCCATTTAAAAGCCACACAAGTGAGTGTCTGGATCTTGCGCAGTCACCAGTTGCAGGAATTTTAAAGGGAAATGCTGTGGATTTCCACATGCATATATCCATAATGATTGATGCGATGCATATGTTGGATATTTTTACCTGAGTACAACGTTTCCCACAAGAAGGCGACTTTTAGGATTTTAAAAGCCAGGGCAACAAACGTGGGAGGAAAGGTGAAGCAAACATAAGCTGCCAATCAAAGCACTGTACAGCTTGCACTAGGCTACCAATCAGTGTGCTGCAGTGGTAAATTTTGGAGTGCAGGTGCTCATCCTGACAGTCCCCATAGCCACACCCCCAAGGAGAGTCCAAAAATGCAGGCATCTGTGTTGATCCATTTGTTTATTTATTTAATACATTTTTATACCGCCCAATAGCCGAAGCTCTCTGGGCGGTTTACAACAGTTAAAACCATAAAATACAATACAATATAAATATAAAATTTAAAACCACAGATTAAAAACAAACAGCAAAGCTAGCAGCAGCAGTTCAAATTACAATAACAGAGTTAAAAACAACTACAAGATTAAAATGATTAAAATGATTAAAATGCCTGGGAGAATAGAAAGGTCTTCACCTGGCACCAGAAAGAGTACAATGTAGGCACCAGGTGAGCCTCTTTGGGGAGCTCATTCCACAACCGGGGTGCCACAGCAGAAAAGGCCCTCCTCCTGGTAGCCACCTGCCTCACTTCCTTCTGCAGGGGCTCTTGGAGAAGGACTGCTGACAAAGATCTTAGTGTCCGGGCAGGTACATATGGGAGGAGACGATCCTTCAGATGCCCTGGCCCCAAGCCGTTTAGGGCTTTGAATACCAGCACTTTGAATTGAGCCCAGAAACAGACTGGCAGCCAGTGCAGATGAGAAAGCACTGGCATGCATAATATGTTCATGTCGGCCAGTCCCCGTTAATAATCTCACTGCCCTATTTTGGACCAGCTGAAGTTTCCGGACCGTTTTCAAAGGCAGCCCCACATATAACGCATTGCAGTAATCCAAATCAACAAACCACCAGTTCTAGCGTTTTTCATGTCCATCAGGAGCAGGTCTCATGTAAAGCTAATGGGTCTTAGTTTCCCTTTCAAGACCAAGCCTCCCCAAAATACTTTGCGTTACAACAGGGAACACTATATTGTTGCTGGAGAAATTCATTTCCCTCCAGCTACTGTGAGGATTGCAGCTAAGCTCAGAGAAAACCGGGAAGTCTGAGGAGGGTGGGAGTCGCAAATGATGTCAGCATTGAGTTGATGTCAGCACTGGAGAGTTGAGTTCAACCATGAAGCTCCCTGAGTGACCTTTAGTCAGTCGTTATTATTACTCATTCGAACCTACCTGGGTAGATCTGAGAATAAGAATGGGGGGGAAACCACTTTGAGCTCGTTGGAAGGAAGGGTGGGGTATAAAATTTATGTATCAATAGTATAGAAAGCAAGCAATATATTATATGTAAATTTCCAGAATTACCACGTGTAAGAAAAATATGTATCACTATTCCAAGTGTTCCAACATATATAACCTGCTAATATACACAAGCGGGAAATATGGAAAACAAGTTACAAAGGCTAATAAAAATGAAAGCCCATCAACACAAATGATATCAGTTATTATAAATCTGTAGTAATGTCTATTAAAAATTCACTGTAGACAGTGATAAGAAAGAAGTAGAATCTCACAAAAGATATGCTAGTACTAGATAAAAGTTGCTTGACAACCCACTTGTTTCTGTAATCCCAGGCAAAAACAGGAGGCTGATCAAGCCCCCACTGGGCCACAATAAATGGCTGGGGCTGCGTTCTACTTGGAGGGTCCCAAGTTGTGCCAGTTCCATTCCAGATATTACAAAAAGGAAATCTGGTTGGGTGGATGTTGTTGTTGGGGTTTTTTACAATAAATATTTGGTACTATTTGCACCTCTGTGTTTTTATTCTTTTCTGTGCATCTTTCAACGGTCATTTACTATTATGATGGTGGAAGTAGAACACCTGGAATATGGGCTCATCTTTTTTTGTGTATCTGGTGATCCTGTACATTATAAGTATAAAGTATGTCTTGCTTTCGAACTTCCATAGCCTTTAGTCTTGAGTTGGAGTAAAAGCCTACTGTTTATGGCACTAATGATTACAAAACACTAACAGTTCACCGCAGTTATCTTAGCATTTCTTTAGAAGTAGGTTCCCCAAGGGTTGTGGGTGGAGATTCAAACATGCAAGTAGCTTCTGTCCAAGGAAACAAGTGAGCATGCTGGCTGGAGCATGCTGGGAGTTGTAGGCCCTTTTTCCTGTCTAAACATGCATAGGATTACACCCTTACACTGTTTTACAATATACCAATCAATGTGCCAATAGAATGCTGTAGCAGTGGGAGAGGGACTAGTTAGCTCCATTTAGCTATTCCGAAGGATGGGTAAGGAAATGCAAAGCGTTTTCGATATATCTTGGAGGCCACTCCAGACCAGACATTACAAGTATAGTTTCCTCTCATTCTATTTTTTTAAAAATTATTATTATTAATAGCAGACGCAGGTGGTTGTGGTCTGTAGTGGAGAAACAGTTGCAGAGATGGGCTGCTTAACCCTTTCCCTCTGACAGTTTTTTTGTCTCAGAATCACTCCCCAGCTGCTTTTCCATTCAAAACGGAATCGCAACCTTTCATGGCAGATTATTAATTTTTTTAAATGTCAAGTACTGTAACCTGTGGCTCACGCTGGCTCAGCTTGTCTGAGCGTGGAAAGCTAAGCAGGGTCAGGCCTGGTTATTACTTGGATGGTGGACCCCTCCTCTAGTTTCCTGCATTGAGCAGGAGGTTGGACTCGATGGCCTTGTAGGCCTCTTCCAACTCTATGATCTATGAATCTATGAAACCTGTGTCTGATGTGTCAGATTAGTTTAGTATTGTAAAAAGAAACCCAAACCCGTTCAAAATGACACTTTTGATATGAGAAGGCCTTGCAGGGTTGATTTACTCACAAGATGCTTTTCACTGATGTTGCTGCTACTTTATATATTTGGAGCTAATGTTTTTAGATTAAAAAAACTGGTCATCGTTGCTTATTTTAGGCAAACTTTTCGATATCTGTAATGCATAAATCTGTACATTCAGAAACAACATGTCTCTTTTTGATATACAATATTATAGGGTCCAGCTGGAGAGACTGGTTTACAAGGATCAATGGGACCAAAGGTAATTGATGCAGCAAACCACCTGAAAACTATAATATTTTTAAAATTATTATAGCAGGAATGAGGTTTACCACATCAGCAGAAGTAATTTATGCTTTTATTTGATGGACATCACTCACTCTAATAGGCACTTGATCATCTGAGTTTACTATCAGTTTGGAAGTAAAATGGGTCCACCCAAAAATAAGGCAGTGGCAGTGGTGTCTCCCCCCCCCCCATACTTCGAGGATTTCCTACATACATAGAAGTATATACATTTGTCAATTAAATGGGGAGAGAAAATTAAACCCCACAATGAAGTAGACAGGAACATGTAACCTTTCAGCACTTATATAATGTTGATAATTGAGCCTATAGAAATACTGGAGTAAGTCACCGCATTGTCTGGAGACAGAATTTCTAAGTTCACACTGAATGCCAAAGAGAGGTACTCCTGTT
This sequence comes from Shinisaurus crocodilurus, assembly GCA_021292165.1. Taxonomy (NCBI): domain Eukaryota; kingdom Metazoa; phylum Chordata; class Lepidosauria; order Squamata; family Shinisauridae; genus Shinisaurus; species Shinisaurus crocodilurus. The sequence goes on along the minus strand of CM037880.1, from coordinate 88,865,135 downwards.
TTTGTTCCTACATTTAGGAGGGGGTGAGGGGCAGGGGGAGATGCACTGTTTCCTAGTTACAGCTACACTAAAATCCTGGATTTCTCAGTTGTTTTCTATGAACCACTCTTACTTCTGCTGCGGAGAAGAATCTGCTTGACCAAATGGTTCCTTTGCCCTCCAGGCTCCCCTGGCACAATTCACCTTGGTCCCTTTTGGTTTCTGTTTGAAGCCTGCAGGAATCTGAAGCTAAATTACAGAGCATTTCTATGTATTTACAGCATGAAACCACACCCAAGACTTCCCAGCCACTGGAGCCTAAGCATTCATATTGAGGGCTCTTGTGGCAGTGACTGCAGAGAATTCCTGCCAAGCCATGCGGCATTTCCAAGCATTGTCTCTTGTGAACATTACAACATTGGCTTGGTCTGAGAGTTGTCCATTTACACAACTTTAAGAAACTTCTGCTAGGAAAGTGGAGATTATCAGTAGTGAGATGTGTCTGCCCCACCCCAGACTATCTCAAAAACTATCTGGGCTTTGCCAGTATTCCTGTGCGGGTGGGGAGAGAAGAGGGATTTTACTTGCTCATAGTCTAACACTTTATAGTAAGAATCATGGAGAAGAGAATTAGGGTTGGATTTGGGCCTGTAGCTGGGGGGGCTGGGGGAACCCCCCTACATTTTCTCTCCTCCCCCCCTTTTTTTTTTACAAACAATAATTTAAAAACAGTTCACAATTTTGTCTTTAAAAGGCCTCCAAACCAGATGAACTATGCTCCTACTTTTTGACAGCCCCCCCCCCCAAACTTTCAGGCTGACTATGGTTGGATTCAAGTTGCTGTCTAGCTGGTAGCAGAGACCAGAGTATCCTTCCCCTCACTTCTGCACCCCCAGGGCAACTGATAGTTGGAGCAGAGTTGTTTCTGACAGGGGCAGGAAAGCAAGCTCCCTGCTGCTCCTGCTTCTCTGGCTGATGGCTTTTTTTGTGGTGGCCATCAATCCACACACACACACACACACACACACACACACACACACACACGCTGCCTTGAATGCTGCTGCATCCAGGGCAGTCTGAAGGGAAAGATGGCAGCTGGGACCCACTAAGAGAAATTCCATCATTGTTAAACTTTAAAAGAGAGAGAGAAAATCTACTGCCGCCCCACCACCGATGGTAAGCCTACTGCCCACAAACCCTTCAACTGCTCTAAAACACCAAATTGCCCCCCAAATAGGGTAGTGAATGGGTGGCATTTTGTTTATCCTATAGGGAGGCCCCTATAGGGATAAACAAAATGTGGAGTTTTCTCTGAAGTAAAAATCTAGTGAAATTTCTGTAGGTAAAGGGTTAATGGAGGTGTTTTTACCTTAACTAAATGTTGCTTCCTTGATCCTCTTCTAAGGGAAAGGGTGGGCTTGTGAACCCCGCCCTACACTGTCAAATGTCACTACAAAAATTTCTTTCATCTTGGGATCCTCTTTCTCTTTCTTCCATGAGGGAAGAAAGATTTTAATATTTAAAAGTCTTGAGAGCGGAAATTTTCTTACTGGATTTAAATTTAATGGCTTCACAATGATTAATACCATGTTAAGGTTTTTAGACTAGTTGAAAAGTAAACTCATGAAAGATGATGCCTCAGAGTTCATTTCTATTCGGGCTATGTCCAGAACTAGATACGGTACTATGCCAGGAAACATAGGTTCATGTTATTTGACAAATACAGAATTGGACTTCTATCTTTCCCAGGATGTTTTTCTGGCCAATAAAATACTGTTATGAGTGTGCACCCCACTTCCTAGCGGTGAGAATTTTCAGGGGCTCCAGTGCTTACCCAGGGTTCAGTTTCCCTAGGAGGAGATCACCGATATAAGATTTATTTTCACATATATCAGGCAGAGCATAAGATGAGGGTGCACAGCATTAGTACTCCAACAGATAACTCTTCCCCCATCAGATTTCTAGGGGATTCCATAGTACCACAGGATTTCCTGCAGAGAGCAAAGTCAGCTTCCTGACCCCATTTCAGATCCAGTTCCAGCACAGACTGAATTCCTGCTAGACACACAGGCCTCAGTCACTTCCTCCCATTGTCGTGTGTGTGTGTGTGCGCGCGCGCGCGCGCACACACGTGCACGTGCATGTGCAAAAGGATGAGTCATCTCTACCCATCACATATGCCTTCTTGGGCCATCCTTGAAACACATTACTAGAATGTTACCAGCTATCATCCATCCTTTGTCATGTCTTAAGAGTATTGCCTCATGGCACCCACACTGATAACTCTGGGCCAAACTACACATTACAATAATTGTGTAGCATGTAGCTGAGCTTGATAGTTTTTGTTACTATACTGTAACTGTGCATGGCCCCGATTTGGATCAGGACCAGCATGCACCAGGAGGGGGAAGATTAAACCTCCCCCCCACCCATTTTTCTCTGAAATTCCACCCACTTTTTTCTTAAAAATTTTTTTTAAAAAAAATTCTGCATTGGAATCAATTGATAATAGATGAATTAAATCATTTTCTGTGAAAGGAAACTTCTTTAAAATTGTATTATATTTTAGTTCTTAATATGAAAATGATTCATTTCTGTGTGTTTCAGGGAGAAAAAGGTGACACTGGGCCACCAGGTGTACCTGGTTTAAAGGTAAAGGATTACTTAAACCTGATTTATAAACTGATGTCATTGAAATGAAGGCAAATATTTGGTTTCTAACAAAAATTAAAAACCTAGCTGAAATGCCTAGTTACTTTAGAGGAGAGGAACCCCACCCCACACAGGTCCACATTCCTTCAGGGGAAAAGTGGCCCAGGTCCACATATTGATAGTGAGCTGGGCCAAAACATGTACACATATAAGCACACACACACACACACACCTACCTCACTCCATTTCTGTGGCTCATGCTGAGAAAAGGAGCCATGTTTTAAGCATGCAGCAGGGAAGCAAAGCAAGCTGCCCCTGGTAGAAGACGTCGCTCTTTTCCTCCAAGTGTTCTTGCTTTGCTTCTCTGCTGCATGCAGAAAATGAAGCTCCCTTTCTCAGCACGTAGCAGGGAAATGAAACCTGCCTATCTCTCAGTGAGCATCACTTTCTCTCTTGTTTCCCCGAAAGAGACAGATGCTGACCAGGTGGTTGAAAGGGGCATGCACAACCGAGGGAAAGTGGCAGCTTGAGTGTCTTTATATGTTCTGTTGTGTCTCACTCTGAGATCCACTCTCTCAAATTTGCCTGCCGCCTTGCAGCATCTCTGTGTCTCTTGGTTTTCCCCTGAACATGAATGACAGGCCTGTGGCTTAGGCTGGCTCAGCTTGTCTGAGCGTGGAAAGCTAAGCAGGGTCAGGCCTGGTTATTACTTGGATGGGAGACCCCTCTTCTAGTTTCCTGCAAGGGGATGGACTTGATAGCCTTGTAGGCTCCTTCCAACTCTATGATCTATGAAATCTATGAGATAAAAAGGAATGCTTACGGGAAAGCAAATGCAGGAACAGAGTGACTGTGGAGTGTCATCAGGTGGGGGTGTGGCTTGGGGAGATCTCCACTGTCCAGATTCTGAGGCCTCGACTTCTGGATTTAAATCATGGTCTGGATGTTCTCCATCCTTGCTTTAAGACTTCCAAAAGATTCCAGAGTAGGGCTAGTTCTCCTGTTACATTGTCAAACATGCAGGTCTACACTTGCATATTTTGTCATGTGAGAAAATGTCTGTATTCCATCTGATAGATACATCTGGAAGCTGATCCCCAATTCCATTTCCAGATGTGTGTAATACGCTGAAACAAAGATGGCTGCATGTCTATTCTCACCTTTAAAAATATGTATCTTCACACATTCACACATGGCATACCTGCAAATATGCATATATGAAATTGCAATTAGACAAGGAACAGCCTTTAGACAAATTTCTTCCATAAGAAAGCACAATCTCTTGATAGATGCCATACTGCCATTGGTTGAGAGAGTTGTTTCCACGATTGGTGAGAGGAATTAAAGAGTCCCTAACCCTGCCTATAGTTAATACAGTTGAGCCCACTCTTTTCTTTCTCTTTGGGAAGAGGTAGGGGCTGGGCTGCATACTTACTGGTAAAGTGAACTGCATTTCCCCACTTTTAGAAATACTTGTGTTATCCATTGATTAACTGGAGTCATGCCAATATAAACATGAAGATGATACCACAGTTGATCACACTCACTTAATTAATGAAAGGTTCTGTCATGCAACAGCTTCTGCTTACTGTAATTTAGAAAACAACAGAATGCAGGCAGATACTTTTTTATTCTGAATTCCATCTGCTCTGCATATTTTGAATATCTGACAAGCTGTATAAGCCAACCTTTCAAAACGTATCTTACCTAGAATGTTGTCAACATAATAATCAATTTGTTATTAGCTGAGGAAAGCTGCTTTGAAACCTTAATGGTCTCTTCAGTTTTCATGCTTGTTGTAGATGTTCTTATTCAGTACTTCTTGGGTTTTATGGCCCTGGTCCAGTTAAAGTTGCAGAATGATTTATGTTCACACGAGATACACTAGGGCCAAGTGATCCTTTTCATGGAAGCTTCCCACCTGTTGGGTGAGGTGAATCAGGCTGAGATATGCTTCCTTCAGTTTACTCCTGAGTGGGCTGTCACCATCACCTTGTGCTCCAAGCCTTCTAGTCTCTGCTAGGCAAGATGGCCAATCTGTACCTTCAGGGCCGGCGTCAAAGGTAGGCATGGTCAGGCACCTGACAAGGGCCCACACCCCAGCAGCAGCCCACTGACAAGAGCCCCCTCGACTTGCTCCTCCTCTTCACCATTGCAACGAGCTTGTTCACCTACTTCTTGCTCTGGCCCAGACAACAGTGATGGTGAGAAGGAGGACAGCAAGCAAGTGGTAGCAATAATGAGAAAGAAGATGAGTTACAACAGCTGGCAACTAAGGGTACCATGAGGAGTGCCTAGGTGGTGCTTTAACCTGATCTATCATGGGAAGAGGATGCTTCAGGATTGGGCCATATTTCCTGCCAAGGCTCTAGATTGGCCAATTTAAGGGTATCCTTATGGGTTGCTGGATTAGGGCAGCAACTTGCTAGTCAGGTAGGCATTTGCATGTATCCCAAGTTCCCAAGCTTTGCATACTGTAGCAGGACAACTCCTTTAAGTAAGTCACAGTGGAAGACATGCAGATCAGTTAACTTTAATAGCAATAAAGGCATGTGGCCTAATTTACCTACATTAAGATCCCCTTGCGGGGGATCCACATTACACTGTATATCAAGTTAGCAGAATGGTACTGCTATATTCATGTTCCGCAGTCACTCCTCACAGGGCACACTCTTGTTAAATGTACTGCAGTCATCCCGGCTTGCCACCCCACACCTAACTCTCTAGTGGTAGAACTGGGCATTCCCTTGAAAAGGACTTAAATTTTTTCTTTTGCTTTGTTGTGTCTGTGCACGTGCGAACAAGCTCAGGAGAGATCTGGTAAAAAAGAAAGGAAAAAGCTCTTCCAGCTCCTCACAAAGAAGAAGGAGAAGGATGCTGCTGCTGCTGCTGCTGCTGCCACCCTCCCATGGGGTCGGGGTGAAGCCAGCAGGATCAGCACGCCGCGCCGCACCCCACTCCTCCCGTCCTCCCAAATGCAATTTCCCAAAGCAGTGTTCCTCCCGTTCTGAGTTTCCCAAGCACAAGGCTCCTGTTAAATCAATGTGAAACGCTTGGGGGTGATCTTCCGGAGGAACAGGAATGGCGGTTTGAAGCTTTTTCGCAGGGCTCTCACCCAGGGAAAAGAAGCAGCCTGGTTTTCGTGATAACCAGATAAAACTTCTGGCTATCAATCTGCCTCGGATAAGAGACAGATCAAAGGATTAACCTCATATGCTCCAGTAAATGCAAGCTCCTTGTCAGAGGCGGGATTTTTCGATAGAGAGATTCTTCCTCCGGCAAGTTCTGAGCGGCAGGGGAGTGGCAGGAGTTAACAACGTCCTCGAACCAGGCTCCGCATCTCTGAATTAGGGCTTATGCTTTGATTTATGAGACAAGATCCGCAAGCCTCCTTGTAACATCTTTTTAAGAAGAAAAATTTATGAGTTAAAGACCCCAGCGTCTGGCAGACTCACCATTCCCAGGTCAGTTTCTATTTTCTGTATCGGAGAAAAACTGGGGGTGAAGAAATAAAACTGCTTAAACCAAAACCGAAATAAATAAATGGTCAAGAAGTAATTAAGAAATAAGGAGTATATACAGGAGGGGAGTTTCAGAAGAATTAATTGGACTGTGTATTTTTTTGGGGACTTAATGTCGAATGGGCGGTTGCTAAATGTGAACTATTTTTGCTGTTACGTTATGGGAAAGAAACTCTGCTTGTTTTGAAATACCAAGAACAAGATAAGATTAGGCGAGTGCTGCCGTAAATCAGACAGAAGCTGTAGCAGTGTTAAAAAGAACATATATATTGCATGATGTCACCAAAAAAGGACGTAAAGCAATTGGAAGAAAGAAGGAAATCTTCCCATGTGGAAGAAAATCAAACAATGGCTGAGAGTTTTAATTTAATGATGTTAAAAATGACAAACATGATGGATCAATGTCAAAAGTCTTCAGAAGAGCAAGCAAATTTTTTTAATGAACAAAAACAATCCGTTGAGAGCTTAGAGAAAAAACTTGATGAAAGATTGACAAGTTTAGAAGTAACAATTAATAAAATGCAAACATCGCATGAGCAAGTTTCACAGGAGTTGGGTCACACAAATCACAAGGTCTTGACCTTAGAAGCCAAATGTCAAGAGACAGAACAACATCTTGAAAAATGTCTACATGATCTGGCGCTGATGGTGTTAAGACGAAATGAGTGTTGTTTAAGATTGAGATCAATTCCAGAACAACAATCAGAAGACATTACAAAGAGGATTATTGAACTGTTAGCAGACTTTTTGAGTATGGAAATGAAAGACATGCAAGCAGAAATTGATAGAGTTTACAGAATTAACTCTCGTTTTGCTCTTAAAAATAAAGTCCCAAGAGATGTCTTGATTTGGTTTGTCAGGAAAAGTTTAAGAGATCAAGTCCTTCAACAACACTATAAGGAGAAAATGATGCTGAATGATGAGGGGAAAGACGTGGAAATAATTGTTTTGAAGGAAATTCCATCAAGGATTTTGCAAAAAAGGAAAGAATATATATTTTTGACTGAGAAGCTTAAACAGCAAAATATTCGATATAGATGGGAATTGCCAGGAGGAGTTAGTTTTACCATGAACCAAAGGAGATATAAATTCAGTACGGTGGAGGAGGCGAGAAATTTTGTGGAAAAGTGGGAAATAAAACCACAAGGGTCTCGGGATGAGACTGGAGGTGCAGTTTAGAAACTCCTATGTGGACTACAAATTAATCTGATTAAAAATGGATTACAAATTTTTGTCTTGGAATATAAATGGTGCGAATGCATCACAAAAGAGAAGGAAAATATTTCATTATTTGAATAAATTGAAGTTGGATTTGATTTGTTTACAAGAGACACATATAAATAAAAGAGATTTAAAATACTTGATACAAAAGAAACTTGGAGAAGAATTTATTTCAGCTAGCACAAAGAAAAAAAATGGTGTGGTTTTATATGTAAAGAATAAACTTTCTCCAATATTGATCTTTTCAGATGAACAAGGTAGATACGTCGGAGTAGAAGTTAATATTTCTGGAAAGAAAATATTGGTAGTAGGGGTTTATGCACCAAATGAAAACAAATCTATGTTTTATAAAGGTCTTATGGATAGACTTTTGGAATCTTCATACGAAAACTGGTGTTTAATGGGAGATTGGAATGGAGTGGTGTCACCAATACAAGATAGACGTTCGGAAAAAGATATAAGAAAAAATCAGGGGAAATTGCCAAAAAGTTTTTTTGAATTAATAGAAAATCTGGAGTTGGTGGACATTTGGAGAACTAAAAATGGAGACTCCAGAGAATTTACATTTTTTTCTGGTAGACATAAATCACATGCAAGACTTGATATGATTTGGTTGTCGAAAGCTATGGCTATGGAAATTTATAAAGCTGAAATATTGCCAAAAATGTTTTCTGACCATAATCCAGTTTCTGTGACTTTCAAAAGGAAGAAGGGTTCATTTAGATGGAGATTTAATGAATCACTATTGAAACAAGAAAGGGTGGTCCAAGACTGTAAGCATAAACTGAGAGAATTTTTTGAAAATAACTTAGACAAAGGTGTGGACTTACAAATAGTTTGGGATACAAGTAAAGCCTTCATCAGAGGACAATTTATACGACATAACTCCTTTCTTAAAAAAAAGAGAGAAGAAAAGACAGAAAATATTTTATTGGAAATTAGAGAAAAAGAGAAGGAATTAGAAAGATCTCCAAATAATACTAATATTTCATGGCAAATTAAAGCACTGCAGAGGCAGTTATCTATGTTGACGACACAAGAACTGGAAATGAAATTGAGTTATGCCAAGCAAAGGAACTTTGAATTTGCTAATAAACCAGGGAAATGGTTGGCATATAAAATAAGGAAAGAGAGAGAGAAGAGAGTAATACTTAAGCTGTTGGAGGACAACACTGAAATAACGGATAATTTGAGTATGAAAAGAGCGTTTTTTCAATTTTATTCACAATTATATAAAGGGGAAAATGTTTTTGAAAAAAGAATAGAAGATTATTTGCAACGGCAAAATTTACCAAAGATTACAGAATATCAAAGACAAATTATGAATGGTCCTATAACTATACAAGAATTATCTGAAGCAATTAAAAAATCTAAAAAAGGGAAAACACCGGGCCCTGATGGATTGTCAGTAATTTATTACGGTACAAATGTTTTGAAGATGAGTTGTTACAACCACTACAAAGGACTATGAATAATATCCTACAAAATGGGAAGTTGCCAGATACATGGAGAGAGGCTAATATTGCATTGATACCTAAAGAAGGACAAGACTTGACTTCTGTTAAAAATTACAGGCCAATTTCACTATTGAATAATGATTACAAATTATTTACAATGATTCTATCGGAAAGATTAAAGAAAATTTTACAAGAGTTTATTCATCAGGATCAATGTGGTTTTCTGCCTAAAAGACAATTAAGAGATAACATTAGAAATGCATTGGATGTGTTGGAATATTTAAATTGTCATAATGAAAAACAAGCAGCACTGATTTTTTTGGATGCTGAAAAGCTTTTGACAACATGAACTGGAGTTTTTTATTTGGAGTAATGAATGAAATGGATTTTGGAGAGAATTTTATTAAAGGAGTAAAATCGATATATTCGACACAAAAAGCACAAATAATTGTTAACGGTGAATTGACAAAGCCCTATATGATACAAAAGGGAACAAGACAAGGCTGTCCATTATCTCCACTACTGTTTATTTTAGTTCTAGAAGTTTTGCTTAGAGATATTAGGCAAGATGGAAGAATCCCGGGAATAAAAATTAAAAAAGAATCATACAAGTTGAGAGCTTTTGCAGATGATTTGATGATAGTCTTGGAAAATCCACTACAAGGAGTGCAAACTCTGTTGGATAAATTAAATGAGTTTGGAGGGTTGGCAGGATTCAAGGTAAATCATGAAAAAACAAAAATGTTGGTGAAGAATATGAGAGCGGAAGACCAACAGATATTGATGCAAACATCGGGTTTTAAAATTGAAAAAAGAGTAAAATATCTTGGTATCATAATGACAAATTCGAATTCCACATTGTTTCAAAACAATTATGTTAAGATATGGTTAGGAATTAAAAATGATATGTTGAAATGGGAGAAACTAAAATTGTCTTTGTTGGGTAGGATTTCTGTGATAAAAATGAATGTTTTACCAAGAATGATGTTTTTATTTCAAACACTGCCGATTTTAACTAATGATGTGCCCTTTAAAAAATGGCAAAAGGACTTATCTAAATTTATATGGCAAAGAAAGAAACCACGTGTTAAATATATAGTTTTACAGGATGCGAAAGAAAGGGGTGGATTGGGTGTACCTGATTTGAAATTGTATTTTAATGCTTGCTGTTTTGTTTGGTTGAAGGAATGGGTGACATTGAGAAATAACAGACTGCTAGAATTAGAAGGGCATGATCTAAGGTTTGGATGGCATGGATATTTGTGGTATGACAAAGCTAAGGTTAATGTAGATTTTAAGAACCACTATATCAGAAGGGAGTTACTAAGAGTTTGGAACAAATACAAGCCTAGGTTATGCCCAAAATTACCCTTATGGATATCACCCCAAGAGGCATTATACAGGAAAGAAATGACAAGCAATGAGAACTGGTTAAAATACCGAGAAATATTGGAATTGCCTCAGGGAACACACTGGATTAAAACACGGGATTGTTTAGTAACAGAAGGTTATAACTTACACTGGTTCTCATACATGCAATTATTAGAGAGATTTAAAGTGGATAAAAGAATGTATGATATAGAACAGGATAAGTCTGAATTTGAAATACAATTGTGTACAGGTGATGATCATGTAATTGCAAAAATGTATAAATTTTTGTTGAAGTTTGGAACAGAAGAAGAACAAGTTAAAGACTGTATGGTTAAATGGGCAAGGAACTTTGGATATAATATAATGATGGAACAATGGGAACGCATGTGGACTAAAGGTATTAAATTTACATTGTGTTCTGATTTTAGAGAGAATTTTTACAAGATGATGTATCGTTGGTACCTAACTCCTGTGAAATTGGCTAAGATGTATAATAATGTGTCAAATGTATGTTGGAAATGTCAAAGTCATGAAGGAACATTTTATCATGTTTGGTGGACATGTAAAAAAGTGAAAACATATTGGGTACAAATACACACATGGATACAAAAGATTTTAAAAGTGAATATTAAACTGAAACCAGAAATGTTTTTATTGGGTATAATGGATTTACAGCTTGAGAAAGACCATGGAACATTATTACAATATATGATGACGGCAGCAAGAATAATCTATGCTCAAAAATGGAAAGAAGCAACTATACCAACTATAGAAGACTGGCTGTTGAAAATGTTGGACTTAGCAGAGATGGCAAAATTGACTTGCTTAATTAGAGAATTTTTTTTAACTTCATTCAAGAAAGACTGGAAACCTCTGGTGGAATTCTTGGGGAGGAGGGAAAGTGAATTAATAACTTTTGGTTTTGATTTCTGAATATTGGTAAGGTGATAGAAATTCTTTTTGTGAAAATAGAAGAAACTTAGATTGGATAAGGATTGGTAATGTTTGTCAGACAATGAGGCGGAAGCCAAATGTTATTTTGGAAAATTCAATAAAAAATAAATAAATCATGAAACGCTTGGGGGTAAGGGTATTGGAGAGAATGTGATTTACTTCTGAGCAGACATGCCTTTGGGCTAATTTACAGCTCCCTGCTCTTCGGGCAATGGGGGTGAATTTAAAAAAAGGGGGAAACCTCTCACAACTGTCCCCTCTCAAACTCCATGGTGGTTATCCTGGGGGTACTGCCTTTCATACACAGGGGAGACGGCCATTTCAGAAGAAGGGTTTTTTGTTTCTGGTCCGCCGCTTATGCGGAGGTGTGCAGGAGCGAAATTGTTTTAAAAACAACAACACTGACATACAATTCCCTGAAGTAGCCTGCTCAGAGATGCAGAGGTACGCAGGAACGTTTACACACAAAATAAAAATTAAGACGCTTCAGGGAAGAGGGCAAACCGCTGCACAACAACAAATGGCAGACACCCCTCTTCCCCACCAGTTTGGGAGAGACACATCACACCGCAGTCCCCCCGCCCCTCAAAAACTATTGGCTAACTCCAGTGATGACACTTTAGTGGCCAAACTTCAGATGGGCAACTGCAGTGCAAGTTAGCGCACACTAGCCATGTACTGTGGCTGTGAACTACAATAACTAAAAAAACCATGGTAAACCTAGTCTGGGAAATCCCAGAAGAGACGAAGAACAATTACGCAAGACTACTGCGACCGGCAATGAAAAGTGCGTGCGTCGTGTGCCCCGCAAGTCACGGCAATGATACAGTCTTGTAATAAACCTTAGGTATGGATCTGGCCTTGCTCATAGCTGCTATGAGCCTCTTGCCCATGCAGACTTTCCCAGAACAAAAGAAAGATTAGACAAAATATCAACTACATGTCTATAAAAACCACTATGGCTGAAGCTTCTCAGTGACAGAAGGCAGTGCTTAAACCTTCCCATGCCAGCTGCATTCCCCCCAAAACTCTCCCTACTCTGGTTGCTTTTACCCCCATGAGGTTCCAGACCTCTGTTTGGAAAACCAGGGGAGCAGGGAAGAGGAATGTTGTTCAAAGGGAGGAAAAGTCAGATATTCCATGGATGCATGTAAGCACGTAGGTTTTCTGGATTCATGCCACAGTTAATGAAGCTGACAAATCTGTGACGTGAATGTCCAATCTATTTTTTTGTTTCAATAGGGAGAACAAGGTCCAGAAGGAAGGCCAGGATTTCCTGGTGTTGCTGGGCGCCCTGGAGATGCAGTGAGTATGCTGTGGCTTTCCTTCTTGACACAGCACTTTTGTCACAGGGGAAATGCAGGGGTGTCATTTCAGATTCAGGTGCAGGAGGTGGGCAAAGACATTTCAGTAAGAGGCAGACAACATTCCTAACAAGACTGAAAGGGCCACTATTAGAAATTTTCAAGATTAAATTGCAAAACAGCAGTTTAAGAGCATGTGGTGTAGTTATTTTCTTTTTATGTCTCATAATAACTATAATAATGTTATCAGCATAGGGGAAACAGGCATGTACACACACTCCCCTACCTTTTTCTGCAATATTGTTATTATCATTTATTAGATTAATATACTGCCCAGCTGACAAATGCCATCAGGGTGGTTTACAATAATAATAACCCAAAGCAGCAATAAGGTAACAACCAAACAATAATATCAATGAAAATAACCAACTATTAAAAAAAAAAATTAAACTTTGAAAATATTAAAGAGTTAGCAGTAAAATTGATAATAAGAACAACAAATTAAGGATTAAATGCCTGCCAGAAGGGGAAGGACTTAGCCTGGCAGAAATAATGAAAACATGAAATGGCATTCCACAGATGGGGGGAGGCATTACAGAGTAGGTCTGAAGCATGGAGATGGAGGCTTCGGGGACACCACTAAATTGTACCCCTAGGGAAATGGACCTTGCTTGATAGAAATGATCACATAATGATCATTCAGACTTTCCATCCACCCTGTCCGCCATCATGAATGGAGATGTTTCAGTATGTATAATCTATATTATTGTTGACAGTATTATCATATTCCTTTTATGCAATTAATTCTGGCATTTAAATTAAATACAGGGGTCAAAAGGAGATACGGGTGACCTAGGTCCCAAGGTAAGAAGAAGTTGCATTTATTGTAATTGAATGTCCATTTGGAGCTCACTGATATATGAACAGCTGCTTTTAAAAAACAACAACATTTTTCTGTTGAAATAGGGTGATCCAGGACAAGATGGTGCTAGTGTTGTGGGACCACCAGGGCCACCTGGACCACCAGGTCCTATGATAGCCATTCCAGGGGTAAGTATTATTTAGCTAGAGTTAATAATATTGTTACTCTGGTGCACTATTAGAATGATACTACTTTTCTGTTAGAGCTGCTGTTAATGTTTTCCAGTTCTGGAATTTGTGTCAAATGACTGCTTCCAAATTGGGCAAAGTCTCTATCCAAAATCCTGAAAGCAGTTTCAATTCTCAGATGAGCCCACGTTATCTAGTTTGAAACCTGGAAATCTTTGGAAATTGCCCAAGGGAGTTTGTTTTCTCACAGAAAACAAAGTGTCTCAAAGTGAAGAAGTAAAGTCAGATGTTGAGAGTATCTGACACAGTTTATAATCCTACGAGGGCATAGAACTGGAAGGAAGTGGAGCAATCAAAAAAGGTTGAAATTCTGGGTAAGATCTGACGGTACTAGTAATTGTTATGCTGGATACAGGGAATAAGTTGACTTGTTACCTTGCCAGCAATTATAAGCAGAATTGTCTCACCTTTTCATTGGTAGAATGGAGAAAAAGTGTAATTAAAGAGTGTGGGTTGGATTCAGGATCTGCCTTCCATGGACAGAAGGGCTCCACTCTCAGAAGGTGTCTTTTCTTGATTTTGGGGGATCCCCTATCCCACCTTGCATGACAGTTTACCCCATTCATCAGGGGCCCCCACCCTCTGTGTTGCATTTTTGGTGTGTAGAGAAGGGGGCAGGGAAGTCCACTTCTGCCAGGCGAGTTGCACATACCAAAATCTGTATCCAGCCATGGGTCTTTTTCTAGATAAATGAACAAACAATGATTAAAGGAAAGAGCCAGTGTGGCGTAGTGGTTAGAGTGTTGGACTGGGACTCGGGAGATCCGGGTTCTAGTCCCTGCTTGACCATGAAACTCACTGGGTGACTTTGGGCCAGTCACTGACTCTCAGCCTAACCTGCCTCACAGGATTGTTGTGAGGATAAAATGGAGTGGAGGAGGATTATGTAAGCCGCCTTGGGTTCCTTGCAGGAAAAAAGGCGGAGTATAATCAATCAATCAATCAATCAATCAGTCAAGGAAAAGGAACAGGCTGTCAGGTTGCATGGCCCCTCTTTCCAGCAACTTCTCTCTGGCAGAAATCCCCCCTGCCAGCCATAACCATGGTCAGTGCTAACCAAGCATGCTGCAAAACACAAGTTTACAGCAAAACCTCTTCAAGGCTGGCACCAGTATTAAGCCTGAACCATGGGTAAGGCCAATAAGAATTTGCATGAGAAACAGAAGTCGCTGAGGAAGGGAGCTTATGATTCATGAGCCAGGGTTAATGGATTGGGAGCATTATATCTGCATCAGCCCATAATGTTGCCTCATGTTACACAAAAGACAAATTCCAATTTTTCCGTGTCTCCTGGTGAATGTAACATTGGGAGCAGAGATACCTGTGTGAAAATGCACGTGTGGCTCCCAGACATGTGTTGTTATGTATTTTACCATATGTGTCTTCCCACGTTACTGTGGTCACTGCAGAGACATGTAGTAGATAACAGACCAATCCTTACTCTTTACCACAACATGAGAAGCAGCCTTTGGTCAAAGCTGACCTTGCAGCAGGTTAAACTATGACTCCTCAGTTTGAAACTTCATAGTATCTATGTCCAAGGTTTTCTTTCCATTTTCTTATTATTTTCTTGCTTTTCCTCGGTTCCATATATTTCTGGCTAGAGTACGGTAATATTTTCTACAAAAACAGCTTGTTGCATTTTTCTAGCCCACAACTATTGAGAAAAATCAATAATGTTTTAAGGCAAGGGATAGAAAAACAGTATGTTCTTCTGGCAGCCTGTTTTCCTTTCTCCATCTTAGTTATAATCAATAGGAAATGTCATGCTTCTTGGACACTTGTAGAAATATGTTGGTGTTCTAGAAAAACAATAAATGTTTGACATTTCACCCATTCCATATCTTTCCTTTTCAGTCACTCCTCAATGCTTCAGATGGAAGTTTTAACATCACTGGAATCAAAGGACTTATTGGGCCTCCGGTGAGTATGTTCTATTGTATTGAATCAAGAACGTTGGACCTCTTTCAGCCCAAGAGCTGGATTCCATTTCAGAAAAGCTCTCAGGGACTGCATTCCTATGGTGGGCAGGGCAAAAGGCAAAAGGCATGGGACCGAAAATATTAGCATATTTTAGCTTATGCTTTTACCTTTTACTGCCAGTAACTAAGCCTTAGGAGAGGCATTTTAACTTTTTAGAGTGGGGAAAAAACTGCATCAAAGGCGGGAAAAACCAACCAGTCAGTGGTTGGGGGAAAGGAGGTGGGTCCAGGAGAAGGGGGCATAGCCATGTGGAGAACACCAGAGGGCCAGATTGGGAGCACAAGAGGGCCGGATGTGGCGCTGCATCCCTGTATTAAATAATATAAGGATGCCTCAGTTTAGGTAACTCTCAAACCCCTTTTCTCTGATCCTCACATATAAATGTGCTGCTTCTACTAACTTCTTTGAACTTGATTGGACTATATATCAATAGTCTCCGAGTGCAGATGCTGATGTATCCTAAATTGCAATGACTGCATTTTGCTATTTTCAATTGTATATTTCTATTTGTGTTAGAACATGTAGAATATAATTAGAGTGGCCACTTAAGCATCACGAAAAAGAAGAAAAACATCGCCAGGAAAGAGGACACAGATTTGTATAAAATGTGCATATGCTAATGTAAAGCTATAGAAACAAGTTTGGAAATAATCACTGTAATATACGTAAATAGAAACACAATATGTCGCACCATAGCAGGGAAGACAGGGACCAGGGGACCTGTGTGCTTGCTCAGTCTGCTGTCCTGGTGCTCGCTGTTGATGGGCAACCTCAAGCCCCTGGCTGCTCACCCTCCTTATGGTTCTTTATCTTTAAACTGGACTTGGTCTGGACAGCCCTTCAAGTAGAGGACACCTTTGAATAGAGGATGCCCTCTGTAAGGAAAACACATGGCCACCCTAAATATAATCAAAAGAAAAGGTTGGAGAATGTTAACTTTAAACTCTGAATTTAAAGTATGATTGTAAATTAAAAAAGCAGGAATAGGAAAAATAGTTCTGAATGTTAGGAATGTTGTGAGGAATTAAATTTGATGCGAGAAGGGTGGGGCTGAGCAGGATCTGCTCGACCTAACATGAGGCAGCCTGTGGCCACATCTGCCACCACCTTCCTTCCCCTGCCCACCCTCCAAGGTCTCTCCCTGCAGGAAATTGACATGAATAGCATGATTTTCTTGCAGACTATGCTGGAAAGTATAGTCCTAGTCCTTTTCCTGCGTGGGAAATGGATGCTCTGAGTTTCTGTGCATCCCTACTCAACATGCTTCCCTTTCTAGAACACCTTCTTTGGCTTTTGGACACCCGGGGGACGTCATCTCCATTTCATGCCGCAGCCTAAGGTCAACATAACATATCTCTGCCACCCCAAGAAGTGTATTGTTCATGGCCAGATTGTATGGAAACCCAGGAATAGATTTAACAGTTTATTCGTTTCCAGAAAGAACTTTGAGCTTTTCATTCCAGGTACTGCTATTGAGCCAGCTTTAACCTATATTATGCCTTCCCAGACAATACCTAGCAATACCTGATGATACGCTAAGTATTATCAGCTCTTCATACATATACTGAGCTTGTATTTAAAGACTGGACATAATATTCCAATTTAGTTACTGGGAAATTAAATGACATGATACTAGGGCTTCCATCCAGTCATTGAAATCTAAATTAATTGTATGAATTTTAGATCTGCATCCATTTGCATGCTAGTAAAACCGGCGTTGATTTGAAGGGGGGAAAGCACATGAGCCGTGTGTTTGGATAATGCATGGATGAGTCTTCTCTCACCATGTGTGAGAGAAGACAGAAGGGCTCTTCTCAGGACAGTCCCTTCTAGCTACAGTTGAGATATATATTAGAGTTTCATTTTTTATCAGCTCCCTGATTAACTAGAAACACTTTTTAATCAATAAAAAGGATTCTAATTGACTAAGAGTGCAATGCTATCAATTGCACCCTTGATGATTGGAAGTCCCCGAACTTGGAGGCTTCTGATCATCCATTGCAGCGTGGGGGGAGTGGCAGAGACAATCTTCGCCTCCCTGTCCTCCTGCCCTGCATTTTTCACTAACGGACTTCTTTGCCTGTCTAGTGACAGTGCTTCAGAGAGTGAGGGAAGGAGGCTGGAAGAAGCTCAGGGTAGTTCATATCCTGGCCTCTCCGGTCTCCTCCCCTCCCCACCCACTGAAATGCCCCCTTTCTCCCCCTCTTTCAGACCTCAGAGGGCAGCCGGTGTGGTTCTTTCCATGCTGGCTGCAAGGGGGAGAGGGATCAGATCTTCGACTCCCCCTTCCGAGGTCGGAGCGCTGTTTCCGACCTCGGAGCAGGGAATCCCCAGTATCCTATGGCCCCTTAGACAATGTCTAGGGGCCATAGGATTGCTCCCTTCACTGGTAGATTAATCAACTAAACCCTGTTGGCCCATAGGATATGTTTACAGCATATATTGCAGTGTTTTCTTCTATCCTGCAGTTTCCAAGAATCAAAACAATGAATGTGAGGTTGCAGATTCTGATGCAATTCCTGGCTGAAAAGATGACTTCTAGTATGACTGCATGAATGAACAAGATGCTTAATATATCAATGTCTTTTTAGCAGTATCGTATAAAATAGCAATTTAAAATTTAATCTGGCCTGCTTCCTAGAGACTGTGTCTCTCTGGAGCAAGAAGATCTTTCAAGTAATTGACAGAGTATTACACTGGAAGAGCAACCTGCAGTTTTATTTCTATAATCTCATGGCCCTTTTAACTAAGGCCTGTGGATACCCACCCCATCCCCTTCTTGTTGATATGCTGAATTCTGCCCTTATTGAGTTGTTTTATTTATTCTTTGTACTTGTTCTACTTTATTTGATTATTGTTGTGCTTTATTTGATGGCTGTTTTCTGTGTACATGGGATGTGGTTGTTTATTTATTTATTTATTTATATAGCACTCCCCCCGCCTCCAACTAGCAGTTGCATTGGCAAAGGGAGCAAGAAAGCAGTGCCTGTTGACCTGTTCTGCAGGGCTCCCACTTTGGGCCCTGCAGCAACTTGCTCTCATTAAAAATGATAGTTATTGCTAAAAAGGCAAAAACTGGGCACCTGCAGGCGTTCAAAGCTGGATTGGAAAGGTATTGGTTTTCACAGCAAGAGAAAAAATTGAATTTAGTAAGTGGGATAAAATCCATCAACCTGAATTAATTTGGATTCCTATGTACATGGCACTTTAAAAAGAACAGATATGACAGGTTTCTACCGCAAGAGGCTTACAGTCTAAGGGTGCTTCCAGGCAGAGGGCTCCGAGTGTTACTGCTGAAAAGGCACTGTGCAGCAAGTCCATCTTTTTTTTTCCTTAATGGTTTTTTTTGTGGTAAGAAATAAGACAGTAGAAGTGGTGGGTTACAAGTGGAAGATAACATTGTCCAGACCCCTTGTGGAATTCCATGGATGAGGCAGGACAGTGGCGCCATTAAAGCACTCTACAATGGCTTGACTAGGAAGCACTCTAAAATTGATACTGGAAAACAGCAAAGGAAGGGGGAAATGGAGGCATGGGTAAGCAGGAGAATTATATTATCTGACTGTGTGCTTGATGTCTGGGGGGTTTGTAATTGATTAAATAATGTTAAAAGAGAGAGAAATGGATGGGCTGAGGTGCCCTTTAGATCAGGGCTCTCCAACCTTGGGTCCCCAGATGTTGCTGGCCTACAGCTCCCAGCATACCCTGCCAGCATGGCTAATGGCAAGGGATTCTGGGAGCTGTAGTCCAGCAATATCTGGGGACCCAAGGTTGGAGAGCCCTGCTTTAGATGTTACAGCAGTGGCATGGGCTCTACTTTTCTGTTGGTTTGGCACTGCTGTAATGTTTAAAGGCCCACAACCATATGGGTGTGGCCAATTATGCAGGTTATTACCATGCAACCATTGTTCAGCCGAGATCAGGAATAGTGATGATTGACTAGGTGGTAAAGACACTGGTGATTGGCTCTGCCCATGTGATGGTGGGCCTTTAAATGTTACAGCAGCCTTCTGGGATGAGCTCATAGAAGCAGTTCCCACACCGCTGCTGTGTAGCCCTTCCCCATGATGTGTGGGTTACTTTGCAGTGAGAGAGAAATGCATCCTGCATCTGGTTAACCCTATTCCAAATTAAGCCTTGAATCCAGACAGCTGACAACTAATTCCACATTTTAAAAAGCTGTCTAATGTGTAAATGCAGTTCAAAATGAAATAACATTCACAAACAGCAGATGCCCAGAGACTGCATGCTCCATTTAACCAGAGTGAAATAGTTTCATGTGCTTTGTTGTTGCATTTCACAGGGCCCAGACGGTAAGCCCGGCCTGCCAGGATTTCCTGTAAGCACTGTGTTCTAAATTTCTGAAATAGTAAACATGTAAATGATCCCATCAAAGTTTTAGTATTTGGTATGGTGCAAAATTTATACAATGCCTGATAAACTCTCAGATGCCATAAAAATAATTACAAAAAATAAAATGAGAGGATAATATGAAACTGAGTATCACTAGAGAGAATACTGCAGCAGAATTGTTAGGATTGTTAGTGATGGCTTTGGGAATAATCAATGTTGTGCTTTCCTTCTAATCACATACCTAATATTTTTTTTGTCTCCTCAAATGACTTCATTAAGTTTAAATCAGATGACATTTATTTTGCTTAAAGTAATCATAACTGTACTTTGTAAGAGGATTCCATGTAAAATGTAAGAGAGATGAAACTGGGATGGGAGCTATTTCCATCGTGCCCTACTTGTAACATTTCCAGAAGTATCTTGCTGACCTCCAAAGAATGAGTGCTGGATTAACTTAGCTTTAGAGGTCTATTCAGACCTTCTCCTCAACATGTTCAGCAAATGTGGAGGAGGGATGGTGATCATGTTGCTCTCCACATGCTCCAACATCGAAGTGGAATTGTGTTGCAAGCCAGGTTGATGGATATCAACATGCCTCCTATGTGCATTTTGTATTTACATTAATACCAAAGGTGTGGCCAACCAGGAGGCATGTTGATATCCATCAACCTGGCTTGCAACACAATTCCACTTCCTCTTCCATGCATTTGCTGTATGTATGGAGGAGTATGCTGATCTAATAAGACAGTATTTACATCCTTAGCCTGTATGGTCTTGATATAGGCCAGGGTGTTGAACATTTTTCAGCCCAAGAGCTGAATTCCATTTCTGAGAAGCAGTCGGGGGCCACATTCCAGTGGCAGGTGAGGCCAAAAGCAAAAGGGGTGGAGCCAAAAAATTCCAGCATATTTTAGCTTAAAGCATTTACTGCCAGTAACAAAGCCTTAGGAGAGGCATTTCAGCCTTTTAGAATGGGGAAAAAAACTGCACAAAAGCCGGGAAACCACCAAACTATCAGTGGTTGGGGAAAAGGGGCGTGGCAACCTGGGGAACCCCAGAAGGCTGTATTTGGCCTCCGGGACTGTGGTTCTGCATTCCTGATATGGGCCAATACATAAGTTGTGTGAGAGCCACAGTAATGTGGCTGTTCCCTCACCACATCACCAGCAAGGGTGTTCACGTTCCTACTCTGCTCTGGTAACGTTTGAAGGAATGGATCACATGCCCTGGGGGGCTAGCAATACAGGTGAGGGAAGTTCACCGTGTTGCTCCACTTTTCACGATCACTTCCCTCAAATATTACCAGAACAGAGTATTGAGACGTAGTTACCAGGAAAGCCTGCACTGGGAGAAAAAGTGGTAAAATAGTAGTTGAGAGGAATGCGGACAGGGGCAGAATTCAGCTCCCAACTGCCCATGTTGCACTTTAAATCACCCCCCTACACACACACACACACACACACACACCCCACCACCACCATCACCACCGCTATATAGACATTTGGCAGCAGGCCCAATTCTGCAAACAGGTCTCTGCTGTCATGTCTAGTTTGGTCCTAAAAGATAGATTCTAATTATGTTTAGCAATATGCAGATGCTGCCTAATCATAATACTTCTATTTGTAGAAAGTCTGCTGTCTTTCTTCTAGGGCCCAAGGGGACCAAAAGGAGATGCTGGTCTATCTGGTTTACCAGGACAGAAAGGAAAGCAGGTAACAAGGAAGCAGGTGATAGGCCAAAAACAAATCGTGTTTAGAAATGTGTGGAAATGGTGTGGGATGAGTTTCTCTTGTGTATTCAAAGGTGAGCTCAAAAATTCCTGGCAAAGGAAGACCCATAAGAAAATTGCCATTTTGTTTGCTGGGTGTGTCAGTTTTCCTTTAAATGTGCTGGGATGAAACCTTCTTCTGCAAAATGATCTTCAGTTAAGAAATGTCTTCTGAGAAGTAGGGGGAAAAGTGAGATCACACTGTATTGCACTTTCTGCACTTCCCTAGTTATAATTCAGGACTAAGTTCAATTGAGATACCCATGGAAGGTCTACTTTATTCCAGAATCTGAGGAGAATCACTTTTAAAAGGACAATGTGGATTGTTCCATGATTTGGCATAACTACTTCCTTCCTGCTGAACATAAATAATTGGCTGGGGCACACTTTTTCTTAGGTGGTTAGATCCAAGAGTGGACAAGTACCTCGTGGCAGAGGAGCATTCAGATTCTGTACACGTATCCTAGCTTGATCTGTCTGCAGTCTGTCCCCCCCTCCCCCCGCCTCCAACTAGCAGTTGCATTGGCAAAGGGAGCAAGAAAGCAGTGCCTGTTGACCTGTTCCGCAGGGCTCCCACTTTGGGCCCTGCAGCAACTTGCTCTCATTAAAAATGATAGTTATTGCTAAAAAGGCAAAAAGCTGGGCACCTGCAGGCGTTCAAAGCTGGATTGAAAAGGTATTGGTTTTCACAGCAAGAGAAAAAATTGAATTTAGTAAGTGGGATAAAATCCATCAACCTGAATTAATTTGGATTCCTTTTCTGGAACTGCTTGGAGTTTTAATTAGTAGACAGAAATCCCACTCTCTTACACTTGTCTCTTTCTTCTCTTATTCTTGATTTTGAAGGTTTATTTCATTAGGATACATAGAGTACTGTAACACAATATTTATTTTATAGAGAAATGTATTTTTTTCCTTTTGATTTTAAATTATATGTATATATAATAGGGTCCTGCTCTATGAGCAAAGCAGCCTTCCACAACGTGCTGCCCTCCATATGTGTTGGACTACAACTCCCACCATCCCCAGCCAGCAAGACCACTGGAGATGGTAGGAGTTGTATTCCAACACATCTTGAAGGCGGAACGTTGGGGAAAGTTGGAGTAATGCATTACCCTTCCTTGACTATTGAAAGCTCCATCCAGGCCACTTTTTAAGCATTTCTTTAAGAGCTTTTCTACATGAGGCATTAATGTGTGTCATCATTTCCTACTCATGGTTGTTTATGGGTTCTTTAAACGACGACATGACCCTCAAGTTTCACTTCTGTTTTTAAACAGTGCTTTCAGTGAGTTTTTTTAGAGCAGAGAAAATGCAGTATTGTTAAAGCAAAAGAAAATACTTTTTCCACTTGTGTAATTGTGCTATTCCACAGTACCACCTAGAGGTTATGTAGTGGAAAAGCAGGAAAGAAAACACTTTTCGTGCAGTGCTCAGATCTCAATTCTGTGATGAAAACAAAAGTTAGATACAGCGGATTCACACCCTCATGAAGAAAAGCCCTTACATTACCCATAAGCTTTCATCATCTTCTCTACAACAAGAAAAGTAAAAACCCAAAGCTCAGTTTCTTGGATTATGTGGCCATTGCCAGATTCTGTAGTTGACAACAGTGGCCACCACAGGCAGGACAACAATGCCCCAGTTCAAACGGAGATTGTACCTCAGAACAACACACATACCCCCATGATGTTAACAGAGGATCATGACACACCTTCTCAGTTCAAGCCTGGTCAAGCCACAGCAGAAATAGCCTTGAAAGCAGCACAAACCCCCAGCTGTGCACTACTTCTCTTATGTCAAGCACCCTCGGAATTGTGCCGCTTGTACAGTCAAGACAGCCTTGGCAGTTGAGGCCATACACAATGCAACTCACCAGGAATGGGACTGGTGCATTTCTTGTGCACCAAATTGCTACTGTTCGTAGAAGAACCATTTGTCACTTTGCCCATTCCTCAGGCTTCTGCCAAAACAGGAGTGCAAAATGCACACAGCCTTAACGGTGCATACCAATAACACATACCCTTGTTGATGCTGTGGAGCAGCCTCAAGCCATTGTTGTTGTGTGTCTTCCCTCCCACTCCAAGGGAAGATGTTTTTAGATTTCTCTTTGCCAGCCCTAATACAGTGTGAGGTATTTTGTCCCCTTATCTCAAATGGTCACAAACCCTTCACTGAGTTGTAGAAATCTAGTTCAGAAGTGAATCTCAAACTCCATTTAAGGAACAACAACAAAAAAACCCAAATGGTAAGAAACAGACTGAGACAAAGGTCAAGGTGGTTTAGAGATAGACATGAAATGAAAATCAAACTTGTGCAGATAAAAGAGCAGCCTGCACTCTGCTGTGTGTTGGGTGGGTTTGCACATCACGCTAAGCCACCCTGGCAATAAGCCACAATGGGTTGGTTGTTTCGTGAACAACTCAATGTGTGCCCCACAGATGACTGGGCTCACTGTGGGTTGCTTTCCCCTTCAGTCCTCCAGCCGGTATTCTAGGGGACTTGTCTCCTCTCCCCGCCATGATCACGAGGCATTTTTTTGGCTCACTGCAGCTTTCCCCCCCTTTTACCCATCCCCCCCCCCCGGTAATCACAAACAGCGATCTCCAAATTGACAGCCAGTGACAGCCCCTCCAAAGTGCCCAAAGGACACATTGGAGGGGCTGCCACTAGTTGGCCACCCCTTTTTAAAAAACAATTTTTGCACTCCAAATCTGTGAACATTTTTTGTATTATTTTTTAAAAAAAATTCTAGTCAGACTTGTGCAAATGTGGAGGTGTGCACTTCTGTGTGTCCAAAAATGAGCAGCCTCGCCTGGGCAACGTCCTGGGGGGTGCCTGATGTCAAGGTGCAGCAGGTACCAACCCTGGACATTGACCCAGAGAGGCTTCAAATAGTTGTTGTTGTTGTTGTTGTTTTTCTTTTACTTTGCTTTGACATGACAGCTGTCAAAAGGCAAGCTGTCAAGTTAAAGGGCTTGAAAAAAACAAGCCACCCTGTGGGAAGTGGTCTGAGTTCGGACGACATGACAACTCACTGTGACTAGTTACCCGCAACTGGTTGTCATGTCATGCGAACCAGGTCATTGTGGGTAGGCAGCCTAAGGCAGCAAGAAAATGTGGATTTTTAAAAAATCCTTCCTTGTACTCATAAAGAAGACCTTCCAAATATGCTGTTCTTGGACTGTTGATTCTACTTTCTACTTTCTCTTCTCCACTGAACAGCAAGTTTAAGCACTTAAGAAATATTGATTTCCATGATACTTTCACAGGGCGATCCCATGCACATTTACTCAGAAGTAAGCCCCACTGAAGTCAATGGGAGTTACTCCCTAGTTAGTGTCTTTAGGATTGTAGCCTTAACATGCAAAGCAGCTTACAACATTTATCAATTCCTTCTCACAATAATCCACTAGGTCAGGGTACCAGAAGTTGTTTTTGCACACACAGTTATTATTCAGTCAGGCCCCATACAATTGGAAAATGCCAAAGTATAACATTAAAAAGTTCAAAAAGAAAAATGGTCCTTAAGGAGAAATCATTATGTTGTTGCTGCTGTTGTTGTTGTTGTTATATATTGTAATTCTGTACGGCCTTTCTGAAGCCAATCAAGGCAGTTTACAAAAAGTTCAGCAAATACAAACCATCACTTTTTTTTTTAAAGCCAAGTTTAAAAGTTGATGTATCTAAACAGTTCTTGCCAAAATGGTTTCTATGATTCTACAGTCCCATGCCTCAGTGTATGAAGAAATGATGCCTTAGGTAAACTGCAATGCCAACATAGAACTTGCAATTCCTCTAATCATTGAGGATATCAGTAAGATGAATCTCCAGAGCAGAACACTGTGCCCTGTGCAATATTGCAGACCATCCCAGAAGCAATAGAAACAAAAGCTGTAATGTATCTTGTCTCAGTGAAGGGGATTACAATAGATGCCGTAGAGTAGAAGAAGGGCATTCTCAGTGCATCTCTCAGCCACAGGGAGGGTCCAGCTTTGCAGCCAAAATGACACCACTCTGTGTTAAATCCCAGGGATGTTGAAGAGTCCTTGGTCTCGAGTCACGAGTCGAGTCACGAGTCTTTGGACTCGAGTCCTAGTCCTTGGTCCAAAATGGTGACTCACGAGTCACGAGTCACAAGTCACTCCCAAAGCAGACTCCACGAGTCCCTATTAAAATCAATGGGGGTTTTTCCCAACAAAATAAGGCTATTTCAGATGTGTGGTTTAAATAACTTCTAGGCACAAGTGTGCCTTTTTATTTCAAAACTCTGCAACTGATTTTGGCAAGAACAGACCAGGCAGAAAAACCCAAAATAACCAGGCAGGCAGAGGAGGCAGGGAAACCCAAAGCAGGCAGGCAGAGAGAGGCCTTTGTCTTGGACAATTCAACTGTTGAACTGGTCAAGAAGAGACCAGGCAGGCAGAGGAGGATGGGAACCCCAGACAGGCAGGCAGAGTCAGCCAAACCCAAAATGTCTGAAAGGTTGCATTTTAGAAAAATGATTTTAAAAAATAAACTTGCTGTACTTCCTAAAACTTATCCATGTTGCATTTGAGGAACATGATTTTTCTAAATGTTTGGCCCCCATTCTGGAACCGTGAGATCTCATCACAATTCCACCCTCACTGAACACCCGCTCCACTGGTGATGAACTTGCTGGAACCAAAAACACACTCAGAGCAACCACACAGAGTAATCTCAGGTCCTTCTTCTGCCTCTCCCAAGTACGCAACATATCAATCAAAATAAATCTTGACACACTGTTGGGGCTGCACTCCTGGTAGCCGTCCATAGTGGCCGAGCAGCGGCACACCTCGCTTCCATGTGCTCTTCGCCGGCAATCACGCTCCTCTCCACTCCTTCTGGCACAGCCCAGGGATGTTGAAGAGTCCTTGGTCTCGAGTCCCGAGTCGAGTCTCGAGTCCCATTAAAAATATTGGGACTCGAGTCCGAGTCGAGTCAGAGGGGGGACTCAGTCCGACTCACGAGTCGAGTCCGAGTCCCCATCTCTGTTAAATCCAACATCACACTAGTGGAAGTCCACTAGTGCAACGGAACATTCTCCCTCTCTCCTCTCCCCATAGCCTTCTGCGGCACCTGAAAATCTCCTCTTGAGGGTTTCTGAGTCCTCCAGAGTGGATTTTGAGGGTGCATGGATGGCTGTAGTTTGTGGGAGGAAAGGAATTGCGGAATGACACCATTGGATCCAACCCCTCTATCTTTAAAAATGCCTCTGTTCAGGCAACTATCTGTTCATTTGTACCTTTAATATTTTTAATAAAATGGAAACTTTTTTTTAGAAGTGTAAAACTTCTAAAAGTGGGGAGATTCTAAAAGGGGTTGTGAGGGGTGGCTACTTGATGACATTGGAAGGGAGCAATTAATACTGTGCACAGCCAGCTTCTACCACAAATTCTCAAAACTGTCCCCACCAGCCCAGCTTGACTCTGGAGAGGAATAGTTACATATGAATTGAATGCAATGAGGGCACTTCCAGATTGGCACCCCACCCCACCCCCTATACATAGTACGGCGGTCTTTTCCCTATGATGGCTGTGCAGGAATTAGATTTTTAGGATGAAGGCTCCCTTGCAGGCATATTCCCGTTTGGAGGAAAGCAGGAGGAGGTTCAGAGGAAAGGGAAGTCTTATCCCTCCATAGCCATCAATTTCTCATCTTCTCATTCAGAAGGTGCTATTTCAGTTCAGATTCATGCTAGCTCTCGGATTGAATGAATAAAGCAGCTGACTCATTGGCCAGAGAGTATGTGCTGTTTCTTGTATGCAAACAAACAAATAATTATGTGGCTTTTGTAGGGTGAAAAGGGTGAGCCAGGAACTATCTGGGCGTCAACTGACTCATTAACGGAATTGATAAAACCAGGAGAGAAGGTAGCTTTATTGGATTATTCTTTGCATTCCTTTGCTAGCTCTGTCACATAAATCACTTAATATCACCCTTTTCCTCACAGGGTGAACCTGGAGTAATGGGACCACCTGGGCCAATGGTGAGCTTCTTATTTATTTATTTTCAGTTCATGCTCTTTGTTTATAGAGACATTGTATAAATATAAACACTATTCACTATGGGAGAGAGAAAGATTTCAACAATTATTAGAAAAGTGATGGATGGAAGGAAATAGCTGGAATGAGTAATGCTGATGGGAAACAAAGCTTGTCTTAAAATCTAGACCCATTAACAATTGCTACATGTGTGACAATTCAAATTTCCCCCCAAAACTGGTTTGTAACATAAACCACAGCAACTCTGCCGATTCTCCCTCACAGCCTCCAGTGTCTGGATCTTCTTCACTTGTGTCATGTCATTGTTAAACCCACCTTTCCCATGAAGCCTTTGACAACCCCTTAGAGTTCCTCCCAACTGAAGTGAAAACCCGATTTACCCTTGCCCCCTCCTTCTTTCCCTCCCCACCCTTTCTTATCTCCACAAAATTTAGACTGTAACTATCTTTTTGCTTATATTACTCTGTAAAGTGTTATACAAATTCATTATATGCTCTCTTAAATTATTTATATCTTGTTTTTCAAAGCAAATTTCAAAGCAACTTACAAGAAGTATCCATTAAAGCAGCCTTCCCCAACCTGGTCCCCTCCAGATGTCTTAGACTATAATTCCCAGCATGCTCCAGCAGGTTGGGGAAGGCTGCTTTAAAGACACACTGAATGGGCGAACTCTCACATCATGCTAACCCACCCTGGAAATAAGCCACAGTGGATTGGTTGTTGCCCAAACAACCCACATTGCACCCGACAGACAATTGGGCTCACCATGGGTTGTCTCCCCACTACCCCCTCGGCCTCCCATGGGTATCCCAGGGACCCAGTGTCAGGACCAACCTGTCTCCTCTCCCTCTCCATGATTGTGAGCCCTTTTTTGCTCGCCACAGCTTTTTTTCCCCCTTTCCCCTTTTTTCCCCTAGAGATCATGAACAGCGATCTCCAAATTGACAGCCAGCGACAGCCCCTCCAAAGTGCCCAAGGGACTTTGGGTGTCACTGGTTGGCCATCCCTTTTTTAAAAAACAATTTTTTGCACACCAAATGTGCACAAATACTTTCATAATTTGTTTTTAAAAAATTCTAGTCAGACTTGTGTAAGTGCACACTTGCTCACTTCTGTGGGTCCGAAATGGGCAGCCTTGCTTGGGAAACGTTCTGGGGGTGCCTGCTGTCAAAGGGCAGCAGACACCCACCATGAACATTAACCCAGAGAGGCTGCAAAGAAGTTTATTTTTTACTTTGCTTTCCCCTGACAGCTGTCAAAAGGCAAGTTGTGAAGGGAAAGCAAAGCCACGAGTACTCTTTGCTTGCAAAAGAGGGTAGCCACTAGATCACCCCCTTTGCAGTGTGATCTTCTACTGTTGTTGTTTTTTTTACTGGTCCTGAGCCTTATCAGTGTCCTGCATCTTTTCCAGCCTTTCCCGAAACTCTAGGTGTTTGGGAAAGTGGGAAAGTGCGAGCCACCCCCTTTTACGGGAACTGGAGCTTTAACAACTGTCAAAGCTCAGGCTTCCTTTTAAAATTGGGTTTTTTGACAATCATGTTTTTTTGATGGGGACATATGCATATACATATGTATATGTTCCTGTCAAAAACCCTGGATAGCCCTGTCAAAAAACCAATTTCAAAAGGAAGCCTGAGTTTTGACAGCTAGCTAGTTTTGACAACCTATTGTGGGTACAACAACCCTTAGAACAAGCCATGGGTTGTCAGGGTGGCTTTTTGCCCACAAAGAAGCCACCCTGTGGGAAATGGTCCAGGTTTGCATGACATGACAACCCACCAAGGCTTGTCAACCACTATGGGTTGTCTTGTCATGCAAACCCAGTCAATGTGTTGAGTATCAAACACAGCAGTTTTTAAATGAGTGAAAAATAATTAAACCAGCACAGTGGTAATAATAATTGGAAGACCTACTGAGATTGTAGGGGAGGTGGAGAGTATAATCTTCCCCAGATTTCTTCTTGCGCGTGTATAGGCGAGATAAAGAAGAGGCAGACACAGGGTATATGGTTTCAAATCAGGGCCACATTTATTGAATTGAAGATCTGTGAAGGGTGAAGTGCGGTTCTAACCTAGGCCAGCCATTGGCTGGGTAAAAGACCGATATTTGGCCACCGGCCAGTTGCCCTCCATGTGGAGCTGGAAGGCCCTACCATCGTCGCCTTACTTTGGTGTCTCCAGGCTCCCAAAGTAGGTGAGAAAGGTAAAACCCCAAAGCTGTCCCAAACTCCCTCCTGCCAAGCCTCATGGCATTACGGAGGGCAGCCTTGGGTAAACGTCAGTCACCTTGAAAGGTGCCACTGGATGATCACCATAACCCTAATCGCTCCTGCCTAAACCTGCACTTCCCGCAAATGCGACCAATTTAGCTAAGATCCCCCTGGCGGGATCGAAATCGAATTCAAAAAGTTCCCTACCCTGCTTCACAGTGTAGAGTAGGCAAAACACACCCAATGCCCCGGCCTATTGAGACAATGAGCCAAAATTCCTACTCGTCCCCCAGGAAACGGGCGGCCAGAGGAGCCTACACTGCTCAGAGGGCGGGAGTGGAGGGAGCTGGAAAAACAGGAGCAAAGAGACCGAAGGCGGGAACCCAGGAGCTTAAGTAAGCTCTTACCTGTGTCCCCGCCCTTTTGAGCCATTGGCTCGTTTCTAGTGACCCACCTGCCCAGCTGCCTGCCTCCTCTCTCCTCCCCCACGCGCAAGCCTTCTCCCTGACCCCATTTGAGGGGCCATTGGAAGTTCTCTCTCTGTATTGCAGTAGGCAAATTTAATGAAAACTCAGCTTAAAATCTGCACTTCTGTGCACAAAACTCCATGTAACTCAATGGGACTTACTCTCAAGTAAGAGTTGCATCTTGTGGCTGCAATCCTATGCACACCCATTGAACTCAACTTAATCACCTGCTATGTTGTGTCTGGCTTCTAAGTAAATATGAGTAAAATGAGTAAATGTGCATAGGAAACCTATAAGTGAATGAAGTCTGTCCTTCACTTACCTTCATAAAAAGGACAGGAGATTTCTCCTGCTTTAATACCTTCTCCTTTTATATACAACCTTCCACAGGGTACCTGCTAGGCTACTTCAGGGTATGCCACTTGAAAAACTCTGAAGGTCAGGGTAGCACTGGTACATTACCGGTGGGGAAGCTCTTTATGGCTCACTTCATCTTCATCAGTGACAAAAGTGACTATATTTTTCTAGAACTCCCATAATGTTATGAGTGACATATTTTCCCCACCTAGCCCAGCATTGTCTGCAGCTCCCCAAGGTTATCAAGAACTCCTTCAATGTTCTACTTGTATTCTATGCTCAGTGACAAGTTCTGGTGCTCCATCATGTTTCTAGGTACCCCATATCTATCTACTCCTGCTGACTTCATTATTGATCACCATACATTTATCAGTGATGCTGCTGCTATAGAAGAGACTCAGACAACACTTACAGTTGGCTAACTTTTTAAAACTTCTTTTTAAAAAGTTAAAATACATCATCACCTCTTATTCCTTTGTTAAAATGCCTGGGGATCTTCTCTCCACCTACCGTACTTCCCTGTTGTCATTATAACTTTTCTGTTCCTTTGCTATTGCATTCTGCTTACTTATCTCTGTATTTCTACACTGGAGACAATATTTTCAGCCTAGTTTCTTTTACTTGCCTTTCTTAAGTTTTAACCATTCTTTGTTAGGGATTGGGAGAAATTTGTTCTGTTTGCATTTTAATGCAAACTTACCTAATTTTGCATATTTGAACCAAAACTCAGTTATCCTTTGAAATTTGCACTACTCTCAATTTTGCAGTGGAGTTCTTCAATCAAAAAACACATATAAAAATGTGTGTACACAAAAATGTTTGTTAGTAAAAATGATGTTTAAAAGTAGAAAATGGTCTCTAGTGCGGCCCCCACATCGTCATAGTTTGGTGATGCAGTGGCAGCAAAAGAATTTGGTGGCAAACCACAATGGAGGCTTAAAAGTGACAAATTTAACTTGAAAACGAGCTAAATTTGTCCTTTTTCAGTAGCATGGCAACAGCAGGAATGTGACCCATGGGGGCTCAGGGGTGTGGAAATTGGCCCCCAGATCCCCTGAAGTTTCCCATCCCTGCTCCAGTAACTTACCATACTCAGGTGCTGTAGTTCTGGCCAGCCAGCCCTTGCACAAAGGTGGTGATGGGGACCACCTTTTAGGGAGGGCAAGGGGATAGACACCCCTTTCCGCTTTCAGAGCGCACGCACACAGACAGACAGACAGACAAACAGACAGATAGATTCCCCCTCAGGAAATACCTGTATCTCTGGTTATGCTGCAGCATAAAAAGTAACCCTAAAACAAATGCACTTAAAATACACTACAGTTTTACTTGAGCCTCGCTGTGACTCTTGCTCTCCCACTCATATATATTTGTGTGTGTATACACATACTCACACACACACATATATTTTATGCCTACTGTAACCTGAAATGGCTGCCCTGCCTTGCATGCGCCACTGAAAGAGGTGGGTTTGGCTTGGTTTGTGAACATATTCCTGTCCCACTCACGTGCAGCCCTGTGGTGATCAACTGTATCCTCGCTATGGAATAAATAAGGCAAATATACAAAGCACACTTTCGAAAGATCACTCCACATGGCTGGAAATCTTTTCAGCATCTTACAAAACGTTATGGATGGAAAGACCTTGAATGAGGCAGCATGCTCTTTGGGAGAGTAACATGTTTACAGCTTCAAAGCCCCTCTTCCCAGCGCCAATTTGAGATACCAGTATATTTCATAAGAGGAAAATACAGTGCTCTGTGCTTTCTAGCTTGTGCATGCATCATTAATGGAAAATACCTGAAAAACAATTATCACTTTTGAATTGAGTGATAGAGGTGGTATATTTTTTATCACATTTGTATCCCACCTTTTCAAGAACACCATGCATGTTTTTTTTCTTCCCGTTATCCTCACAGGAGCCATGTGAGGGAGGCTCAGTTGGAGCTTACAGGAGGTAAGTGTGGTGGTGTTGTAGATGGACTTAGACATGAGAGACCTTGGCTGAAATCCATGTTCAGACATCAAGCTCGCTGGGTCACCCTGAGGTAGTCGTGTATTCTCAGCCTAACTTCCTTCACAGGGTTTTTGTAAGGATAAAAAACCCAAAAACCATGTACACCACCCTGAGCCCTTGGAAGAAAGGGCAAAGTACATGTGGGGGTGAAGTTGGGGCAAGGTCACCCAATGAGTTTCTGAGCATGGATTTGAATCTAAATCTCCCAAGTCCCACATCTAGCCACTACACCACACTTGTGCTCCTTACAATGAAATGTCATGTGAATTCATAAAGACAACCATTACATTCAGCTTCAGTTTCTACCCCTACAAAATCCCTGACATTGAAAGAAAATCATTCAAATCTCACATAAGGCAGTCACGGCGTGAGAGCCTTTCAACAACACAGCACAGCTATACTCAGTAAGCGCTTATTATAGGATCTGAGCCATGGCTTGCCCTCTGAATTCTTTTGGCCTCTTACAGCCCAGTCTTAACTATGTTTGCTCAGAAATCGGACCCACAACTTTCCTAGGAACTTACTCCCTTGTAAGCATGCTTTAAAACGCAGCCCTAGGGAAAGTACCGTAGTTAAAATGGATTGCTCTGCAATTAGTGAACAGTTTCTATACATAAGTATAATTCCTTTTTTCCTCGTAATGCATCAGCAACTATTTTAACTCGGGGTGAAGATGTATAACATATTTAAGTCTGGTGAAGATGATTTGATAGCACCTCTCCACTGTTCTGTAATGACTGAGCTTGGGGGGACGGGGGGACGGGACCTGTTCTGATGGTTTCCAGAGTCTTCTGGATACAATGGAAAAAAGCTGGTTGTGGAGAGAACCTACTGGTCAGCACCCAACCCACATCCCACCCCCACCCTGCAACACTTTTGCAGTTGTTTTTAAATGTTTTTGTAAGGTGAATGATTAATGTATATACTAATACACATACGTGTTCTGCTTTAAAAAATAAATAAAAAGGTGAATAGCTCATCTAAATTGTGAGTTGAGCGCCAGGATCCAGGACTGATCTAGCATTTGACTTTCTGGTGTGGCTGTCTGTAGTGCAAGTTGTGAAGCTGTGCTTCCACTATGGATAAAGAACCTGCTGTCGCTGCTCTTAAAATCCGACATCTGTTTTCATTCTGAATAAACCTACACCGGACTCATGAGGTGCCATTTGTCTATTTCTTTTCTGCACCATTCACACTCAACTTTTTTTCTTAATTTCAGCTTAACCCCTTTTCTTCTGCTCTGTCATCCTTATATGGTCAGGAATGTTGGGACATACCTCTTCCACTGTTCTGATGGGGTTTATTGGCTTCAAGGTCCTGGAATTCATGATAAAGTGTATCCCTATGGGACAACAGTGTGAGAGTAATGTGGGCAAACTAACTGATACTGTACTAGGTGTTCGCCTTTGCTAATTAAGAATATTTTAAGACTCAAATCTTAAGCATGCATACTTCTGCATTAGTATATTTAGGAAAGATTGAGCAGTACATGTTGCAGATTGGGGTGAAATAATTTTGGGTTTGCATGGTCTAATTTTTGTTTTTACTTGAATCCTCGTGGTGCACCAATGTGTGTTTATAAATTTACAAAGCCAGAGTACACTACATATGCAGGATCTCTGAGAGCCTTTGAGACATAACTAACCTGCACTAAGTGATCCTGGGCAAGCACTCTCGCATAAAAACGTCAGATGTGCCCAGCTAAATCTCACCAAAATCCACCCAGGCCAGCATTCCCCCCAAGATCCCAGGAGCCAGCAGCTGCTTCGGTGGTCCATGGTGAATTCTAGTGGTCCATTTATACTATTTATACTGAATAGTATCACATAGAGATCAGGTAACAATGGGCCGGTTCGCACGACCCAGGCTGCGGGTGGGGGAGGCATCACGGGGCGATCCGCAGGGTCCGGTGGGGCGCTGCAGACGCCCTGCGCGCGTGGGCGGACCCCGGTGGAGCCGGCAGTCCCTGCACTGCAGTGCAGGCCTCCCAGCGCTAGGGGGCAGGGGCCCGGGATGCCCAGAGGGGGCATTTGCCCCTACAGGCTGGAGCAGCGGCAGCTCTGGGCTGCCACCTCTGTGCAGCCCCCGCGGGATGGACAGCTGCTGTTCACACGGCAGGGTGGCCACGCACAGTAGGGGCTTTCCCCTCTACCGCCCATGGTCACTTTGCGTGCGTCCCGCGCGTGGCTGTCCCGTGGGGGCCCCCCGGTCGGCGTTCACACAACATGGGAACCACGGGGGACTTCTGCTTCCCCGCGGTTCCCATGTCGTGCGAACACACCCAATGAGTCAGTACAAGGAACTTGAGAGACAATTCAAAAGGAAACACTTAGGTCTGACAAAAGGTCAGACATGGCCCATCTCACAGCCATCAAGGCTTTTACATAAGGTAATCAGTACAGTCTTTTGCAAGGGGGATATGGCTCACAGTAATTTTAGCATAACAGAGCAGAGGCTAGGCACATGAGAGATTTGCCCATCAGGGTTGTTCATGGAAGGTCAACTCAATTCATTAATTAATAGGTGCCCCTGATGAATCGGGCACCATTTTTGAAGAGACGTTCAGCCATCCCACCCTTTGTCCCACCCTTTGAGTGACAAGGCAGAGAGAAGAAGTCTGTTAGACGTCATCTTCAACTTGTAACCCTTACATGTTTTTCCATCACTTTGTCCATCTTTTCTCTTGCCACAGAAAATCCATTAAGAAAAGACAGAATAGCGGCACAATGCCTTCTCATTGGTATTGCTAGGAGCCCTCTGTCTGGAAGCATCCTAACGATCTCTTTTTAAACAACGTGTGCACATGCTTAGATGTCAATGCTACTGTGGTAGAGTCACTTGCAGCAAAATACGGCTTTATTGCCAGTAAAAAAAAAATAATAAAAGTGCAAAAGCAGCCACAATCACACTGCACCTATTCTAGTTTTCCTTTCCCTCTGCTTATCACAGGCCTTTTTGTCTTTAGGGACCAAGTGGACGCCCAGGACTTAAAGGAGAACTTGGTTTTCCTGGCCGGCCCGTATGTACATCTTTTCTGTGGGGATTTAATTCTTTTTATCATTATTTTTAGATAGGCACTAACGCATTTGTTTGTCATGTGTGTTTTCCCTTTAGGGACGCCCTGGCCTGAATGGACTGAAAGGCATAAAAGGTGAACGGGGTATAACATTATATGTAAGTTCTATAGAAATGAAGAGTTCCTACTAATAGTATAAGAAGATGCAACTATAGTCTGGACAGAGAAAAGGAAGTACTGCTTCACACAATGCATAATTAACACAGGATTGACTGCCATAGGATGTGGTGACAACCACTGGTTTAGGTGGCTTTAAAAGGTTTATAGATAAAGTCAAGGTTTATCAGTGGTGTTAGCTATGATATTCAAATGGAATCTCCATGCGCAGAGTGTACCTCTGAAATCCAGTTGCTCGGGGGAGCATACAACAGGAGAGGGTTGTTGCCATCATAACCCTCCTTGTGGGCTTCCTCTGGCTAGCCTCTGTTGGGAACAGGATGCTGGATAAAATGGGCTGTACGTAGGGATGTATGAGAAATTAATTTCAGTTTGTTTTTGAACATAATTTACCCAGTTCGCACCTCCTGGAACCAAATGCAGACCGGAATACAATCTGTGCTTGAAGTTCATACATCTGCCATCTGAGCGGGCGATGTGATTCATGGAACAAAACAAAAATGCATTTAAAAAATGGATACATTTGAAAAATGCACATGAAAAAATGTGTATGTTTAAAAAATCTGCATGAAGATTCTTTAATCAATGGGAGAAAAGCAGTACAGTTAAGAAATGCACACAATTAATGTGTATATTTGGAAAAATATTCATGAAAATTCGCACAATTTTTTGTGCAAAAAGAAAAAAAAGCAAAGCTCGCAATCTGATATGGACACAAGTTGGAACGAGCTTTGAGGTGGAATTCGGAGTACCTTTGCAAGCTCAAGTTTTGCTGATTTGCACATTTCTACTCTTGTCCTAATACAGCATGATTCTTCTTACATTCTTATGTCTTAATCCCATGCTGAGATCTATAGATATGCCTGTTTTTGTACCAAGAGAAGAATAAACATGGGTCAAAATGACCCCGTTGCAAATTGATTTCCAGGTACATGTGAACTGTTCTCATACAGCTTCCTTCAAGAGTGCTAAGGTTGCTTCACACATGCATGCTTGTCAGTTTATGTTTGCCACATCAAGATGAGTTGCTTCATGTATGAATGAGCCATCACACCTCAGATAGAACTTTCCTATCCACCCTGTGTTGCCTCAAATGCAATACTTTCCAATAGAGTCGTCATACATTCAGTTGTCCAGTGTTGAGTAATGAAGTGATGAGAAATCAAAATACAGTACAGTCATGCCTTGGATTGAGAGCATAATTCGTTCCGGAAACGTGCTTGTAATCCAAAACACTCTTATATCAAAACGAAATCCCCCCAAAAAAAATTTGTACAGAGATTTTTAATTTGAGCCGTACTATAGTACTTGTATTGCAAGACGTCGCTTGTATATCAAGTTAAAAAAATTTAAATAAATATTTAAAAATTTGCTTGTCTTGCAAAACGCTCTCAAACCAAGTTACTTGCAATCCAAGGTATTACTGTAATACCCTGGATTGCGAGCATAATTCGTTCCAGAACTGTGCTTGTAATCCAAAACACTCATATATCAAAGCAAATTTCCCCATAAGAAATAAAGGAAACTCAGATGATTTGTTCCACAACCATTTAATCATATAAAAATGATTACAGTAATACAAAATACAGTATAAAGTAAAAATAAAACAAATTAACCTGCACTTTAGCTTTGAAAAGAATGGTGGCTGGTGTGAGGGAGACGAGAGAGAGGAGAGGAGGGTTATTGTGTAAGACGTTGGGTTGTAGAAAAATTATTCTCCCTCCCCCTCTAAGGAAAGCATCAGATCGCACTGACCTCGTCCCATTGCTCGCAGTGGGCTTTGCTCCCGAGTAAACGTGCATCAGATCGGGCGGCACAACGCCCCTCCGTCTGTGTGAGCGGCTGCCCTTTTTTTGCCAGCTACGTGCTGTTTGTTTGTTTGTTTCTCTCTCTGAAATGGCCACCTGGAGCCAGAGAGACAGAGGGAGAGACTGCCGGCCACATGCTGTTTGTGCCGGCTCCGGGGCGGGGTTTGTGCTCCGCAGGCAGGCAAGGGAGAGGAGCCCCATCATCGTGCAGGGAGGGAGAAGGATCCAGCCGGCAGCGACGCAAAGGACAGAGCCCTCCCTCCATCTCCTTCTTCCTTCCCTCCCTCTCCTTCCATCCCATCATCCACCTCCCCAGCTGATCCGGAGCGGCTGCCCCCCTACAGACTTTGGGCTGGAGCGCGAGCGCGCTCAAAACAGAAAAAGAAAAAAGTGAGTCTTTCTCTCCCCCCCTTTCCTCGGGGAGCATAAAAGAAGATCCCAGCTGCGGTTGGAAGTGTCAGTTTTTTTAGTGGTGGGGGCGAGCCTGGAGTCGGCTGGAGGCTCGCTCCGGGCTCAGCCCCCCGTGAGCGGTGGCGGCCTGATCTCGCTCTTCAGAGCGGCGTGGAGCGTTCTCCGTGCCGCTCGTGCCGCCGCCGGAGAAAACCCCGCGGCCGCCGGCGGACCCCCCCGCTGCTGCTGCCAGGACCCCCTGCCGCCTACCTGGTCCTGCGCGTCGCCGCTGCCGCCGGAGCCACTGCTCCGGCACGCTGGACCCCCGCCCACGCTCTGTTTTGGCGGGAGGAACAGGGCAACAGGGCTTAAACAGAGCGTGGGGGTCCAGCGCAACGGAGCAGGGTCCCGTCGCTTCACTTCCTCCGCGCCGGAAGTGACGCGACGGGACCCATCATACTGGCGAGGAAGGCTCTCCGCAGAGCGGAGAGCCCAGGTAATCCCGTGCGGGTGGCCAAGCTGCCTGTCGGACACGAGCAGGCCCAGTTCGGGCCTTGCTCCTGTCTGAAGGGCTGCTCGGCTACATCCTAGTTTGCGTAGCTAAGCCGAGGCAGTGGAACTCCACGATGGGAGGTGTGTGTGTGTGTGTATTTTGATTGTGCTGGAGTTGCAGCAGAAAGCGCCCCCGCCCCGCCTGCAGGTTTGTGGACATTCCTACGTCGTGTTGCAAGACCTCGCTCGTTTATCAAGTTACTTTTTATTTAAAAAATTTGCTCGTCTTGCAAAACACTTGCATACCAGGTTACTCGCAATCCAAGGTATTACTGTAAAGTGATGATAATAAAGTGATGAGAAGCCATACAACAGGGCTGGGGAATGTGTGGCCCTTTAGATGTCGATGAACTACAATGACCATTGGCCATGCTGGCTGGGGCTAATGGGAGTTGTAGTCCTGTCCAACAACATCTGGTGGGCCACAGGTTCCAATTCCCTGTCATACAATTTGGAATCCACTGAGGCAAATGCAGCCCATCACTCATACTATATATGGTGGCTCAGACGGGACTGAATAAACATCATGATTTGCTTCCTTCTTGAAACGATACAGACAAGTGGGTTGTCAAACACTTGGCACAGCTTTATAAATGTACGGTATTTCATTTCAAAGTACACATTTCTTATCGTATTTTATCCTAAAATATGAATTTTGAAATGCATTCTGTAATGTTTTTTGAGCTGAGAACTAGAGAAGTGAAACTCCAAAGGGTAAGGATGTGCCGACATTGGGAAGTCCAGCTTCTCTGAGCTCGACGGACTTCCTGCCTGCTTCTGACCCAATGATGAGAAGCAGTCCGAGTCAGGGGTTCTCCATGGACTTCCGTCTCTAGGACGGGCTGCAGTTTGTGCATCTTTTTTTAAACGCTAAGGAAATTTGTACAAATTACATAAGGTTACACAATAACAAATTGCATAAAGTTGCATAATTTGCGTAACTTTCCACAATTTGCATAAATTGGGGTATTTTGCATGTTTTGTGTAAATAAGCACCCGAAAAGCATGT
Organism: Shinisaurus crocodilurus; assembly: GCA_021292165.1. Taxonomy (NCBI): domain Eukaryota; kingdom Metazoa; phylum Chordata; class Lepidosauria; order Squamata; family Shinisauridae; genus Shinisaurus; species Shinisaurus crocodilurus. Next base: position 88,825,434 of record CM037880.1, on the reverse strand, counting down.
GGATCTAGTGTAATTTGCAGGAAACCAGCTGATTTTATGCAAATCATGCTAGAGCCACATGCTTTTCAGGTACTTATTTGTGTAAAACATACAAAATACCTCGATTTAGGGAAATTGTGGAAAGTTACGCAAATTGGTGGAAAGTTATGCAAATTGTGTAAATTTCTTCTTCAGCATTTTTTTAAAATGCGCAAACCGCAGCCTATCTTAGAGACAGAAGTTGTGAGCTGGCTTGACTTGCTTCATAGCGAGTCAGCGCCAGACGCCAGTGCACGGCTGGCAAACAGGAATCCGGGCGGCGGGGGGGAAACGAATCATGAAAATCTGTCAGATTTTCAACCCCCCATCGGATTCCTCACACTTCCCTAGTAATCATGTTCCAATCTGCACATTAGTCCAGATCAGGTCAATTTGCACCAGAATTTGGAAAGACTGAATTCCTCAAGCACCTCTACCTGTAAGAGTCTGTTCAGTTGCTACAATCCCAAAAGCGAGTTCTTGAAATGGGGAGGGGGAGAAAATAGACTGAAAACAAAATTCTCACATGTTTCTTGCCATTGAAATATTTGGGATCAAATATTTGTGTATAGGTTCCCACCCCCACCCCCAAGTGAGAAACAGTCCATTCCAGCATTTCTTTGGGGCAAGGTAGAGGGAGAGCAGAACTCTAGAGACTCCACCCCTTGCTGCTAAGAATGCCCCCCCCCGCCCTTTTCTGTCTGTACCAACATGATGTTTCATAAACTTTCTTTGGAAACCATGGAGAATGAAAATTTACTTTCTTCTTTAAAAGGTATATGAAAAGCTAGGATTCAGAAGTGGTGAGGCAGATGCTTCCCCTGTTTTGCATGACCCATTCAAGCCCATGTGCTGCAATTTGAGAGTAATTGCTGATGCTTCCCTCATTTCTGTCCTTTTAGGGCCTCCCTGGTTCGCGAGGACCACCTGGTCCTCCAGGTCCTCCAGGCCGTGTGGTATATGTTAAAGGAGTAAGTACATTCAAATTTCTCAACTTGTTTAGCTTTAGCCAAATCACAGAATCTGAAGGGTCTTGGAGGACAGATCTGTCACAGAGAATAGGTGGCCATGAACCATGACAGCTAAATGCAGCCTCCATATTCAGCAGCAATATTGTCAGATGCTGGGAACGAGGGATGATTATCTCCATGTCACTGCACTTGTGAGCTTCCCAGGGGCTGCTCTTGTTGGACACAAAGTGCTCCAACATAATAAACCCTCAGTGTGTTCCAACACAGGCAAGTTCTTAAAATAGTTTTAGAGCTTGAACATTATCTTGACGATACTGCTTGACAGCTAAGTCTCCAGTAGATTAAAAAGTGGAAACCCTTCTAAAGTTATTCTTGCAACTTGCTCGCTGCTGAACAAATGTGTGTGTAACTGTAGCCACCTTGAAAGAAAGGCAGCCTGGGAATAAGTGAGTCTGATGGTCTTTTCAGGAGGGTATGGCTGATAGCAAACAAGCAGTGGAGGGAGCAGGGAGGGGGCAGTGTTCCTGCTGCAAAATGCCTCCTCAAATGGCTTTCCCAATTGCAAGGTTGGAAATTGTATTTGCATGTAATGTGTTGCCTTAAGAAACTGACCCTATGTGTGTGCATCATTTTCTCAACTGGAAGTATTCTATTACGTGTGTTTTCAATGTCCAAACTGAAAAATCCTTCCAACCATGTCAGGCATCTTTTATTAATTTATTGCTTTTTAAAAATAGTCATTAGTTACTGTACTTATTTTTCTCCAATTTTTGAATAGACAGTTTTCCCAATTTCTCCCAGGCCTCAGTGCAAAACAACAGTAAGTTATACACAGTATTCATGCTTAATATTGCTTGTTGATAAATAACTGCTTGTGGGCATGGGACGTGAGGACTACCAACACAAATATGTATCATGTTCTAATCAGATGTATCTGCTTTTTGTTCTCATCTATTGCTTCACCATCCACCCTAATAATATTGTATGCTGAATGTGGGCCTTCAAGGCACAGCCAAACCTTTAAGATAACAGATTGTGGTGATCACTTATTTATGTGCTCATTAAAACAGAAGTTCAGGAGAAATATAGATAAAACTGTAGGCTTTGGGCTTAAAATTATCTTGATATCATTCTTGCTTTGTCTAGCAAGCAAGAGCTCCATGTTATCTTACAAAATAAATATTGCCCAGGCCCGACTGCCATGCTTTGAGAGGGTCCTTCCTCAGAGTGAGGCATTGTGAGGTGGTCCTGGAAACTGCCTGTACCAGCAGTCTGCAGGGCCACCTCACAATGCCTCAGGAGGCGGGACATATGCATATGAACTTCAGTACAGCACAATGAATAAATAAATCCATGCATATTGCCAATGCATATCTGGTTATACAGCCTCATTTGCATCGTGATGTTCATCCAAGCTCTCCTGAGCTACCTGGATGGTTATGTTCCTTGATGGGGATGCGGGGGGACAGGGGGCATATCCACATCCCAGGAAAGAGCCATGGCTCAATGGTAGAGCATATGCTTTAGGTTCCAGTTCAGTCACTGGCATCTCCAATTAAAAATGGATCTCGTGTAGTCTCATGGTACTTGTATGTTTCCCTCTGTGAGGCTAATAATAGCTGCCATGGTGGTCAGTTTAGGAAACTGGCACAGGGAGAAAGGGTAATACCACCCCCAGCACTATGGCGCTACTCCAAATGCGGGGTTGGTGCATCTACACTTACCTTTTTAAAACCTCTGGGGAGATCTGATCACAGATTTTGTAGTGTCATCTAGTTTATCCCTAAGTTGCCATCTGTGCGTTTGGAGGGTAAATGTCTATCAATTTGATCTAACCCACAATAGAAGTGCAAACACAGTCTGTTATTTCAAAATCCAGATTCTGCTCACAGTTACACTGCAATGATCATCCAGAGTAATCATAGTGGCTTGTGTGTATTACTCTAACTGCATGAAATAGCATGGCGTGTAGGATTTCCTTAGAGCTGCAAGAATGCATGCTATGTGACAAAGAACTTGCGACACTAAACAGGTCCCAACTGTTGCTATTTAGACAGCAGTACTTTGGTAATAATCCAACAACGTTACGTAAAGCAATATTGCTATCAATTGTGTAGACTGTGCTTGTGTTCTCAGAGCATCACCAAAGGTGAGAAATCTCACATAAAAATGCCATTCCTGAGTACACTTATGTTAACCGCATTCTGAATATATTTGGTCTCTTTCTGTGTAGGCAGGCACTGATCACCCTGGAAACCAAGAAGCGATAGGTGGTAAGTTTGTCGGTAACCGAGGTCCCAATTCTAAAGTCTAGTGATGCTAATAGTTACTGGTAGAGTTCTTTTCAGAGCTGGAAATGGGGTGGGTGGATAGGCAAGAGAACGAATTTGTGGGGTCTCCTTTCCCCACCCTTTAAATCCACTTCAAACCAAACCACAGACCATCCTGGGTCTGCATCTAGCCTGAAATACAGTGTTTAGCTGGCTGGGGCATGCTGGGAGTTGTAGGCCAAAAACATCTGGGAACCCAAGGTTGGAGAACACTGCTGAAATAGATATGGTTCAGGCCCCAGAGCAGGGGGCCTAGTGAGATTGGGAGTGAGGGAGGTTCCATTCATTCATCCATTGTCACTGGCAATGGCTCAAAAGATGTAAGTGCTGGTTAGTGACCCCAAAGCCAATGCTTGTGGCTGACAATCTGAATTATACAGGTATTATGTGGTCAAGAACTATTGTCCACATTTCCAAACCCACCATCCATCAAACCTTGATACAAATGATGACACTATGGAGCAATGGACTCATGACTGCAGGGTCCAAGCCTGCCATTTCAGTACTTTTATTGACTGCCCTTAAGAAAAGGCTTTAAATACAAATGATACCCCCCTCCCTCCAACTACCAACTGCCATTACTGAAGCCACCAGAGGGAGGGGAATCTAAGCACTCCTCCATTGTGCATAGATACAGCTCCATGACCTGCTGAATTACTGCCTGTCGTGCAAATGCGAAGGGCTTTGGAGAACAGAAAGTCAAGGCAGTCTAGACCATACCTAAAGGAAAGTGCTGTTCATATTCCAAAATCTTTCCATCCTTGGAACCAAGTTTCAGAGACTGAGGCATCGGACCGTGCAAGGAGGGAGATAGAGCCAGGGCAGGAGAAGGCGTAAGAGCTGGGAACAACTTGTAGATAGGCACAGCAGAATGGATCGGAGGTTGGATAAGAATTAAGAAGAGCCATGCTGGATCAGACCAAGGGTCCATCTAGTCCAGCATTCTGTTCACACAGTGGCCAACCAGCTGCCCGCGGGAAACCCACAAGCAGGACATGAGTGCAACAGCACCCTCCCGCCCAAGTTTCTCAGCAGCTGGTGTATTACATAGGCATACTGCCTCTGATACTAGATGGTAAATAACGTTCATTGGGGTGGGGGTGGGGGGGTGGGCTGGACTGGATTGGAAGTATTACAGCATGGATTGTGCTGTAAATCATTTGAAAGCATAATATTCCTGCTATGTTTATTAATCTAAATTATCTTGCTATGTATATGAAGCTCATTATCTTTTATAAGCTACCTTCGCAGGGCTTTGCCATGAAAAGCAGTGTAGAACTGCTTTTATTTATTTGTTATTTTATTTATTACATTTCTATACCACCCAATAGCCGAAGCTCTCTGGATGGTTCACAACAATTAAAACCATAAAATACAACATGATAAAACAGAATATCAAAGTTTAAAAGTTTAAAACTACAGTAAAGAATCAAAATAAAACCTGGCAGCTATGCAAATATTTAGAATAGAATAACGGATTAAAAACAACAGAAACTGAAAGACTAAAATGCCTGGGCAAATAAGAAGGTCTTCATCTGGCACTGAAAAGACCATAGCATAGGCGCCAGGTGAGCCTCTCTGGGGAACTCATTCCACAACCAGGGTGCCACCACAGAAAAGGCCCTCTTCTTAGTAGCCACCCGCCTCACTTTATTTGGCGGGGGCTCCCGGAAAAGGACCATTAATAGTATAAATGCTCAGACTAATCTTCAGTCACATGGTGCCTTTCAAAATCAGCGTTAGTATGACTTTGGAGTTTACCTGAAATTATTCTCATGGGAGTAAAAATAGCTCAGTTCTCCCTGAGAGATACTGGCTGTTCTTGCAACCATTGTTGACCTCCAGCATGAAAAGGGAGTAGATTCTATAGGAAACTGCTTTGGGACAATGGAATAATCAAATAAAATCAGGTCAAGCAGACAAACAACACTGGAAATATCATACCAAATTAATAATCTGCTCTGTACAAGACATCCTTATATTACTTTTTCTTCATAATGTGTGTGTGGTTGATTAGGCTCTGACAGAGCAATCCTATTAACACTAATTACACTGGGAAGGAGATATACTCTGCCACAATGCCAGCAAAATGGCTGCCATAACTTATGTGTGCTCAGCCCAGGAGGGGAAGGGTAAACGCACAACCAGAAAATATGAAAGAACTGCCTCTTGGGTTGGGCCAGCCCTGGAAAGGACCAGGCTGTTGAATTTTTAAGGTCGTCACTTAGAAGCACTGGAGCTTTAGAATGTAGATAGCTAACAGAACGCTTTGGAAGTCTGCTTCTGTCTAGTATAATGTGGATGCCATCTGCCGTGCAAAAAACCTCCTTTAACTGAGAGAACTTTTTCTCATGGAAACGTTTTCTAAAAACAGGTTCCTGGAGTGTACGTGATCCACTGGCTGTCAAAGGTGAAAAAGGAGACAGAGGTCCACCAGGGCCACCAGGTATCATACGTAAAAGGCTTCTTTTTTACTTTAGATGGTGATTGTGCACAAGGACATGCCAGAATTAAATTCAAATCATCTCCATAAAAACTAGGAATACTAAATTTGACAGATCAGGTTGTATCCTACTTTGATTTAGACCCATTGAAATGAATAGGACTTAAGTCAGAGTAACATTGGATAAAAACTATTGGATACAACCCATTTACATGTAGTATGGAAAAAATACCTGTAACACCAGAGTTTTAAATTCTGAAGGGTAATCCTACTCCACCTTCTGAAATTTAAGACTTTTTGAGTGGGGGAGCTTTCTGCAGATGTTTGCCAAATTTCACATCAATTTTCAATAAACATGATTTTTAGGAAGAGTTTGGATTAGTTAATCACGATGCATGAAATGTTAACAATCCAACCCCAAATGTGGTAAAACATGTGAGCTGGTGCAATGCAGTAACTGAGCTGGGATGTCCCTAGTTGAAATCTTGCCAGGTGTGGCATAGGAAATCTGTGACTAGGATCTCTCAGGTTTTTGTTTTGCTAATTAGTAGGGTAGTCACCAAATTAAAGAAATCTTGGTCAATTGACCATATTAGATTTAGTTTATTAGGGTGCAATCCTATGGCCTCCTGACATTGTTGGGGGGGGCATTCGAGCCCCAGCTCCGAGGTCCTGCGAGCTTGGAGCTAGGACCCTGAACACCGAACCCCTGTCCCACCCACCTCACAGCTGGTGCGGAAAGAACCACGCCGGCTACCTGTCCGAGGTCGGGAATCGGCCTCGGAGAGGAGGAAAGGGGGCGTGCCAGGGGGTGGGGCAGGGAGGAGGCTAGGGCCTATGGGAGTGTTCTCCAACCCTGGGTCCCCACATGTTTTTGGCCTACAACTCCCAACATGCCCCAGCCAGCTATGCTGGCTGGGGCATGCTGGGAGTTGTAGGCCAAAAACATGTGGGGACCCAAGGTTGGAGAACACTGGCCTATGGCTTATGCCATATCCAAACGATGCCCCAGATTCCTTCCCTCCTCTTCCGTGACGCTTCATCTGGACGGCCGAAAATGGCTGTCTAGATGAAATGCAGGGTGTGAGGTGTGGCAGCAGCGGAGATTGCCGCCGCCACACCTTGGATTGGATATGCATCGAGGGGCAGAGGGCATTAGATCGTGCCCTCCATCTCTCAGTTTGCATATTTTTGCATATGGGTAAAAACAATAGTTTTGAACCAAAAAGCGTGCTTTCTTTGATTTTAGATTATGTACACATGTTTCATAGCAAGCATCATCTTATTTATTTATTTATTTATTTAATATTAACATTTATATAATGCCTTATCTGCTAAAAAGCTATCAAGGCGGTGTACAACCATTTAAAATAATAAAACCTTGCAACAATTAAAACAAGAACATAAAAACAGTAAAAACATTAAAGGGTAAAATAAAAACTAACACATTTTTAAAAGGCTGAATTGAAAAGATGCATCTTTACGCCCTTTCTAAAGGCCAAGAAAGTGCGGGCCAATCATAGTTCTTGAGGGAGTGCATTCCATAGTTTGGGGCAATGCAGAAGCCCTTTCCCGCATGCCCGACAAATGGACCTCTCTGGGTAAGGTGCCCTCAAAAGGACTTGGGCAGGTTTATAACGAGACAGGCGGTCCCTTAGATATTCAGGCCCTAAGTCATTTAGGGCGCAGTCCTAGGCATATTTAGACAGAAAAAAGTCCTACAAATCTCAGTATGTTGGAATGCTGGGATTTGTAGGACTTTTTTCTGTCTAAATATGCCTAGGGCTGCACATTTAGACCTTTACAGGTTATTTTAATTCGGTACCTTGAATTGAGCCCACAAAGCAATCAGCAATCAGTGCAGGTCTTTCAGAACAGGTGTAATGCAGTCCTGATAATGTGTACCTGAGGGAAAGGGGTGGGGGGAAGGATACCTCTTTTAAGGCAGTGCTTTCCATCTGCATTTTAATAAGTACATGTATTTTTTTAATATGATTCCTTGGAGGCATTGTTTTAGTCAATTACAGTTTTTTGAATTGATTAATCCAACCCATTAATCAATTTAATATTGCAGCCCCAAAATGGTGAATGATCCTAATAATGAATTTCCCTTTGTTTGGCCCTTAGCCAAAAGCTCGTCAGGTGGACTCATCAGGCACACCACTATCAACCTCAGCCACCCCCGTCCCCCAGCAGTATGAGGATAAAAATAGCAGTGGTCTGTTAGAAAGACCGTATTCTCCCCTGTGAGCCTGCCCATACTTTGAGATCTTCTGAGGAGGCCCTTCTCTTAATTCCGCCACCATCCCAGGCACGCCTGGCAGGAATGTGGCAGAGGGCCTTCTCGGTGGTTGCTCCAATACTCTGGAACTCCCTCCCCAGGGAGGCTAGAATGGCACCCTCCTTGCTATGTTTTTGAAGGCAGGCAAAAACTTTCTTGTTCCAGCAGGCCTTTGGGGAATAAAATCGGACCTATGAGAAAGCGATGGTTTTGCACTGTTCCTATAGTTATTGTTGTTTTAGCTTTGATATTTTATATAATTTTAATACTATTGCTGATTTAATTATATTTTTAACTTTTGTATTTCTCTATTTATGTTTTAACTGTACAAATTTTAATGTTGTGAAGCCACCTTGAGTCCCAGTATTGGGGAAAAGGCAGATTATAAATAAATATGATGATGTTGATGATGATGATGGTGGTGGTGGTGGTGGTGGTGGTGGTGGTGGTTTATATTTCAGGGTTCTTTTAGGAATCACCAATGCATATGACATGGTTTGAACATTCAAAAGCTATATGTGAAATAAGTAATTTGTTGCAATTGTCAACGCTTGGGCTGCAATTTGGGTATATTGTTAGTTTTTTTTTTTAATCAGATTTTTATCTAGATTTGTATGAGGGTAGGTTTGCACATGAATCTCTAGGAAGATTTTTTATTTTGTGCCCACTGGAGGTACTTCCTACCTATAAATCTCAAACATTTGAGGAAACTCATCTCTGAAAGAGGGAGGGGACTAATTTCAGCCTCATTGTACAGTAATTAACTATTGTACAGAGACAGATGTAAGTTACCTGTAACAATGTATTCCACACACAACAGCTGCTTAATATGAACATGAAATTCAGCGTTTCCAGGCATTCTGGATCACTTCTCATATAGCTGAATTCTCAATCAGGCAACTATCACTACCCTCCACTGCCTTGACTTGACTTTTTTTCTGACATTGAAAAACCAAACATTCTCTTGATGGGCTAGTGCCTGGGAGGGGGAAATCTAAAGGAGGATACTATCTAGTGGATGCCTATTGCCTAAGGGGGAAACAGTTAAGGGTTCTGTCAAAACTGGTTTCCATAGAGACCACTTGTACCATGTTTGACTATGGTTGCTAACAGTCCTTAACAGTACATCATGTCCTGATATATGAAAAAGAAAACTTCAAAAGCCTCTGAAAGAGATGAAACAGGGAAATATGCTGATACTTCCCCCATCCCCGGCAGTTGTCTTGGGGTTTGACCTGAAGTTTCAGGGCTTTAGTTTCCTTCTGGCTTATGCTGGCTCAGCTTGTCTGAGTGTGGAAAGCTAAGCAGGGTCAAGACTGGTTATTACTTGGATGGGAGACCCCTCCTCTAGTTTCTTGCATTAAGCAGGGGGTTGGACTCGATAGTCTTGTAGGCTCCTTCCAACTCTATGATCTATGAAATCACATGGTCTCCAGGGGAAGGAGTTAAATTTCAGGGTGAGAAGTTAGATGCCGCTGGGTGGCAGGGGGGCATAAAAAGGAAAAGGATACTCTACATTAGGGTCAGCACTGGGGGTTTTTTGGGTTTTTTTTAACAGGGGCCATATTTTGAATGGAGCAAGGGTTAAGGGGCTAGGAACTGGCTCTGCCTTCTGATTAATTCCTATCAAATCTCATGGCATCCTTTCTAGGGGGCATATCTGTTTGGGGGGCTGAACTGCTCCCACTGGGCCCTCTGTGGGTTGGCTGATGTTAGCAGACATGGCTACAGCCACTGATGTCATAGGCCTGGTTCACACGTAACGACAACCCAGAGTATGGGTTCAGTACATGTTGAGTATGGGTTGCTGTTGAATCGTGGGTTGCTGTTGAATCATGGGTTGTCGTTATGTGTGAACCCTGCATTGTGGTTTAACTATGGGTTGTTAACCATGAACAACCCAAGAAGAGAACCCATGGTTTGTTGTTGGGTTGTGAACTCTGGGCTGTTTGTGGTTAACAACCCATAGTTAAACCATAGCACGGGGTTTCATAGATTTCATAGATCATAGAGTTGGAAGGAGCCTACAAGGCTATGCACATAACGACAATCCATGATTCAGCGACAACCCACAAATCAACAACAACCCCTACTCAGGGTGGTTGTTACGTGCGTACGAGGCCATTGTCTGTCTTCGCACTGAGAGAGGCACGGAGTTCCATGCCACTCTCAGCATGGGGAAAGAGACTTGGCCCGTGCTAGGAGGAGCAGCCACTCCTCCCAGCACCGGTTGAGTCCCTGGCTCCATAGTCGCCATGAGGGCGCCACTTGGCTGGCGCTGGAAAGAGCAGCTGCTCCTGCTGGCGCCAGCTTAGCCCCTGGCTTTTTGCAGCATACGTTGTCCCCATGGGGTTCTGTGCCTGACTTAATGGTCTTTACTAACTTAAGTCCCATTCATTTCAATGAGTCTACTCTAAGTAGGACTAACGTTGGATGCAACCCAAGGCCAGAACCTGACTGTTGGTCTTCCATCAGAGGAAGAGTCCTCCTCTTGGAGGAAGGCAACCATTGGTTCCCACCCATTTTATTATTTTCTGATAAACCACTTTTTTATTTGCCCTGTTTGGGAAGAAAATTAAAATATAAAGAAAAGTTCGTCCAGATTCCTCTGAGTCATTGGTTAGATATTTTGCAGGCAGCACACTAGGCAGGTAATTATGATGAGTGGCATTGTTAAATGCAAATGTTTGGACTTTTAAAAGGTCTGTCTGGTAAAATTGATCTTCTGGGAGGAGGGCAAAGTTATTTGTCCAACTCCAGACATGTTAACAATTAACATAGCAATAACATGGATGGCAGATATATTAGTTAAAGCTACATTCATGAAGAGGAGAAAAAATATGTCTGCCACATGGAAAGGTCAAATGTATTATAATAATCTGTTTCACTTTAAACTTCAAAAATAGCTATGGACTTAATCGAAATGGAGATTACATAAAACTCTTTCCCTTGCTTTCCAGGTCCTCCTCTGCCATCAACATATTTGGACCACTTAGACATCATTAAGGTAGTTATTGCCTATTAGCAGCTGAATTCTGCCTGCTGGCTATCTAATTTACAGGTGCAATTATTAGCTGATATTTTGGTATTTTCAGCCTAACAGCTGCCACATTCACAGGCTGCCATTTTCCAAACCAGAGATGGGGCCTATTTCTTTAAGAGCCTCTGCAGTGCTGCATGCTGCCCTTTTACTGCCCCCACCTTCCCCCGGGACCAAACACAATGACTGAGGCATGGAGGTTTGCACTACACCAAGTGCTTCAAATATGCACAGATCTCTGGCAGTCTACAAGGGCATTGGTACATCCCATGCATCTTGGCGTTGCTGACATTTGCCACTAAAGATCTCTGCAAAAGTGCAGTGCTTGTTCTCTGCCTTTTCCTCCATCACCTCTTCTCCTAACCCCCAATTATTGCTCAGACGATTTAACAGGCATTAACATTTTATGCATTCCTGTGCAAATGAGAGCCGGTGTGCTGCAGAGCACTGGACTTGGGCGGGAGAGATCGGCATTCAAATGTCGACTCACTAGGTGGCTGTATGCCTATTGCTGTCTTTCATTCTAACCTACCTTACAGGGTTGTTGTGGAGATAAAATGGGGTAAGTCTGTGTTTGCCACCTTGAGCCTGATTATAATCTATCCCAACAGTACATTATCAAAATGTCCTAGCCTTGCTCATTCCAATAATGAAAACTTGGTATGAGAGAAAATGTTTATTACCTATTCACACCTATGTTTGCTGTTCATCTCAGATAATTTTATATCCCTACTAGGTAATGCTTATAGTATTATGAAATATTACATAATATATATTGTAATATATATTATATATCTTCATATATTTTCTCTGATCGAGCTAAGGATCTGCCCTGCCTAACAATGTAAGATATTTGAACTACATTGTTCTTTTCTAAGCATATTTCATATGAGGCTAACCCACTAAAATCAGTGGGTCAGTACGCTTGTTTGTCATAGCTTTTGCTTTAGTTGCAGATGTACAGCTGAACAGGTTGAGGCAGAAGCAAGCACATAGCAGGCAGTACTAGTTCCACAGCAAAATCAACACTTCTCTGGGCACTTACCATCTCTGCCAGCCAAAATTCCAACTCAAAATGGCTATTTTCAGGGTTTTTTTTTCCTTCTCAGTCACACACACATGCAGAGAGAGAGAGAGAGAGAGAGAGAGATGCAAATTTGCTCTGTCATTTTCCTTGAATAAGGAAATATTGAGTATGTGTAAGAACAAACACAAAGTGATGTCATATGCTGCGAGGTTATTACATTAGGTCTCTTTTCTGTTTTAAGGGTGAAAAAGGAGGCAATGGAGAAACTGGCCTTAAAGGAGAAAAAGGAGAGCCAAATGGAGGATTTGTTATGTCCGGACCGCCAGGACTCCCTGGAAGACCAGGACCAGTGGTGAGGTTTTCTTCTGTATTATAAATGGTCTCATCAAATCCATATTTGATTTATTAAAAGATGGACGTTTATTAATTTTTATATTTTAATTAGGCCCACTTGACCCATTCCTGGCTTCCAAGCATTTGCCTTAATATCCACATTGTGTATGAGAGTGAGAGTGAGAGAGATGCCTGATGCTCATCACCTCCCCACTAGCCCCAGCCTTTAAATTTTAGAATCACAGATTTGGAGGGGGCTTGTAGGCCATCTAGTCAAACCCCTTACACAATACAGGAAATCCCGAGCTAGAGAATCCCCAACCGGTGGCTCCAACCTTTGCTTGAGGACCTCCAGTGAGGGAGACCCACCACCCCTCTTGGTAATTGATTTTATTGTCGAACTGCTCTTACCATTCCTGACCAACTCTTTATCAATCTTGACCCCTCACCAGTTACACTACATATGTGAGGTTGTACATATTACCTATTTTGGGAGAAAATGGAAACAAGCTGAGCAGTTCTGCTTTCTCTATATCACCCATTAATATTTCACCCATCCTTACTGAGCAGTGGTCCTACCATTTCCTTCCACTTCCTCTTCCTTCAGACATACCTGGAAAAGCCCCCATTATTGTTTTTAGTATCCCTCACCAGCCTCATCTTGTTTTGAGATTTAGCTTTTCTGACATTGTCCCTACAAGTGGGCTACTTGTCTGTTCTCATCCTTGGTTACCTGTCTTTCTTTCCATTTATTATATTTGTCCTTTTTAAATTTTTCAGCTTCTCACTAAGCTTTTTGTGTAGCCACAATGGCTTTTTTTTAAGATGTCTCCCATTTCTCTCTCTCGTCACAATTGTGATTGTGCCATCAGTAATTTTTCCCATTAGTAAATCTAGATATGGAATCCTACTTAGTATTTCTCTCAGCTTATTAAAATCAGCTTTCTTGAAATCCAAGGTACATGTTTGACTATGCTCACCTTTGGCTTTTCATAAGATCGTGAATTCCAGCATTATATAGTCACTTTCCCCAAAGCTTTGGCTACTTTAATCCCACTGATCAACTCTTCCCTATTGATTAAGATCAAATCAAGGATAGCCAATCTCCTCATTCCTTTCTCCACCTTCTGAAAGAGAAAGTTGTCAGCAAGGCATATCAGAAATTCATTGGAGTTTCTATGCTTAGCAAAGTTTGTCTCCCAGCAGATATTAGGGTACTTAAAGTTGCTACTAATTCTTGCTTCCCTGAAACATCTGTCATTTGTTTCAGGAAAGCATGTTCTCCTTGGTTTGGCAGTCTATGGTAGACTCCAACCACAATGTTGTGTCTATTTCTTTCTCCATTTATTTTACCCAAAAGCTCTCCACAGGACTACCTTGTTCAGTCTCTTGAATTTCTGTGCAGGTGGACACCTTTCTGTTGCATCTGTTTTTTTAACAAGTTATACTCTTCAATTGCTACATTCCAATCATGGAATTAATCCCTCCAAGCCTCATTTATACCTGTCAAGTTGTATTTACCTTCCTGGTACTAGCTCATCTTGTATATTTCCCATACTCTAGACATCAAAAGCCTTGGAAGCAGTATTACAATGTTCTTCTTCAATGTTTTATTATGTTCAACTATTTTAGTGTGGGGTTTTCTAGGTACCTCCCTCAGCTGCAGGATAAGTTGAGGGATATAGATCTTGCATTACCAGGCATATGTGTATAGGAGAGCAGCATGTAGTGAAAGCAGGCAACACATGATCCCACCACCCCTCAGTGTGTTGAGTTTACCTAGTTTAACAAATATGTACTTAGACCCTGCTCTGTTTTGGAACTCATTTTAACAACCACTGCTTAGTTCTCATTATGGTAGCAAACCTGTGTCTGGGCTGTATCACTGCAGATGCCAGGTGGAGTGGCTCATATAACTGAACACTCATCTATAAAAAAAAACCCCACACCCCTCCACATAGAAAAACAGGTGTCGAAGAAAAGACTAGGCTAGAACCCTTCTCCCTGACATCTAGTTGTCTACATGGAGGGAGTTCTTTTCTTTTCTTTTCTGTATAGTGGAGCATTCAGTGATATAAGCCTCCCATCTGCAGTCTGAAGTAGTACAGCCTATGCACAGGTTTATGGCCTCAGTGAGAACTAGGCCCGGATCCTTGATCCAGACAACTGCCTGTTTCTGAGTCCCTGGTTTCCCCTTTACAATGTGGCTGCACTTGTTTAACAGCCCACCCCCAATGGACTAGTGGTACATTCTGAAGTGCAGATGCTCATCCAGACAGTCCCCATAGCCCCTGAAGGGAGTCCAAAGCTTCAGGCAGCGCTTTTGATCAACAAACCAGTTCTAGCCGTTTTCTTCTTCGCTAGGAGTAGGACTTTTTTTAAAGGTAATGTGTCTTAACTGCCCATTCAAATACCAAGTCACCCCAAAATACTTTGCAATGCAACAGGGATAGCTCACAACAATATATTGTTGCTGGGAAAATCAGTTTCTTCCCCAGTGGCTGTGAGGATTGCAGCTAAGCTCAGAGGAAACAGGAAAACCTGAGGGGATGGTGGTGACAGAATGACATCATCGCCCCTGCTAATCAAAAAGTCCTGGTGCTTCAACTTTGGGGCCCTGGCTTCACTACAACACTGCCCACCCCTGCCAGTGCTCACCTTACATCACTGTACAGAAGGCATGCAAACATCAACTGTGTCTCACAGAGATACCTGTGGTAAAAGAAAATGTTTGCATCATAAAAGCACTGAAAATATCTGACTTTTATAGCTATAGGAGCCTCACACATACCCTCCAACATTTCACAGATGAAAATAGGGACATACATGTGAATTTGTAAGAGGTATGGTTAAGCAACATGAAGGTGTGATCAAGAGGGTGTGGGTTTTTATACCCAGTTGGACACTCTCCTGTCAGAGATACCTAAGGAGGATAAAATAATCCTCCTGGGCGATTTTAACGCAAGAGTCGGGCGTTAATTTAATTTATGGCCAGAAACTATTGGAAAAGACGGAGTTGGTAACAGCAACCCGAACGGACTCTTACTTTTGTCTACATGTGCAGAGCATAATCTCACTATTACAAACACGCTCTTTCGACAAAAGAATAAGTTTAAAACATCATGGCAGCACCCACGGTCAAAGCACTGGCATCTTCTGGATTATGTAATTGTCCGTGTTAGAGATCGCCGCGATGTACTTCTTACTAGGGCCATGGTGAGTGCTGACGACTGCTGGACAGACCATCGACTAATCTGGTCCACAATGGTTATCAACATTGCTCCCCAACGTAGGCTTCAAGGAAGGAAACCAAGGCGTAAAATGAACATCAACGCCCTTCAAGATCCTATTAAGCAAACTCGTCTTCAATCACTTCTTAAGGAACATCTACCTACAGAACCTCCTGACAACATTGAGGACCATTGGTCTAAGCTGAAAACCTCCATTACTGCAGCTTGCGAACAAACTATTGGATATGAAACTAAGAAACATCAGGATTGGTTTGATGAAAATGATAATGAGATTAAATATATAATTGACCCAAAAAGGAAACCCTTCCAAATATGGCAAAATGATATTAACTGCACTGCCAAGAAAAAAATCTACGCTAGCGCAAAGGCTGAGGTCCAAAGAAGAACAAGAGAACTTAAGAACGCTTGGTGGAAAAAGAAAGCTAAAGAAATTCAACAACTTGCAGAATCTCATGATGCACGGGGCTTTTTTAAGGCCACAAGGGCCATTTATGGACCAAAAACCTATGGTACAAACCCTTTACAATCAAAAGATGGCACCAAACTCTTAAGACAAAGAGTCTATTGCACTGCGTTGGAAAGAGCATTATTATGACCTTTTAAATCGTAAATCTAAGGTGGATAAAGAGATTTTCTCGCAAATCCCGCAAAAACAAATTAGAGAGGAACTTGCAATACTCCCCACTCTGGATGAAGTAAAAAAAGCCATTAATCAAATGAAGAACAACAAAGCTAGTGGACCAGATGGGATTCCTGCTGAAATCTTTAAAGAAGGGCCCCCCGAACTTGTACAACATCTTCATAAACTCATCAAGAAAATCTGGATAAGAGAAGAGATCCCAGAAGACTTCAGGGATGCCATAATTATCACCCTCTTTAAGAAGGGTGATAGAACAGACTGTGGAAACTATCGGGGCATTTCTCTCTTAGCTACCGCAGGTAAAATATTTGCTAGGATTCTCGCAAACCGTCTTCTATCTATTTCAGAAGAGATCCTCCCTGAAACTCAATATGGTTTCCGCCCCTCTAGAGGGACAGTAGACATGATTTTTACTGCACGTCAGCTCCAAGAAAAATGCCAAGAGCAAAATCAACCCCTTTATATGGCATTTATTGATCTGGCTAAGGCCTTTGATACTGTAGACCATACAGCTCTCTGGACTATCCTTACGAAAATTGGATGCCCCAATAAATTTGTGAATATCCTGCAACTTCTCCATGACAACATGACGGCAACGGTTTTGGACAACAACGGCTCTCATGGTGCTCCATTTAAAGTGGGATCAGGTGTTAAACAGGGCTGTGTTATCGCCCCAACATTATTTGCTATTTTCATCGCCATGATTTTACATCTTGTCGAGGGGAAACTTCCCACTGGTGTGGGAATTATATATCGAACTGATGGAAAGCTTTTTAATCTCAGCAGGCTGAAAGCAAAAAGTAAGGTAATTACAACCTCCGTTGTGGAACTTCAGTATGCTGATGAGAATGTGGTCTCCGCACATTCAGAGGATGATCTCCAAACTATCCTAAATGCTTTTGCAGAAGCATACGAAAAACTTGGTCTCTCACTTAACATCAAAAAAACCAAAGTGCTTCATCAGCAAGTGCAAGCTAACCCTTTGGTGATACCATCTATCCAGCTTGGCGGGACAATACTGGAAAATGTCGATCATTTTCTCTATCTTGGCAGCTATCTTTCTGTTACAGCTAACATCGACAGTGAAATCCAGCATCGTTTGAGCTCCGCAAGTGCTGCGTTTTCTCGAATGAAACATAGAGTGTTTGAGGATCGGGATATTTGTAAGAAGACCAAAACACTGGTTTATGAAGCCATTGTATTGCCAACTTTATTGTATGCCTGAGAAACATGGACTATCTATAAACGTCACTTCCACCTCCTTGAAAGATTTCATCAACGTTGCCTCCGGAAAATCCTGCAAATTACTTGGGAAGATAGGCGAACAAATGTCAGTGTACTGGAAGAAGCAAAGACTACTAGCGTTGAAAAAATGATCCTTCAATGCCAACTTCAGTGGACCGGTCATGTTGTTCGAATGCCTGACTGCCGTCTCCCAAAGAAGTTATTTTATTCCCAACTCAAGGATGGAAAGCGGAATATCGGTGGTCAATATAAGAGGTTTAAAGATGTTCATAAGGCTAATCTAAAAAAATGCAATATAAGCATCGAAAACTGGGAAGCTCTGGCACATGAACGATCTAAATGGAGGTTGGCCTTTCACAAAGGTTCCATGGACTTTGAAGAAGCCCGAGTGCAAGGTGAAAGGGAGAAACGTGCTAAGCGAAAAGCACGTCAAACGAATCCTTTACAGGACCATCTTCCATCTGGTAACCTGTGTCCTCAATGTGGGAAGCTGTGTGGATCTAGAATTGGCCTCCACAGTCACTTACGGACCCATCGCTAGAGTCTACACAATCTTCCTTTAGAATTTCCTCCTTTTATCCTGGAAGACAATCTTACTCGGTCACGAGTGATCGCCTGATGATGATGATGATGATGATGATGATGATGATGATGGCCAGGCAACATGAGGGCATGGCCAAGGGTATGGCCAGGCAACCAAATGGCATGGTCAAGTACAAAAGTTATTAGAGGAAACACACAAAACCTTATATATTATAATTATTACATTATTATATGATATATTATTTTATAAGTGGCTTTTGTAATTTTTTTTTACCTTACTTAAACCCTTAATTGTTGATATCTGGTGTTTTTCATGGGGGGTGGTCAATGCTTGCAGGGCAATCTCTTTCTTTTTGTTTTAAAATGGTCAGGATTGGCACAAATTCAACAGGTGAAGCTTACCCACCCCACACCCCCAAACATGGAGCTTCAGAGAGAAGGGGAAGTTTCTTGCATTTCCTCTGACACTGTAAACTCACCTGTTAGAGGCAAAGAGTCAGCTCGTTTAGGAAATAAAATCTGTGGCAATATAAAGATAGGAATCATGTGATAAATTCCCTCATTCACCTCTCTGTTTGTCCAGGCTTTCACCCAGCTAATCCCTTTCCCACAGCAATGTGCAGCAGAGGCAGCAGGTAGAGCATGCGTGCACACGCGCGCGCACACACACACACATCCTCGCCTGGCCCTCCCAGCTTAGCAGTGTCTGTTCCCTCCCTGCTTACTGTGGCTGTTCTAGCCTAAGCAGAGCTATCTTAAAGGGGCCATGGGCAAAATTGCAGCTAAGCTAAAACTGCAAGCTTAGCTGCAATTTTGCCCATGGCCCCTTTAAGTAGTTTGCAATTGTGGGAGGCAGGGGAATTTGGGACTCTGCATGACAAAGTGAGAAGCCCTGATGGTTTAAGGGTTTTTGTGAGGATCCAGCATTTTGGGGGCAATTGGAGACTATGCTAACATGGTGACCTGAAGAGCATTCTGCAGCTATCATGGCTGTTCCTCAGGCTGCTGCATCTGCAAATTTTAGTTTAATATATTTTTCTAAAAAGATTGCATCATTTTATTTACAAATTTTTGTGTTTTCTACTTTGACAGGGGCCAAAAGGAGACACAGTTGTTGGGCCTAGGGGCCCTCCAGGGGTACCTGGCCTACCTGGGCCTCCAGGGTTTGGACCAGCTGGGCCTCCTGGTCCCCCAGGACCTCCTGGTCCCCCAGGGCCCCCTGCCATCGATGGCTCAGGTATGTCATATCGCTATCTCCTCTTTGGCAGGTGCACCCGTGCATGAAGCATGTAAGTGCACACATGTGCATCTGTGTACCAGTGGCCATGAATATGAATGGATATAAATATTTAACCCTTCCTGGCCTATTTGGTATTTTACCCCCTGCACTTGATGGCTGAGTTCTGCAGGAGAACTTCTTCCATTCTTAAAACCACCCAGTTATGGATCCGAAGAACAGTACAACTGGTTCCATGTTCCCAGAGGAACTCGGGAACTTTGATTTGCATTTTTTAATAGTACCGCTCCCATCTGCCGCATGGCTTTGCAATTGAGGGGACGTTTTGTGAGGTTCTGTAAAAGTCTATCATTCAAAGGGAAAAGGTTTTTTAAAAATTCCACGGGGTACATCCAAGCCCCTATTTATGTATTTGCTTACATTTATATACTGCCTTATTTGCTTATAAAAAAGCACAACCCATCAACAAACCCCTGAGCACCTAAGGTCTTTAACCCAAGAATCTTGTGGCACTTTAGAGAGTGACAGATTATTATGGCTTGAGCTTTTAAAGAGGAAAGCCTATTCTGCTGGATGCATGGTTCATCCATTGTTGATATGGAATTTTACCATACCAATTGAGTGGGAGGTTTAAGAAAAGAGTTTATACAACATGTTGTTACGAGTTTAATGAGCTTTTTAGGCAATCGGGACTCCATCTACAAACTTGCTTTTACCAGATTCTGGTTTGGTGTTTCATTTTAATTCAGATTTGTAGTCTGCCTTACCTTTTACTTAGGTGAGTTGCAGTATATACACAGACAATCATTGACCCTCAAGGGCTCACAGTTTTAATTAATGGAGGGGAGGAACAAAGAAAAATATAGAATTTAAAAGGCATCCTATCCAGGATGTGAATTACTAGTTTTACGAAGGAGTGAAGGTGGCAGGAGCAGGCAGAGGGAACATCAGGGCCTGCTCCAATTGGACTGCCCCCCCCCGGGCTAACTGACATCAAGGGCCCTGTGGGGAAGAGGAAGGAGTGAAGGCGGCAGGAGTAGGCAGAGGGAACATCAGGGCCTGCTCCGGTTGGACTGCCTCCCCCCCCCCCAGGGCTAACTGACATCAAGGGCCCTGTGGGGAAGAGGAAGGAGTGAAGGCGGCAGGAGTAGGCAGAGGGAACATCAGGGCCTGCTCCGGTTGGACTGCCCGCCCCCAGCGCTAACTGACGCTCTGTTGTTGTTTTTGTATTTAATTAGACTGTACATCGTTCAGAGTAGCCAGATGACTGGCCAGATGGGTGATTCAAAAATAGAATGAATGAATGAATAAATAAATAAATAAATCTTAAGTGTGTTTACTCAGAAGGGTGTCCCACTAACAGTGTAATCCTATGCATGTCTGCTCAGAAGTAAGTCCCACTCACTGAGTCCAAAGGGGCTTACTCCCAGGCAAGCGGGTAAAGGATTCCAGTAACATTGCCGATATTGCACAAGGTATGAGTTTGGTGACTGAAACAAGCCTTAGAGTGTGTCTTCTGTATTATTACATTATTTCCTAAAAGTGTGCATGTGTGTGCAGTTACCCAGTAGTAGATTTTCAGGCTCCACTTATCAGGATAGCTTTTACATTCAGAAGTGCTGACTCTGATAATTCACAAATGGTAGAAGTAGATGTAACAAACCTTACTGAATAATATGAAGAAAATAAAACGCACATCATTCTGGATATTGCATCTCAGGGAATAGGTTTGGAGCAGGCACTGGAGAGCTGCTGCCAATATTAGATTACGGTAGTTGGATCAGTGGTCTCCCTTATCAGAAGGCAGCTCCTCATATCCTCATGTCTTTAGAGCCATATTTTGTCCCACCCCACCCCCTTTGCAGTATTCCTGCTGAGTAAGGGCCAAACTAGGAAGAGACCCAGGACTCTGCTGAACATCTAAAAAGTGGTAGGAGGAGGGAAGAAACATCAGACTAACTGAGGGAAGCTTGACCCTTTTACTCACTCACTGCCTCTTTCCTGCATCCCGCTGCCCACCACACAAGCTGTTTTTCCCCACCTGCAGCAAACATGCTTCTAAGAATCCCAGCTGGGTCAGGGAGGAGACTACTGGAGAGGAGCAGTGAGCAGGTGAAGAAGTTAAACTAAACTTTCCAAATTGTACCCTCCTCCACCACTTTTTAGAGACCCAAGTTCTAAGACCTAGGTCTTATGCCAGACTTCTAATTCAGCCTAATTGTCCATTTGTATCTGTTTTCCCAGAGACCCCTGGTGTCAAAACAACAACACTGGTTTTGTAGCTTCATGTAAAGCAACTTGCACCAGGGCTTTAGCTAAGATCTTCACATTAAGTTATTCAAGCAACAAAACCCAAGGCCCAAAAGCTGTAAGCCTTTACTTAATACCACCTTGTTTATTTTGTGAGGAGCACTGCCACAGCCCGTGCTCTGTCAGCATCTTCCACATCATCACTAACCTGAGGAGATGAAAATATATGTTGTGATTTTGTTTTCTTTAAGCACCAGCTATGCCAGGCCCACCAGGACCTCCCGGAGAACCCGGATTGCCAGCATCCAGGAACTTGGTAAGAGTGTGCCTGGTTCTTAAGAGCTTGCTCAAACTTTCTCTGAGCATAATGGAAATATTCATACAGACCATAAAGGGAGTTAGACTGACTGTGGGGATGGCCCAGTCCAGATAGTTTGTGTTTTCCACATGATCATCTGCAAAAGCACATGGACTGCTGGTAGGCTTGCAACCCAGCAGTGAACACACAAAAACACTGATTGTATGAAGCAGTGACAGCAAGTGGGGCCTATATGTGGCCATTGCAATTTGTGAAATTGTAATAGTTCAAAAAAAGAGCTGCTAAGATCATGCAGATTGGGGTGGCTGCATGTACTGTGCTCGACCAGGAGCCAAGCAACATTTAGATGACACCCGCAATTATCTGGTTAAGGCTCCAATCCTATATCCATTTACCTGTGAGTAAGCCCTATTGAACTCCAGGGGACTTACTTCTGAGTAAACGTGTATAGCATTGCACTTTTAATCTATAGAACAGATAGGAGACAGGGAAAGGACTGGGTGAGTTAGAGTAGTGTGCAAGGGATATAGCAAGGCAAAGGAGGGAAAATTAATGCCAAATATGGGAACAGAGTAATAGGAGTCAGCTAGACATGCAAGGAGCCTAATTGAGTTGGGGAAAGAGGGAGTAAATGTTAATAATACCTTGGCCCTGGACAACAGGGCCAAGGTTAATGTTTGAGAGTTAGGACAGAGGAAAGGCACAATTAGAGAAAAGAAGTTAGAGCACGGATATATTCCCTATCCCAAAGCAAAGAAGGTAGAAGTGGGAGACTGAGTGTCCCTGATATTGTTTTCCAGTGCTTCCTGCATGGTGCTTTTCTCCATTAGGGCTCCAGCTAAGCCAGTCAATAAGTAAGCTGTGAGACTTGATTGCATTAGGAGCTGAGTAGGGCATTTATGCATGCTGGAGGTCCCATGCTTGCTGAATAGAGGGCGAGCACCACTCCTCTTGTCTGTATCATCAGAGGAAAACATATGCATACCTGCAACTCATTTTGTCCTGTGTGACGAATCCTATAATCGCTCACCTTTCCCAAACATTGTGGAGCCAAGTGCATTCTGCCATTCTGAAAAAACACTCAGAATGGCAGAATGCACTTCCTTGGCAAAAACATCTAAGAGGAATCAAAGAAGTAAATTTCATTTGGGTGGCTTAAAAACAAAACAAAACCTGTAATTCAAATATCTGTAGTGGGTGAAACCATATTGCATTTTTGAAGAACTGACAAAGTAGGCAATTTCGCATTTTATGCAACAAGAACAGTACTAAAATCTGGGTTTCTTCCTAAGGGAGTTCCTGTACATTTAAATCCCTCTAAGTTTGGTCCTGCAAGGCATGGCACCGTGGAGGAACTTCATTGTTCTCTTTCATGAGACTGAAAGCTCAGACTGATTCATACTGCTCTGGAAGAAGAGCAGATGCATAATTTAAGTAGCTTTCCTGGAGAGCTTAAAGTACCCTTAAAAAAAAAAACTTTACAGATATGAAATTGTAAGATCAAATATTCCTTGACTTAGTCTGTAAAGACAAAGTTGACAAATTCACGGAGGAACTAGTCCTGATGGCTATCTGCTACCTCCAGTGTGAGAAGCAGTGTGCTTGTGTACTCCAGTTGCTAGGGAACATGGGCAGGAGGGTGCTGTTGCACTCATGTCCTACTTGTGGGTTGCCTGTGGGCATCTGGTTGGCCACTGTGTGAACAGAATGCCTGGACTAGATGGACTCTTGGTCTGATCCAGCATGGCCCTTCTTATATTCTTAAAGATTTATTTTTTCACCCATAATGTCTCCAGATTTCCGAGTTTCCCAGTAATACACATAGATACAATGAAATATGTGTCTTACTGGGCTGCAATAGAAGGGGGAATTGTCAGGATTTTGGCAGAGGGAACTTGCACTGCTCATACAAGATTCCCAGTGTTGGTGATTCTGTTGCCTTCTTGCCTTTCTGTTCCCCCTTGCCATGATGTTCTTCCTAGAAGGCAGGGGGTGCAGCTTCCCAGTGGCCTTTGGTCTCCTGGCCAGTGGCAGAGATCAATGTGGGACTTCCTTCAGCTCTGCAGTCCCAGGGCAGCACTTAGGTTTTTCTGTGAAAAACAAATCTCCTTTCCTGAACTCCTGGTCACTTCTTGCCGAGATAAAAACTAGATTCTTATACTCCATTTGATTTGATCAGTTTATCTTACATTTTTCTCTTGACAGGTTACAACACTTAGAAATGTTAACAGTATGCTACAAACGGTTCATTTAGTGTCAGAAGGCACATTGATCTATCTTAGCGAAACCAGTGATGTTTTTATCCGTGTTCAAGATGGATGGAAAAAAGTGCAGGTAATAGTTCATTCTAGATCATGTTGCTCATTTACTGTTCAAAAGATTTGTCACTTACACTGTTTTCTGAAAGGAATGTGTTGGAGCTGGAATTACCCTTAAGTGAATAAATATTTCTTTCAGACAATTCCTCACTCCTTGCTGTTTCCATCTCATTTTATGTTTCATTCCAGCTTGGTGAACTGATTCCCATCCCTGAACACATTCTCCCACCTCCAGCAATGTCAAGCCCGGTAAGTGTTAAAATTGAGAAGGGCTGTTACAGATGCTGACAGACCCAGTACCCTTATGCAGTGGTGGGACGTGGGTGCTGGAGCTGTGAGCGTTCTGATCTCCTGCTGTTCATGGGAAGTAATATGAGAATCTAAAAGCATGTGACATTTGCCCATTCTCACTTTCCTTCCATCCCCTTTGGAGAGGTTAGGTTTGTGGAGATTGGACAAATCATGATGAGAGCATTGACCCATACATTCTGAGCTATCCTGGTTGTTGTTATATATGGTTTGATTTCTTATCTCAGTATGGGAATTGCTGCCAGCTATAAGATGGAAGTCTCTTTAGGGCTAAAGATGGATCTAAACTTCTAGGAGCTAGGGAAGCAGTCTGATAGCTGCTCCACTGCTCAGTAAACAGATGTATATGGGCCGGGGGAGCAAACTCTGGAAAAAGTAGTTCTGTGGGTTCTAGGAGTGGTTCAACTTAAGTGGAGGTGGGTGGGATGGGACCCAGCTATGGAGGATGCCTACTGACTACTATCCGTGATATTAACACACCTCTCTCCCCCAGTCCTCAGTGCAATTTTGTACCTGTTTTTTTTTTAATGTTAATTATGGTAGGGGGGTTTAAGGGGAAGGATAACCATATAAACATGCATGTGTCATTGTCAATTTTGAAAGCAAATCTGACACCTTGCCTGAAACACAAGGGGAGGGACAAGACTGAGGGCTGAGATTCACCTTGCTGAGATAAACATATGTCCTGTGAGTTGCAAAGCTCACTTCCAAGTGCTCTTACAATCTAATGTCTGTCTTCGCCCATGCCGCCCCCCCCCCCCGCTTGTAATGCTTTATTTTAATCCTTGTAATTTCTTGTGTGTTACACTGATAGGGATTTCAACCCCTTCCAGCACCAATTCCAGCTTCTGACGGCGGAAGGCCAAGCGTAAGTAGGAGGCTTGTATGGGGCAGCTCATTGGGACAAAGGTATGTTTGTGCTGCCTCTCTTCCCAGGATACATCTCAGGAAAAGTTGGTGCAGTTCATGCCAAACTGTGGCTGGAGTCACCAGTCAGTGTTACACTTTCTGGCCTTGTTGCAGGAAAGTGAATTCCTCTTGCTGTTCATTCCCCATGAGCGTCTGAACATACCTTATGGGAACCTCGGACCTGCAGCCCAAGAAAGGCTGCCTGGCCTGCTTGCAGATTTTCCCATCACCACTGAGCACCAGAGGATTCATGTGTAGGTCTGCTGGTAGATCTGCTTATTCATGAGTCGATCTGCAGGTGAGGAAGGCTCCAGCTAGCTGCCTGTATCAGAGCCCTTCCCCACCTGATTTGCTGCAGCCCTTCATCAGGGTAGGTCAGTTTGGCTGAGAGCAGCTCCAGCTGAGGTAGAACATCGAAAGGTGCCCATCCATCCCCACATCCAGGTGCAGAGTAGTCCCTGACCCTGAGCAGTCAAAGGTTGTCTGGGGTTCCACTCCAGACCACTTTCCAAAAACCAATTGTGCTGTAGCTAGTTACCCTGCTGCAAAACTCTTAGGGCTTTTCTGCATGAGGCTTTTAACCCCCCACTTTACCGAGGCTTCTGCTTCGAGATTCTTTGCGGGATTAAGATTTGCTCCTTTACACATCTTTTTCCCCCCAGGGATTTTCTTTCTCTGCCTTTCTATATGTTCCATTACATAACCACTAGGTGGTGTGTGGTATAGCGGAATTTTGCAAATACA
This sequence comes from Shinisaurus crocodilurus, assembly GCA_021292165.1. Classification (NCBI taxonomy): domain Eukaryota; kingdom Metazoa; phylum Chordata; class Lepidosauria; order Squamata; family Shinisauridae; genus Shinisaurus; species Shinisaurus crocodilurus. The sequence continues at coordinate 88,799,226 of CM037880.1, read as the reverse complement.
CGAGGGTTTCATGCCGCCATTCCGCATATAATACTACTTTTCTCATTAAAAAGAAACCATGCAAGCAAGGAGAGGCACTCGTAAATGGGGGTAAAGCTCATCAAACCCTAAAATTTGCAGCAGGTAATACTGCAAATTGTTTTGGAAGAGGACCCAGAGCAACCTTGACTGCTCCGGTCAACTACTTGCACCTGGAGTTGATGGATGGCCCTTCGATGTTCTACCTCACTGGAGCTGCCTCAGCCAATACTACCCGATGAGGCCAAATCAGTGGGGAGGCTTGATACGGCGGTGAGTGAGAATCAAAGGACATAATGCCTCATCGAAAGGTGTTAGACCAGATCAAGAGTGTTAGTGAATGCTCCTGCACTTGTCTGGATTACTTAAGCACACCCTTTAACATTTCACAGATGAGGATAGGTGCAATACCAAGGATCACGATCCACGTTCCTTCCCCCCCACACACACATTATTACACATTACTGAAGGCGTTGCTCTGCTTGCCATATAGCGTTTGTTGTTCACCCCACACTGATTTAAAGTCTTAAGGTTTCTGTTCTGTTACCAGTGTGGTTAATGTCAGTCTAGGACAGTGGAGACACACCTTGAACCCCGCACTTACCCATGAAGCTCAGTGCGTGATCTTGGGCCAAGCACTACCTCTCAGCCAATGGGTTTACTAATATGTTTATACCTAGCTGTTGTTTTTAATTGGAATCATTTCTAATGGGATAAGAAAATAATTTCTTTTCTTTTCCTTGTTTCCTAGTTTCTTTTCCTTGTTTCCTAGCTTCATTTTGTATGCACTGTTAAAAAAAAGCATGTTTTCATTTATTAACCTTGACTTATATACAATACTATTTTTAGGAGCAGTAGGAAAGAATGATAGAGTTTCATACCTCATTAAGAAAGTAGATGTTTGTGCTATTGGACCAGCCTGTGTACTCCTGAAGCGGAGACTGCTCTCAGTCTGTGCTGGTGACAAATAATTATTCTTCATGATGGGTTAGTCTAAATATTCTCATTTGGAATGCACTGCTCTGCAGTTATTTCAGCTTTTGCTCTGTTCAAGGGCGTTTGATGTTATCTACAGAAGAGCAGAACAATAGACATTATAACTCTAAAAATTAACTAGAGGCCTGCAAAGACTTGCCTGGCAATTTCAAACCAGCACCTGAAATTCGGCCTTCCTTGCCTCTGCAGCTCTATCAAATATCTCTCCTTTCTGCCTATTCTCTCTCTGGGTTTTCCTTCCGCTCCTGCTTCCTCTATCTGCCTTCTGCTCCCCCTCATTGGGGCCACTCCTTCCAGCCTTCTTCCCATAGCCTGCCCCCTGCTTCACGTCCCCTGGCCTGTGGTTTTCCTAGGCCCCTGCCTCATGCTTCTCCTGTACCCTAGGCCCTTTTGCCTGCCCTGCCCCTCTCTAGGATCTGAAAAGCCAGAGGAATCCACTCACTCTGTCCTACGTGACATTAATGCAGCTAAAGGCTTCACACATGCACACAACCCCTTAGTGGGGAATAGATAACCTTTTTCTATCAAGAATCACATTCCCTCATTGGTAATCTGTCAGCGGCCACATATCAATTGTGGGCAGGGCCAGAGCCAAAAGTGGGTAGGTTACCCTTTTTCTCTTTTCTCTTTCCCTCTTCCTTCCCATGTAGCAGGCTGCCAGGGCAGGGACAGATCACTCTTGCCAGAGATTTGAACTGATTGCATGTAAAGGGCTTTTGAAATTAGGCTGAGGGCCTCATATAATTAGATTGAGGGCTGCATGAGGCCCCGGGGCTGCAGGTTACCCACCCCTGCCTTAACAGTGCATAACAGTATAGTTGTTTGCATCCTTTTACTCTGCAGCTTCATCTGGTGGCTTTGAACACTCCGTTTTCTGGTGATATGCGAGCTGACTACCAGTGCTTTCAACAAGCCCGGGCCACTGGTTTAACCTCCACATACAGAGCATTTTTGTCTTCACATCTTCAAGATCTCTTGACGGTCGTCAGGAAAGCAGACAGATACCATCTGCCCATAGTTAATCTTAAGGTAAAAGATATTACTTGCTTTGTTTTCTGAAACTCAGCTCTTATCATCAACGTGAACTATGCACTGGAAGTGTAATGTTTCGCTGTGACAGATGTGGCATGCGTCACAGGTATAAGTAGGAAAAAAAGACCCTCTTTGTTGTCAGTGTTGTCAGTCCTAGCCTTGTAGCCCCATCCCTTTTCCTATAACCATGCACGTTTACCAGCACCTTCTCTGACCTGTGGCCATGCCCATTCAGGAAAGAAACAGATATTAAGATATTTTATAAAGAAACAAAGAAATATTTTGATAAGTAAAGAGCACCTTTCACCACTGAGCAACTGCAGCCTGTCCCCTCACACTTAAAATTAAGTAGCCATTTTCTTCCAGGGCATATGGTAGGGCTTCTGTGCAAATCTGAGGCCGACACTTCGGTTTTAAAAAATTAAGACGTGTGCCCTCCCTATTCCAGCCACCGCCTCTCTCATAGCTGTCTGAAAACATGGGCTGAAAATATTTTGCAACTTTAAAAGCTTATGGTGGTACACCTGCAACATCTCTTGCCAGGATCTGTCCCTGCTTACTTTCACTGTTAGTATGCCTGTCCTGTAGTTTCATGGGAACCACACACAGTTGCCACTTCAGTGCTTCTAGTTTGGCACCTGGAATGGCATAGAGAGATGGCTGCCTGTGGCCGCCAACCACGTACTGAAGTCCAGCATTGCTGTCCTTCTACACGCCTGTCTTGGCCTCGTGCTTTGTGGAATGAAACCACAGAGCCACCTTTGCTCAGGCTGTCAGATGGAGAGAATGAGTGATGGGTCTATACTAGGGGAGGGGCAGGGTGGGAGAACTACTGCCTCTTCATTCATGGCTGTGGACTGTTAAAGAAACATGGGGCATCCTCCAGGTGATGCGACTTTGCAACTGTTACAGGCGATGGCAGTCTCTCCATGCTCTGAGTGATGGTAGAATTTCAAAGAGGAAAATTCAGAAGCGTGTGTGAAAACAATGTGGTCTAAATCAAGAGCCTTGAGGTGACCGCTAGCTGATGAGCAATAGGAAATCCCTGCCTTGGAATACAGTGCAGAGGCTGTGAAGTGTAGCTATTAATGTATCAATGATGCACATTTTTAGAAGGAGACTAGACTCTAGTTTTGAACACCGCATCAAGCAAGTTCACAATGTGGCAAAGCATCATGCTGAACGTTCACTTACGGTAATTTCATTTCTGAAAGGTGACTTCCTTTCTTTCCAATAGGGAGAAATGCTGTTCAATAACTGGGAGTCAATATTCTCAGGCAACAGGGGACAGTTTGACCTCCAAATTCCAATATATTCCTTTGATGGTAGGAATGTCATGACTGATCCAGCTTGGTAAGTTCACATTCATGAATGCCACTTCTGAAGTTATGTGAAATATTAGCCCAATGTTTTAAACTGCTCCATTAAGATTGCTCTGTGATTATGCTGCTGGAAGTCTTTCAGTTCCCCAGGAATCTGGCAACAACTAGAAGCATTAGCACTAAGCACAGGCACCGTGCTTAGTGTCGAGAGGTGAGATTATCTAGGTTCTTTTAACACTGAAAACTAGCCCAAGCTACTTCCCTCCTCAGGACCAAACTGAACATTTGTGGGTGACACAGAATCTAAGTAAACACTTACCCCACCTGCCACCTCCCCTGCACTTTGCTGCGTGAGAATTGAGAGCAGAACTACATATTACGCTAATCGCATCATGTGTAGCTGAGGCTTGTCTTATATTTTACTTTTCTGTAAGCGCATGTGGTCCTGAGGTGAATCAGGACCGTGGCACTCCAGAAGGGGGTGGGATTTGTGGGATATTGCTTTAAATGATAAATTAACATGTAGTATTAAATGTAAAAAGGGACAATTAAAGAAAAATAATTTTAAGGATATATGGGGACCATTTTTAGATTATGTTTTAGTAAAGGGAAAAGGGAGTAAACCATGTCAAGATATGATGTATTTTTGGAATATAGATTAATAATGGATTATGTGGATAGAATTATCTTTTTTTGGCCCCGTGGTGACGGGTGCACTTTGTAGTTATATGGATTTGTGGGTTTATTTTCTTTTTGTATGTGTGTTCATTTAAAAATAAATAAATAAATAAAAATTTTAAAAAAGAAGGGGGTGGGATTTGGGGGGAAATGGAGGGAGGGAGGTTTAAACCTCCCCTCCTGGAGTGCCATGGTTCTGAGCCAAATCAGGGCCGCATGCCCTTACATGAGAGTAACATGTAAGACAGGCCTCAACTACGCAATTAGTGTTATGTGCAGTTTATTTTATTATTGTTACATTTATATCCCGCTTTTCATCCACTTGCAAAGAACCCAAGGCATTTTACATGGTGGTCCTCCTCTTCATTTTATGACACTGGCTCTTTATGCTCCTTCTATAGTCCATCTGGAATAAGTCTCAAAATAAGTTATTTATATCTCCTTTCACAGACAGGGAACTAGGTCTTAAGATAGTGACCTGCCCAAAACTAACTGCAGATTCAAGAGATGTACATTCAATATTTTATTAATTAGCCCTTTGACAGAAGTAATCAACTTGAGATTTATTTATTTATTTTATTATATTTATATCCTGCCTTTTTTCCTGCAAGGAACCCAAGGTGGCTTACATAATCCTCCTCTCCTTTTTATCCTTACAACAACCCTGTGAGGTAGGTTAGGCTGAGAGTCAGTGACTGACCCAAACTCACCCAGTGAGCTTCATGGTTGAGTGGGGACTAGAACTCAGATCTCCCAAGTCCAACCTTAACCACTCCACTCCACTGGCTCTCTAGTTTGGCCCTAAGTTATTTCATATCAGACATGGAACATTAAAAAAAAAGTATACAGTTGAAATTATTCTTTCAAGGAATATAACATTAAAGCATTCCTCTAACTTTAGGCCTCAAAAAGTCATCTGGCATGGATCAAGCCCAAATGGAATACGACAAATTAGCAACTACTGTGAAGCCTGGAGGACATCAGATCTGGCGGTCATGGGACAAGCCTCGCCCCTAAAGTCTGGGAAGCTCTTGGATCAAAAACCATATAGCTGTAGCAACAGTTTTATTGTTCTTTGTATTGAAAATAGTTATATCTCAGATATTGGAAGGAAATAAATTTCCTCTACCCACCCCCACCCCATGTAAATTTAAAATTTTATGACAAAAAATATTGACACTGAAATATAATTTTTAAATGATGTAAATATTGTATTGTAATTGTATACTTAAAAAAAAGATAATAACCAAAGAAAGCATACCTCAGAGAGGAATCTTATTCCAGGATGGTGAAATTCATTCTTCTGAAACATGGCAGCCCACTTAGAAACTGGGCAGGAAATCAGCCGGTCTGAGCAACCATGCAGAAGTACCTAGGCAAAATGGGACTGGTCACCATTATAAGCCTGCTTGGGGCCGTTGCTAAAAAGTGATGTTGGGGATATCTGGTCTGGTGTGTAAGCAAGAGGGTTGCCCTTGCCCCCACATCGTACGCTGCTCCAGTGGGTCTATAACATTTGTGTGTACTGCAGAAGGGGTGTAATCACTACTGCAGCTTCCATAAACTTTTCTGCTAGATAAGCTTTGATAAATTTTTCTGTTAGGTGAGGGCAATTGAACTTAAGTGGTTCATTTTCCACGCACTCCACCTGCATACAAACCCTAGACCAGGGTGCAAAAGGTATTTCAGGTACACTCGGTGAGATTTTTGTCTTTTACTTTTCTTTGAACTGCATACCGCCATACCACATTGCAAACTGATTTTGAAACACTCCTTCAGTTTCAAAAGCAGCTTGCTATACATCATGGGAAATGGAGAAGAACAAAGTCCAAAGCCCTCTTGGGCATATGGAACCAGCTGCATAGCTTTTTGGAATTTGGCCCATGTAAGCAGGCCATGATTTGGGAAACCCTACAATGCTGTTTCCCTAAGACTATCCTTAAGATAGTCAACAAGTCTGAATGTAAATGGCCTAGGATGAACCCATCTCGCCCCACCCTCCAAATCTTTGCATGTGGGCAGCACATGGAAGGTGAATTTCACCCATATGGAAACAGAATCTGATGCATATTTTGGTGCTACTGTGGTCTTAAAAACCTCCAAGCAGTGTTGAGAGGAAATTCTAACGGTGTCAATGGTGGATATCCAGAGGGCACATAGAGAGCTTCCATGCACGCCAGGGCTTCTGAGGACCCACCCTTACACAGGAGCTTCCCCTGCACCACTTGAAAACCCTCCTCCAAGTCAGGAAGCACTTCAGGATTGGCAGCCAATGTAATATGAAGAGGAACAGGTTGGAAAGAGAAAACACGGAAGCCTTGATGTGCATGTGGAATTGCTTTGGATCCCAGCCCATTCCGTGTACCTGCAAAACTGTCCTTTGCTAATTTACTGACAAGCACAGTGTAATGTGTTTATGTATCCCATGGCAGCTTAGAGCAAGCTGCTTTCTTGCTGCAAGGACACTTGTAGAAAGATAGACCAATGTTATGTTTCCTTTCAGAGAGACATTGGATCATTTCCCCAGTGGAAATGAAATGCAGATTGACTGTTTTTCCTCCCCATCCCTTCCCCATTGCGGTGAAGTGCTAATTTCTTCAGGACTATTGTTCATAGTTGTTGTCAAAACTAACTATAATGGCCTTCCCCAGTCTGGCTCCCTCCATATATGTTGGATGGCAACTCCCAGCCAGCCTGGCCATTGGAGGGATCCAGGTTGGGGAAGGCAGAATTAGTAGTTAATAGAACAAAGGTAGGCAGCCTGCTGCCCTCCAGATGTGTTGGACTGCAACTCCCATAAGTCCCAACCAACATAGCCAATAGTCAGAGGGGATGGGAGTTGTAGTCCCAAACATCTGGAGCACATTAGGTTGCCTACCCTTGTCATAGGAATTGTTGGTGAACCACATGATGTCCTTCACAAAAATAGTATTATCACAGTGTATAGACATTTGTCTCCCCTGTATTGTCTCATGGTGTATTTTAACAAGCTATATGCTTATAATTGTCGTAATATAGCACTATAACTGTAGGCAATAATCACTGTTTTGAAATATGCTAGTAGCTCTACTCTGAAATGATCTGTACGATTTGTCCGCTATCAAATCAGTAATTTAATAGCTATTTGTAAGTCATAATATTTTCCTTCCAGGGTCCTCATCATTTGTAACCAATGTTGTTTTTATATGATGTAAAAATGTGAAATGCAGTTCTATTTTTCCATTTTAATTAATATAAAAGCATCTTTCCCACTGTTTCTGGGTCAGGTGTTGTTTTTCCCTAAATAAATAACTTCATTGTATTAGGGTGGATTTGATTTAAATCAATTTCATTTAAATCATGATTTAAATCACTACTCAGAAAGACTAGATTTAGTCATGTGATTCCCTGCCCCCCCAAAAGTGCACTCTTCTTTGCTATAACCTTAATACATATTTTACACAACTCAAGAGTTGCTCACTGAAGCAGATATTTGTGAAGGCACTAGAAGGTGAACAATCTCCAGTTAAACTGCGTAATCATGAACATTCAGAGGGTTTTCTTACCTTACTCTATTAGGACAATCGACACTGAAACTGTTTTATTTAACTAATGCAACACTGTACTGTGGATTTTTGTTCAACAGTATATATATAATATTTAATAAGTATATGGGTTTTTTTGAATTTTTTTAAAATTCTGGTTCTGGCCACTGAATAGAAGGCACAGGGAGGTTCCGTACCTCTTGATTAATATTTCTTCTAGCTAGCTATGCAGTGTAGTGTAGCCCAATATTAAAGAAAAAAGGTTTCATTAAGGGTGCTCAGATAGTGTTTGACCAGGCTGACTTGTCTGGGAGGTAGGGACACTTTAGCACTGGACCATTTTCCCCTCCAGGGCTTTTCACTGGTCAATTCAAAGATACCATCATGGGTTATTAAGCTGGCTGGTAGCAAAGTAATAAGGCAGGCCTGTGTGGCGAAAGAAATGGAGCTTCTCTCATAACACACAGGATGCTGGAGATGTAAATGGACAGTACAGCTCTTAAGCTCAGTACTTGATATTGTTTACACTGCTGTGCTCAGCAGGAAACACGTCGATTTCCCTCTTGGAGGGTACAATAGTCGGCCTGCAAAGTGAGGATACCGTATGTCCTCCTCTCTAGGCTTTTGTATAGCGTGATAGCTGAAGGTGCTGACCTTCGCCATTAGGCAGAGCAAGGCAGCTGCCTCAGGCAGCTGATTTAAGGGGTCATGAAAGGGCAACAAATGGTTAAATATTTTGTTGTTGTTATTCTCCTCCCAAGGTGAGCTGCATGTGGGATTTTCTGTCTCAGGTGCCAAAATAACTTGGCCAGCCTTGGGTACTGTGAACCTTGACCCCGGAAGGGAGATGCCACTTGCTGTTTTACCTCAGGTGACACCAGGTGCTAAACTTAATCACCTCAACTGCTAATACCTAATCTAGACCACTACAATTAATGCAGCAGGAAACCATTTTATGTTCCAGATCTGATCAGAGAAGGGGAAAGTTTGCCAGATGGCCTTGAGGAGATGTAAGGATTTGCCTTTGCTTTTGAGGGAATAATGTTGCCTTATTTTTGGGGGGTGGGAGGGATTTATATTATACCAAAATAAAGTAAGCTGACAACATTATTATGCTATATGAGATACAAACAAAACATTTATATTGGGATGGATCCAGACTTAGTCATACTTGATCTATTGAATCAGTGGGACTAGTTAGTCATGAGTAACCTAAGTCCCATTTATTTCAGTGGGTCTATTCTAAGTATGAGTAAGTCTGGATCCAACCCAATGTATTTATTTCATTTTTATCCTTCCCTTTCCTCAAGGAGCTCAGAGCCGCATACCAAGTTGATCAGCCTTCTCCAACCAGGTGGCCTCTTAGCTTGTGTTGGACTACAACTCAACCATCCCCAGCCTGTGTTGGACTACAACTCCACCATCCCCAGCCTGTGTTGGACTACAACACCATCCCCAGCCACTGTTGTACTACAACTCCCATCACCCCAGCTACTCCCATCATCCCCAGCTGGCACAGTTGTCATTCAACACAGCTGGAGAAGGCACCAGACTGGGAAAGGCTGCATTAGATCTACTACCACATATCAGATCCCTCCAAAGTGCTTCCAGCCTTCAGCTAACTTACGGCGATCTTTCTGCCTTTGTCTCTGTTCCAAATTGTGAAACTGCTGTTTCTATACACCAGCCTTCCCCAACCTGATACCCTCCAGATGTGTCGGACCACAAAGCCAGTGATTCCCAGCCAGCATATCCATGGGAGTTGTGGTCTGACACATCTGGAGGGCACCAGTTTGGGAAGATAGATCCACTGGTGGGGACAGCTCCAGTTTGGCACAGCTGACTGTAGTCCAGGGGTGGGCAACTTGTGACCCTCCAGATGTTGCTGGACTGCAACTCCCATCAGCTCTAGCCAGCATCACCAATAGTGTACACACACACACACACACACACTAAATTAGGGTACAAGTTAGTTGGCCACAGTTCAGCTTGACCAACAGTAGGGGCCTTTATAAATGAAATGCCTCAAGCCTCCAGTAAAAACAGGCTACTTAAAAAGAAGAAAAGGTAACTCTGAGGACAAGAGACACAGAAAAGGAGAAGTAGCAACTAGCACCAAGGTCCATGACGCATGAACTAGAAAAGATTGTGCTTTGTAAGCAGGTTATGCTAGCTAGACAATACAAAAATGTATCAGCCTATGGTTGAAATTGGGGTTCATATACATAGCCAAAGTGCAATTCCCTTGGTGTGGACAGAGGTCACTGGGAAAAAGGGGTAACAAGTGACATAAAGGGAGGTATGGATGGATGTAAAGAGGTGAGAGTAAAAGAATACAGTAACCAATCACACCATGTATTACGTTCAAGTGTAAAACTATAAAAGTAAAGAAAAAAAATATTTGGTTGGGATTGCTCCCAGCAGGGAGTCAGCTCTGCTAGCAGAAAGCTGTATGGGTAACGTATGCTTTCTCTTCCTGTTCTAAAGTTTGTTAACAAATACCATGGTACCATCTTCTTTCTATGATTATCTTAAAATATATGTGCTTTTGGGGTGTGTGTGTCAATAAATGCTTTAAAATACAACCTAAGTATATGTGCATGCATTTATATTGTACTGTTTGAGTCCAAGGGTGAATCAACCTATGAATACAGTTCCCCATAGTATGGTAGGGATCTGTTCTAACGTGAACATTTATTTAAGTTTAAAAAACCCAAATAGATTTTTGGACCGCATTATTTTCCCTCCAGCCAATAAGTAGGATTTGAGTGCAATAGCAGCCTCCTGCTCCTGTTCCCAGCAGCTGGTATGCAGAGGCACATCAGGACTAGTAGCCACACGGATAGCCTTTTCCTCCAAAAATGTGTCTAATCCCCTTTTAAAGCTATCCAAGTTGGTGGCCATCACTACCTCTTGTGGTAGCAAATTCCATAGTTTAACTATGCACTGTGTGAAGTCATCTTGGGCTTGAAATGGAATGAGCAATTGACCTTTTGAACTTTGAGCCCTGCCTGCTTATTACGCCTAAGCCAAGCAGCGGAGAAAGTCATATGTGAAAGTAAGCCTTTATGCTGCCATTTTTGTGCAATGTTGTCTGCTTTTTGTCTGTTTTTGTGGTTTGGCCAATAAGTAGATAATTAAGTTTTAATTTATTCTTTGTGTATGTAGAATTTTTATCATCAGTCTTTAAACACAACCCTTCCTATTGATTCACTTTGCAGTAAAACTATCATACATGGTAATATCCAAATTTTGTATCGCATCTTCATCTATAGTAAAAGAGGATATGTGTTTGTCTGTCAGCAGCATAGCTCCAGGACCATGAAACCTAGACACCTAAAACGTGGCATGCATACTAAAGGGAACCAAGGGGTCTGCACCTCAGGGTTATTTGGTTTTTAAAATGCATTAATTGATTTCATTCATTTTAATGTGTCCATGTGTTTACAGCCTGCAGTACCATCTTCAGTCACTAGGTGGCAAACTTCTCTAACCAGTGCATAGCTTTGCAATCGATAGTCTGAAGCAAGGGGGTGTAGTCCAAGGGACAGAGTTGAATGGCTGTGTCCCCCCCCCCTCCCTGCTGTAGGACAGCCTCCCATTAGGGAATGGAGTGGACAGACCCCACCCATAGGGGGCTATAGGAGCGTACCATGGCAGGGGCTGTACCTAGCAGCCGCCATGGCTTCTCTATGATGGGGTGGGCACAATGTGTCCAGCTCTGACAGCTGTGTAACTTTGCTGGAAGGCTTCTCGGTATCACTAAGGGCTATTCCACCCTCTATGGAGCTGGGTCCTTTCTCTGGTAAAATTAATAAAGGGACCATTTTGTTCCCAAACCTATGATTGTTGTCTTCCTTCTCTCAGATGTATATATTTCTACCAATTTCCATGTCTTTACTAATCATTCTTTCAATGTTTTAGTTTGGGAACTTGCTAAAACAGCAAAGATATTAATTGCAAAAAGGGGAAAAAAACAATAGCAGGACTCTTCAGCTCCTGCTTCAATCTGAATGTCCACTTTTTCCTCTGTAATAAACTAATTAATTCATAAAAATGTTGCCTAAAAGGGAATAAAGTTTTTGCATGCAAATGTTTTATGGAATGGATTTGTCTAGATTGCTTGCTCATACCCTTTCTTGAAAAGGGTCTGTTTTTAAGACTCTTTGTCCAGGGTTCCTTATCTCTGCTACATAACTAAAGATAGTATATTGAATTAGGAAATAATCCTCACCAGCAAGTTAAGACACTATGCAAGTTTGCCATTTGTTCCCATTCAAAAACACTGGGGGATTCAAGTGACAGTAAAATGAGGCAAAATGGTATTAGGACAAGCAAAAAGTGGCATTGAGCCAATAAAATTATGAGGTCCAGAAAGGCCAGCCAGTAGTTTCTTATAGAAACAGTTCAGCAAAGATCCCAGGAAGGGAAATTCTGCTTCCAGAGAGGAAGCAATTTTGGTGAATCTTTGTTGTGCAGGTCTCGTCAGCACCACGCAAACGGGAAATACATGTTGCATAAGTGGTGCCTAAGAGCCAAAAGTCTCATTACTGGCAGAATGTTCAAGCAATATTTCATCGAAGAGCTCAGAGAACTTACAAAACATTTGGAGAAGAAAACTGAACTTAGGAGCTGCTTGCATGAGACTGAGAGGAACATGTCATGTCTGGAGCCATGCCAGTAGAATTGCTGGTAAATTTAGTTTGTTTTTTAAAATCTTCACTTCACCATTTCTCTTTGCGGACTGACTTGTGTTGCTTGGACAACATGTTGGCAAATCTGCCTAGCAAAACTAAGGTGAAAAAGACTTTTCCTGCTGTGTAGCCCAAAGTACATGTTAGACATAAAGGCCCACCACCCACCTGAGTGCCTCTTGCCCAGGTACTGGCCAGCAGTCAGAAAAATGGGGATTTCTTTAGGAGTGGCATCACAGTCGTCAAAATGACTGGGGCCTTCCAAAACAGCTGGGACTTCTCAGGAACGCATTCAGCCTCTCCCAGAACCAGGGCTGGCCCAAGATGCTTTGCTGCCTGAGGTGAAGGACAAAATGGTGCCCTCTCCCCTTTCCATGTACAGAAGCCAGCTGCACTGGCAGCTGAATCTTACTTCAGCTGCCCCTTACTTCAGTGGGGTAGCATCTTCCACCACACTTGAGGCAGCAGACTAGCTTAGGCAGCCCAGAACAGGTTTGTGGCATACACAGCTCAATCCTCCAACAGGGGGGAATAACAAGAGAGTTCATAAGGAACAGCCAGCAGGTTGCCACCACTGCCCCCTCCCCAGTATCTGCTGCCTGAGGCTGTCATCTCATTCTACCTAATGGTAGGGTCAGCCCTGCCCAGAACCAGTAAGTCACTCCCACTGAACAAGATGCTGTTAGATATGGTGAGCAAGAGTCAAGCATGGAGGTATGAGGCCACCACAGCCCTTCAAGCACCCTGTCCATGTCCTCATTATGCAACAATTGGAATTCATCCAAGCATCTGCACCTCCTCATTCTAACATAGAAGAATGGTTGTATTAAAAACAATGCTTCAGTGTTCCATATCTAACATAAGATGCAGTGGGGTTTCCCTGGCAGGCCTCCTACATGATTCCAAAGGAGTGAAGATTGATTGCTGTTACTTGAAAGAGCACTCTGTACATGCTCCAAGCCTCTCTTTCCTCTTAGTGTTATGTTCCAGGACTGAGTTGACATTGAAAAAGAGATTCTTGGATTAGCTCCAATGAAACCCTGAGCAACATTTGAAGAGACAAAAACGCTTTGAAATGTACACCAAATGCAAGCATACTTCTAATGCAAGGGTGGGCAGCCTGAAATCCTTGGACCGCATGCAGCTCTCAGCCTAATTTCAAAAGCCCTCTGCAAGCAATCAGTTCATATGAGTTAATATGCATAAGACTGGGTTCCAAGTATTAGTATTTACTGGAGTCTGAGGACGTTGTATGAAACAAGAAATGAAATACATGAGGCATGGTTCCCAACCGTTTTGGACACATGGGCACATTTGGGAATTTGAGAAACTGCTGTGGGCACCACCATAAAATGCCTAATTAGAGTATCGCTGCTTTGGCATCTACCTGTCACATCTATAGATCTTAGGCTGTCTCTTATTCAGCAGAACCTTTTGTTTCATATTTGTTGGATACCACAAAGTCTCTTTAGTAAGGGATTGTCTAATTCGGCTAATTGCTGGTGGTGCAATACAGCCAATGCTTCTTTTAAACATATGCTTTGGCAATGTCCAGTAGTTGCTTCTTTGGGGGGGGAAGTTATTACACAGATACATTTTGTACTGAACCAGTCTTTTGCGAACATAGGAGGAAAATAAAGAGTCGAGACAAGTTGCTGGTGTTTAACTGGGCCACATTTATTTACATACAATGGACTGCAAAGGGATGGAGTGCGGGTTATTCTAATCCGGCCTCCCGGGCCGATTACGTGCAAATGGGCGGAGCATCCAAAAACAGGAGGTGGCAATAATGCCGCTGCCGCGGCGGCGCCCTATTTTCCACTTTCCAGTGTTGGGAGCCTTTGTTGGGTCGCCTGACTCGCCTCCTCTCGGAGTCTCAAGACAACAAGCTTGGCGAGAACAAAGGCATCACAGGCGTTCCTGAGGGGATCTTCGTCCAGGTGAGCAGCTAGCAGCTAGCTGTGTGAAACAAAGAGGGTGTGGGTGGGGCTTCCAGGCCTAATATTAACTCCTGTAGCCCCACCACCTTTGGACGTGATACCTGCGTCTACAGGTATGTTGCGACTCCTTCCCCCACGTCCGCAAAATCCTCCCCGCCCACAGCTACGCGTGTTCCGGGGGAAGGTCCTAATATTCACTGATGTACATGCTCTTTTAAATTATATACTTGCTTCTTGGAAATTAACAAACGGTCAGCATAAATGGATTGTCTGCACCCTTTTGACAGCTAAAAGACTGATATTACACAACACTGGAAGGATAAATGCTCACCTCCTGTAATTCAATGGATTAAGGACCTTACAACACTTTCAATATTTGAATGGGTGGCATATAGATGTCACCTTCAAATGGATACTTATTTGGATATTTTTGGTTTGCTTTTGTTGAAGTCCATGTATAATTGCCAGAAAGTTGTAAGCATTTCATACAAATCCATGTAAGCATATTTAAAAATGGGGGCTCTTGGGTGCTCACGGGCACTACGTTGGGGACCCCGGAGCTACGGATTGCAGAGCACACTGGACACAGAAAGTGGCCAGACATTATCATTGCTGATATTATAGATAACACACAAAAACCAGAGGAGAGCACCAAAACCAGACTGATGGTGTAAGAGAGACAGCTGCTATCTTGGGAGGCTGGCTTAGCCTGTTCCTAGTATTTGGGTATGTAAGATCTCTGCTGAAGAAGTTCTTCATTGAAAACACATTGGGTTTATTAAAAAAGAAATGAAAAAGTCTTCATTGGCAGATTTGAGTATGAGTTCTCTTTTTGCATTGAGTCTGATATTATAAACAAGAAGCCAATGTGGCTTCTCAAAAGTAAGTTTTGCCATTCTGCACCAGAACAAAAAGTAAGTGTGGGGGTGGAATTGCTTACAAAAACATGTAGCTTGCAGGACTTCCAAATGTTGTAATGGAAACCAAATATTGACACCTTTACGGAGACTGAATTCGATAGTCAAAGTTCAGCAGACAACCCATCCCGTGGTGTCAGAGTGACATGGCTCTAGCACAGACCAATGAGAGAAGTGTGTCTCCTGTGGATTTTTGAAACTTGAAATCTTGCCGAGAACTGGACTACAGGGAAGGAGCTGAGAGAGCTGATGTCTGAAGGGCCAGGCTTGGATAAGTGTTCTGCAGCCACAAAAGTTGCTTGGTTTCTAATAGATATTGGTCTAAATGGCAAAGATATCCACAGAGCTTGGGGGTGCTTCCAGATGAGGCTTTTATTGGGCCATCACCCTGCCTCATTTATGGATGTGTGTGTGTGTGTGTGTGTGTGTGTGTGTGTGTGTGTGTGTGTGTGTGTCCCAGATAATGTCATCTTCTACTCCTAAACTTCCCATGTTTTCTCAATTATTTCCATCTTTTTTCTTTCCACAGAAAATCTGTAAAGGAGAAAAAGATGGAAAAGTTACCTTCTGATTGGAAGCACTGGGAGTCCTCTGTCTGGAAGCACCCTGAGCCTGCAGTGGAAAAAAATGGTTTGGTTGCACTATCGCAGGCCTTCTGCAGTCAAAAGAGAAATGCCTCAACAGAGAAAGCTTTTCTATGAGACACCAAGACCGTACTGAAACAACTGAAGACTGGCTTATTTCAGCTGCAATATTTATAAAGAATTCTGCCTTTGGAGCTAGAATGATGTGTTTAAAGATAGGATCCTGTTGGGATTCAAGTCAAATGTAACATAAGAAACTACTAATGGAGGATGGAGCTTGAAACAAGTTATCAAGCAGGCCAGAGCTCATGAAGCATCCAAAGAGCATATACTGTAAAAGTATTTACTAGGCCCCAGAATGTGCACATTATAAAACAGAGGTGAAGGTTGTCTGCCACAGGCAGCATGAGAAATTGTGAGGAAAGAAGAAAGCAAGCAAATCCAGGTATCAACATTTCTGTTACATATTGACCAGGTAGAATGGCCACTGAAGAAGCAATTCAGGAAGAGGCGGCGGCAAATGACAGTTTGCCAATCCAAGCTGGAGAAGAACCATTTGGGAGTGGGAGGGGTAATGGGCCTGGTTTGGGATAGAGGCAAGTCTCAAATTTATATTTCAACCAGGCTAATTACAAAGTTCAGTGTTGTCACTACTTTGCCAAGCAAAGAGCCCAAAGTCCTTTTGCCTCCTTGATTTTCATGCAACCATTCTGGTTGATATTTCTGAGGAAACTTTTTATTAGGCAGCAAGTCCATCATCCTGTCAGGGATGCTTTGACCTGGATTCCTGCATTGAGCGGGGGGGTTGGACTCGATGGCCTTGTAGGCCCCTTCCAACTCTACTTTTCTATGATTCTATGATCCTTTCATAATGTATGGCATTGATTAATACTCTGGAAGCATGGGGTGGGTGGGGAAACTTACTTACCGTACTCACTCAGCATCCACTGTGGCTCACGGAGGGATGCTCACCTAGATAAAGGCAAATTGAATTGTATCAGCCTGGAGCTGCTGGAAATAGACAAAATGCATCATATTTCTAGAGCAGTTTCCCCAGGTGTTCATATCATTCCATATACAGTATCTGTGCTTCTTACAAAAATCCTGTGAGGTATTATTCTATATGGAAAGGCAGAGATAAAGTGGTTTGTCTAAGGCCACAGCTGTGAAGCTGAGGTGAGACTTGAACTCAGGATTTCTCGGCTGATGCTCTAAATCACCACACCAAACAAGCAGAGAGATGAGGAGTGGATGTGGGTAGCATCTATGATACAAAAAAAGACTGAATGGATGTGAGAATCTGCACATGGGAGGGGCAGGGACAGAGCTGTTTCCTGATGGAAGAGTCCTCATGCTATGATCAAGCAGAGTTGCAACTGACCATACACACTTCAGGAATCTAGTATGGTTTGGGGGGGGGCTGCATCTCACTATATTCTGTCCACACCATGGGCATGACATGGCAGTGTTGTCCTCTCCCTTTTCCCTTTCCTGACATTTTGAAGCAGGTGCGTCTTAGCACCATTTTAACACCCTCTTTTGGGTGTGCCGTGTGTGTGTTCTCACAGTGTTTAAAGCAGCACAACTGCAATTGTTCTTTTTAAAATCTTGTTTTAAAAAAGAGTGTCTGCTGCATAGGGCAACAGGTTTGCAGCTAAGCTTACTGCTAAATAAACATGGCTGCAAGTCCCATTGGTTTCTTTCACCTGAGAATGCTTGATCTCTAGTCTTTTCAGTTTCACAACTGCTCTAGTCAGTTTCCATTTCAACACCTAGTTAGAAGACTTGCTGGCTTGATTTCCTCTGCTTGTTAGTGGTCTCTAAATCTGGAAATGCATGGCAAGCACTAGAGAAAGGAGGGGAACCCCTGGCATGTCATCCACCTGCTAACATTTAGGACAGAAAATAGCATAGAAATTGATCTGCTTAATGTAGAGAAAGCACCATTTGAAATTTCACCTAAGGTGTGAACTCACCAGGTAGCCGTGCGTAAACCACTGTCTCTCAACTAATCAATGGTGAGTAATAATAATACTGACACAATAATGTAGGTAAAGCATTGAGTGCTTAGAAAAAGTGTGTTATTATTAACATGTTTTCCTAAAATCAATTTATGAATACAGAATGTTGAGTTTTTCATAGACCAAGGTTTTTGGTTTTCATCCCTCCTGCCTACTTACAACCTTCTTCATAATCTATAATGCATGTTGTGCTGGTGATGTTGTGATGCTTACTGTACTGGATGGGCTCTACCGGAAGAATGGCAAGGAGGTTATTAAGGTTCAACAGGTAGGGTAGTGAGCTTTCACAGAGTTCAAAAGCCAGGATAGTTTCTTGGAGCAATACGAGGGCCTTAGCCTCAGCTTGTTAGGAAGAGCACCAGAGATAATTGCCTTGAAACTGTTTCCCCCAATTATATTCCTTAGATAAGGGCTGCTTTTGCTTTACTGAGGCAGCTTCACCCACCCTTATCTCCCAGGAAGGGGGGTTAGCTTGTGACTTACTGACAGCCTCTGAAACAGGGGGCGGGGAGAGGAACTGTATAAAATCCATGGCAAGGGACATTGTCCTTTGACTCTCCGCTTAGAATGAGGTGCGCACAAGTGTCCCAGACCCAGAGCAACATCCATCGTATTAGGAAGCCCTGTGACCAGAGGAACATTTCTGAGCTTTTCTTTTGCTTGTTTATTGATAATCTGAATCCATATTTCATCATTGTAGTCAATAAGCCGTGTCTTATCCTTCACACAAGTGGTTTTATTTCTTCCTGATTATCCTTGAATCTAAAGTGAGGTACTTTGGCTGGACCACCTACTTTTAGCAAACCAGGAACCTCAGTTGATCAGGCTCAGTTTCCCGGGACCTTATAGCAGTGGAGATAAGGAACACACCAAGAATGAAAGAAGTTTAAAGCTTTATTTCAAAGACAATGAATAGACAAACACACAGGAGTGGTAGGGATGCTCCCCCTAACCTCCCCCCCCCCGCCCCTGCCAACAGACAGAAGTTGAGGCAGGATGCCACCCAGTCCCTCTGCCATGAGTATTCAATGCAATAGACACAGCCACTGAGAAAGCTATCAATCCACTCATACTTACAAATGTACAATTATTGCTGGCCAGGTAATACCGTAATGTGAACATTTTGGATGGGGGTACGAGCGTGCATGCTGGTCCAAATTCCTATTGTATCACCCAACTTGTTCTTGGATTGCAGGGGGTCTTATACTCCTTCAAGAAGAAGAGGAGCATTAATCAGGGCTCTTGAGTTGCTTTTTCTGTGTAAATGTATGACATATGGCCAGGTATCAATTCCTGGGAGTTGTTGTTCTCACAGCATGTAACAGCCATGAGGTGCCTTATTGATATGTCTCAAGGACTCCTTTGCTGCAGTAAAAGTTCTTCTTCTTTAATTTGCAACTCCTTATGCCTCTTCAGCTTTCATGCCTTTTCATCATTTGTCCATATCTTCTTTCTATACCCTGGCTCTCTTTCAATGTCTTCAAACACCTCTCCTCCTCCAGATCCAAGGCCTTACCTGTGAAAGAAACCATGCATAGAACAAGCACACCTCCCTACTGTCTTTCTGATTCTAAACAGACAATGAATAGTGTTGACAAAAGGACACATTAAACAAGGATCCAAGGCCTTCCCTGTGAAAGAAACCAAACATACCAACATTCATACCTCCCTAGTTTCTGATTATAAACAATGAATGGTGTTAAAATGACACATTAAACCCAATGCTCCAAAAAAGCCTCAAGTTTACAAAAAAAGATGTTACCGTACATTCAGTAATCAAGACAGGATCTCCTTTAGCACTACAAAGCTGGGACAGATAAGAGTCTGGGGATCATGAGTTCACCGGGTGTCTTTGGATACAAGATTTTAGTTACATGGGCCACGTTGTGACAACATGACAAGCCACACTGAAACAAACATGGCTTATAAGCCACCATTGCTTATTGTGTTGTGTGAACCCAGTCAGAGAGAGGGGGCAGGTTCGCACAACACTTTAAGCCCAGGGTGGCCATGTAGCCTCCCTGGGCTTAAAGTTAGCCTGGGCCCCCCACTGTGCCCGACAAACAATCGGGCACAGTGGGGGTCCTGAGGCACCTACTTCCCAGTTCCCCCTCTTCCCCCCTCAGTCCTCCCACTGGTATCCCAGGGGACACTGCGGGAGCAGGGAGCGGCGTGGGGTGGGGAATGACAGCTGCCCCAAAGTGCCCAAGCAGCACTTTCTGGCAGCTGTCACAGGCAGCAGCAGGGACGAGCTGCATCGTGCTCGGCCTCCTCTCGAGGAAGCCAAGCACAACATGGCTCGTTCCCCACCTTCGCTTGGTGCAGTGGCCCCTCAGTGGCCAGTGTGCCGAGTAAAGAGGGCACATTTTCCTGGGGAGACCCAGCAGAATATGCCTCACCCCCCACCTTCGCTTGGTGCAGCAGCCGCTCAGTGGCTGGCACGCTGAGTAAAGAGGGCGCATTCTCCTGGGTCTCCCTCGGAGGAGGCCCAGGAGAATGCGCCTCTGATTGTGCCAGAGGGAGGGGGTCAT
Organism: Shinisaurus crocodilurus; assembly: GCA_021292165.1. Classification (NCBI taxonomy): domain Eukaryota; kingdom Metazoa; phylum Chordata; class Lepidosauria; order Squamata; family Shinisauridae; genus Shinisaurus; species Shinisaurus crocodilurus. Next base: position 88,778,969 of record CM037880.1, on the reverse strand, counting down.
GTTCTCCTGGGCCTCTTCCTGGGGAGAACCAGGAGAATGCACCTCCTTCCCCCTGCCCCCCACCATGATCACCCTGATGCAGTGGGGGGAGGGGGAGGCGGGGCTTGGGAAGGTGGTGTGTGATGGACACTGGTGGCAGGTGGGGGCAGCAGGGAAGAAGAGAACGCCCCAGCAAGCTGGCTGGAGCAATCTTCTCTTCCCCGGTGGCCCACTGTCATCAACTTCCTCCCGAGGAGCCTGATGACAGTGTGCACCCCTTAGCCCAGAGCTGCTTGGCCAGAGCAGCAAAACTTTCTGCCACCCTCGCCAGGGGGCTCTGTTGTTTTTTGGCTTGACTGTGGATTTGGGTGATATGTTAAGCTATGGAGGGTTAAGGAAACCCTGCAACAAGCCATGGCATTGCGGGGTGGCTTCGTAGCCACCCTGTGGTGGGCAGGGCGCTGGGTTTGGACAACACACTAAGCCAGTGTGGCTTCGAAACCATGGTGGCTTAGTGTGTCATGTGAACCTAGTCATTCACTACAGGACGTGAAGATACAGATGCAAAGCAAAGGAATCTGGGTGTGGGCTAGAATAATACATTTCTAAATATCTGACTGGCCATTTTACCTTGTACTAAAGATTATAACATTTCACCGTTTTACTACTTATCTATGTAGGTACAGTATAATAACATAAGGAGAGAGATACAGTGAGGAATTGTAATGTTATACAATTTGATAAGAAGCAATTAGAAAACTTAAGGCAAGAAATTTATCTGCGACAATGATGATGGAGCCCCTGGAAGTAATCAGTTGTTCTGCTTCAATGCCACAGAGTGGTGGGCAAAAAAAGAAGCAGCAGCAGCACAGGGATGGAGGAATAAAAGAAGCAGAAGCAGGGGTTTGTAAAGGATGTAGACCTATGGAAGTAGGGAAATGACTATGAAAGTAGGATTAGTAGGCTTCCAGAAGAATGAGGGGGAAAGGAGAAGGCTGAAGGGATGAGCTTGGGAGGAGAAAGACGGCTGGCAGAGAAGAGAGGTGTGTGTAGCTAGGAGCTGCTGAGGGGAGGAAGAAGGGTTTGCTGAAAATATTGAAGCAGGAATGCTGAAACAGGGAATTGTGCCAACAGAGGCGGTGCTAGGTACTGAAAAGATCCAGGGCTCAGGCCCATAGGACAAAAAATTGCACAACTTTGCATATACTGTTTTACATATGCAAATATATATGCATAATTAGAAATAATTATGGTGATTTAAATTTTATAGAAGGCAAGCTAATTAACAGCTTGCTTGCTTTCCCGACAGAACTGTGCAGTTTCCCAAATAGTGCTTGCTTAAAACTTACCCTCCATGCACCCACACTTTTCCTTGTTCTTTCAGGCCCAAATCCAGATGGGGAGGATGGAGTGCCTGGCACCAGGGCCAACCAAAATTCCTAAATAAGATATTTTCCAACTGTGGATTTTGGGTTTTTATTTCTCATGGACCAGCACAGCTACCTTTGTTTTTGTTTGTTTAAGTTATCAATCCCCAGGTTTCTCTCTAGATCTAGATATTGGAACTACCTTCAGGGTGGATAAGGCAGGTTGCAGCTCTGAGCACATTTACTAAGGAGTCAGACTCCAATCCCACATACACTTTCCTGAAAGAAAATCCCATTGAAATCCATATGACTTACTTCAGAGTAAACATATTTATGATTACATAGTAAGTTTGATGTAATCCTGAACATGTTTCCCCATCCACAGATCTCTGTACCTCCAATTGTTTCCCTACGCCACATAATTTCCTGTACTATCTCAGCTACCTTTTCCCACCTCACAGGTCTCTATAGCTGTTGGAGGATATGGAAAGGACTCAGTCCTGTACTGGTTAGGACGAAGCAGAGTTTTCCCCCTTATGCGCAACCTGATTATTGAAACTTGTTATCACCATGTGGGTTGCTAAACCCTTGCTAAAAGGCTCTTAAAAGGAAACAGATTGTACATACAAGGTTTAAAACTAACAAAGACATTTATTAATTTTACTTACAGTCTATTTATTCATATATGCAGGATGCATATAGGCAGATTAGAGACTTGGGTGTTATGAGTCTGCTTCATTGGAGATCAATAATGAATAACTTGCTTTTTCATGACATCCCAAACCAGCTGTTTGAGGCAGCTGCCTCAGGCTTTAAAATATGTGTGTGTGTGTGTCTTTAAAGGACCCTATCTAAGGACACCCTTATTTGTAAAAAGGGATTACGGACAGGGGAGAGGAGGGCACTTGATTTCAGGGGGGGGGGGGGGAACCGCAGGTAGAAAGATTCAAGAAAGGCAGTAGGAGGGGAACCACATGTGGGCCAAAAGCCAGCTAGTCCAGGGGGATCAGATGCAACAGAAATCATCAGGGCTCCTGTACCTTTATTTCAGCAAGTGCCATATTTCTCCAGTTACATGAAAAGCAACATCTTTCAGAATAACTTTCTATACAGTGGACTTAAGTCCATGAAAGCTTATTATGCCACAGTAAATCTGTGAGTCTGATGGGTGCCACAAGGCATTGTGGTCTTTGAACACAAAAGAGCAAGAAGACCCTATCCTCCCACATCTATTCACCTTTCTCTAGCCTAGTGTGAACCCCTGGTGCCAAGGAGGACCATGCATCCGCCAGAATCTGTCCACATGGATCATGCAGAAAGCAGGTACACTCCAGAAGATGATTGCAAACCAAGAAACTGCAGACACACTCAAGCAAGCTGGCAAGCCAGGACAAGCCCTACACTCATACATTACCTTGTCCCACATTCACATTGCTGCTCATTCAAATCCTTTTTGCATGCAAACCCACTTCTCTTTTCTTCCAAGTTAAGGGGCCTGGGCCAGCTTGGAGGAAGCAACAGATGAGGAAGGCCTTTGGCACTCCATTTGATATGTGAGCAGCCAGTGTTCCTACTCTTCCTCTTGTCAGAGCTTCACTGCCTACAATGACCCAGGGCACAAGTGCAATTGCCCAGTAGCAATTGGCTGGGCACGCCTCTGCAGAGTCAGACACAGTCCAAGAAAGCCAGGTGACAGTGGTGCTGTTAGGCAGTTCTGGACTCTGGACTTAATGAAAAAAATGAGCAGACTGTGGAAGGAAAGGGGGCAGTCTCCCCTCTAGTTTAAACGCCTGGTGCCTTCATGCCACACTCCCTATTAGTCTGCTAAGGGAGTGAGTCCTAAGGACTCCTAGTACCTGCCAGGTTACTGAGTTCAGAGGGAAGAAGCAGGCTTGTATTAAGGCAGATGATGGCAATTGGGCAGCTCTAAAGATCCGGGGCACCACTCAGAAGATCTGGGGCACATGGCTTGGTAGGCCTCTCCTAACACCACCCACATGTGCCAACAAATTCATAGTGTACCATCAGGTTTTTACAGCATTTTACATGTGTTACCGCAGTAAGACAACAATCCTGTATGACAGCCTTCCCCAACCTGGTGCCCTCCAGATGTTTGGGACTCCAATTCCCAGAATTCCTGACCATTAGCTATGTTGGGGCTAATGGGAGCTGAGGGCCAAAATGTCTGGAGGGCACCAGGTTGGGGAAGGTGTCCTAGTATTGTCCCCATCGTGCAGAATGGGGTGGGGATATGGCTGAGACTGAGCTCCAGTAGCTTGCCTAAGGCCTTCTAGTTCACAGCCAAGATTTGAACTGAAGACTTTTCAGCTCACAAAGCCACTATTCTACATCAGCTCACCAACCAGAGTTGGAATTCAACGATAATGGTTAGGTATTGTCAGAGTACAGAAGGTTGAGTGGAAAGTGATCTTATGTAAAACTTCCAACAGCGTGATTCAATGTGGCTGCCCATATCCCTCCAAACTCAGAGGATTACAGGCATCCAACGGAAGACAGAAGGAGCGTGGAGGCGAAGGTCACCTCTGTGCTTCTCCTGCACTACAAAAGACTTCAATTTCGGTCATCTAAGTGTTTTTTGCCTGTTCCTGCGGAGAACAGGCTGAGGTGCTGCCAGGATACATCATATCCTGCTGGCACCTTACTCCTCCCCTCCATGCAAAGCCTGCCCAGCTCTGGCTCCAAGGTCGGTCTTGCGACTTCGGAGCCACAGCCGGCATGGAAAGAACCATGCTGGCTGCGAGGGCAGCTGGAGAGAGCTCCAAATTTAGAGTCCCAGCTCTGATCTTGGAGCATTTTTCCAAGGTCAAGACTCTGAATTATCCTATGGCCATCTAGACAGCATCTAGCAGCCATAGGATTGCGCCCCAAGTGAACGAGGAACTTGCACCAGTGTTTTCATTCGTAATTGTCCTCCTTTTGTACTCTTTGTTTATATTTGGCAGCATTCCAGTAGCTGGAGAAAGCCAGGGCAACTTTTTCTGATTTCTCACCACACACACAGTTGGGCATAAAATGGGGGAGACATAGTGACCCCCAGGTGATTGCTGTATTTTCACATTACCTAGCTAAGGATGTTTACCTCATAAAAACCATCACAATCATTTACCTCATAGTAGTTTATGAGTTAGTACCATAGGTTAAGGTATTGTTATGGGTTTCCTATCAGATTTCTGATAGTAAGTCTAAGAGTGTTGGCCAGAGTCAATACCTGGACTTGACAAAAGAGTGTCAAAAGCCCAGTGATGTGTTTCCATGTAAGTATTTATCAGACCATTTCCGTTAAGTTTTCTGAATGTATGGGGAAAACTTATTAGAGAAGGGGGCAGACCTTCCCCACTTCCAGATAAAGATGGTGTTATCTACGTGTCTGTGTAAGGAGGAAACGAAAAGACAGACTGCAATTTTGAGTCAGAGACAGAGGAAGACACAGAGAGCTGAATTTATGGACTCTTTAAGCCAGAAGTAAGCCCATGGATCATATGCACCCCAACTTCTTTTTGTGCAGCCTCTCATGCTCTCCATATCTTTTGAGTTCTGCTTGTTATCACTAGTTTTCTGTTTGCCAACAGGTCCCTAGCACTAGAAGACTTTCACACCTATGTTTCAGATCTGATGCTTCATTAGGATCAGATTGGCAATAAGAGCTGAATCATACGGCTCAGTGATTTTCAGCAGGCTTGTTTCTATTGGTAATGACAATAAAAGCAGAACTACACTTTTAACAGATTGGTTTGTAACGAAAGCTAGTGGCTGCTTTTCTTCTTGTGGAAAGATGACTGAACAACCACATGGAACAAACTCTGTCCCTCCCGCCCCCACCCTAAGGATTTTCAATTCCCGATTTTGTTCTCAAATCTTACAGCAGGGGTGTCAAACTTCTTTCAGCCCAAGGGATGAATGCAATTTCAGAGAAGGCCTTGGGGGACACATTCCAGTGGCAGGTTGGGCTGACAGCAAAAGGGTCCCCAAATATCATATTTTACCTTGAAACTCTTATTGCCAGTAACTAAGCCTTAGGAGAGACATTTCAACCTTTTAGAATGGGGTAAACACGCAAAAGTCGGGACACCACTAAACGATTGGTAGTTGGAGAAAGGAGGTGGGGCCAGCAGAAGGGGGCATGGCCATTTAGGGAACTCCAAGAGGGCTTGATTTCATCCACAGGGCTGAGGTTTGACAACTAAATACAAAAAAAGTCAGATTTCCCCCCCCTCCAGGTGTTCGGTAATTCCAGTCAGTGCCATACTCCAAGAAACCACTTAGATTGTGAAGATAGCTGGGCCAGCTCTTATCCTAGGGAAAAATAGCTTGTAGGGGGAGCACTTTGGAGTAAAGAAACTCTGGTGTGGATAGGGTGTATAACCCTTTTGCCACCCACTTCTTTGTTCCATGTTATCTCCTGAAGATGCTTACCCCCTGGGGGTGGCGGGTTCAAAATGTTTATTATTTGGAGTGGGAAAGTGTTCAGTGGGGGGTGGGGGAGAAAGCTTAACTAGGGATGGATGAATCTGTCATTTTCAGGGTTTCTCCATTTCTCTCCCCCCTCCCCATCTTAGATTATAAAAAAAAAGTTCACATGAACATTTGTACACATCTTTGTGAGCATTTCCCCCTAATACTTGCATTTTTTACACCATTTAGTCTAATGTACACATTTTTTGCAATCAAGTTTCCTAATATAAATCATTTTAATGTTATTTTCACGAATATATGCATTGTTGTGTGCACTTCCCCCTGGTACTGTATATGCATTCTGAACTCATTTTTTGATTTGGCAAATCCCACTGAAAAATTTGGAGAAGAAAAATAACTGAGTTCCAGTTTGAATATTGGTTCAAAAGTGCAAAATGACATGAGTTCACATTAAAACAAATTTCTCTACCTTTAGGTTAAGCACACATATCTCTGTAGCTTCTCTGCTCCAAAACAAATTGCCACTTCCTGAAGTTTCTGTTCTCTAGGAAAATGTACTTAGACTCTCAGGCAAGCTAATCCTCAGAAGGTGTAGTAGTGATGTTTATACATTATGGAAGTGGTTGTTAGGAGGGAAACAACAAGTCATATTTCAAGATTGCCTGGAGAAATATGTACAGTGATGATTCTGCCAAGCATGGCATTTGTACAACTAGGCAAGAGTGCTGAAAAACGTGTTAGAAAGCATGAAACATGTTTCAGGGATGCCTGCCTTTCCTCAAATGCTAAGGGCCCCTCAATAAGCTGAGTAATGGTAACCTCCCTGAAAGACAGCATGCCTACCTCAACCAAACTTCTCCTGCAAGGTTTGGCCCCCAGGGAACATTGAGGTAGGAACACAGGAAACTGCCTCATACATACCACCAGGCCGTTGCTCCATCTAGCCCACTACTGTTAACAGTGACTAGCAGTGGCTCTCCAGGGTTTCAGGACAGGAGTCTTTCCATGCCCTACCGGGAGATGCCTGGAATTGAACATGAGACTTTCTGCATACAAAGCATGTGCTCTATCACACTGAGCTTCTACGGCTTCTACTGGGTGTGCTCCAGGGCACCAGTGGGCAGAAGGTAGATCTCCAGATGTTTTGGACCTACTCCCAGAAGCCCCTGAAAGCATGGCCAATGGTCAGGAATGCTGAGTTGAAGTCTGAAACATCTGGGGAGCTACTTTCTACCCATCCCTGCTCTATCCACCCCTGCTCCAGTTTACAGGTAGGCCTGTGTGTGAGCTGATGCTGGTGAGTCATACAACATGATCTAAGAATCTGCTTGCAGGGGAGGGTGCTACTGCATCCATGTCCTGCTTGTGGGCTTCCCATTTGGGCGTTTGGCTGGCCACTCTAGCATTTCATAGATCATAGAGTTGGAAGGAGCCTACAAGGCTATCGAGTCCAACCCCCTGTTCAATTCAGGAAACTAGAGTAGGGGTCTCCCATCCAAGTAATAACCAGGCCTGACCCTGCTTGGCTTTCCACACTCAGACAAGCTGAGCCAGCGTGAGCCAGACTAGACAGACCAGAAGTGGGCGACTTGTGGCCTTCCAGATGTTTTGGCCTACAACTCCTCTCAGTCCTAGCTAGCATAGCCAATCAGTGGCGTAGCGTGGGTTGTCAGCACCCGGGGCAAGGCAAGTAATTTGCGCCCCCTAATGTTTTGCATTGCGAGCACAGTAAGAATCTCGACAGACACGCTCCTTGGAATACATGGCGGAATTGCGAGTCGGCTCGGGGCGGTGGGTGGGTTCGAGCTCCGCACTCGGGCAGCGCGGCTGCTCCGGGCGCCGGGGCTGCGGCTCCCTTCCATTTGCCCGGCTCTCGCCTCCGCCCGAGCGCGTTGGCGCTGCTCCCCCGGTCCGTGACCCACCACGACGACCCCTGAGGGCGAAACGCCAGAGGGCGGGCCGGAGTCCGCGCCCCTCCGGCCAGAGCAGCGAAAAGGGCCTCCTGGAGGGGCGGCGTGGAGGTGCTTTAAGCGGCCGGGGGCCAAAGCCCCGCCGTCCCCCCATTGCCTCGGTGCAGCTCCGCCTTCGAGCGCCGAAGCAGGCGGCAGAGCCGAGCAGGGATCCCGCCCGCCAGCCGGCCCGCCTCCCCCGGGGGAGCGCTTGACACGCGCTCCCTCTCACACGGGCGGCCCTTCTTGACACACTAGCGCGGTCACGCAACACGGCAATTAGCCGGGGATTTCTCCGGCTGACACGCACGCCCGGCTCGGGACGGCGCGCTCCTTTCTTTCTTTCTTGCAGGCGGCTCTGCCTTACAGACGCGAGGCGCCGCTTCCAGGCGGGGGGGGGGAGATAAATGCCTTCAAAAAAGCGCTGCAAAGAGGATTCGCGGGGAAACGCTTTCCTTGGCTTCTCCTTTCCCTTCTCTTGCCTTGACTTTGGCTCCCCGCGATCCGCCCGTCCCTTTCTTGTCTCGCATCCTCCCCCGGGAGTCTATCATACATTTCAGACGCCTCAGTCGCGTGGCGAGGACCGCGCCGCCAACATCAAGGGCAGAGGAGCCAGAGCGGGGAGAGAGAAGCGACCCGCGCGAGGAGGCTCTTACAACAAAGCTCCTAGTCCGGTCTTAAGGAGACCCCGGGTCGCGCGGGGATTGGCTCTCGGAAGTGCACGTGACCTGGGCAGCCGGCGCCCGCCGCTCCCTGCAGGGGCGGGGCTCCCTGCCTGCGCTGGCTCCGCGCGGGGCGCTCCGGGGACCTGCTGGCGCTTGTGCTGCGGGGACGGGTGCGCCAGGCAGGGGCAGAGAGCTGCGAGTGCGAGCGCGCCCCCCAGATGTTGCGCCCGGTGCGGCCGGCCCCCCCTGCACCCCCCACGCTATGCCTCTGTAGCCAATGGTGAGGGATGATGAGAGTTGCAAGCCACAAGTTACCCACCCCTGAACAGACCTTTGGTCTGATCCAGCATGGCTCTTCTTATGTTCTTATACTCCTGAGGAAGGCAGCCAATGTGGAAAGGGTACCCAAAAGGCAGAGTTTAGAAGCCGCTGCATTAGGGCATGGAGCCGCCAGGTTGGGGAAGGATGGATATGCAACTCCAAATAGTTCCTCCCTGCTGTATCCCTAATTAAGTGGCAGCGACAAATCACAATACGTTGCTCAAGTCCTTGGCACAACAACGAGGAACTGCAGGAGGAGGAGAAAGCTTTGAAGAGGGCAGCTACTACCGTAGTTCCCTTTAATTATAAGTGTGCGCGTGCGCCTACAAACATTCCCCCTCCCTCTTTTTGGGGGGGGGGCTAGCGCTGGCCCGTTTGTACGCACCACGAACACAGCAGCATTTCCCCCCACTTGCGTCCGCGGCGCGCTACTTGCGTGTTATTCGAACTGTGTCTGCAGCGGCAGGAGGGAGTGGTGTGGGCGGAGCCGAGAGGCGGCAATGGCCAATCAAGACAAGACCTCGCTTGCCAGATTAACTGGAGCTAGTTTTACAATTCATATCATTAGTGGCTGAGAAGGCGACGGCGGCAAGAGGGAGGGACGGAGGGAGCTTTTCCGTCTGTCTCGCGGGCGGGGCGTGGGCAAGAAGTGGGAGGGGTTGGGACGCGGCGCGAGAGGATTCTGATTGTCTCTGTGTGTGACTGTGAGGGGACGACTACGAGAGAGGCTGAGGCGGCGGGACCTTGACGGGACAATGGCGGCGCTAACGGCCTCTCCTCAGAGTCGGAGGCAGTTGCGGGGGCCCCGCGGAAGTTTTGCTGTTGGGCGACTTCGCCGACGACGGCGATGGTGGCGGCTGGGTTGCTCCTTTTTCTCCTCCTCCCTGAGGCGACAACGGGTGAGTCGCGCGTATTACATTTATAACGGGCTAGGCTGGGAACAGCCAGTTCGTCCTCTCAGTTCCCCCCTCTCCTCCCAGCAACATGGCGCTGCTTCTGGGGCCGCCCAGGAGAAAAAAAGCGCTGGGGATGGAGTCTTGTGAGACGCTGGAGAGCGGACGGCGCGCTTCATTGTTGGCGAACAGCTGCAGTGGCGGACCGGGCAGCGGCCGCTCCGAGCAGCCAGCGCCGCTTCTTTCACCACAGTTGTGGCGGGTGGAGTAACCCGGCCGGCGGGCCTTCCTTGCTCCTTGCACAAAGCCCAGTGTCCGCCCTCCGCCCCCCGCCCCAATCGCCAGGATCTTCCCCTAAAGGGGCTCCCTCACACCTTCCTCCGTTCGGGTCAGAGAAATAAGTGCTATGAAAAAAAGAAGCCCCCCGCCAGAGCGCTGCCTCTTCCTCGGGGTATGTGTCTTTATGTGAGTGAGCGTAGTATATCGTGCATTCTGGTGCGTGTATAAATATTAAGTGTGTTTGTGCAGCTTACGGGACACCCCGCCCCCAGCTCCACAGAAGCTGTGGACTGTCCGCTCTCGGTCTAAAGAGTGGCCTTCTGCCCAAGACTAGGGGGACCGCGTATTATCTCCTCCCCCCGCCGCTCCGTCCGCAGAATCTCCTTAGGAAAGCCCCCAACTCACCCCTTCCCCAGTTCTGTAGGACAGATGCTACTCGCTGCTTATTGCAGATGCGTTTCCTATGTAACAGGGGCCGGGATGGGGTGGGTGGGAGCTTTTGATTGTCTCCTCAAGGGAGGGTCCGTGGCCTCTTGTTCACTAGACCATGATCACTGTCGTGGCTAGTGCTCTGGCACCAGCTAGGCTTGTGTTTTCCTTCCAGTGCTTGATGCCAATTTTACTGGATCTACTGCAGAAGATAATTGATGCTTGGTAATTTAGTGATTTGGATGATTCACATTTCTCCCCACAAGCGTTCATTGCTTGTTAACTTTTGTAATGAAAACAAGAGAAATCCTGTTATTCATACACTGGGATAATAAGGCATGGGAAAGCTTGCAAGATACTACTTTGTATCTCCTCAGGAGGTAACATGAAGCACACTTACTTGGAAAAAGTTTTAAGTGAAATTAGGGATGTGAAGGCCTGGAGGGGGGAAAAAACACAAAAAATGACACAACCCCCCCCCCCCGGGGAAAAATGGAAATTTGTTTTTTTCCATTTTTCCCCGCATTCCCCCCCCCCCCCATTTTCCCCCCAAGCCCTCATATCTCTAAGTGAAATCAACATAAGTTCTAAATAAATGTGTTCGGGGTTGAGATAAAAATACATTAATACTGAGGAAGACAGGAAGAATCATATGGAACTCAAACTTATTGCATGTTTCTGTACGTAATTTGTGGGGAGGGGAGCTGTTGTGTAAAAGTTGGATCTACACACATCTTCCTGAACTTGCCTGATTTTTCTATGCAGCCCACAAAAATGTATATAAAATCACAGGTCCTATCCTTATCCATGGAATGCACCACAAAAATCTCAGATGCAGTGCTTTTGTTTGTGGCACTGCTGTGGTAGAAAACGTGGATCTGAGGTGTGGATTCACCTGATTTTTACAGGAATAACTTCAAACCTGCTTTGATAATGGCTGATCTGTATTGAAAGATTGCACTGTAAATAGTGGAGGTCCAGCACTTCATTGTGCCATCATAGTGCCAAAACCTAAATTTGAGGCATGAATCCTCTTTGGGTCCCCATGATTCGTCTAATTAGACCACAACAATTTATCAGGTTATCATAGTTTGCATCCATGCCATGAGGTTTATTGCAAACAGCAGTGATCCACCAGATTGTGGCACAGCAATGGTGCAAAATTGTAGGTCTGAGGCATGGTTCCTCTTATTTTTTTCATGGACAGACACCCCCCCCCCCAATCTATTCACAGCTCACGTCTGTGGCCAGGAACTGCAGCATGAAAATCACAATTCCACTGCTGCCCTGAGAGTTTTAATTGAAGGATGGCATAGATTTTTAAAAATAAATTAATTAAATCTTCATGGCACCTGTAGTGCAAAGATCTTCATTCCAGATATGCATGTTCATGGATCCTTACTATTTTTTACCCAGATCCGATGCCCCAGATTGGTGATATAAACATAGCCCAATTCATGCTCAGAGACTGCACCATAAAATGTCTCTGACAGCACCTCGTGGTATTGCTGTAGTGGAAAAAATAAATCTAGATCCATAGTATGGATGTTCATGGATCCTGATGAATTTTACAGACAAACCACAAAAATCCAGTAATCACATTACACATGCTCACAAATTGCACCATAAGAACAATAGATTCAGCTGATTGTGGTACTGCTGTACCACAAAATTAGTGATCTGAGATATAGATCCTCATGTTTTTACATGGAAACACTCCAAATCCATTGGAGTGTTTCACTCCTTACATCCATGCCCCTAGACTGCATCATAAAAATCATAGATTTGGTTGACATGCAAAACTTGGATTTGAGGCATGGATTTTTATCATCTGCAATGCCCCCAACCACTATCTAATTATAGTGCACATCCATGATGATGGAGTTAATAAAAATAATTAATCTAATGCTTCATGGTGGTGCAGAAACCTGGGGCAGAGGTCCTCATCCACCACCACCTTTCTCTCTCTCTCTCTCTCTCTCTCTCTCTCAACAGAACCCTGAAATCTATTGTCTAATCATAGTTTATGCTTGTACCTATTAACTGCAAAATAATAACAGATCTAGCATTTCGTAGCCCTGCAATAATGCACCACCCATATCTGGTTTGTGGATTCTCATAACAGTTATATGCGGACTGTGAACCCACCATATTAACCACATTTCTGTTCATGATGAAAATCATGGATCCAGTATGTGTTCTGGTATTTCAGAACTCAACAATACAGTCATCCCTTGGAGTGAGAATATAATTCGTTCCGGGAAACGTGCTTGTAATCCAAACACTCTTATATCAAAACGAAATTCCCCCAAAAAATTTGTACAGAGATTTTTAATTTTAGCCGTACTACAGTACAGTAATACCTCGGATCACGAGTAACCCGGTTTGCGAGCTACTCGGAAGACGAGGAAAATTTTAGCATAAATTTAGATTTGAAAGACGAGCAAGTCTCGCAACACGAGCCGCTGCCGCTGGTAAAGGTATGGGGGGGGGAGGAAAATAATTTTAAAGAGCGAGCAGAGGAACAGCGGAGTGGCTCCACATGTCTCCCTGCCAGGGAGACGCAGCCCAGCCACTCGCTCTACGGGCACCTCGCGCTGCTGTGCCGCTTCCCTGCCCGGGAGCCAGCATGGCAGTGCGCCAGGTGCCCGCAGAGCGAGGTGCGGCCAGGAGCCCGGGAGCCAGCACATCACAGTGAGTTTCCCCATTAGAAATAATGGGAACTCCGCTGATTCGTTCCTGCCAGGGAGCCGGCAAATCAGTGATTAAATGGCTGTGGAACGAATCATCTGAGTTCCCATTATTTCTAATGGGGAAACTCACTTTGCTTTACGAGTATTTTGGGTTACGAGCATGGTTCTGGAACGGATTATACTCGTAATCCAAGGTACTACTGTACTTGTATTGCAAGACGTCGCTTGTATAGCAAGTCAAATTTTTTAAAATAAATATTTAAAAATTTGCTTGTCTTGCAAAACGCTCTCAAACCAAGTTACTTGCAATCCAAGGTATTACTGTACTGTGTTTCTGACATAAATCCTCATGCATTCTCACTGTAGTTTAATGCAGAGTTATCAAACACATGGTGTGTGGGCACTACAGTTGTATAGTGTTGATCTGTTTTACTCTGTTGGATCACTGCAGTCCTATGAAAGCCCACATAAAGGGATCAAATCCCACTGTGGTTTACAGTTCATGGCTTTTTCATTTAGATTCCATAATACTGGTTTCTTTTAGAATAACCTGTTTTTCAACTGGCATCCTCAAAGCAGTTAATCTGTTGCAGAGGTAGACGACCTGGTGCCCTCAGATGTTTTGGACTACAACTCCCAGCATTCCTGACCATTGGCCATGCTGGCTGGGCTTATGGGAGTTGTAGTCCAGAACATCTGGAAGGCGCCAGGTTGCCAACCTCCAATCCACCCTCTAAATCAGTAATGGCGAACCTTTTTGAGCCCGAGTGCCCAAACTGCAACACAAAACCAACTTATTTATTTCAAAGAGCCAACACTGGCAATAAACCTGAATTAATTCAGGTTTTAGTTTAGTAAAAACAACTCATACAGTTGTCTGAACTAATTAACATCTTTTGTCTTAAAGAAAACACAATAACAGGGCTTCAATGATAGTTATTTTTATTGAAAAAAAACATCAACTCAATTTTTTTTTTATAGTACTACATTGTACACATAGCCTGAAGGTAATTAGATACACTTTTTAAATAATTAGGCGTGTGTATTTTTGGATAAGGGATTCTCAACTTGTAATATGATTATTGTGGAGGAAGGGGGGGCTGGCTGACTCGCCATACCCCCACCCTTTCCTACCCAAAAGGAACCAAGACCCCCAGAGATCTCAAGATACCAGATTGCCAGCCTCAGCTGTCTGCAATCCTACTTGAATCTCAGTCAGAAAGGCAAGTTCAGGGACTTGCCTTTCTGACTGTAACCTGGATTTAGTTACTGAAGCCACCAGAGCGACTACAAAACCCATGTGGGGTAAAACCAAGAAAGGTTTATTCTGATAGCATTTTACAACAACCAATAGGGAAATGAGAGAAGCACAAAATAGAGAGACACTTTAGTACACAGTAAAGCTGCAAAATAACAAAACCTGATTCTTAATATCTCTCAGGCACACAACTCTGTTACCTGAGGGTCAGTTCTCTTCCAGGGTTAGATCCAGCACAGCCTTGCTGCCCGATGGAGATTACCACACCTACCCGAAGGTCCGAGATGGGTAGCCTCCCACAAGGCTTGCCTTTACCAGAGCCCTCATTCAGCTAATTTCACCAGGAGCTACCTGGGGTCGGATCCTGAGGGGCCCCCCCGAAGGCTGGGCCTCTCCTCACGCCGCCATTGCTCCAACAGCTGGCAGACACGCGATGACCAAAGACAAAGACACAAAAACCCACACGTTGGGAAATAGCTCTTTCCCCCTCCCCTCCTCCTTCCTGTAGCTTTTCTGCTTCTTAGCCAATCATGATGCCACTTCACCTGGCCAGGCAGGGGAGGGAGACTCATGACATTTGCATCTGAAACAGCCGTAGTAACTTTCAGGTGCCATGTCCAATCCGATACTTATGCACATTTTGCCTCCTCCCAGCCCCCCCAACTGGCCTTACTGGGTTTACAGATGAGGAGGCGTGTGCGCGCGTGTGTGTTGTGTGTGTGTGTGTGTGTGTGTGTGCAGGTGTGTGAGTGTGTGTGTAGGAACCTCAGAGGCTCTTTTTCTCCACAATTATAGGCCAGACTGAAATTGTATGGGGCAAGCTTTACTCTGGGTACTTTCCCTGCTTCTACAGGGTTAGATTAGTAAAGAAAGTCAACCTGTACTAGGATGAGCAAGATAAACAAGCAAACTAAATGTGCTTAACACATTTTAAACAACCTTTATGTCTTGGACTGCAAACACTGCATTAGGTAAAAGTTGCATTGGGCATGCAATTTTTCAGGCTGTAGAAAGTTTATAGTTCTTCTTTATGCTAAAAATGATTAGTGTTATATTCATGTATAACTAATGTAAATAAGGGGGGGGAGGGAAGGAATCTGGAGGGGAAAGGAGAAGACCTCAAGGTTTGGGGAAAGGGGGGGATTGTGATGAAGCCAGGGAGAATGTGGGAAAGAGAAGACCTCAGGTTGGGGGAAAGAGTGGGGGGGATGTGATGAAGCCAGGGATAAATGTGGGGAAAGGAGAAAGAAGGTTTGCTGGCTAGGCGGGCATGTGAGGCAGCTGGGGGGCAAGAGCGAGGATGAGGAAATGAAAACAAAGAATGGAAAAGGTCCCAGGTCCTAAAACTGGGGGAAGAAGGAAGGAGGCGCGTATGGGTGACGTGCGCCGGGATGTAATACGGGCCTGTTTGTCTGGGCTCGATTTGTTCTCCGACGCTCGTTCACTGCGTGGCGGCGGGCGCTCCGATCTTGCTCTTCTGAGAGTGGTGGCGAGGAGTGTTCTCTGCGCGTTCAAGCCGCCGCCTCTGGACCCAGCCGCCTCTGGACCCACCGCCGCCTCCGGACCCGCTCTCCGCGCCCGGCGCACTGGTCCCCCGCGCTATGTTTTTGGCGGGGGGAACCAGGGCAACAGAGCTTAAACAGCCCTGTTGCCCTGGTTTCCCCTGCCAAAAAACATAGCGCGGGGGACCAGCGTGCCGGAGGGTCCCGTCGCGAACTTCCGCCGTGCCGGAAGTGATGCGATGGGAGCAGCGTGGGCGGCGCGCAGCAAGGAGGCAGCAGGTAGGCCCGTCGGTCCTCCCGCTGCGTCACGGCCTGAGCCTGGGCGCGCAGCATGACGCTGTCTTATGCCGCCGCCGGGGAGTGTTGGCGCCAGGCGGTGACTCTCCAGGCCTGCCCGCCCCGCCCGGGAGGACCTTCTCGGTCCTTCCCCGGCAGAGGAGGCAGCCTGCGGGATGCGACACGCAGCGGGCAGGAGCAGCCGCTTCACCCCCCTGCTCTTGAGCTCTGTTCGAGCTCTGTGCCCCTGGCGACCTATGGCTCGCATGTTGGCAGAGCGGTCCCCACGTGCCAGCTGTGGCACACGTGCCATAGGTTCGCCATCACTGCTCTAAATGCACTGTATACTCATCCCTGATTACTGTATTGTAAACATCACTACTGAGCCTCTGCCTCCCTTGCCAGTGTTCTATCCAACAGAACACAGCTCATCCCTGGCTTCATCACAATCCCCCCCTTTCCCCCAAACGCTTGAGGTCTTCTCCTTTCCCCTCCAGATTCCTTCCCTCCCTCCCCCGTTTATTTACATTTATTTATACATGAATTATAAACCACTAATCATTTTTAGCATAAATAAGAACTATAAACTTTCTACAGCCTGAAAAATTGCATGCCCAATGCAAACTTTTACCTAATGCAGTGTTTGCAGTCCAAGACATAAAGGTTGTTTAAAATGTGTTAAGCACATTTAGTTTTCTTGTTTATCTTGCTCATCCTAGTACAGGTTGACTTTTACTTTACTAATCTAACACCTGTAGAAGCAGGGAAAGGACCCAGAGTAAAGCTGTCACTCACAACTTTCCCCCGCTTGTCTCCCTTCCACCTGGTCTTCAGCAACCCCCCCCCCCAGGCTTTTTGACAACTTTCCTCTCTTGGTATGGGCAAGCTCTCCAGTGAAGGCTCCTACCTTACTGGCTTTATTTGCAGCTAGGCTTACCAGGTCTCAGTCCTGGAATATCTGATGTAGTATAAAGGAAAGAGTGCCTTTCCCTCAGTAATGAACCATTCCTCATGTGTACAGTGGGGCAGGAGAGGGGGGTTCCAGGATAGATGACATGAATCCCATGCAAGTCAGAACCCTCATCCTCTTGTTTTTAGGCAGTACACCCACCGTCTTACCAGCATTCCATATGGTTGGAACACAGTCTATTCCAGTGAAGGCGAACCTATGGCACGCGTGCCACAGCTGCACGCAGGGACCTCTCTGTGGGCACGCGAGCCATTGGTCGCCAGATCATGAAAAGACCGTCCCCTTCTGCATTCAGCGTTGGGTTTCCATAGTAACCCCTCTCCGTTCATTCCTCGCTGGCCTCCACAGGCAGGCGCACTCCAACTTCTCCTCCTCCGTGCCAAATTTAAGGCAGGGTAAGCCTGGCAGTCTGCTACAACTTGCTTCATGTCCCCTGCCGCGGGGATGAGAGCTTCTAGCTTTTCTGTGCTTGAAATGCGTGAGGGGGGAGTTTATTTCTTCCCAACAGGAGATTGGCTAACCCCGCTCTGCTTGAAATGCGTGAGGGGGAGTTTACTCGCTCTGCTTTAGCTGCTGCCTCTTCGTGGCGCTCTCTCTCTCTCTCTCTCTCTCTCTCACTCTCTCTCTCTCACTCTCTCTCTCTCTCTCTCTCTCTCACACACACACACACACACACACACAGGAAGTGTGTAGCCGAAAGAGGAAGGCTTGTCGTTTGATTTCTGACTGACTCAGGGTTTGCTAGATCAATTTTTTTTGTTTAAAAAAAAAAAGGAAAGGGAAAGGGAGAGAGACACACACAGACATATTTTGGAGTTGTAAAGTAAGAACGTTCACTTGACCCCCCCCCCCCCGTTTTCGCTATGGAGCTATATTGTTAAGAGACATGCCTTTACAATAAGGGGCATCTGGAAATGTGAGGTGAAAGCTCACGTTTTGCTTCCAGATGTGTTCCTCAACTCAACTCTTTTTCTGCTCCTGTTGCTATTTCTGGTGTTTATATTTATTACCTGACTGAAATGAAGAAGAAGTACCTAATAATTTACAAATAGTTCCAAAATCATAGTAAAAAACTAGATAGCAGTGCAATTCTATACACATTTACTTGGGAATAAATCCTATTGAACTCAATGGAATTTACTTCAAAGTAGGCATGTATAGGATTACAGCCTAAATTACATGTTAAACTCAGGATTACCAAGTATAGATCCTAATTACCAAAAACACTACTGATCTTGTTCTTTCTCACAGTGTGGAACAGAATGATTTTATTCTAGAATTCCTGTTACAGAATTCTTTTCTACATTGTTATCACATTTAAAAGATTTTGAAGAATGATGCACAGAGCATGGCTTGGATGTAAAGCCCTAACAGTTGACCCGAGTGCTGCATGTGTTGCTCTCAAACTAACGGAGTATGAGCCAAGGTTTGACAAATTATCAGCATGCATGCAATAGCAAAAATCACATTAATTGTGCAAAAGCATGCCCAATGCAAACTTTAACCTAATGCAGTGTTTGCAGTCCAAGACATAAAGTGTTTAAAATGTGTTAACCACGTTTAGTTTTCTTGTTTATCTTGCTCATCCTAGTACAGGTTGACTTTTACTTTTACTAATCCGACACCTGTAGAAGCAGGGAAAGGACCTTTTTGTCCTTTCCCTGCTTGCCCCATACAATTTCAGTCTGGCATATAATCATATTACAAGTTGAGAATCCCTTATCCAAAAATACATGTGCCTAATTATTTAAAAAGTTTGTATAAATTCCCTTCAGGCTATGTGTACAATGTAGTACTATAATAATTTTTTGAGTTGATTTTTTTTTCCCAACAAAAAACTGTTTGTATCATTGAAAGCTCTGTTATTGTGTTTTTCTTTTAAGACAAAAGATGTTAATTAGTTCGGACAACTGTATGAGTTGTTTTTCTCAAACTAAAACCTCGGTATTCAGGTTTAATTGCAGTGTTGGCACTTTGAAATAAATAAGTTGGTTTTGTGTTGCAGTTTGGGCACTCGGGCTCAAAAAGGTTCGCCATCACTGGTCTATTCCCTGCCACAAAAAAGCCTACATTTTTCCACCTTGCTTCCTTTCCAGGCTTTTCTTTGATGAACAAGATCCTTTTTCACAACTTTCTTCCCTCATCACTTGCCATAATGCCACAGATCAGGAAAATACTGGGAGAAACCATCTCAGCAGGTCAGTAGGATCTCTGAGTTCATATGAGATGGAGGGAAGAGGGGTCTCTAGCACTGGATAGTTTTGGCTAGAGCAGGCTGCAGCATCTTGCTTCCACTCTGAAAGGGGAAGCTGTGCTCTGAAAGGGGAAGCTGTGCGGCTCAGTCCATTCATATGCTTGCATTTGCAATCACAATCACAAAGCTGCTAAGTTGGTAATGGGGGGGGGGATGTTGGCTCTGTTACTGTCTGATGATGTTCAGCATTAGATTAACCTAAGCCCATCAATTAAGATACTTAACTTGGTGTAGGAATGTTGGGCTCCCTTGTGCTGAGTTCAGACTGTAGAATACCCAAGGGTGCCCCTCCCCTGTGGCAGTCTGGTGCTCACCCTGGGGGTACATTGCAGAGTGCAAGAAACAATGCCATGCACTAAAATGGGGTTGGCCTTGGTGATAAGCTTATCATTTGCTGTAAAATATAAGTTACACATTGTTGTAACCAATGTATGAGAAACATTACTTGTTCCTTTGGAGCTTTTTCCTCTAGCACATTATTGTGGTTCCTCAAATCTCATTATGAATGCTATATGTGTAGGAGGAAGAGTAGTAAGAGTAGTATATGCTGTCCCTCCAGTTACAGTTATTTAGGAGTACATTTCATTGTAGTGACCAATCTTTTCTCTCCTCCATTTGTATTTTCAAGCAGGTGAATTGCCCTCAAAACTGC